>OY284475.1:7755710-8955710 GCA_958336345.1 Dorcus parallelipipedus
AAACAATTAACAATCGGAAATTATATCCGTTTACATTTTCACTCCAAAACAAACACTGTTTAATGAAAATTTACACATAAGCGAGTCCATGCGGTCTGTATGCAGTATGCAAAGCGAGCGGTCACAAGACTGCGCGAATCTCAATCGGGTCGGCGTGCGACGTGAACGGTTTGCAGATGGGGGAGAGTTCTTTCAACATTGCAAAAGAAAAGGGGTCCGGGGTTGTTTACCGTCTTAAGCGTCGTTTATGGAACAGCCCAAGATAGAAACGTCAAACTGCGAAGCAATTACACTTTCGCCAGGATACAGGGTGACCCGAAACCTAGAAATTATTTGCAACAGATTTTCTCACCGAAACACACTATTGTTTTAGCAGAGATATTTTTGTGTGTCTATTTTACGTATATGCAATGCGTAAAATATTTGCAGTAAGAAAAATTAACGATTTTGAGATATATTATTTCCTAAAAAATATTGAAATTTTTATCCGAAGTAAAAGAGGTAAATTAATTTCATCAAATCAACAAGTATTATATTATTCTATTGCAAGATCGAAAGTTCACTAAATTCTAAATTTCCGCCTAGATTAATTCTAATTAAGCAAAAATCAATTGTTTGTAACAAATAATGCAATATTATATAAACAATAAACAAAATTATTCGAGTATTCGAGTCGCTTAACACTTCAAATGATTTCATGATAATTTTCAACGAACGTGCTTCACTTATGTTTTAGCTTCACCACAGAACGGCTTCTCGTCGATGTGTTTCAACTTATGCTGTTCCAATTCTCCAAGACATCGGCAGCTATAATCGCAAAAACCACAATTGTACAGTTTCGTGGACTTCGCACGTGTGTGCGTTAACATGTGAAATTTCAAGCTTTCATAATGTCGACACTTGTAATCGCAAAGGCCACAACTCAACGGTTTCTCGTCGCTGTGTATCAACATGTGCCGTCTCAAACATGCACGTCGTCGGCACTTATAATCGCAAAGATCACAACCGAACGGCTTGTCGAAGGTGTGCTTTAACTTGTGCTGCTTCAAAATCTTGGCCTCTCGACACCTGAAATCGCAAAGATCACAACCGAACGGCGTCTCGTCGGTGTGCTTCAACTTGTGCGCCTTCAACTGTCCGACCCGTCGGCAGTTATAATCGCACATATCACAACCGAATCGCTTCTCTTCGCTGAACGGCTTCGTGTCCGCGTGAGTCAACATGTGAATTTTCAAGCTTTCGTAATGTCGACATTTGTAATCGCAAAAAGCACAGCTCAACGGTTTCTCGTCGGTGTGCTTTAACTTGTGCAGCTTCAAATACCCTCGCTTTCGGCATCTATAATCGCAAAGGTCACAGCTAAACGGCTTCTCGTCGGTGTGGATTAACTTGTGACGTTTCAAGATTGAAGCCTCGCGGCACTTGAAGTCGCAAAGGTCACAACCGAACGGTTTCTCGTCGGTGTGCTTTAACTTGTGCACTCTCAAGCGTCCGAGCCGGCGGCACTTGTAATTGCAAAGATCACAACTGAACGCCTTCTCGCCCGTATGTACTGACATGTGAACGAGCAAATGTGAACGCCTTGTGGATTGATGATTACATATTTGGCATTTCAGTGTTTCTTTATGTACAGTTTTAGGTTCGGAAGTCCAATTACACCTGAAACAAAGAGTTTAGTTTAAAAACTGAATGATCATTGTTTTTGTTGTTAGTGGTAAGCGGGATAAATGTAGACTGGGGTGATTGATTAATAATAATAGTAATAATATTTATTGGTACGTAATACTTTACAGTTTTGGACAAGTCACGTAGCATATCAATGATTTTATGCAACATTAAAAAAAAACGAAGAACATAAAACAGGAAAGACTGAACGTTAGATATAAATAAATATAGAAATTCAGCAATGCAATGTGTAAATATAAAAATGCAACTACATACATAATTCATTTCTCTACTTTGTAATGATTAAGACAAGAAAGTTATATTTTAATCTACAAATTTTCTGTTATACTGTGGCTATAACACCCAAATTCCAGTAGTTCAGAAGCAGGACTCTGGTATTGTTTAACTTGTAACGAGGATAAAATGTTAGATGTGCGCCAATATCACAAGTATCAACCCTGGTATCATAAGGGGTATGACCTTGGCTTGAACTGTGCGAACAGTGAAGACATTGAGTTTCCTTTTTATTATGTTCTAGTTATTTGGAGATAAGTGTTTGTTAAATTTCTACTTATTACTTAGCAAATAAAGATTTTTAACATAAGTTGATTTGATGTATTAACCTTCTAAAAAATATTCTTACAATATAGCAAAAAGATCAGCCTAAATCCTAAGACAGTCTTCTTGGGTTTTTACACATGCGAAGAACTGCAAACTTAAAGCTAGAAGCCACATGAGCACAAAGAACAATACAGGAGCAACTTGAGAGCCTTGCGGCACTTCAGAGTTATTAATATTTCATAAGAAATGACGTCAACTGAAGTAAGTAGTATATCAAGAGAATTTCCTCAAATACAAATGATGGGAGTTTTCTTCAGATATTATGTTCTAACATGTGCTTTTTTAATTGTCCTTGCCACTGGCACTTGTAATCGCAAAGGCCACATAAGAACGGCTTCTCGTCCGTGTGTGCTAATTTGTGTCGTTTCAAGCTTCCGACGTGTCGGCATTTATAATCGCAAAGATCACAACTGAGCGGCTTCTCGTCCGTGTGTTTTAATTTGTGCTGTCGCAATCTTGCGAGCTCGCGGCATTTATAATCGCAAAGATCACAACCGAACGGCTTCTCGTCCGTGTGCGTTAATTTGTGCCGCTTCAAACTTCCGAGCTCTCGGCACCTAAAATCGCAAAGACCACAGCCGAACGGTTTCTCGTCCGTGTGCGTCAATTTGTGCCGTTTCAATCTTCCGAGCTCGCGGCATTTATAATCGCAAAGGTCACAACTGAACGGCCTCTCGTCGGTGTGCGTTAGTTTGTGTCGCTTCAAACTTCCGAGCTCTCGGCATCTATAATCGCACAGATCACAACCGAACGGCTTCTCGTCCGTGTGCGTTAATTTGTGCCGCTTCAAACTTCCGAGCTCTCGGTACTTATAATCGCAAAGGTCACAACTGAACAGCATCTCACCCGCGTGTGTTAACTTATGCTGTTTCAAAGTTCCGAGCTCGCGGCACCTATAATCGCAAAGATCGCAACCGAACGGCTTCTTACTGGTACGTATTAAACTATGCTTGCGCAAACTTGCACGACATTTTAATTTAGAATCAAATATTCGACATTTGAAGGTTTCAGCTTTTGGGATCCATTGACACCTGAAACAAAAAACCTCTTTCAGTTTCCATACATTTATAACTTGAAAGATAATTCATTATTCCTTACGTTTCAAGTAATGAATATGCATCGGATTAAATTCATGCCGGAACGACTTCTCGTCGGTATACGTCACAACGTCCTTACGCATACAGGGTGAGTCATAATCGGCGGAACAAATTTGACCAGTATGTAGGAAAGACTTTTTTGAGTAAAAATATCTTAAACTGCATGTCTTGTGAAGCCACAAGAAGTCAATGTTTTGTAATAAATAAATATTTAATGATAACGGCAACTGTGAAAATTGTTAAAAATTGAATAAACTGTACAAAACTGTTCAATTAAATCACAGTATTACAAAAACTGTTCAAACTTTGCTACTTGAGCTCTAATACAAGCACGAGCTCTACGAATAAGGGAATCGTACACTCTAGTGTGCATATTCAGCCGCACTAAAGTCTCCCATTTAAACGACTTAAATAATATGAACTGTCATCAAATTGATATAAGAATTTCATCAATTGTTAGCAAAACAAAAAACGACCGCAAACTACTTGATATTACCTTTTGAATTTAATTTTAAATAAGAAAAACTTTGACTTCTTGTAGTTCCTCAACTGTGCGGATTAGAATATATAATAATAATAATAATAATAATGTAATAATAATAATATCTTTTATTTCGTAAACAATTGTACACGAAAAGTAGGTGTACAAAAAATTTTAAATAAAATCTTAACTAAAACGAGGCGAGATTCGCCGAAGGCGCTCTTCCACCTAACCGCGGAGCTAATTAATTTAATTAAGATGCGATAGGAAAATTAAACTATAATGCGCTGAGTAAGTAACAAAAGTAAATAAACCTTTTCATAACTCTATATAATTCTACAACTAAAAGGCGAAAAGAACTCAAAACAAATCACGACGTTCTCTGCTCCAGTAATATTTCTCTTTTGTAATTTAATTTAAAAGCTGACAAAGACATGGCTTTTATATTTACAGCAATGGTGTTGTACAAAGTTGATGCTGCATAAGAAAATGATCTTTTAAATAAAGTAGAAGTGTGATGAGGTATAGTTAAATTGGTAGTATTACGTAATTCACGATCATGTATCTGAAATCTTGGTATTAACAGATCAGTTAAGTAGGATGGAGATCCCTTTATCAAGATTTTATGCGTTAAACAAGCCAAATTAAGCCGACGTCTATTTCGCATATTTAACCAATTTAAATTACATAAAGCAGGGGAAACATGATCATACTTACGCAAACCCTGGATGTATCGCACACAAGAATTTTGTATTTTTTGTATTCTAGATTCAGTCATATGATCAATACATGGGCCATAGATGACGTCACAATAGTTAAAAAGAGAAAGAATTAAACTATCACATAGCATGGTTTTCAATCGCATATTTAAAAAATATTTGCCATTATACAAGCAACGTAAAATGCCATAAGAACGATTAATTAGTTTATTTACATGAGATCTAAATCTAAGGTTATCATCCAATGTGACACCCAAACTTTTTACTTCCTTCACAAAATTTATTTTAAAAGTGTTAACATAGATCCTAATGTCATCTATGGCCCTTTGGCGGTCTTTAGAGGGACCGAAGACTATTGCCAAAGATTTCAATGGGTTAATTGCTAAGCAGTGCGACTTAGAAAAAGATATTAGATTGGACAAGTCCTCGTTTATTCGAGTCTCAAATATATGTCGGTTAGACAATTTAAAACTTGCATACAGCTGAGTATCATCCGCATAAAAATGCGCCTTACATGTGATTAAATTCTTCTGAAAGTCGGAGGTATAAATGGTATATAGAAGAGGTCCCAGGATTGACCCCTGAGGATCTCCTGCGGTCACATTACCTGTTAATGAAGATATCCCATCAACGACCACCCTCTGAGTTCTACCTGTCAAAAAGGATTCAATTAATCTTAAAGCTTCAGGTTGTAGTCCGTAGTATTTTAACTTCGAATACAGGAGTTGGTGGTTGATGGTATCAAATGCTTTAGAAAAATCCAACAATGTAAGGATAGTTATATCTCCTTGATCAGTTGCTGTGAGTATGTCATTCGTAATTCCTAACAATGCTGATGCAGTGCTATAACCTGGTCAAAAGCCCGATTGAGTACAAGGCAATATATTAGCTACCAGCACATATTCTCGAAGTTGTTCATTCATAATTTTTTCTAATATTTTTGAAAGGCAGGGCAATATACTAATGGGGCGTAAATCACTAAACTTAGTTGGAGAAGATACTTTAGCTAACGGAGTGATTAACGCTTCCTTCCAAAGTGGAGGAAATTTTCCTAGAGTAAGACACTTATTTACAAAAAACTTAATATACACAGTGATATGTGGCGTGCATGAGAAAAGCATTTTTTTTGAAATTTTATCAACTCCTATAGCATTAGACTTTAAGGAAAGAATAATTCGTTCTACATGTTCCTTATGAAACTTAAATTTAAAATGATCATGGAATGAATTGTTTTGGTAAAAAGCTCACAAATTGTCACAAGGACGGAGATCATTTTTAGAAGAATTTAAAAAGTAGTTATTGATTTCATCAGGACCGCGTAAAAAATTTGGGAGAGTGGTGCGCTCAGCCCTAGAGGTAATTCCCAATTCAGTAAGTGCTTTCCAAGTTTGTTTAATATTTCGTTGCGATTCAAGATACGCACGTTTTTCATTAGCAATTGCTCTATTAGTAAAATTTCTGAGACGACGATATTCATTTAAATGTTCAGTATTTTGAGTGTTTCTAAAACGCACTAAAGCTTGATCGCGCAAATTCATCATTTCTTTTAGGGTATCTGTCAGCCAAGGAGAGGCTTTCTTGGTAATACGCACTGTGTGCAATGGAGCGTATATATTAAAAAGCATTAAAATATTGTTTGATATAAAGCAAAGCATATCATCTACATCAACTAAGTCGTAAATGTTCGTAATGTCGTAAATATAGGTTCATAGGAACTTTTTTGCTTAAAAATGTCTTTCCTACATACTGGTAAAATTTGTTCCGCCCATTATGACTCATCCTGTATGATTAGTGCTTTTAATTTCCAATAACATATGCGACATTTGAACATTCATTTCCTTCAATTTTGTTTTACTTACTACTACTGCTTTAGTACGTGGGCTTTCAGGAGATATGTTTGCGTATCTAGCAAAAAAAATTCAAAAGTTGTAGATGCAATACATAAAATGGTAAAATAACAAAATAACAAGATAGAAAGCAAAACAAAAAGATTCGAGTTTCAAATCGGTTAACATTTCAAAAGTGGAAGACGACGCGTAAAAAGTTACATAAGTATAAACAAAAGTACCTTTTGTGGCCACGTTTTTTTTTAATGTAAAGCATTTATCAAAAGAAAATTATTTATTTTAAAATTACAAAGGTAGTAGATTAGGAGTAAGTTCTATTCTATAAATAATGTATAAAATCAGTTTTTTCAATATCATATACAGCGGTGATGAATACAATTATTATTATGATTGTAACATCGTCTTGTCGTCAGTGTGTTTTAACTGGTGCTCTTTCAAATTTCTAAGATTTCGGCATTTATAATCGCAATGATCACAACTGAACTGTTTTTCGTTCGTGTGTGCCGTTTCAACATTCCGAGCTCACGGCCTTTATAATCGCAAAGATCACAACTGAACGGCCTTTCGTCGGTGTGCTTTAACTTATGCCTTTTCAAACCTGCGCGTTGCCGGCATTTATAATCGCAAAGATTACAACTGAACGGTTTTTCGTCCGTATGTCTTAACTTGTGCCGCTTTAATCTGCTGAACTCACAGCACTTATAGTCGCAAAGATCACAACCGAATGGTTTCTCGCCAGTGTGATATAACTTGTGAGTTTTTAAACGTGCGCTGTGCCAGCATTTGTAATCGCAAAGATCACAACTTAACGGCTTTGCGTCTGTGTGCTTTAACTTGTGGTATTTCAAATTTGCCAAGTACCGGCACTTATAATCGCAAATATCACAACTGAGCGGTTTTTCCTCCGTGTGCTTTAACTTGTGCCGTTTCAAGTCTCTGGCCACACGGCATTTATTATCGCAAAGATCACAACTGAACGGCTTCTCGTCCGTGTGTGTTAATTTGGGCTGTTTCAAAGTTGCGACAGATCGACACCTAACATCGCAAAGATCACAACTGAATGGTATCTCGCCAGTGTGCCTTAGCATGTGCTGTTTCAAACTTCTGAGCTCTCTGCATTTATAATTGCAAAGATCACAACAGAACGGCTTCTTGCTGGTATGCGTTAAACTATGTTTGTACAAATTTCCACGAGATTTAAATTTAACATCACACACTCGGCATTTGAATGTTTTTTTATTGACAGTTTTAGCTTTAGCGATCCGTTGACATCTGAAACAAAAAAATTCTTTAAATTTTTATACATTTACATTATAATTAATTCGTTATTCCTTATATCTACTTCAAAAAAAAAGATCATAGGAATATGTGTTGCATTTACGACTATAATATACAGGGTGATTCTTAATATGTGCGAAAAACTTTAAGTGCTTATTCTCCGAGTAATTTGCGTCAAAAAAGTTCATATGAACATATATACAGGGTGTAATACTTAATCGGGTCTTTTCAAAAACGCTGTTCCTATTGAATACATGGAAAAATGTTTTATACAAAACTACCATCCTTTTAGGGTTCGCATAATTTAAAATCATTTTGGGTGTGTCAATTTGACTGTACGATGTGTAACTTCATTATTTTAAAGGGAACATCCTACATTTTATAAGGAATTTGAGTTTATCAGGTTATTTTAAGGTAAGTTTAATAAGAGTTCCCTGCACCTAAGTCCTATGGGATTTAAGATATTAGGCTTTGTTTACGGTTTTCGGAAAATACAGATGTATAGATCAGGCTTCTCTGCTATCAAACTTAACCTTGACAAATAAAGTATATAAAATTAATTAATAATATGCCTAAAACTAAGAGAACAAAACCAAATGAATTTCTAAACTAAACTATAAGCTAATCATGTGTGAAAGTAATCAGAATTCATTATCAGATAGAAAGTTCACAAAATTTTCAATTACAGGTTAGATTAATCCTAACTAATCAAGTCAAATACCACAAGTAGTTGTAACAAATAACACAATATTTCGTCGCACAAAGGATTGTTAATCAAAACCAAAATTATTCGACTTTAAAGTCGATTAACATATCAAAAGTGGAAAACGGCGCGAAAAGTTACAATAAGTAATGAACAAAAATAACTTTCGTATTTTGAGAGCTGGAACGAAAAGTTTTTAACAAAAGTTGGATGGGATGTTAAAGGTTAGAATCTTGTGAATTTCTTTGACCTCGATCTTCAATTGTTTTGAAGTGGCCGCGCTTTTTTTTAATGTAAGACAAAACAAGAGTCACTTTTGATTTCATTTATCACAAGCAATTAATTACAAAAGTAGTTTCTATTGTATTAATAATGTACAAAAACAGATTCTTCATCAAATGACAGAGGTGAAGATAAAAGAATTGGATCTTGCAACAACAATGTTCAATATGGTTATAATTTTCCCGAATATAAAGATTCAAAGTAAAAATGTGTACCCTACTACTCTGTTCTTGCCAGAGCAACGGTTTTACTCTGCCCAAGAATTTTTAAACGAACATAATGTAAGTATCTTCGTATAGCATGTACGTAACTTTTATTTCTACTTAACATGAAATGTAACATATTCAAGATATTGTCACATTTGATTTAATCTAACTTCTTTTAAACGTAAACTAAGGGCCAGTTTCATACTCAAATTTAAAGGAGACTTTAAAATTAAAGTCATATTCTGACGTGTAAACAAATTTTCATATTTGTTTTGACAACTGAAAGTACTTAACTTATTATGCTTTTCAAACTAATCTCCACCAAAAACAAAAAAATCAAACTCATATAAACAGACTGATTAAACCAAAACCCCATTTTTATAAATCTTAAAGGTGCTATAAACACCAAAGTAAATAAAAACTTTATCATAATAAATTAAAAGAAATTATATAATTATTTCCATAAGTACGTATTAAATCGCGGAGACACTCGCTTGGCTTTTTACTCGCACTTCGAATTCACTATCTTCAATTACTATCTCTTAATTACTATCCATTAATTACTACCTACTCCCTACTGCTGCCTCACTGGTTGGTCTCCTACCCTTTTACATATTTCTAAATCTACGTCACAATCGGTTCTTTTGTCCTGGTGGCTGGGGTTCGGTCCATGGTACAAAGTTCTAAAGGTGTCAGCATCCATTAACCCTTGCCAAGTTTGTGTCTTACAAACGTTCTAATTGCCTCAATCTTAACTGTAAACATGTAAACATACACGCCTACATTTCGCAGAGCTTTGCGTTTCTAGATAAAGTGGAATGCGGGCGTGTGTAACCCGGCTGACCTACTAATTGATTAATGAGTGCTGATCCTGCATAATTTTGAAATGCATACAATCAGTTCTGGGACTGATTATGTTTTTACTTTTGATTAATGACATTGTTCTCTTTGTAAACTATATGTTAACTATGTATGCTGATGATACATCTGCTATTTTTTTCTGGAACAGACTTCAGGGATTTAATGTTGGAAGGAAATTTACTGCTTAAAGAATTAGGTCAATGGTTTAACGTAAACTTTTTTTTTTAATTGAAACAAAACAAACTTAACAATATTTGATTCTATTAATACTCAATGCCCAGCTATAGATATTCAATTTAACGGCTCCAATTTAAAACAAGAATCAGCTTTAAAATTCCTCGGGCTTCACATAGACGAAAAATTAAATTGGAAAGTACATTGTTGTAACTTGATAAAAAAACTGAATTCATTATGTTTTCAGATTCGCAATCTAAAATATGTATATTGTCACGATGTCATTATCTGGGAAAATAAGTAAATTTAAATTCATTTCGTAATTATTACAATCATGTGCATTTCAAAATTATGCGAATCAGCAACCATTGAAGTAGATCAAGTCGCGTTACACTTACTCGCATGAATGCAAGCTTTGCGGAATGCGAGCGTGTTGTTTACATGTGCCAATTAAGATCGAGGCAATTAGAACGCTTTAAGAAAAACACATTTGGCAAGGATCAATTGTTGCTGATGCACTTTGTACTTTGAACCGAACCCCCAGCCATCAGAGCAAAGGAACCAATTGTGACGTAGAGATAGGGATGTATAAAAGATCGACCCGCAGGTAGAATCGAAGACAGTAAAAACAGTAGTAAAGGTAGACATAGCAGTATTAGTCTCAGAGTTAGTCTGATTATTATTATAAGTGTTTAGAGTAACGAGTCAAGTGTTGTGAACGAGTGCGCGGAAGCCGAAGCAAGCGAGTGAGCTCTCCACGAGCGCAGGGCTGGCCGCCTCGGACCAGACCTCTTTTCGCCCTAAAGTAATGTAGAATTTAATTAAAGTCAAGTAATTAAGTTAAAGGTTAAATAAGTTCGATAAGTTTAAAATAAGTGAAGTATTAGTTTAAAGTAAAGGGTTAAATAAGTTCGTTAAGGAAGAATTATATTTAAAATAATTATAATGATTAATTAAGTAAAAGGGACTTAGAGTAATTTATAATAAAAATAATCGAAAGACATTTTCTCGTAATTTTAATCCGTAAATTAATAACCGCCCTTCTTCGATCGCGACAAAATAATAAGGTTGAATCACATATTATCATATTATTTTTCGCAAGTGCATTCAAGATTACTACTCGTATATGGAATATGCTTTTGGGGCAATTCGGTTTTATCCAAAGACGTATTCTTAGCTCAGAAGAGAATTATAAGATGTATTTCCAATACCAAATCCATCGACCCCTGTAGACCATATTTCATTAAATATAAAATATTACCTTTACCTGCACTGTTCATATTTGAACTATTACTATATGTTTAGAAATTTTTTTTTTTAAATCTCTAAAGAAATGTTACTCGAAAATTCTATTTATTCTATTGATGAATATGAAAGGTTAATGGCATCTCTGTGATATCTGTCTATCTACATGTATAATACATATAATCATTTAGTTACTATAAAAATTATGTCATTGTTATATCCTATTCTTTGATTTGTTTAAAAAAAAAAATTAATTTGTTATGCTATCATTACTTTTGCACCTGACGCGTCCTTTATGCGATGCATACATGCGACTAATCTATTGTTAAGTTATATTGTTTGTATTTGAATGTAAAAAATCTGAAGGTCAAAAGGTCAAAAGGATAAATAAAATTACTATTATGATTATAAGAACGGTTTGTCGCCAGTGTGTTTTAATTTGTGCTTCTTCAAATTTCTGAGATATCGGCTTTTATAATCGCAAAGATCACAACTGAACGGCTTTTCGTCAGTGTGCCTTAACTTATGCACTTTCAAACCTGCGCTATTCCGGCTTTTATAATCGCAAAGATCGCAACTGTACGGCTTCTCGTCCGTATGTGTTAACTTGTGCCGCTTCAAACTCTTGAGCTCAGAGCATTTATAGTCGCAAAGATCACAACCCAATGGTTTCTCGCCGATGTGATTTAACTTGTGCGTTTTTAGACTTGCGCGGTGCCGGCTTTTATAATCGCAAAGATCACAACTGAACGGCTTTGCGCCTGCGTGCTTTAACTTGTGGTCTTTCAAATTTGGGAAGTACCGACACTTATAATCGCAAAGATCACAACTGAGCGGCTTTTCCTTGGTGTGCTTTAACTTGTGCCGTTTCAAGTCTCTGGTCGCACGGCATCTATAATCGCAAAGATCACAACTGATCGGTTTCTCGTTAGTGTGTGTGAGTAGATGTTGCTTCAGCTCTGTGCGTCGTCGGCATTTGTAATTGCAAAGATCACAGCTCAACGGTTTCTCGCCAGTGTGTTTCAAAATGTGATTTTTCAACTCTCCATACTGTTGGAATTTATGATCGCAAATAGCACAACTGAACGGTGTCTCGTCCGTGTGTGTTAATTTGTGCCGTTTCAAAGTTGCGACAGATCGACACTTAACATCGCAAAGATCACAACTGAATGGTATCTCGCCAGTGTGCTTTAGTATGTGCAGTTTCAAGCTTTTGAGTTCTCTACATTTATAATCGCAAAGACCGCAAAGGAACGGTTTCTCGTCTGTGTGCCTTAATTTGTGCTGTTTCAAACTTCCGAGCTGTCGGCATTTATAATCGCAAAGATCACAACTGAACGGTTTCTCACCCGTGTGTGTTAATTTATGCCGCTTCAGATTTGAGAGCAGTCGGCATTTATACTCGCAAAGATCACAACAGAACGGCTCCATGCTGGTATGTATTAAACTGTGTTTGCACAAATTTGCACGAGATTTAAATTCAAAATCACACACTTGGCATTTGAATGTTTTTTTATTCATAGTTTTAGCTTTAGGGATAAGTTGACACCTGAAACAAAAAAAATCTCTTTAAATTTTTGTACATTTACAAATTGAAAGTTAATCCGTTATTCCTTACATCTATTTCAAATAAAAAGATCGTATGAATATGCATCGTATTTAAGGCAAAAGGCTGTCATAAGAATCTCAAAATTCATGACTGAACGACTTCTCTCTTACGTATGTAACTAGTACTTTTAATTTTCAATAACATATTGCGGTGATATTTAGTGATCACATAAGTAAGGTGTAAATAAATTGAAATAAAACAAAAAGGGAAACATTTACAAACGAAAGTCACGATTCAATTTTTATGTAAAAGTTCAAAATCAGAGTCGAGCAGTAAAAAAGATAAAGCAAAAATAAAAGTAACATGCAGAATACCGAAGGTGAGGTCCAAGTCTATGTATCCTCTGAGGACAATAAATGGTTGGAGGATCGATTACATTAATCGTTATAGAAAGGAATTCACCGGCACAGATCGTCGTACACTCTTAGAAATTCAATTTACAAAATCAACTTATTTATCTGAAAATTAGTACAAGCAAATTTATAAATGTTTCCTGTTTATAAATAAATTAAGATCAAAATTAATTTAAACACAAAAGAAAAATTCATTGAGGATTTAAAACAAAAAATTCATTATTCATCACGATTGCCCAAAATAAGAATCCAAGCCCTGACAAAGAGTAGAACCTGAGAAAGATGAGCTAGGACAGGTAAAGTAAATTGTTGATGAAAAAGAAAAGCTAACAAAGATAAAGCCAATCAAACAACAACAAAAATTTTGATTCTCCCATTCTCTTCAACATCTCCTCAATTTTATTGGCACCCAACGTGGGACCAATCAACAACTGTATTCTTAAACGTCCTCCATAACACATCAATATGCGATTGAATTGTTTTTTTTTCAGTTCTGTTTTAATTACTACTATTGCTTTTAGTAAGTGGCCTTTCAGGAGATTTTCCGGTTATCTAGCAAAAATGTTCAATACATAAAATTATTGCAGAAATAAAATGTAAGATCAAATAAAAATGTGAAATGTAAAAGTGATGTTGGAACAGAGCTTATATTATACAGTGACTGCCAAAAAGTTCGCACCATATGTGAAAATTTTTTATTATTGATTTTTTTAAAAAACTTTTTCCGCCAGCATTTGCATGTTTCAATAACCAAATATAAACAGGACAGATTCGGTGAGCAATTCATAATGTGGGTAAAAATGGTAGCTATTTAATAATAATAATAATAATAAATCTTCTTTATTTGGCGAAGTTTAGCTATACAGCTATTCTTACACTTACCAAAGTAAAACAATGAAAATAATACCAATGTCCAATGTATAACAAAATAGATAAATAACAAAATAAAATAAATAGAGATGATTAAATAAATACAAGAAATAGTTTTAAATAGAGTAAATTCAAGCATTCAATTGCTCATCCAAAAGATAGAATTTAAAACTGGATTTAAAACGATTCACTGACAAATCCCACTACTTACGTGGCAATCCATTTAAACGTTTTACGGCATTAAATACAAATGACCTATTGAAAAATGTCGGGGGCATATGCAGGAGGTAAGATGATCGAACATTTGTGTTATGTAAAGTATTTCTAAAGACAAACTTACTATACAGATAAGAAGGATTTTTAGTTAAAACTATTTTGTGCGCAAGGGTAAGAAAATGCAATATATGTCTCCTTTCCATGCACAACCACTTCAGTTGATTTAGTTTAGGGCTAATGTGTTCTCTTCTGTTGACATTGAGAATAAATCTGCAACAGCTGTTTTGTATTCTTTGTATGCGATTTTTATCAATCTTAAAAAGACACGTACTGTATACTACATCACAATAGTTTAATATTGACAAAACAAGTGATTCACATAAGAGCTTACGAAGCTTACAATTTGAGATATCTCTGGAAGCATAGAGCACTTTTAATTTATAATAACATCTTGAAATTTGACTGTTAATATATGATGTAAAACGCAATGAAGAGTCAAATGTGACTCCTAAATTTTTACATTGTGATTTAAATTGAATCTGACTATTGTTTATTTCAATTTTTAGTTCCGTGGATAAGGACATATATTTTTTAGGAGCAAATAACATTATATGTGATTTTTGAGGATTAATAATTAAATTATGTTCACACGAGATTTTCTCTAAGGCTTTCAAATCAAAATTGACTGAATCACTTGCATCAGCTAAATTATTTGGTTTAAAGCTATAAAGCAGTTGCATATCGTCAGCATATAACTGAGTAGTACAGTGCTTAATAACTTTGGTGAAATCAGACGTATAAATAATGTACAACAGAGGACCAAGAATTGACCCCTGAGGTACACCGTGATGAAGAGAACTGGATAAAGATGAAACACTGTTTAAAGTTACCTTTTGTCTACGGTTCAATAGATAATACTTAAAAAAATTACATGCACTCAAATCGAAACCAAAGAAACTTAGTTTTGCATATAATAGTTGGTGATCAATTCGGTCGAATGCTTTTGAATAGTCTAGCAGTGTTAGTATCGTAGCTTTTCCACCATCATAAGCAGTAACGATGTTATTTACAACATTTAACAAAGCAGTTGCCGTATTATGTCCTTTCCTAAAACCCGACTGCTCTTCCGGAAGAATATTGTTACGTTCCACATACTCGGAAATTTGAAAGTGTGCAGCTTTTTCCAGTATCTTTGACAGGGTAGCCAATATGCTAATGGGACGGAGATCAGCGTAGGTTTCAGGAATTTTAATTTTCGGTAAAGGGTGCACTATAGCTTCACTCCAACAAACAGGAAAGTAACCAGATAGCAAACAAGAATTAACAATATGAGTTATGTATGGTGACAAATAAGGAATACAAAAATTTTACATTGAAATACCATCACATCCAACAGCATTTGATTTAATTCCTCGTATTATTTTTTCAATCTCACTTACATTTACAGGTGAGAAATGAAATGAACAATTAGGATGAAATCTGTGATTAGAATAATAAATGATGGACGGATTACAGTCTTGTACTGAAGTATTTGAAATTGAAGTAAAGTGATCATTAATTTTTGCAACATCAGCCAAATGTGGCGGTATATCAGTTATGTTTTCGTTATTAATATTCATTCTGCGCAAAGTTTGCCAAGTTTGTTTCGAATCTTTCGTACGACTAATGAATTCAATGTAAGCGCGTTTTTCACGACGGATGGCTGCTAAAGTGAAATTACGAAGATACTTGTAACTAGCCAAATCATCCTGCGACTTAATTATTTTAAATTTACTCATTGCGTTGAATCTATCCTGCATCATGATTTTAATTACATCCGTAATCCACGGTTTATGTGGTTTATTAATTGTAATCGTGCGCAATGGGCAATGTTTATCAAATAATTTTAAAAGTTCAGTTGTTAGAAAATTAATTTTATCATCTATGTTATCAATGGAGTAAATAAAATCCCAAGAAACTCTACGAATATCAGAATCAAAATCACTATATGAAAAATATTTGAAATCTCTAAATGTGTAGATTTTGGGCTTTTTAACAATAGTTCTTTGATCCAATTCGCAAAATATCAAGCGATGATCAGAAACTAAATCAACATCCAAAGTACCGCTAGAACACACTTCAACATTACTAACAAAAATCTGGTCCATTTAAAGCACGAAAATTAAAAAAAATTATAATTTGGAATTGTTCCACATATTACACAAAATTTTAGTAGGATTTGATAAGTTATTGCAAAATATCAAATGTCGCTTCATACTCAAGCACAATTTTCTGAGGCACGTGTAATATTTCAAGAAAGAGAAGATTTTTCATTTTCTCAGTTTTTTTCAAGATATGAAGCAGTAAATGGGCATCTAGTATTTATCTCTCATGAGTAGTTAGCTTACTCATTTGTATCCATAAAAAATATTTAAAAGAATCAAATGTACTCTTGGGTTCTTAATTGTTGCAAGCACAAGAAAATTTGAGACGATTTTTCACGTTTCTGATGCAAGGCTCTTTTTACATTTTACAAAAATGCTAAACGAGGTTATAAGTAAATAAATAAATAAAACTAACTGGAATTAGCGTAACTTTTATTTTACTGATCGCTAACACTTTAGAAGCTTGAAGAGAAGAGAAACCCTGAAGTCAATACGATAAAAAGATATAAAGTTTCCAGTCTAAAAATTTTGGTTGCTTAGTTTTCCATGTTCTATGAAATCGAATGAGATAAGTCAGAAAACTTTTCTGATTTACCTACCTAAGAATATTCACTCGAAAAAAAACCATGTAATTTCTCATTTCCTATTTTATTATACATACTACGTTTTAAAGTTTAAAAATGCGAATAATACAACTTTACTTCACTAGGAGTACTAAGCTATTTAATGTTACTACTGTTGGCTATAAAGTTAAGTTAGGATAAAATACGATATAATATACGCAGGGTTATGCAAAATAATTTAGAATACACTATTTTTATATCACTAGAGGTGACCAATAAATCGGATCTTAATTATTACCTACCGAATAAGGAAGATAATAAATAAAAGTTATTTGATAATTTTCGAATAAGGTATACATAAGGCTTGCGGACTTACATTGAAACAATCTGTATATACAAATTTCCAACCAACTCCTCCGAACATGAATACAAAACCAGATTTAGAAATAATTTACAGACACCTTATCAAAAAGGCATTCAGATACCATGCACTCTGGTGATGAATGAAATTATTATTATTATTATTATAAGAACGGTTTGTCGTCAGTGTGTTTCAATTTGTGTTTTTTAAAATTTCCGTGATCTCGGCATTTATAATCGCAAAGATCGCAACTGAACGGTTTTTCGTCCGTGTGTGTTAACTTGTGCCGCTTCAATCTTCTGAGCACACGGCATTTATAATCGCAAAGATCACAACTGAACGGCTTTTCATCGGTGTGCGTTAACTGGTGCTCTTTCAAACATGAGAATCGCCGGCACTTATAATCGCAAAGATCACAACTGAACGGTTTTTCGTCCGTGTGTGTTAACTTGTGCCGTTTCAATCTTCCCAGCTCATAGCATTTATAGTCACAAAGATCACAAGCGAGCGGCTCTTCATCGGTGTGCGTTAACTGGTGCTCTTTCAATCTAGATAATCGCCGGCATTTATAATCACAAACATCACAACTGAACGGTTTCTCGTCCGTGTGTGTTAACTTGTGCCGCTTCAATATTCCGAGCTCCTGGCATTGAAAGTCACAAACATCACAACCGAACGGCTTTTCATCGGTGTGCTTTAAATTGTGCTGTTTCAAACTTGAGATACGCCGGCATTTATAATCGCAAAGATCACAACTGAACGGTCTTTCGTCCGTGTGTGTTAACTTGTGCCGTTTCAATTTTCCGGGCTCATGGCATTTATAGTCACAAAGATCACAACCGAACGGCTTCTCACCTGTGTGTGCTACAATGTGAGTTTTCAGATGTTTAGAATGACGGCATTTATAATCGCAATGCTCACAACTGAACGGTTTCTCGTCACTGTGTATGAGCAGATGTTGCCTTAGATGTGTGCGTCGTCGACATTTGTAATTGCAAAGATCACAGCTGAACGGTTTCTCGCCTGTGTGTGTCAAAATATGATTTTTCAAATCTCCGTGCCGTCGGAATTTATAATCGCAAAGATCACAGCCGAACGGTTTCTCGTCCGTGTGTGTTAATTTGTGCCGCGACAAAGTTCCGACATATCGGCATTTATAATCGCAAAGGTCACAACTGAACGGCATCTCGCCAGTGTGCTTTGACATGTGCTCTTTCAAACTTTTGAGCTCTCGGCATCTATAATCGCAAAGATCACAACTGATCGGCTTTTCATCCGTGTGTGTTAATTTATGCCGCTTCAAATTTCCAAGCCCTCGGCTTTTATAATCGCAAAGATCACAGCTGAACGGTTTCTCATCCGTGTGTGTTAATCTATGCCGTTTCAAGTTGCCGAGCTCTCGGCATTTATAATCACAAAGATCACAACCGAACGGCTTCTCACTAGTATCTGTTGACCTATGTTTCCACAAACTTGCAGGACGTTTAATTTGAGAATCAAATTGTTGGAATTCGAGTGTTTCAGCTTTAGGGAACCATTGATACCTGAAACAGAGAATCTCTTTAAATTTTCATACATTTATAACTTAAAGTATTTCAAGTAAAAAATCATATGAATATGCATCGCATTTAAAACAAAAGATTGTCACAAGAATACCAAAATTCCTCTTTTTACGTATAATTTCCAATAACTTATGCTACATAGTATTGTTATTTGTTTTCAATTTTATTTTAATTACTACTATTGCTTTGGTAAGTGGGTTTTCAGGAGATATTTTTGGGTATCTAATAAAGAATTGCAGGAATAAAATATAAAGTCAAACAAAAATTATTTCGAGACGTAATATTATGTAACAAAAGAGTTTTTGTTTTTGTCCGAGTGAAGAGAGCCAAATAATCGAGTGATTTAGATAACAGTTAAGTGCCCTTGCTTTTTAATTTCAAATCTTTATTATCAAATAGGAAGTGCACAAAATTTTAAATTGCCGATTAGATTAATCCTAACTACAAAATGAAATGCTCCATGTTTGTAACAAACAATCAGACTTCGGACATTTCGGAGCTTTGCCATGGTTACGCAAAACGAGGACCAATGAATAACATCCATTCGTTGCGTAGTCACGAGAACGCTCCGAAATATCCGAAGTCTGCAAACAGGGAACATTAGTCAAAAACAAAATTATTCGAGTTTAAATAACTTTCTTACTTCGGAAGATGGAGTAAAGTCTTTAAGAAAAGTTGCATTGCATGCTAAGTACTACAACCGACAGAACTCCAATGACCATGATCTTCAAATGTTTCCTAAGATTTGAAATCACGGAAACAAACTGTCAAAAATACAGCGAACAACAAAAACGTTCTCATTAAATCGGAGAAATCAAGCTTGTTGTCTCTCTTTGCAGGTCGATGGGCGGTCATCTCTTCCACATGCGCAATGCTGTTACGCATCGAAGAGTATCAATGCATTCGGTACTATTTGTTGGCGTCTTTATTCATAACTTATCAAAACAAGGTGTGTGTGAACATATGTCCTTCTAAGTGTTCATACCAATCACACCTGATGGGGTTTTCTTCTGACATGTTTTAACATGTGCTCTTTTAATTGTCCTTTCAATCGGCCTTTGTAATCGCAAAGACCACATAAGAACGGTTTCTCGCTCGTGTGTGTTAATTTGTGCCGTTTCAAACTTCCGAGCTCTCGGCAATTATAATCGCAAAGGTCACAACCGAACGGCTTCGCGTCCGTGTGTGTTAATTTGTGCCGTTTCAAATCTCCGACGTATCGGCATTTATAATCGCAAAGGTCACAACTGAACGGTTTCTCGCCAGTATGTTTTAATTTATGTTGCCTCAAATTTCTAAGCAATCGACATCTATAATCGCAAAGATCACAACCGAACGGCTTCTCATCGACGTGCGTTAATTTGTGCCGTTTCAAAGTTCCCAGCTGACGGCATTTATAATCGCAAAGATCACAACCGAACGGTTTCTCGTTCGTGTGTGTTAATTTGTGCCGTTTCAAACTTCCGACCTCTCGACATTTATAATCGCAAAGATCACAACCGAACGGTTTCTCGTCCGTGTGTGTTAATTTGTGCAGTTTCAAACTTCCGACCAGTCGACATTTATAACCGCAAAGATCACAACTGAACGGCCTCTCGTTGGTGTGCGTTAATTTGTGCCGCTTCAAACTTCCGAACTCTCGGCATTTATAATCGCACAGATCGCAACTAAACGGTTTCTCGTCCGTGTGTGTTAATTTATGTTGCTTCAAACGTCCGGGCCCTCGGCATTTATAATCGCAAAGATCACAACCGAACGGCTTCTCACTAGTATGCGTTAAACTATGTTCGCGCAAACTGGGACGAAAGTCAAATTTAGAATCAAATATTCGACATTTGAATGGTTTAGCTTCGGGGAACCATTGACACCTGAAACAAAGAATCTCTTTAAATTTTCATATATTTCAAGAAAAAAGATGTGCATCGCATTCAAGGGAAAACCGCAAAATTCATGAGCGACTTCTCGCCGGTGCGTGTTACTAGTGTTATTATTACTAGACCGGAATTTCATAAAATTCTAAATTACGTAATGGTCCTAACTAAAATCATTTGCAGCAAATAGCACAACGTTTGTAACAAATAATACAATATTTGGAGGCACAAAGGAATGTTAGTCAAAAAACAAAATTATTCGAGTTTCAAGTCAGTTAACTCTTCAGAAGCGGAGAACAAGAGTTAAGTAATTAACAGGTGGGTCACGGTCCTGTATTTTTAAAATAACTTTCTCATTTTGAGAGGTAGAGACTTTAAAAACGTTGGACGGGGTGTTAACGATTAGAATCGCAAGTGAACGGCTTCTCGCCGGTATTTGTTCAGATATGAACAAGCAAATGTGCATGCCTTTTGAGGGTTTCTTTATTCACAGTTTTAGGTTTGGAAAAATTCATTTACATCTGAAAGAAATCATATATAGAAATAAATAATAATAAATAAATACGAAAAAACAATGTCAAAGTAAACGTTCAAATTGTGCTCCTTGTGCACTAACACAGCAATTACATCGACGGGTATAGAAGCATAATTTGAAAATTTACTTCAACACTGTTTTTTCGTATTTATTATTATTATTTATTTATAACTTTGTATAATTGTTGAACTTTCAGAAAATCTTATTTTTTTTATCGATAACGATAACGCATCGGATAAATTGCTGTGTTATTCAGATACTTTAAGAACACCTGTATGTAATGCTTAGGCTAGAAAAATGATTCGTATTTTATTTTATTATTATAAACAATAAAACTAAGTACTTTACCTCCACATTCTTCTAGAAATTTTAAGAACACTTTTTAATATTGTTGCGGTACAAATCGAAACAAGGGGCATAGCGTAGCTTAAATATTATATTAAACATAAATAAATACAGACAAACATAATTGTACAAAGTTCAACTTACCCTAACAGCACACTTTAACAAAATAGAGCCTACATCATGCTCTGATAGCAACTAGTTTAAGATCTTTCTCTTTATGCAGATCGTGGGTTTTTATACAAAGTGCAACTCGAGTAATTCCGAGTTGTTACGAGACCGGAAAGATTCGAGATACTTTAAATCCGTTTTAACTTGTTCAAGGTTCTGCACTTGCAGAGGGCACATGTCGAGGTCGCGCTAGATGCAATTATCTTATCTCAAATTCGCTAAATGAATCTAATATTTTAATTTACTTTCGCCTTGTCACAATATGCAAATATTTAATCCGTATATCACTTCAACTCATTGTTTGAAAATGATTGACGACGTGATTGATGGATCGCCTTATCCACATACTGAAACCTGGTTCCACGAGAAGTTTGTCATGAAAGAAGTCAAATGCTTCTGGGACAACAAACACAAAGTACCAGAACTATGTCCCGAGACATCTTTCATGTATGTACAACAAGGCTTCCTGCTTCAAGACACCAGTTCGTATCGATCATGTCTTACTGGCAAGTTCTTCACCTCACTCGGCCGACTTAGAAGAAGCTATCCGTAGCAAACCAAGGGAAAACTTCTTTAAAAGAAACGGTGGAAGGAGATGCATCATAATTAAGCTTCCAAATAAAAGCAAGATACGTCTACCTAAAATAGACACTATTAGGTTAGGATTTTTAAAAATGTAATAGCCCGATCTTTCCACCTCTGGTCCAGTCAATGAATGCCCAAAAGGGGGTTGTAGAGGACATGGAGGGGGGGAGAATATTTCTCTTCAGGAATGTGTTGGGGGTAGTTAAGAGGTAAACATACTAAGAATCGCCACCCCTACCCCTGCCGCTTCAGGGGGAAAGGGGTTTTTCGGTTTTTCGCTTATAACTCGAAAACAGTGCGTCGTACGAAACTTTTTTTGCCTCACATATTTTGTCAATCTTGTCCTTCTAATTCCTCAGCCTTTTGTTTTACAGATTAGTCGTCAAAAAGAAAGTTGTAGAGCATTAAGCGTTCTTCAAAAAACATATATATTTACCAATTTATCTTCAACAGGTCAAAAGTTACAGCAATTTGAAGTTTTCTGCTGAATTTCGTGATTTCTGTACACTCGTTATATTCGTTATTCAAAAGCTACAATTATATAATATAAGCTAATGTGTTATGTATGTACACATAAATTGTATTTATAACTCCAAAACTGATGGCAGCAGGAACTGTGAATCCCCGTCGTCGTCTTCATTCATTTCCTGAATATCGGATTCAGTGTCCGTAGGGGATGTGTGGAGGGGTTCCATGTCTTCTTCACCATCCTCGTTCATTAAAACGGGCACTTCGTTTAAACATTTCTCATGGCAGTTCTGGCATAAAGGGGAACAAGTCATGGACACCTTGCAGCCACATCTGGTACTGCTGCAATCTTTAGTGCATTTGCAAAAAATCAAGTCCAAAATTTCTTTTGGTGCTGCTGGGTCTTTGGTCAGCACCGGAGCTAGATAATTTGCTTTATGCTCCCATCCCCACAACTCGGGTGGTTTCGTATCCAGAACTGCACCGGATGAATTGTGCGAAATCAATGCTCTTTTGTTGCCCCCTCGTTTGGTGGAAGTGATGAGAGATCTGGTTTGATATTTGGTACGGATTTCGAAAATCGCATCAGTATGCGAAGAGGAGGGGGTGTGGAGCACTTCGGTTTGATGAGTTGTATCCATCAAGAACAACTGTGCATCTCCTCTCACTGGATAGTGGGTCTTGACGAATTTCACGTATCCATCCCAATTTGCAGAAACTGATGATCCCCTTTGCCGGATGACTTTATGTATGAGAAATCCCCCATCAATAACGACATCAAAGCTTAGTAGATGTACGCCCTGGTTGGTTGGTTTAAATAGCTTCAACAGGTCAGATTTTTTGGTTTTTCTCATACCACCTTCAGAAAACTTCAAATTGCTGTAACTTTTGACCTATTGAAGATAAATTAGTAAATATATACGTTTTTTGAAGGACACCTAATGCTCTACAACTTTCTTTTTGACGACTGATCTGTAAAACAAAAGGCTGAGGAATTAGAAGGACAAGATTGACGAAAAACGTGAGGCACGACGCACAGTTTCCGAGTTATAAGCGAAAAACCGAAAAAAGGGAGCTTCCTCTCCTCCTTCCCCCCTGAAGCGGCAGGGGTAGGGGTGGGGGCTTTTAGTATGTTTACCTCCTAACTACCCTCAACACATTCCTGAAGAGAAAAATTCTCCTCCCCCCTCCACGTCCCCTACAACCCCTTCGTTGACTTGACTAACCTGATCAATTTATTTGACGAATAACTTTACGAATCACCATGGATACCATTCATAAAAATCAAGTTATTTGCCAAATAACGTTATCGGGAACTTTATTAGAAGGTGGAAAGGTCGGGCCTAAGTTTCAGACACAAGAAGCTTAATTTATTTGAGTTTTATAATTTTGAATTTAGATTCTTATTTTTTTAGAATTAGGTTATATATTTGTATTACAAATGGGATAGAGACATCATTATAATATGAGCACGGGTAAGAGCACGAATACTATAATGATGCACTATCCCACTTGTAATATATAACGTTTTATCTACACCTGCAACATGCTTTTATTTTTATTATTTTAAAAAATATTGTTGGAAGCCATCAGTAAGCTAAAATCGCAATAGCCTGGTTATAGCGCAAATCCATAGTAAACGCATAATAATAATTAATAAATTTGTTCATTATATAACTAGTGTTATAATAAGTCTCATCATACAACCCAAATGAGTTACATAATATAGCTATTATGAAACAGGTGTAGATAAAATAGTTTTTTGTGCTCTAAAAATCATATAAAAGGGACAATTTTAGGAAGTAAATTTCAGTCTATGTTTTACATCTTCAAGCTAAACGTATCAGTGTTGCCCAGTATATTGATTTGTGAAAAACATGTAAGGATTTTGTTAGAGTTTACTAACCTATGACTTTAACCAATAATGCGATTTGCTATAACAAATATTCTATGTCATTATAAATGAAATATTAAAGTACATTTGCTTTAAAATTTTCAGATTGAAATTTATTTATATATATAATCATTTCCCTTTCTACCCGAAGGTGTAGGGAGGAAATTTATTTAATTATTGAAGATCTGACAAAATTTGTTTTGTGTGCAATTAAGGACTCTTGGCCGTAATACAGATTCGTGTTGAAGTTCTTCAGAGAAATTATTAAACAAAGGTATCTGATTGATTACTGCACTGAATTATTTACAATTCTGACAAGTATACGCAGGATCATTTAGATGGGCTTGGATTTATTTAGTTTGTAACGAAGTGACCACTCCGTTACATATTTAGTTAAGTTTTGTATATATTATTTAGTCTGTATATTTAGGATGCCTCGCGCAGATTCATAAAGGTACAAATCAGAGTGGGAGTACTGAAAGGAGTAGGGCTCCCCCTCCACGCGCTAGCCTATAAAAGCGCACTGCGAGCAAGTTTGAGTTAGTCGCTCACCGGCTCATTCAGCCGATGGTCGTGGCTCCGCCGCGCTATCAAGCCATCGGACGTGGCTTGAAGTTAGTGACGCGCTGGACATTCAGAGCTACCGGACGTGGCTCGAATGCAGTTTTTCCGCGGAGTCATTCATCCGTCGATGTTTTGACTCAAACGCGTTTAACAATCTGTGCTACGTTCGCGTTACCTGCAACTGCTCCTGTTTTTATCCTGACCTTTCTCTTACCGAGTGCGGGCGTCTCGCACTTCCTGATCATAGAGCGGGAGTCTCGCTCCCTCTCTCTTACCGAGTGTGGGCGTCTCACACATCCTGATCCAAGAGTGGGTGTCTCACTCTCTCTTATCCCAATGCGGGTGTCTCGCATATCCTGACCCTGAGTGGGAACGTATGCACAGTGCGTTACCGTCCTGCGATTAGTGTCCGTAAGACACACCGTTTCCGGAACTACTGTCCTGCGATTAGTGTCCGTAAGACACACCGTTTCCGGAACTACTGTCCTGCGATTAGTGTCCGTAAGAAACACCGTTTCCGAAACTACCGTCCTACGATTAGTGTCCGTAAGACACACCGTTTCCGAAACTACCGTCCTGCGACTAGTGTCCGTAAGACACACCGTAGTTTACCGTTGTCCTCGAGATACACCGTATATTACCGCTATCGAAAATACCGTCCGAGAGTTTAACATTTCGTTTACCAGTCCGTGAGTGTTACCACAGTAAAAACACTCCAATTTGTGGATACGTGTATATGAACTATTTTGTAAATAAAACTGTATTTGCTAAGTGATCGACGCTTTTATTTCTGAACCTGGACACCGACGAGCAAACTCGAACCGCCGTCAAGCAGAGCAACGATCAGCAACTACAGACCAACCCGAAGATTGACGGACCGTTACAAGTTCCTCTGAAAGATAAATACAGTTTGAAACGTACATCTCTGCTAAGGAGATCTTTGGCCGTTTATCCGTTTTTAATCGATTCTCTTATGCGTTTCTTTTTGTCGGTGCAATTGTCACCCTGTACAATGAAATGATATGATTATATTAAAAACAACGTAGGGATATGTTGCAATTTAAAATAATTGTATGTATATTATTTGTTAAACAAACTATAATGTGTTTTACTTACCTGTTACATACTATGTAATATAGCAAAGATCAATATTTTAGTTTTCAACTTTTACACAATAAAATTACCTTCGTAATTTTTTATCAATTGGCAACCCTCAGATACGCTAATTTAACTATATAATTTTTTGTGCAAAAGAGTTTAATTGAAAAGATATTGCATATTCCCTCACTTTTTGTCACTGAATTATAAAATTATTATTTAAAAATTAAGAATAAAATGTATTTTTGCAAAGACAATAACTCAGCAATGTATGTGTATTTATTGAGGTTTCGAAAAATAAAATAATACCAAAAAAACGTTGACCGAACCCAGTACTGCTTTGATTCTTCCTTGAGTCCTCAAAATCAATATAAATGTTGACATTTTACTGTGTATTGACAGCTACTTCCAAACATTTATCTTGACGAAAGTATTTTACGAACTGTTCGTTCAAATATAATTAGAAATGTGATAATTTTCACTTATGTTTTAACTTGTGCCTATTCAACTCTCCACTCTGTCGGCATCTGTAATCGCAAAGATCACAACTGAGCGGCTTCTCGTTGGTATGTTTCAACTTGTGTCGTTTCAAACTTCCGGGCCAACGGGTGGTATAATCGCAAAGTTTACAACTGTACGACTTCTCGTCGGTGTGCTTTAACTCGTGCCGTTTCAAATCAGCTGACAATCCGCATTTATAATCGCAAAGATCACAACTCAACGGCTTCCCATGGGAGTGCGTTAACATGTGCTGTTTTAATTGTGCCGACTGTCGGCATCCGTAATCACAAAGTCTACAGCTAAAGGGTTTCTCGTCGCTGTGTGACAACATGTGCCTTTTTAACTGTTCGGACTGTCCGCATTTATAATTGCAAGCATCACAATTGAACGGCTTCTCGTCGCTATGTTTTAACTTGTGCCGCTTCAAATTTCCAAGTCTTCGACATTTATAGTCGCAAAGATCACAAGTAAATCGCATCTCTTCGGTGTGTATTAACATGTGAGTTTTTAAAACGTCGCGCCTCCGACACTTGTAATCGCAGAGGCCACAACCGAACGGTTTGTCGCCGGTGTGATTTAACTTGTGCTGCCTCAAATTTCCTGGGTATCGGCATCTATAATCGCAAAGATCACAACAGAACGGCTTCTCGTCAGTATGTTTTAATTTGTGCTGTTTCAAATAATGGGACTGTCGACATCTATAGCTGCAAAGATCACAACTTAATGGCTTCTGATTGGCGTGTATCAAAATATGTCTGCGTAAAGTTCGACGAGTTTTCAATTTAGAATTACATATTCGGCATTCGAAACTATTTTCATCCGTTGTTTCAGTTTTAGGAATCCGTTGATACCTGAAACGAAAAGTAAACTGTGATTTTTTTTTATAAAATTGGCAGCACGCAATACAAAAGTGAGAGGGCAGTTGTCAATAACTGTCAGTGTCAAATTGATCAATCTGATCGTAACATCATATAAAAGATGTGCAAAGCAAACGCAAAACACTTAATTCTTTCATTTGAAAACAACACTAATGTCGAAATTGTTGTCCTTCAGCTTGAATGCACAAACGTACCCTGCGCGTCGTGTTTTCAAAGTTCAAACGCGTTTGTCAAGTGGGGAGGTTATGTTAGCACGAAAAAATAATTTGACAACTACTGTCAGCGTTACAAACCTTTAGGAGCAAAAACGTTGAAATCAGAGACTTAAAATTGGAATTTAATTGAATGCATGGTACTTCAAGTAAGTTATAAGTAAATAAAAAACAAACTAACAGTAACTTTTATTTTACTGATCGCTAATACTTTGGAAACTTGAAGAATGAATTCAAAACGATAAAAAGACAAAGTTTCCAGTCCGAAAATTTCGGTTACTTACTTTTCGATATTCCTTGAAATCGAAAGAGGCAAGTCAGACAACTTTTCTGATTTACCCAACTAAGAGTGTTCACTGAAATAAAAAAAATACGACATTGTAATTTCCCATTTTTTATTTTAGTATACTATAGGCTTGTTCGGGTTCTCGCCACGACAGTCCTAGAACCGTCCTAGAACGTCCAAGAGCATGCGCACAACAAAAAAACGTGCAGCTTCTTTGGTATGCGCATGCTCCTGACGGTTCTGGATCTGTCCTCACGGGAACCCGAACAAACCTTCCGTTTTAAAGTTTTAAAATGCGAATAATACAACTTTACTTCACTAGGTAGGTACTAATGGCCAGTTTAAGCGTTGTTTATAATGTGACATTTGAGGTTACACAACATTGTCATATTCTAAGGCGGGGTTGCACAAAACATTTAAGCCAGGATTAAGTTTAAGGCTAAGAATGTGACACACAATATACTGTACGTCACAACGAGTGTTAGGCTTAAATTTAATCCGGACTTAAATGTTTTGTGCAATCTATCCTAAGTGACGCTTAAAGTTAAGCAGAGCGTTTGAGCAGAGCTTAAGCAGATAACACGGGCAGTGCTGATGATTAAAATTATTATTGTTATTATTATAAGAGCGGTTTGTCGTCAGTGTGTCTTAATCTGTGCTTTTTCAAATTTCCGAGCTCTCGGCTTTTATAATCGCAAAGATCACAACTGAACCGTTTCTCGTCTGTGTGTATTAACTTGTGCCGTTTCAATCTTCCGAGCTCACGGCATTTATAGTCGCAGAGATCACAACCGAACGGTTTCTCGCCTGTGTGCGCTAAAATGTGAGTTCTCAAATCCCTATAAGATCGGCACTTGTAATCGCAAAGACCACAACTGAACGGTTTTTCGCCGGTGTGTGTAAATTTGTGCCGTCTCAAACGTCCGGGAACCCGGCATTTATAATCGCAAAGGTCACAACTGAACGGTTTCTCGCCAGTATGTTTTAATTTATGGACTTCCAAATGTCTACGTTCTCGGCATTTATAATCGCAAAAAGTACAACCGAACGGCTTCTCATCCGTGTGTATTAATTTATGCACCTTCAAATGTCCAAAATCTCGGCATTTATAATCGCAAAGATCACAACTGAATGGCTTCTCGTCCGTGTGCGTTAATTTGTGCCGTTTCAAACCTCCGAGCTGTCGGCATTTATAATCGCAAAGATCACAACCGAACGGCTTCTCGCCCGTGTGCGTTAAAGTGTGAGTTTTCAAATTTCCACAATATCGAGATTTGTAATCGCAAAGACCACAGCTGAAGTACTTTTCAGCTTTGTGCTTTAACAAGTGCTGTTTCAAATTTCCGGCCTGACTGCTTTTATAATCGCAAACGGTACAAGCGAACGGTTTCTCGCCTGTGTGTGTTAATTTGTGCCGTTTCAAACTTACGAGATGTCGGCATTTATAATCGCAAAGATCACAACCGAACGGCTTCTCATCCGTGTGTGTTAACTTGTGCCGATTCAGACTTTTAACTTCTCGTCCTTTATAATCGCAAAGGTCACAACTGAACGGCTTCTCGTGCGCATGTATCAAAATATGATTGCGCAAATTTTTGTGTGATCTAAATTTAGAATCACATATTCCGCACCTGAATGTTTTAGCTTTAGGCATCTGACACCTGAAACAAAAAATCCATTTCAATTTTTATACATTAACAACAGTTAATACATTATTCCTTATATTCCAAGTAAAAAGATTGCATCACATATAAGGCAAAAGCAAAAGGTTGTTACAGAGTCACAAAATCCAGGACTGAACGACTTCTCGCCGGTATGTGTTACTGTGTCGTTACGTATACATAGATCATCCTTCGACCGATCTTTGGCCCACAGGGAATGCTCGAGGAATCCATTAAAATCAAAACCGACTTTCGACAAAAATTGTTACATACATATACATGTACCTACCTAGATCGAAACGATCTATAATATTCCATATACAGGATGTTTGAAATTAGAGAGAAGCATGGAGATTTCGCTTATTGTAAGAAGTAGAAAATTTGTTAAATGGAGGCAAAGTTGCTAGATTTCATGGTGATCTCTGTATGGAACCAGCTTATCGAATATTTTCCATCATTTCGATTTAGAATTCCCTGTACATTCCAAAAATGCAAAAATTTACAGGGTGTCTTATTTAGATCTTTTTACTTAAAGCGGAAGTTGTACATAATGTTTTATGCTGTCAAGTAAATTATTAGTAGGCCTATATTATTTATAATAAATGTCAAAAGTTAGACGGATGCGAAAGCCAAACTGAAGCACCCGGTATATGCAATACACAAAATATTTGCAGTAAGGAAAAATAATTTTGAAACACACAATTATTAAAAAAAAAATTCCCAGGTGTTTTAAATTATTATCCTAATCATTAAGTGACATTTCCATAATAATTAAATCCCCTATACTTTAATTTTAAATATTACGAGATAAAGAGTTCATAAAATTATAAATTAATCCTAGATTAATCCTAACTGGTAACAAATAGCACAGTGTTTCTAACAAATATGTAATACAACATTTCGACGCACAAAGGAATGTTAGTCAAAAACAAAAGTATACGACTTAACATTTTAAAAATGGAAAACGGCGCGCAAAATGGTTACAGCATGAGTAATAAACAAGGTGAGTCACGGTTATGTCGGCATTTCACTGTACGTTGGCAGCTTATGCAAAATATTTGTCTTGAAAAATGCACCTACATGGAAATGTCGATTACAATGTTCGATAAATTATACTAAAAAGCGGTTTTATATGCGGCACAAAAAGATAAATACAGCGTGATTCATAATAAGTTAACCCGTTAACACCACGTAGTACATGAACAAACAAAGCAAAAAGATTATATGGATAGGGGGTCTTAGGTGCATAGTTTTTAAGATAAAATTAATTGAAGATGCACTTGTAAATTGGTTCGTTGGCACTGGAATAACTGACCTAAATCACAAAATCATTTACCCTTGAATAAAATTCTAAAACGCCTGTGTTTACAGCTTTTCCAATTCCATTCAATTATTGCAGACACGTGTTTGGGAATGCAAGACAAAGCGAAGTTTATTGTTTCAGCTGAGAACTATGAGAATGAAATTTATTGTCGTTATAAAAATGTGTGGCGGCGGCAACAAGCTATTCATATTGGTATTTATAAACATCGTACCTATCACATTCTAAAAATAGTTGTCAGTGATACTCTAACGGTTTCAATTTGGGATTCAAGAGCGTTAAATTTTTGAAATGCTTTTGATAAATTTATTTCTTGTAATTTCGTACTTGCGTAACCGTAGTAAATACACTCCTAACGGGTCGGACACCTATTATGAATCACGCTGTATATGCGGAAGGTATAATTTTGAATTATATACAATATAAGTGTGTGCGGACTAATTAATGAAACAAAATTGAAAAAGCCTTATAGTTATTAAGGTACCAAGGGCGTTATAAGGTTTATAACGCCCGAGGTCGGCAGTGTACAAACCAACATAAGTAACTAGCCAGAAGCTTGTAGGAAGCTGAGGGAAAAATGGCGGTGGCAGAAAATAAAACACACTCGTCGTCCTTTCATTTGCTCTCACTCTGCAGATATGAGCTTCAAATTACTATCAAAGATTTTATTTAACAAACTTTTCGATATGATTTGACATAAGTAGGATCAGCATTCCAGGTTGTTGATATTGGCAATGGTAAAGTTCACATTCAAACGATTTCCTCACCTCCGGTGTGCTTTAACATATGCCGTTTCAATGTTCTCAGTGCTCGACATTTATAATCGCAAAGACCACAACTGAGCGGCTTCTTGTCCGCGTGTGTTAATTTGTGCTGTCTCAAATATTTAGCCAGTCGGCTTTTATAATCGCAAAGATCACAACCGAACGGTTTCTCGTCCGTGTGTGTCAATTTGTGCACTTTCAAACTTGCAGGCAATTGGCATTTATAGTCGCAAAGATCACAACTGAACGGTTTCTCGTCCGTGTGTGTTAACTTGTGCTGGCTCAAATGTTTGGCGAGTCGGCCTTTATAGTCGCAAAGATCACAACTGAATGGTTTCTCGTCCGTGTGCGTTAATTTGTGCACTTTCAAATTTACGAACTGTTGGCATTTATACTCGCAAAGATCACAACTGAACGGTTTCTCGTCCGTGTGTGTTAGTTTGTGCCGCGTCAAATTTCCGACATATCCGCATTTATAATCGCAAAGATCACAACTGAACGGCTTCTTGCCACTGTGTTTTAGCTTGTGCTGTTTCAAACTTACAAGCTGTCGGCATTTGTAATCGCAGAGATCGCAACTGAGCGGTTTCTTGTCAGCGTGTTTAAGCTTGTGCTGTTTCAAACTTACAAGATGTCGGCATTTATAATCGCAAAGTTCGCAACTGAACGGTTTCTCATCCGTGTGCGTTAGTTTGTGGCGTTTCAAAGTTATCAGCTGTCGGCATTTATAATCGCAAAGATCACAACCGAATGGCTTTTCACCTGTGTGTGTTAAAATGTGAGTCTTCAAATTTCCATAATGTTCGCATTTGTAATCGCAAATAGTACAATAGAGCGGCTTCTTACTACTGTGCATTAAATTGTGTTTGCGCAAACTTGCCTGAGATTTAAATTTACAGTCACACACTCCGCATTTGAATGTTTTTTTATTCGTTGTTTGAGCTTTAGGGACCCGTTGATACCTAAAACAAAGAATCTATTTCAATTTTCGTACATTTACAACTGGAAAGTTAATTCACTACTTCTTATACTTGAAGTAAAAAAGATGCACCGCATTTAAAGCAAAAGGTTGTTACGAAAAAGCAAAAATGCTGATCTCTTACAATAAGCGAGATATCTATGCTTCCCTCGAATTTCAATCACTCTGTATATGGAATCGGTATTAGAAATTCCTGTACATTCCAAAAATGCAAGAATATACGGGGTGTGTTATATAAATTATTTTACTTAAAGCCGAAGTAGTACATATTGTTTCATGCTGTCAAATAAACTGTTGGTAGGCCTATATTATTTACAATAAACGTCATTTTTCTAAAATTAGCAATAAAAAAGTTACACGGGTGCGCATACCAAACTGAATCACCCGGTATGTGCAATACATAGAATATTATGCAGTAAGGAAAAATAACATAATTTTGAAATGTACAATTATGTAAAAAATTATTTGAATTTTTTTTTTCCTAAATGGATTAAATTATCCTTATCATTTAGGCCCAGTTTTACAATCGTGGAATAAGGACGGAATAACTGTTCCCTAAATATCACTTAACATTCTTCCATTTCTACGTCACACCTACGTCACCTTATCCGACGATTGTGAAATCGGGCCTAAGTGACATTTACATAATAATTAAATCCTCTGCATTTAAAATTTTAAAGAGATATAGAGATAGAAAGTTGGCAAAGTTATAAATCAATTCTAAATTAATGCTAACTGTAATGATTCGTCGACACCAGCCGGCGTCAGACTGTCTCTTGCGTCACAGCCGTCTAGTCGATGCGTCCTAGGCGACAGCCTAGAGAATTCCGGCGGCGGAATAAACTAGATCAGACAGTCTGTCGCGCTCTAGAAAGCACGAGAACAACTTTCGGCTTATAAATGCACGCGGCCAGGAGTGGACCACAGTTCGGGGAGAATTCAGCATTAGACAGTTTCGCATTAAAGTTTCGCGTTAGATTTTTCGTTCGGCTGTTAAAATAAATTAGATTTAGGGGCGTATTCTATAACTTATATGTTAATTCTAACAAGGTTGTTAAAATCTTAAGTTTTAACTCGGTGATAATTAGTCTTAACATATTTTAATATTCTGCATTGTCAAAATTAACACTGATGTTAAAATAGTAAATTTTAACAGGGATGTTAAATGATCGTTCAAGTTCGGTATTTTTAGTTGAAATGTATCAGCAGTAGATCAAACGCATTCGGACAATTAATGATGATAACCTTATTTTCTGAGCGGTTTGTGAACAATTTACTGAAATTACAAAAGTAAGTTAAAATGAATGTTAAAAAACGTGAGAGAGCAACAAAAAATCAAATAAACACTGTGGTAGAGTTCCTGGAATTAAACAGAGAACTCATTTATCTACAAAATAAAAATAATGCAAAGTGGAAGGAAATAAGGAAACATAAGTTAGATTTATTTTCAACTGAAAATAATAATGAAATTTGTCATACTTTTTCTTGTACAGCTTTAAGTATTCCACTGATATAGGCATGTTAACTGAAGTAATGAAACAAATTTCATTGTAAAATTTAGAGCAGATTGATTTTATATCGGTCCAATCTTATGACACTCGTATTGTAGGTGTTTGCCGACTTAAAAACAAATTGTAGAAGAAAAGCTACAAGCATAAAACATGATGTAGAAGGTACAGGTGGCGGACCATCAACTTCTAAAGGTTTAAGTAAATTGGAAGAGAGAGTTTTGGCTTTACTTAATAAAATAGTAATTGATGGTGCAGAATCAGTTACTGAACCAGGTATGGAAGTGGTACAAATAATCAATTTGTCTGATATAACAGTGGAAGAAGTACAAGCACAACAACTTCTACCACTTGAAGTACAGCAAACTGCTGATGCACAACAGTCAATTAATATACAAGCAACACCCACAGCAAAGCCTCGTAAGGTTCGTCAACGATTTTCAAGATCACGTTCAGATGGAATTCCAGGAATGCGAGAATTAATTAAAAGTAATAACCATATTGCAAATGCCTTAAATAGAATTGCAAATGCTATACGTTCTACCTATAGGCGTGTCTAATATTCTGTAAATAGAAACAGTATTTGTATGGCATTCACAAAATAAAGGTTCAAGATCGGTTCAAGTACGTTTAATAAAAATAACATACAGTAATCATATACCTATACTTGTACATAACAGTTTCCTTAAATGTAGTTTGAAACAGCTTTAGAAATATGAGTTTTATGTAGGGATCAGAATTTTATATTTTGTTTGGTCAATTTCAAATAAGGTAGCAACATGTGCTTGTACATTAACGCGTTGCTGTAGCATTATGTTGCCGCCTTGTTTGCATTTAATCAAATAAAATGTAGAATTTTGCTCCCTTGATATTATTCAAATTATAGCAAATTATTCAAGTAGAAATCAAAATTTCCTATACAAATAATTCTTCAGTAATTTGTGCTCGTTTTGCAACTCCTCTCTGAAAAAAATTTTCAACGTGAGCAATACCGTCATTAACATCATTTTCAATTGGTACTATATCTACATCACCTGGTATAGGTGCATTAAAGTGTAGGGCTATATTATGCAAGACACCGCACGCATAAATAATTTTTGCTGCTTTAATTGGATTGTAATGCAATGTTCTATGCTTCAGGAGACATCGAAAGCCAAAATTCCTATTACACGTTTAATGATTGTTCTTGCTCATATTAAGTTGCTATTGAACCTTCCTTCAGGTGTATTATCGGGAAGTTCACCTGGATATTTCACCATCAACCAAGGTAACAAAGGATATCCTTCATCACCAATTATATGATAATTTAAATTACCATATAAGTATTCCGTCCTTAGATGTCTGTTAATTGTTGATGTTCTCCAGATTGCTGAATCGTGGGTTGATCCGGGAAACCGTGCATTCATATTGATTATTTCTGTTTTTGGGTTGCATATAATTTGTGTTTTATGCTATAATAGTAGTAGGGCCCAGCAGGATACATTTGATGTAAAATGGGAGGTGCTACTATAGCTATGTGACTATAATCAATAACACCAACAATTCCAGGAAAATTATATCTGTTCTGAAACATTTCTATATTTTGTTGGATAGCTTCTCTATCTGTTGGAAATTTAATCCATTGGTGAAGTAAGAACTCGTTAATTATTTCAGATATTTGTGAAATACATCTGCTCACTGAAGGCTGGCTTAAAGCAAATACATGATTTCGTCCAGCATCTAACTGATAACTGCCGTGTCCATAAAAATGAATTGCACATAAGATTTTTAAGTGTTTTGGTATTGCTGTAGATCGATGTTCGTTATCCATATGAGGAGATAGTATTTCTATAAGGTGTTGAACTGCAATCTTGTTAAGTCGAAATAATTTTAAAAATTTAAGTTCGGTTAATTCAAAAGGGTTGCTTTCATCCCTTAAATGTCGAGTCAACAGACGGTGTCGATTTCTATAAATTAAGCAATAAATTTAATTACAATGAAGATTTCAGTGAAGAGTAAGGATACATGCTGAAGATGCTTTGCCTTCGATGTTCAGGTCTCGGTGGATACCTTGAATAGAACCATGCACATTGAACACTGGGTGAATGGCAAAGTAGGTACTTCTTCAAATGCACGATCCCATTTAAAACTACCTATACCTTTGTTTCACAAGGTGACATCAAAGTATCCTCCAAGACTAAACATTGAAGAATAGCAAGGCACCTTCATATCCTAACATGATAAATACTTGCCTCCTAAGCCTTTCTTCTTCTTCCTCGATCTGTAAAATCCCCATAAATTCTCCTGCAACTGCCATTTTTATAGATTAACACTACATGTTATTATTAACGTCATGTTTATAGTAAACGTTAAAATATGTAAGTTTAACTGCAAAATAAACACCCACCTGTTAAAAATATAACAGATATGAAATTACTGAATACCACATTTGTTAAGTGAGTTGTTTAATTTTTAACACTGCCTTTAAATTTAACATACCTCTTACAGAATAGGCCCCTTAAGCTTGTAAATAAATAGTGCAAGTTTATAAATAAATCAGTTTGCTTTTAAATAAATTAGTTTATTAACTATCTCGTGTTTTGTTTTAAAATAAAAATTAATAGAACAGTAAAATCGTTACATAACTAAGCAAGAATCAATGGTTGTAACAAATAGCACAATATTTCTAACAAGTAATAGTTACAATATTTCGACGCACAAAGGAATATTAGGCAAAAACAAAACCATTCCAGTTAACAGTTAAAAAAAATGAAAAAAAATGTACATGCATCGAAATGTCGATTAAAATGTTCCATAAATTATATTGGAAAACGGATTTACATACATGTGGCAAAAAAGAGCAAGACAAATTGTTTCTATGCGTTTAAAAAAGATAAAAGGGTATTTTCGTTTTCAAGAATTGTTGCGTTCATAAAGATTACTTATAATTTATACTATTATTTTCCAATAATAGAGTGCCTTGAACAATTACATATGACTATGTATATTTGTTTTCAAATACCGCCCTAGGGCATTATTTCAATGCTAACGTGACTTAAAACTAATCCATCATTTTGTTGTAATACTCTACTAGGACATTAATGGCGCATTTCACAAACATTACTTAAATTTAATCATCCGTTAAAAGTAAACGTTGCCATGGTTACATGTGTTGAAGGTATAGGAATGATTATTCTTAATCAATGATTAAAGATAAGTGACGTTTGTGAAACCCAGCGTAAATTTATTAAAAACTTACATTAACATACATTTATTTCTTATACACTGAATATCATTGGACAAGGCCGAATAACTATTATTGTTATTCATTTTGACAAAACATCATTTTGCGACACGTCAGTTAACCAAAGTTAACATACAACTCGTTCAATATCTCTTTTTCTTTTTTGCAGTACAATTATGTTGTCAAATCTTTAGTAGGTGGTTAAGGTCTGCTGGAAAGGGGCCTGAGACTTGGTGGGGCAAATATTCGGTGTGGGTTCGAATCCCCTCCGGGTATGTACGTGTGTTCCATACGAGGAAATTCATACCAGTTCCTTCGAACTGCGTTTCTGCAGTTCGTAAGGCGAAAGCTAAAGGAAAGATAAACGTTTGTAAGTCTGTCGCAGCAGGTACCGGCAATACAAGAGTAACTAGCCAGAAGCTTGCAGAAATCTGAGGGAAAATATGGCGGCAGAAAAAGGAAACACATTCGTCGCCCTTTCATTTGCTCTCACTCTGCAGACATGAGCTTGAAATTACTATCAAAGATTTCCAGGTTGTTGACATTGGTAATGACAAAGTTCACACTTAAATGATTTCCTCACCTCCGACGTGCTTTAACATATGCCGTTTCAATGTTCTAAGTGCTCGACATTTATAATCGCAAAGACCACAACTGAACGGTTTCTCGTCCGTGTGTGTTAATTTGTGCCGCTTCAAATGTCGAAGATGTCGGCATTTATAATCGCAGAGATCACAACTGAGCGGCTTTTCGTCCGTGTGCGTTAATATATGTTGCTTCAAAGTTCCGAGCACTCGGCATTTATAACCGCATAGATCGCAACTGAATGGTTTCTCGTCCGTGTGCGATAATTTGTGCACTTTCAAACTTCCGCGCAGATGGCACTTGTACTCGCAAAGATCACAACTGAACTGTTTCTCGTCCGCGTGTGTTAACTTGTGCTGCCTCAAATGTTTAGCGAGTCGGCTTTTATAGTCGCAGAGATCACAACTGAACGGTTTCTCGTCCGTGTGTGTCAATTTGTGCAATTTCAAACTTGCGGGCAGTCGGCACTTATAGTCGCAAAGATCACAACTGAACGGTTTCTCGTCCGTGTGTGTTACTTTGTGCTGTCTTAAATGTTTGGCGAGTCGGCCTTTATAATCGCAAAGATCACAACTGAACGATTTCTCATCCGTGTGCTTTAATATAACATGCCGTTTCAGTTTTTCGGGCGCTCGACTTTTAAAACCGCAATGCTCACACTTGAGCGCCGGAGTGTGCTTTGACATGACGTGCTGATTCAAACTTACGAGCTCTCGGCACTTATGATTGCAAAGATCACAACTGAACATCATGACAGTGTGTTTTAGCTTGTGCTGTCGCAATTGTCCGGGCTGTCGGCATTCATAATCGCAAAGATCACAACTGAACGGCATCTCGCCAGTGTGCTTCAACATGTGATCTTTCAGTTGTATGAGCCGTCGGCTTTTATAATCGCAAAGACCGCAACTGAATGGCTTCTGATTAGCATGTACCAAAATGTGATCGCGTAAATTTCGGCGACTTTTTAATTTAGCATCACATATTCGGCATTCGAATGTTTTTTTGTCCGTTGTTTCAGCTTCAGGGATCCGTTGACGCCTGAAACGAAAAGTTTTTTTAATATATTTTACAACTAGCAAGTTAATTCAGTATTCATTATGTTTCAAGTAGAAGGAGCTGTATGAATGTGCATTGCTTCTAAGGGTCATCAGCTTTTACAGAATCACAAAACTTACGACTTAGCGAGCTCTCACCAGTATATGTTACTACGTGCTTACATGTAAAACTTTCTCTTTTTCAGCTTTGAGTTAATGCACTATTAGGTCTGTTCCAACCACGCTTTGTGACGGTTTCGAAACCGTCACAACCATGCACTCATCAAAGCAGCTTCAAAATGGGAGTACTTAGAAGATAATTTTTTGAGTTTGTTATCGGTTGTCAATAAACGACCACAAATTTTAATTGGTCAAGACAATTTGTATTGCACGCATGCGCAGTGTTGTATTTTTATACAAAATGCAAATACCACGCATGCGTGCAATACAAATCGCTGCAATTTTCATTGCCGGCAATAAATAATTGCGAACTGCAAAGCGTCCTTAACGTCGACGTAGCAACGGCAATGCTATACGAGCGTCAAGTAAGTAACCGGGAAGCACCATTAGTTTTCTTTAATCGCCGGTCGCTGGTTTTATGTTACACAAGTCGCCGGTAGTTCCAGCGATTAGCGAGTAACAGTGACAAAGTCACCGGTAACGATATATCGCCCATCTCTAATGCAAGGTACGTTGATTTTGTGCTTTTCAATTCATTTGGCTGAAATCGCCTGGAGATGAATGTTTACGGTACTTTGATTACCGGATTTTAAAAATCGTCACCCCTACACTTGTAAGCATTGTTTAATGCTTGTCCAAGCCTAGTTCCGGCAGATTGAGATTAGATAAATATGGCGTGTACTTGGGCGTACTTACGGAAATTTATTTTGCGCGATAAATTTATTCTTTTATCTTTAAGAAAGAAAAGTTGAGGCCTTACGCCTTTTTGCAGTTTTATCTGACTGCTTACATAAGAGTATTTTACTTGACGCCGTGTTTAATTCTCACTTTCACATTTGTACATTGGCGGGACAAGTTTTCTTTCCACCCTATCATATTTCAATTAAAGTTTATATAATTTGGCGTGTTCTTTTTGTACAGTAGCGGACAATAAAATCCGGGCAAAAATTTGACAAGTCGTTCGTATTTAGACAAATTTGGTAAATCAGGCTTTTATTGAGGTTGTATTCCTGACAAAATTTACATTAAACGTCAGAATTACTAGCGACATTTTGTATAATATGAATTAAACGGCAAAAATGTTAGAGTGAGATTTACATTGTACAAATGGTGTGCCCGGATTTTATTGTCCGCTACTGTACTTCTCTCTTTACGTACCACATTTTCGGAATTGGGGATTACCGCTCCTCCCTTCGGAATGGATTACTTCGGCGTTGAAACAACTGGGGGAATTTCTCACCTGTCGCGGAGATTCCTTTAGATCCCTTTTAGATCCACAGTTACCTGTGCGAAACTGTCTGCCCACGGCCTTCTCCACTGACTCGGGATTTTGGTGGCAACATCGGCCCCAGACATCTGGCGATCCAGGTAGGTTCGTTTGTACCCGTTTCGACGTTCCCATTTTTTTATTTATTATTCGGTGACGTAACCTGACGTACACACTCGACCTTGGGATTAGTTGGCGTTTAGTCCTATTTTTGCTTCGTGATTTGTATTTTTTTGTTTTGTCTTGGTTTTCGGTTCATTTGGTGAGAGTGTGCGTGACACAGTTTGGCACATTGTTTTTGTTTATATTCGCTGACGCAGTAATGACGTAATAACTTTTCGATTTGGCCTGCGGCTACGGCTAAGCGAATAGACCCGACGTCAAATCCGCGTGTCGTCAGAGCCGACTGAAGGAAACCGAGATTTCCCCTTATCATCTTTGGAAATCAACATTCTCGACCTGCGGGTAGAGCCCCTTAGAATAAGGTACTTCCGCCGTGTAATCCGCGTATCGTAAGAGGCGATTGTAGGACTCGTAGTTTTCTTTTAACATCATTAGAAAACCATCCTTTCGGTTATGTCTCAGGGACCCATGAATAGTGTACCGAGCGAGTGGAGAGGTTATCGGTTTTGTTTCGGCTGGAGCCTCTGTCGTCTACATTTGGGTTGGTTAACTTGAGGACATTAGGACGAATTAATTCATTTTCTTCCTTTTCATTTTTCTTTTCGTTCTTTCTTTTTCTTTTCTGCTCTGCTTATTCGAATTTTTCGGATTTGACCTCTACTCGGTAGAATTGTTTGTTTTACACTTGACAAACTTGTCAAAATCGATCATTATTTCGGTGGGCAACTGATTATGACGGTTTCGAAACTGTCACAAAGCGTGGTTGGAACAGAGCTATTATCTTAGTAAGCGTACAGTTAATAGATCTCTCCAGATAGCTAATGATTATAAGACGCTGTAAAAATAGTTTGAGAAATAAGTTGTAAAGTGGGGCAAGGGTGCGATTATGTGACGTACGGTTATAATTTAAAATAAACTGTTAAATCTAATCTTAAAGTTTGCAGTTTAGCTAGCTCCAAACTAGCACCGACTTTAGCTCCAAATTGAGGCGTCAATTTATGAAATACCATATGCTAGCTGATAGCTACCATCTGATAGCTAATGATTATAAGACGCTGTAAAAATAGTTTGAGAAATAAGTTGTAAAGTGGGGCAAGGGTGCGATTATGTGACGTACGGTTATAATTTAAAATAAGCTGTTAAATCTGATCTTAAAGTTTGCAGTTTAGCTAGCTCCAAACTAACACCGACTTTAGCTCCAAATTGAGGCGTCAATTTATGAAACACCATCCGCTAAGGTGCTTTTCAAGAGATATTTTTCTGTATCTGATAGACAAATTTCAACAGTTGTTTGAAATCCCTGCACATCAGATACAAAAAATTACACTAAGCAAATATAACATCAAACAAAAATGATTTTGAGGGAAAAGCTAATTTTCTGACAATTTCGGTAAACCTACATATTTATTGGGATTTCGATTTTTCAAATTATATGCTTTAACTTGTGTCGTTTCAAATTTCCATGTCATCAGTACTGATAATTACAAATGAATACGGATACGTAAGTCGTCTATAGAAAAAACGTACTTTTTTTTACTTGAGACACATTTTTTAAAAGTCAAAATAGATGCTAAAAGAGGTTATGACTAAATAAATAAAAATAACAGCAATTAGTGTAACTTTTATTTTATTGATCACTAATACTTTAGGAACCTGGAGGAGAGAAACCCTGAATTCAAAGCGACAAGAATGTACAAAGTTTCCAGTCCAAAAATTTCGGCTGCATACTTTTCGATATTCCATGAAATCGAATGAGGCAAGTCAGAAAACTTTTCTGATTTACCTATCTAAGAGTATTCACTCCATACACTTCTAATTTATTATACATGGTATGTTTTTAAAGTAGTTTAAAAATGCGAATAATACAACTTTACTTCACTAGGAGTACTAAGCTATTTACTACTGTTGGCTAAGTTGGGTGTAGGTGCGCCATTTTCCCATCAACCTGTATAACAAACAACCGTCGGAAATAAAATACGCAACGAACCTCTTCTTTTTCAAACAGAGGATAACTTCTTGTCAGAGCAACAGTATTACTCTATTCAGTAGTTTTTAAATGAACAGAATCCAAATAACTTGGCATACTATGTATGTAACTTTTAGCTTTTATTTAACATGACACATTCAGATAATAAATAAATTTATTATTTTTCTTATTATTATCAGAACGGTCTGTCATCAATGTGTTTTAACTTATGCACTTTCAAATGTCCAGACTTTCGGCATTTATAATCGCAAAGATCACAACTGAACGGTTTCTCGCCGGTATGTTTTAATTTATGTACCTTCAAATGTCCAGGTTCACGACCTTTATAATCGCAAAGATCACAACTGAACGGTTTCTCGTCCGTGTGCGTTAATTTGTGCCGCGTCAAATTTCCGACGTATCGGCACTTATAATCGCAAAGATCACAACCGAACGGCATCTCATCAGTGTGCGTTAGTTTATGCCGTTTCAAATTCGTAGACTGTACACATTTATAATCGCAAAGATCACAACTGAACGGCTTCTTGTCACTGTGTTTTAGCTTGTGCTGTCTCAAACTTACAAGCTGTCGGCATTTATAATCGCAAAGATCACAACTGAGCGGCTTCTTGTCACTGTGTCTTAACTTGTGCTGTTTCAAAGTGACGAGCTGTCGGCATTTATAACCGCAAAGATCACACCTGAACGGCATCTCGCCAGTGTGGTGTAACTTGTGCTGTTTCAAATTTACAAGCTGTCGGCATTTATAATCGCAGAGATCACAACTGAAAGGCATCTTGCCGGTGTGTTTCAGCTTGTGCTGTTTCAAATTTACAAGCTGTCGGCATTTATAATCGCAGAGATCACAACTGAACGGTTTCTCGTCCGTGTGCGTTAATTTGTGCCGTTTCAAAGTTCCCAGCTGTCGGCATTTATAATCGCAAAGATCACAACCGAACGGCTTCTCGCCTGTGTGTGTCAACATGTGAGTCTTCAAATTTCCATAATGTTCGCATTTGTAATCGCAAAGTGTACAATAGAGCTGCTTCTTACTATGTATTAAATTGTGTTTGGGCAAACTTGCATGAAATTTCAATTCAGAGTCACACACTCCGCATTTGAATGCTTCTATATTCATTGTTTTCACATTAGAGACCCATTGACACCTAAAACAAAGAATCTATTTCAATTTTCATACATTTGCATCTTGAAAGTTAATTCACTATTCCCTATACATATTTCAAGCAAGAAGATCGTATCGTAAGATGCGTCGCATTTAAAAAAGCAAAAGGTTGTTATAAAATCGCAAGATTCGGAAACTCCTTATTTTTCGAGTATTCATTGAATTTTGGCGGATTTATGTAAAATGTAAAATCATTAATTTAATTTTTTCACATTCAACTGTCATATTTTTTTTAAATGTTCTTACGCAACGTATCAAAATTTTGATATGAGAATAAAATGGACTACCAAAAGGAAAAAAAAAAATTGGTGATTGTCATTTACAAAAACACAAGTTGGCATTAGATTTCAAAAATAAAATGACATAAACAGATGACAAATTAAAAATGTGGGTCTTGTTGAATGTAAAGCCACAGTATAAGAATCACACAGTAGCGTCATTCGAGTATAACTGTCACTTCTGCCATTTTGTTTGATACCTACCGACTTGGTTACATTACATTTTCATAAGGGTATCAAACAGTATGGCCGCTTTTTTTTGACACTGACGTTAAAGTGACGCTAATGGGTATTGCTTGTACTGTGGAAAAGCACTTACCAGATTTGGTTCAGATACTGAGGACCACTAGACACTAGATGGCATTAATCTGAAGATTATGGAAATCTTACATTTTTGTAGGACTTTTGCAGGAACATAAAACTTTAGGCCATATTGGATTATGTGTGTATGTACGAATGGGTCCTAATAAAGTTGGATTTTTGGGAATTCCTCAACCTTTTAGAGATGATGTCAAACTTTTTACATGTTTAACTTTGAATAACATTTTTATGCGCTAGTTTTTTTTTTAAACATTTAATAAATTCAATAGATGAAGCACGTTCTTATCCGTCGAAAATTATCACAAAATTTGTAATAATTATAATTGACCTAACGGCACAATATAGATGTCGTCGTTAAACATACACCGAAACGTTGACATTTACATTGATTTTGCGAATCATCCGATCAATTATAAATTTTGTGATATTTTCCGAGTTACTAATTTTTTAAAAGCTTTGAATTGCTGTTAACTTCAGTAATCTAATTCGAAACAAAAAAGAAAAAAAAAAAACAGGAAAGCTTTTAAAAGAGTTACAAGTCATACCGTGTAATTTCTGGTAGTTTTAGGTAGGTTTTAGTTTAGCCTGATCTGGTGTTCCCTGGAGATCGTATTTTGGTCCTATGCTATTTCTTGTATTAAATTTACTTCTTAACTTTAATCATTTCATCCTCGCTCAGAACTTGTGACTTGAACCCAAATATAATGTTTTATCTCTCTCTTATCGTCAGCTTACTACAACGTAATTGATATATTATTGGTGATCACCAAAGAGAAGAACGAATTTAATTATTAATAAGTGTATTTATTTTCTCCTTTGATTATTTAACTAAATAATCAATTCATTATTTACTAAATAATTCATATTGAATATTAAAGAATTCTTTTTCGATGTAAAACTGTATTAAATAAATTAAGTTCATCTCAATTGCTCGAAGATATTTCTGTAAATATCTCTTTCTTCTAGCATTTCAAGTGGATTTGTTTGATTTTTTTATATAAAAATATTCTGGTTAATTATATTCCTGTATATTTCCTTCTAGCATTTCTAAAAGTAAGAAATAATGCTGTTTTTTCAATTAATACATAAAGTAAGCTTTTATTGTCATGGTAATTCGTCAAAACCAAGTATTTCAAAAAACACAAGTTTCCAGAAATTAGCAAAATAGTATCTTATAATACAAGTGCATAAGAGACCCTTTAAAAAAGACCCGTAAAAAGCGCGACGCTTTAAAGGCTATTATGCACGTGTATTATACGATATTTTTTGTTATACCTGCGCTAAAATGTGAAAATTTGAATGACATTAAAATTTTTTTGATGCAGGTATAATAAAAACATATTATTTTTGCCTTTAATTCGAAGAGTTTTAGATAAGTTTAAGATACGAGGAATTTAAATTTAGCAGCACGCTTGCGTGTTGGCACGATGTTAAGTGGACAAGCTTTCTTAACGTATGCAGTACAACTTTCTGATATGGGTAAGCCTCGTATCTCAAAATCGTCTCATTTTGAGATACGAGGTTTTGACATCTGAGCTGACATATACAGAAAGTATTATATTTTGTTTAAACTGTTGAAAAAAATATTGATAAAAAAAAAATTAAAAGAAAACCGACGAACATAATAGCTATGTTATTTTAGTTTTGAAGATTGATGATTGTTGTAGAAAATATTTTTTACTTATGATTTTGATGTGTTAATAGTAATTTAGTTCGTGATTTGTCATATATCAATTAAATTTTGCATATTAAAGGAAACATTATGATCTCAAGGTATTTCAACTCAAATGCTGCTATTACTAAAACACAAATTTTTGTTAAGAAAAGCAAACTTGAAGGAAACAATTAAAACGGTTTTCGAAATATTAAACCGGCCGAAACATTAGGCCTTGCCTGTATATTTCATTAATTCAGAACCCACTTATTTCTCATTTGTTATTAGAAATATTTACAATTTTTTATCATGCCAGGGTGAAAATTGTAAAAATTATGAAATTTTAATGTAAATCAAGTTTGATTTCCAACAACAAGTCATCTAATAGAATATTTTTAAGAGATATTGGAGACAAAAATACGAATCACACGTTGCAAGAAAACGCATAATCTTGAATGGGAATAGCTATCCTCTATTTTGTGTTTTTTTTTAAACAATTTTCGGACCAATCGCGTTTATTAAAACCTCAAAATCCGTTGGATATATTCGTGTAAAGATTTTACACGAGGCAATCGTTGCTTGAATATTTAAAGCCCTAATTAAGTGGTTCTTGCTTCGGCTCTCTTTTCGTTGAAGAAAGATGAATAAAGATGTGGGCTGCTGCAGAGACTTCCATCTTTTATGTTATCTAAATATAAATAATTACAAAAGTACTAGATTAGAAGTAAGTTTTATATTATACCACAAAAAGATACAGATTTAATTCTTCTTCTTCTCTCTCTCACGCACACACATCCTTCGCCATCTAGTTCTCTCCTCTGTCTATTATTTATACCCTAGGTCCAGGTGGAAGATTAGATAATGCTGCTTAGCCAATCTGAACCTGCACCTAATTAACAGTATAGGAGTTGTTGCATTTGTTTTGTTTTATACCACGCATGTTTACTGTTAATAAAGGCATATTATTATTATTATTATGGATATCTGTAATATTGTAACTAGATAAGATAGGAAGATTTTGATGACTGTTTTATAATTATTAACTTAAAGCACCAAATATCGTAGTGGGGTGCGGGTGCGCCCCCTGTATAACAAACAACCGTCGGAAATAAAATACGCAATGAACCTGATCTCTTTCAAACAGGAAGCGAATAACTTCTTGTTGCTCTGTCCAGGAGTTTTTAAACGAACAGAATGCAAATAACTTGGTATACTATGTATGTAACTTTTAACTTTTATTCAACATGACATGACATAATTATTCAGACACCACGCAAACTTTTGGAAAAAAAAACTGACTCATTAGGTGCCCACACATTGAGAGTATTTCTAATCGTCTTTGACTGTCAAGGGATTTGCCTGTCGCTGGCTGACGAAAGGAGAGCCGTATTGTCAGTTCAATCCTGTCACTAATCCCGCTAATGTATGGGTAGCTATTCTTTCTTATATTGTAAATTGCTTTCGATCTGTCAAAGTAGTAGAATTGTCATATTGTGTAGCAGTTAATTTGTTGATTTGAATAATGGTCTACTTAAGTTAAGTCCCACTCATAGAGGGTGAAGGGAAACTAGAATAGAAAAGGAACATGACATTTAGGCCCGATTTTACAATCGTCGGATAAGCACTATTATTGGTATAACCTGTGGTATATCGTGACGTAAGTGTGACGTAGATATGAACGAACATTAAAGGGTATTTGGCGCACAGTTATTCCGTTCTTATTCCACGATTATAAAATTGGGGCTCCAAAACTATAAGGCTGGTATATACACAGTATGTTAATATAATGTATTAGGTTTGTTCGTTTGTACTGCACGAAGTTACACTGAAAACAGTTAGGTGTAGTTTGGCACAACGTCACGTGATGTGCAGTGTAGTTTCGTGCAGAAAAAAACTTTAGAGACAAACGAATGCAATTTAAACATGCGTGACAGATGAACAGTGCAGTTAACCTTGCTTTCATCCAGGTAAGAGCATAAAATAATGGATCCTACAAAAACGTACAGGTCTGTTCCATTTGACAGAATTTCAAGCTCTGAACCGTTCAGATCATGCGCAGTATGAAATTTGTATCCAATTTTGTGAACTGCTCATGCTCAGTAAGATTATGGACGATTCAGAACTCGAAATCCTGACGAATGGAACGGACCTTACAATTATAACTGTACAGTGCCAGACGTTGATCCTGTGAATCAGTGCTATATTTTAAAATCACACGAAAGTGAGTACTTATAATATTTTTAGTGTGAACTATTTTTATATTGTTACGGTATAAATCGAAACAAGGGGCATAGCGTAGCTTAAATATTATATTAAACATAAATAAATACAGACAAACGTAATTGTACAAAGTTCAACTTACCCTAACAGCACACTTTAACAAAATAGAGCCTACATCATGCTCTGATAGCAACTAGTTTAAGATCTTATATCTTTATGCAGATCGCGGGGTTTTTATACAAAGTGCAACTCGAGCAATTCCGAGTTGTTACGAGACCGGAAAGGTACGATAGATTACGAGATACTTTAAATCCGTTTTGACTTGTTCAAGGTTTCTGCACTTGCACGTGTCGAGGTCGCGCTAGATGGAATTCTCTTATCTCAAATTCGCTAAATGAATCTAAGTTTTTAATTTACTTTCGCCTAAATTTAATTTATCTGCCAGTTAGAATGTGTACATTCAACTGTACGTCACATTCCAACTTACAAATAAATTAACCTTAGGATAAACATCGGCCATTAGAAGCAAGATTTTCCAGGTTAGGATATACTGCACTTTCTTGTTCGCACATTAAACACCGAGCAAGAAAGTGCAGTCTAGAGTAACTTGGAACAGATTGCATTGGACAAACGAACGCGATCAGTGCACTTGTACTGTGACAAACGAACGCATTTTTCTGCACAAGGGCACATCGTGTGCACTGGTGTAGACAAACGAACAAACCTAAAATGTCATTAAATTTCAATACGACGCGACGGGTCACTTTCTTTGTCCGCTTGTCGTCAATGTGTTTTAAGTTATGCACTTTCGAATGTCTAGATTTTCGGCACTTATAATCGCAGAGATCATGGCTTCATGTCACCGTGTTTTAGCTTGTGCCGTTTCAAATTCACAAGCTGTCGGCATTTATAATCGCAAAGACCACAACTGAACGGGTTCTCACCGGTATGTTTTAACTTGTGCTTTTTCAAATGTCCACGATCTCGGTCTTTATAATCGCAAAGATCACAACTGAATGGTTTCTCGTTCGCGTGAATTAATACGTGCCGCGTCAAATCTCTGACACCTCGGCACTTATAATCGCAAAGACCACAGAAGAACGGTTTCTCGTCCGTATGTATTAATTTGTGTCGGTTCAGGGTTCCGATCTGTAGACATTTGTAATCGCAAAGATCACAACTGAACGGCATCTTGCCAATGTGATTTAGCTTGTGCTGTTTCAAACTAACTCGCTGTCGGCATTTATAATCGCAACGGTCACAACTGAATGGCTTCTTGCCAGTGTGTTTTAGCTTGTGGCGTTTCAAACATACAAGTTGTCGGCATTTATAATCGCATAGATCACAACTGAACGGTTTCTCGTCCGTGTGTGTTAACTTGTGCCGTTTCAAACTTCCAATCTGTAGACATTTATAATCGCAAAGATCACAGCTGAACGGCTTCTTGTCACTGTGTTTTAGCTTGTGCTGTCTCAAACTTACAAGCTGTCGGCATTTATAATCGCAAAGATCACAACTGAGCGGCTTCTTGTCACTGTGTCTTAACTTGTGCTGTTTCAAAGTGACAAGCTGACGGCATTTATAATCGCAAAGATCACAACTGGAAGGCATCTTGCCAGTGTGTTTCAGCTTGTGCCGTTTCAAATTTACAAGATGTCGGCATTTATACTCGCAAAGATCACAACTGAACGGTTTCTCGTCCGTGTGCGTTAGTTTGTGGCGTTTCAAAGTTCCCAGCTGTCGGCATTTATAATCGCAAAGATCACAACCGAACGGCTTCTCACCTGTATGTGTTAACATGTGAGTCTTCAAGCGTCCATAATGTTTGCATTTGTAATCGCAAAGAGTACAGTCGAGAGGCTTCTTACTACCGTGCATTAAATTGTGTTTGCGCAAACTTGCGTGAGATTTAAATTTAGAGTCACACACTTCGCACTTGAATGTTTCTATATTCATTCTTTTCGCATTAGAGATCCATTGGCACCTAAAACAAAGAATCTATTTCAATGTTCATACATTTTACACCTTGAAAGTTAATTCACTATTCCCTATATTGCAAGTAAACAATCGTGTCGTAAGGTTGTTACAAAATCGCAAGATTCTCACACTCGTTGTTTTTCGAGTTATTTTTTTAATATCCTTATGCAACATATCAAAATTTTGATATAATTGTTTAGCGAATAAAATGGGCTACTAAATAAAAAAGAAAAAAAAAACAGGTGGTTATCATTAAAAAAAAAAAAACCAAAAAGTTGGTGTAAATTTTAAAAATTATGAGATTTTGTTCAATTGCAATTTTAAAGAATTAGAAAAAGTCTTTAAATATTCTAACTCACCGAAAAATTAACTTGTTTTTTGTAGCATTGAAAGGTCCAGCCGGTATGTAAGTTCAACATTATAAAAATAAAAATTTTGTTGTAAGTAACAAGAAAATTAATTGACATTGACGTAAAACTGAATTACAAATATTCAGATCGAAGATTGTGAGGAGCATTAAATTTTAGTCATTACTTCAAACTTAAATCCTTCCATAAATTAAAAAAAAATCTGTGAGTTTTATCATTTAGCAAAAAAGTAAATCTTCAAAAAATTTTGCGTATTATTTAAAACTAGGGACCATTCTCATATTTTTAATAAAGTACAAATTTTTAAATTTGAATATGAAAGGAGGTCCCAGGGATATGGCTTCGACAAAACTCATTTTCAATACATACGTATTTGCATATATTTGAAAACGAACAATAATTCTTTGTGATGCTGCTTTTGTCGCAAACAAAATATTTCATAATTTGCCATTGGGAAGGTTTATTAATTTGATTACTGAATAACGTACGTAACATAAGTTTTGGGGAAAAATTTTAAGCTTTTAAGCAAATAGTAGCAAATTTTTTATTGGTCCAAGAGTATTAGGGCTTGTTCCTACATCCTAAAGTAATACGTGACTAACTTTACATAACTGTCAAAGGACTATCATCTTCAATGTCGAATATGTCTCATTTTTCGCTGGACAAAAGTAACATCTATTTCCCGAATCTTCTGGAACATTCTTCTCCGCAACTGACGTCCGTTTTGGGCTTCTCGACCATTATCATAAGCTTAAATAAAATTCTTCTGGAATACTTCAACTTTCGACAGAATCATAACATTCTCATTCTATGTGGTGCTGCACTGCTGGGTCGTCAGTGGCCAACTTAATAATATAAATACATAGATGCTGAAAGTGCTTATAAATACATAAATAAAAATTATACCAATTAAACGTTTATTGTACAGGTCGTTAATACTGTACAAAACATCCTAAATAATAATAATAATAATAATAATGACTTTATTCAACTATGCTACAATACTCACAAATACAAAAGAAAACTATAACCCTACCTACAATAGAGAAATCTAAAATAGAAATAAATAAATAAAGACCATACGCATAATGCAACGTGTAACGCACATTCAAACTTAAACTTACAAATAAAAACAAAAATCAAATAAATTTGACTTGGCGAATAAAATAGCTTCCGCCGGGCGATAAGAATCTCCGTTTCTAACTGTTTTAAAACGGCCTAAACTTTAGGCCTTCCCTATATAACTTTTATTTCACTGATCGCTAATACTTTCGCTAATACTTTAGAAACCTGGAGGAGAGAAACCCTGAAGAAGAAAAAAATACGACGTAATTTCTCATTTTCTATTTTATTATACATACTACGTTTTAAAGTTTAAAAATTTGAATAATACAACTTTACTTCATTAAGGCCCGGTTTTTCAATATCAAGTTAAACTGTAACTTTCGATTTATTTCCATAGCGACAATTGTGTCCTTATGGGAGTAAACTGAAGGTTAAAGTTAACATGCGATTGAAAGAAGAGGGGCCTAAGAATACCAAGTTATTTACTACTGTTGGTTGGCTAAAGACAAAAAATTAACATTCGTTCATTTTGACAACGTCTAGCCTCTACAGTCTCTACACTGACTGTACAACGTTGATAAATTAAATTCTTTATGGATATCTGTAATTTTGTAACTAGATAAGATAGGAAGATTGGCAGTTTTATAATTAACTTAAAGCACCAAATATCGTTATATTATAACATCACCCTGTATAACAAACAACCATCGGAAATAAAATACGTAATGAACCTCATCTCTTTCAAACAGGAAGCGAATAACTTCTTGTGCGAAAAACAGTATTACTCTGTCCAGGAGTTTTTAAACGAACAGAATGCAAATAACTTGGTATACTATGTATGTATTTAACTAGAGTTGTGTCGTTCACGAACGAATCGTTCGTTTTCAACGATTCGTAATGCGAACGATTCAAAAGATTCGTTCTTTAAATGGGTCATTCCCGAACGAACGAATCTTTCAAGTCAACGAAATGAACTGATCGGACGAGTACAGCCTCAATCAAAACTAATGAAACGTTCAAAACCGAAACGCTGTAGTCAGAGAGAGAAGATACCGAGTGAGATGAAGCCTTATGGTGAACGAATGTTCTACCTACCCATAGCACGTTGCGCTCTCTCTGACTCGGCACCGTTGTTGCACTCTGACTACAGCATTTCGGTTTTGAACGTTTCATTAGTTTTGATTGCGGCTGTACATTTATCGAGTGCGCTCAGTCCTAATCGACGATTGGCTGGCGTTGACGTATTTTAAGTATGGTTTTCGTTAATGTGTTTTAGGGTGCCTATTCTAATTCAAGATTTCGACTCTAAAATTGTCTCGAATAGACGTTCAGATTTACACTTATTTTTCACTCGGACACATAAATAAATAAAACTGGGGCGGCGTGACGATTCGTTGTTTCGCTCAATTGAATCAAATCAATCATTCTAAATCATCTCGTTCAAAAAGATTCGTTCGTTCACGAACGACATTACAACGAACGAAATGAACGAATCTTTACTTAAAAGATTCGTTCGAATTGGCCCAATGATTCGTGAACGACACAACTCTACTTTTAACTATTATTTAACATGACATGACATATTCAGACAACATGTAAACTTGCGGACAAGAAAACTGACTCATTACTAATGAGTCATTAGGTGCCCATACATTGACACGATTTCTGAACGTCTTTGACTGTGAAGGGATTTGTCTGTCGCTAATACTAATGGTTAATACGTAACGTGAACGCCAGGCTTTTCCAAGCTGCTTACGGCCGACGAAAGGATAGGCGTGTTGAACCAGTATTGTCAGGACAAGCCTGTCAGAAATCCCGCTACTGTATTAGTAGCTATTCTTTCTTGAATTGTAAATTTATTGCTTTCGACCTGTCAAAGTAGTAAATCATTGAGACTGTCATATTGCGTCGCATTTAATTTGCTGATTTGAACAATAGTCTACTTAAATGAAGTTCAACTTGGGCGCTTTGTCACTAATACAGAAGGTGAAGGGAAAACTAGAATAGAAAAATAACATGACATTTAGTATAACCTCCAAAACTATAAGGCATGGTATACAGTGTGTAAATATAATCAAAATGTCATTAAATTTCAATACGACGGGTCACTTTTTTGTCCGCAAGTTCAGTGGAAATGAATAAATTTATTATTACACACAACATCAAAAGTCTTGGACCCCCAAAAGATTATGATAAATAATAATGTGTTATTAACAAAAATAAAAATATGCTATTGAAAACATGTTTTTTTCAGATGAAAATTTGATAATGATAATTGTTGATCAACGAAGGCACTAACAGAAGAGGCAAAAAGAAAAACTTTTAAAAAATTTAATAAACAGGAAAAGATATGGAAACAAAGGAATGAGTTACACAAACAATATTTAATAGTCAGTGTGCCCTCCTCTGCTTCTTACTAACGCATTGACACGCTTATGCATTGAAGTAATCAATGAATTTATGATTTCTTGCGGAATATTGTTCCATTCCTCTATAGCCGCTATGCTTAATTCTTCCGCGGTGTGGGGTGGGTTAATCCGATTGCGAATGGCTCTAGCAACAAAATCCCACATATGTTCTATTGGGTTCATATCGGGGGATTGTGCTGGCCAATCCAATCTGTGATATGTCCTTCGTCCAGTGCCTCCCGAACCCTTATTGCACTATGTGGTCTGGCATTATCATCCATAAAGATGACATTTTCACCCAGTTCATTGCGTAATGGATAGATAATGGGCCTAATAACGTTTTCAATATAAACTGCACTTGTCATGTTCTGTTGTATGGGAATTAGCGCGGTACGACGGTTGAACATTATACCACCCCAAAACATGACTGTACCCCCTTCGTAAGGAGCAACTTCAAGGGGCAAATTTAATCGTTCTTGACGACCTGGTGCCCTCCAGACCCGTTGCCTATGATCATCACTCACCAATCCAATTCTGGTCTCATTGGTAAATAAGACCCATCGCCAATGCCGTAAAAGCCATCCCCTATGCTCCTGCGCCCAGTGGAAACGGGCAGCTCGGTGTCGTGCAAGTAAAGTGGGTACTCTTAAAGGTCTTCTAGCACGTAAATTCGCACTATGAAGTCTTCTTCGAATAGTAGAGGTTGAAATAACACGACGAAACGTACCTTGGAAGTGAGCTCTAAGGGCTGGAGCTGAAGCATTTCGATGCCTCCGGGTATATTGAACCAAGTAACGATCCTCCCTTTCATTCGACACTCGAGGACGCCCAGAAAGTGGTCATCTTTCCACAGAACCACTTTCTGCATATCTATGCACTATGCGTACAACAGATGCTCTAGGGATATTTAACATCGCGGATATCTGATGATTTGAATGTCCAGCATCATGCAGTGCAATAATTTTTGTTCTATTGAAGACAGAAATTTCACGGCCCGACATTATAACACGAGATAATCACGAAAATCGTTTCACTACAAATGCAACAAAACTGACCCTGTTCTTCAACAATTGACAATAAATCACCCGTGTGTTATTATTAAACGTCATTGCTGTTTTTTGTTTCCCATACAATGTACCTACTTTGATTAGTACTCAAAAATAAAAATACACTTTTCATTTCTTTTATATAGAGGGGGTTCAAAACTTTTGATGTTGTGTGTATTTTTATTATTATAAGTACGGTTTGCTTACATGTGTTAATTTGTGTCGGTTCAAAGTTCCGATCTGTAGACACTTGTAATCGCAAAGATCACAACTGAACGGCATCTTGCCAGTGTGTTTTAGCTTGTGCTGTTTCAAACTTACAAGCTGTCGGCATGTATAATCACAAAGATCACAACTGAACGACTTCATATCATTGTGTTGTAGCTTGTGCCGTTTCAAATTTAGGAGCAATCGGCATTTATAGTCGCAAAGATCACAACTGAGCGGCATCTTATCACTGTGTTTTAGCTTGTGCTGTTTCAAATTTACATGCTGCCGGCATTTATAATCGCAAAGGTTACAACTGAATGGCATCTTGCCAGTGTGTTTTAGTTTATGCCGTTTCAAATTTACAAGCTGTCGGCATTTATAATCGCAAAGATCACAACTGAAAGGCATCTTAAAAGTGTGTTTTAGCTTGTGCTTTTTCAAATTTACAAACTGTCGGCATTTATAATCGCATATATCACAACTGAACGGTTTCTCGTCCGTATGCGTTAATTTGTGCCGTTTCAAAGTTCCCTCCTGTCGGCATTTATAATCGCAAAGATCACAACTGAACGGCATCTTGTCAGTGTGCGTTAATTTGTGCCGTTTCAAAGTTCCCAGCTGCCGGCATTTATAATCGCAAAGATCACAACTGAACGGTTTCCCGCCGGTATGTTTTAATTTGTGCTTTTTCAAATGTCCACCATCTCGGTCTTTATAATCGCAAGGATCAAAAGTGAATGGTTTCTCGTCCGCGTGTATTAATACGTGTCGCGTCAAATTTCTGACATCACGGCACTTATAATCGCAAAGACCACAAAAGAACGGTTTCTCGTCCGTATGTGTTAATTTGTGTCGCTTCAAAGTTCCGATATGTCGACATTTGTAATAGCAAAGATCACAACTGAACGGCATCTTGCCTCTGTGTTTTAGCTTATGCCGTTTCAAATTTCCGCTCTGTAGACATTTGTAATCGCAAAGATCACAACTGAACGGCATCTTATCACTGTGCTTTAGCTTGTGCTGTTTCAAACTTACATGCTGTCGGCATGTATAATCGCAAAGGTCACAACTGAATGGCATCTTGCCAGTGTGTTTTAGCTTGTGGCGTTTCAAATATACAAGTTGTCGGCATTTATAATCGCAAAGATCACAATTGAACGGTTTCTCGTCCGTGTGTGTTAACTTGTGTCGCTTTAAACTTCTGATCTGTAGACATTTGTAATCGCAAAGATCACAACTGAACATAATCTTGCCAGTGTGTTTTAGCTTGTGCTGTTCCAAATTTAAGAGCAATAGGCATTTGTAGTCGCAAAGGTCACAACCGAACGGCATCTTATCACTGTGTTTGAGCTTGTGCCGTTTCAAACTTACAAGCTGTCGACATTTATAATCGCAAAGATCACAACTGAACGGCATCTGGCCGGTATGGTGTGTCTTGTGCTGTTTCAAGTTTACAAGCTGTCGGCATTTATAAACGCAAAGATCACACCTGAAAGGCATCTCGCCAGTGTGCTGCAGCTTGTGCTGTTTCAAACTTACAAGCTGTCGGCATTTATAATCGCAAAGATCACAACTGAACGGTTTCTCGTCCGTGTGCGTTAATTTGTGCCGCTTCAAAGAACCCAGCTGTCGGCATTTATAATCGCAAAGATCACATCCGAACGGCTTCTCACCTGTGTGTCTTAATATGTGAGTCTTCAAATTTCCATAATGTGCGCATTTGTAATCGCAGATAGTACAATAGAGCGACTTCTTACTACTGTGCATTAAATTGTGTTTGCGCAATCTTGCACGTGATTTAAATTTAGAGTCACACACTCCGCATTTGAATGTTTTTTTATTCATTGTTTGAGCTTTACGGATCCCTTGACACCTAAAACAAAGAATCTATTTCAATTTTCGTACAACTACAACTTGAAAGTTCCTTATATTTCAAGTAGAAAGATCGCAACGTGAGAAGCATCGCATTTATAGAAAAAGGTTGTTAAAAAAAGCAAAATTCGCAAAAAAATTAGCATACTAGGGCCACTTTTATTTTTTCTTTTTGTCAAAATACATAGTCAATAAAACCTGTCAAATTTTTGACCACTATACTAATTGAAGGCCTAAAATATACCGACGTAATCCGAAATGAAAACAAGCGTTTAACTAAAATAAAGGAATGGTTAACAGAGAACAAATTGTTAAGTACTAAATGCTGAAAAAACCAATTGTACGCTACGCTGCTTAAAGCATACACACTTCGACATCTAGATACGTTTAATTTTCACGTTATAAAGCGTCTTTCAATAGGGGTGATCGATTTTTCAATAGAAATCACTCGGTTCCCTAATATATTTTGTTTTACTTCCGAGTGTCAAAATATTCAGTATAGTTTGCAATTTCATCATGCAGCGTTTCATGCTTCCCGACCGAGATTATTAAAAAATATTAGCAAAGTTCGAGGTTAGTTGTGGGAAGAACTGTAACCATCAATGGCGACCGCTATAGAGCCATGTTACTCGAATTTCTGTGGCCAGAACTTGAGAATGTCGATATTGAAGAGATGTGGTTCCAACAAGACGGCGATATGTGCCATACAGCTAATGCTACGCTCGATTTGCTGAAGGATAAGTTTGGTGATTGGATCATTTCACGACGAGGTTTTGTGAATTGGCCGCCGTGGTCATGTGATTTGATACCCCTAGATTATTTTCTTTGGGGCTACGTCAAAGCACAAGTCTATGCCGACAATCCACAGACTTTGGATCATTTGGAAGCCAACATTCGTCAAGGTATCGCCGACATACAGCCGCAAATGTTGGACAAGGTGATCAAAAATTGGAGCGATCGGGTGCGTCAGTGTAAACAAAACCGTGGTGGACATTTGAACGATATCTTATTTCGAACATAACTGCACTGTTCAAGCTTCAAAATAAAGCTAAAACTAAATTGATATGTCAAACTGTTGTTGTTTTATTTAAAATTAAAATCCTATCGCTCTTAATGAAAGACCCGTTACTTAGGCCTGGTCTTTTCATCTCAGTTAACTTTATCTGACGGTTTATTTTCATAATAACAATTGTGATCACAATCATTACTATGGAAATTAATCACCAGATAAAGTTAATTGAAGCTGAAAAGACTAGGCCTTAAACTAACTAATTACCGATTTATCATTTACTGTAGTCGCCCCGACGATAGCCATCTCTGAGGCCGAAACATATCGGCATTAAACGTTCAGTGAAACTTCACGTCTTCGTTTCAGTAACCCCAAAGAGAAATCGTAAGTCTTCATTAGCAACAGACTTACCATGTACAAGAGTTTTTAAACGAACGGAGTGTAAATAACTTGGTATAGTATGATGTAACTTTTATTTAACATGACATTATGATATATTCAGATAACATGTAAATACAGTTGTGATGATTAAAATTATTATTGTTATGATTATAAGAAAGGCTTGAAGTCAGTGTGTTTTAATTTGTGCTTTTTCAAATTTCCGAGCTTTCGGCATTTATAATCGCAAAGATCACAAGTGAACAGTTTCTCGACGGTATGTTTTAATTTGTGCTTTTTCAAATGTCCAGGTTCCCGACCTTTATAGTCGCAAAGATCACAACTGAACGGTTTCTTATCCGTATGTGTTAACTTGTGCCGTTTCAAGCTTCCGATTTGCAGACATTGGTAATCGCAAAGATCACAACTGAATGGCATCTTACCAGTGTGTTTTAGCTTGTGCTGTTTCAAACTGACAAGCTGTCGGCATTTATAATCGCACAGATCACAACTGAACGGCATCTTGTCAGTGTGTGTTAATTTGTGTCGTTTCAAACTTCCGCTATGTAGACATTTGTGATCGCAAAGATCACAACTTAACGGCATCCTGCCAGTGTGTTTTAGCTTGTGTTGTTTCAAATTTAGAAGCAGTTGAGTTTTGTAATCGCAAAGATCACAACTGAACGGTTTCTCGTCGGTATGCTTTAATTTGTGCTTTTTCAAATGTTCGGGATCTCGGCCTTTATAATCGCAAAGATTACAACTGAACGGCTTCTCGTCCGTGTGTGTTAATATGTGCCGCGTCAAATTTCTCACCTCTCGGCATTTATAATTGCAAAGACCACAGAAGAACGGTTTCTCGTCTGTATGTGTTAATTTGTGCCGTTTCAAAGTTGCGTTCTGTAGACACTTGTAATCGCAAAGATCACAACTGAACGGCATCTTGCCGCTGTGCTTTAGCTTGTGCAGTTTCAAACATACAAGTTGTCGGCATTTATAATCGCAAAGATCACAACTGAACGGCATCTTGTCAGTATGTGCTCTCAGCTTGTGCTGTTTCAAATTTGTAAGCTGTCGGCATTTATAATCGCAAAGATCACAGCTGAACGGTTTCTCGTCCGTGTGTGTTAATTTGTGCTGTTTCAAATTTCCAAGCCGTCCGCATTTAAAATCGCAAAGATCACAACTGTACGGCATCTTGCCTGTGTGTTTTAGCTTGTGGAGTTTCAAACTTTCAAGCAGTCGACATTTATAATCGCAAAGATCACAACTGAACGGCATCTTGTCAGTGTGTGTTAATTTGTGCCGTTTCAAACTTGCGCTCTGTAGACATTTGTAATCGCAAAGATCACAACTGAACGGCATCTTGCCTGTGTGTTTTAGCTTGTGCTGTTTCAAATTTAGGAGCAATCGGCATTTATAGTCGCAAAGATCACAACTGAACGGCATCTTATCACTGTGTTTTAGCTTGTGCCGTTTCAAACATACACGCTGTCGGCATTTATAATCGCAAAGATCACAACTGAACGGCATCTGGCCAGTGTGTTTTAGCTTGTGCAGTTTCAAACTTACAAGCTGTAGGCATTTATAATCGCAAAGGTCACAACTGAACGGCATCTTACCAGCGTGTTTTAGCTTGTGCTGTTTCAAATTTAGAAGCTGTCGGCATTTATAATCGCAAAGATCACAACTAAAAGGTTTCTCGCCCGTGTGCGTTAGCTTGTGCCGTTTCAAAGCTCCCAGCTGTTTGCATTTATAATCGCAAAGATTACAACTGAGCCGCTTCTCACCTGTGTGTGTTAAAATGCGAGTTTTCAAATTTGGTTGACACCTGAAACAAAGAATCTCTTTAAATTTTCATACAATTACAACTTCAAAATTAATTCATTATTTCTTATATCTGAAGTAAAAACATCGTATCGCAATATTCATCGCATTTAAAGCAAAACTCGTTATTTTTTGAGCGTTTATTGAAATCATTAGTTTAATTTTTTCTCATTCAATAGTCATTTTCTTACGCAACGTATCAAAATTTTGATGTGTTTGTTTAGAGTATAAAATGCACTTCAAGGAGTAGGTATTATTCAAGAGACGACACCGTGTCGTCACGTTTGATCTTTGCCGAGTAGTTTGGCTGACCTCGAACCAGTTGTCCCTTTAAATTGGCGTAGGGGAAACGAACAGCAAAAGGAGTTGGCATGACACAAGTTGTGGCATGCAGTTTTCACCAATCCGATTATCGCAGACACAATTTTTGTCCGGAAACACTCGATAGCATACGAGAGGACATATAAGTTGGTGTAAATGTTTTCTCTTTTCCAATTTGTACTTCCTTGTTCAAGTGTCTCCTCTTGTATAAGACCTCCTACTCTATGTGGAAGAAGAAAAAAAAATAGGTGGTTGTCATTGGTTGGTGGTTGGCACCTAAAAGTAAAATTGGTTTTAACTATGCACGTAATAGTTAGAAATAAGAATGAATATTTAAAAACATTACATTATCGTATCAAGTGAAATTAAATTTCAAGATTTCCAACTTTCATTTACACCAGAGTTGATAATTTAATTAATTTATTGATATTTCGAAAAACAATAACCATTAACAATAACCTGGTACTGCTTTGGTTCTCAACTACAGTTCCTAAAATCAATGTAAACGTCCATTGACTGCAGCAGTACAATCGTGTCGGAAATTGGATAGTCTATAGATGTTACAAAGTTGTACGAAAAACTATGCATTACTGTCCAGCACAATCTTTTTTTATGTGCTTCTAGTGAAAGTTCGATACAATTCTCATCCAAACTATTGTACTGCAATCCTGAATCGTCAGTGGTCAGCTTAAATATCGAAATTGACGCTGAAAGAGTTTATAAATACATAAATGAAAACTATAGTAAAAAAAGAAACGTTTATTGTACAGATCATTAATACTGTAGAAACTTGAAGACTCTGAAATTCTGAATGCAATGAGATAATAGATATTTTGGTATTTATCTAAAGTATGAACAAGTTGTTTACAACCGAGGCACCAGCAGAGGCTGAAATTATTAACGAATACGAAGATTCCATAAAATCGAATAAGGTAGGTAAGTCAGGAAATTTTTCGATTTAGATACACATAAGAGAATTCGCAAAGATTTTTTTTAATAAGGGAGATGGGTGTCATTTATCTTGGCAATTATTTCCATATAGAGTGATAGCATACTTGTATGTGACTTCATGTGCATGTGCACCAATTGGGAAAGAGATAATTACGTATATATTTTCAGTGTCAATCAGTGTTGACCAAAAGCTTTCCTCTACATTATAAAAATTCATAACTCCTTTATTAAAAAAAAACTTTTATTATATTTTCCTTTAGTAAATAGAGTGCCAACCACCTCTACCGTCGTTCTATATAAACAGTTTCGCCAAGATGCATGTCACCCTGTATATTGTTATGGATAAAATATTACGTCTTAACAGACATTTAAACAAGATGCTTATACGAGAATGATTAAATAAGTTGATATTTCTAAGAAGTTTGTTCTACATTTAGGATAGTTCACAAGTTATCAAATCAAGGTGTATGTCCTTCTAGGTCTTCAATCACAATTAATGGGGCTTTCTTCTGACATGCTTTAGCATGTGCTCTTTTAATTGTCCTCTCCATCGGCATTTGTAATCGCAAATGCCACATAAAAACGGTTCCTCGCCTGTGTGTGTTAATTTGTGCCGTTTCAAAGTTCCGAGCTCTCGGAATTTAGAACCGCAAAAATCACAACCGTACGGTTTCTCGTCCGTGTGCGTTAACTTGTGCCGTTTCAAACTTCCGAGCTCTCGGCATTTATAATCGCAAAGATCACAACTGAACGGTCTCTCGTCAGTGTGTTTCAATTTGTGCTGTTTCAATCGTCCGGACCCTCGGCATTTATAATCGCAAAGATCGCAAACGAACGGCTTCTCGTCGATGTGCGTTAATTTGTGCCGTTTCAAAGTTCCCCGCTGTCGGCATTTGTAATCGCAAAGGTCACAAGCGAACGGCTTCTCGTCCGTGTGTGTTAACTTGTGGTGTTTCAAAGTTGAGAGCAGTCGGCATTTATAGCCGCAAAGATCACAACTGAACGGTTTCTCATCCGTGTGTGTTAACTTGTGCACTTTCAAACTTCCCAGCAGTCGGCACTTATACTCGCAAAGATCACAACTGAACGGTTTCTCGTCCGTGTGTGTTAATTTGTGCTGTCTCAAGTTTTTAAGCAAGCGGCATTTATAATTGCACAGATCGCAATTGAACGGTTTCTCATCCGAGTGTATTAACTTGTGTTGTTTCAAATTATCGGGACGTCGGCATTTGTAATCGCAAAGGTCACAACCGAACGGCTTCTCACTGGTAGGTATTAAAGTATGCTTGCGCGAACTTGGACGAGATTTAAATTTAGAGTCAAAAATTCGGCATTTGAATGTTTGAGCTTTTGGCAACCATTCATACCTGAAACAAAGAAGCTGTTTAAATTTTCATACATTTATAACCTGAAAGTTAGTTCATTGTTCCTTATATTTCAAGTAAAAAGATCGTATCGTAACTTGCGGCGCTTTTAAAGCAAGATTCATGAGTGAACGACTTCTCATAAAATACTTGCAGTAAGAAAATATAAAGTCAAACAAAAACGATTTTGAGATATAATGTTAAAGTAAAACTATTTGATTTTTATTCGAAGTTAAGAGCTAAATTAAATTATATCCGAAACATCAAGTGAGATTCAAATGAAAGTTAAACGCACTTGCTTTTTAATTTTAAATCTTTATTACAAGGTTTCTCGAAGTTCCCAAAATTCCAAATAACCACCTGGATTAATCCTAATTAACACAGGCTTAATAACTGACACATATAACACAAGCGTTAGCATAATACAAAAGCGATAGCCAATGCCCGGAAATGTGAATAGCAAGAACATACGGATTTTCTGCAATAGAGGAAAAACTTTTTTATTTTACGTTTTAGGAAAAAAAATACAGTTTAGAAAACCTACAAAAATTCTCGAAATGCCTCGATTATGGCTTTAATTTTAGAAAACATGCTTCTTATTCTCAAAAATTTGTCTAATAGGAAGTTCAAATTAAATTCAGAATTATCGCATTAGCCGGAATTCTCAAAGTGATTTCTTAATTAAACTTATTCCTTCAGTGCTTGTCGGTAATTAGTAACCCTTAGTTAAAGCTATGGCCACATTGCAGCAGCGGATTTATTTAATAAAATGTTACGGAACAGGAGAAGCTACTTACCAAACAACCATTGATAAATTTTATGTAAGGGAAACATGTAAAGCAAAGTAACAATGAAAAATATATCAAAATCATATTGTAGTGTTTTCCTTGATGTGGCCCCACGTTGGGCGCCAATTATATATGTAGTGGTTTGTTACTTGTAAAAACTCCACTTCAAAATTATTGAATTTATATGCAATGTGTTTCTGAGGCTTATCACAGGGTTATAGATTAGAAATTATTCAATTAACGAATAAATTGTAGACGATTCGCAAAGATCGTAAACAATTTGTTTAAATCTATTGGCAATTTCATATTTTTACACGTGCGCAAATAAAAAGATTAGGCTCTCTTTATTAAAAGAACCCTGTGATAAGTAGCAGAAAAACATTGCATACAAATTCCATCATTTTGAAGTCGAGCTTTTATGATTATTAACAAACCACTACACATAAAATTGGCGCCCAACGTGAGGCCACGTTGCAGAAAATCCGTGGACACACTCTATACTCTGCATTAACCCAAGCAACAGCATTAAATATTGTACATAATGTTGACGATACCTGTTGATTTTTACATTAAGTAGCAAAGTAAACGCACAAAACTATTTTCCTAATATATTCCGGCGACAAATGCACCAATCCGGGTCTGCAATCTATCACGTGATGGGTAATCCTTTTCCCTTGTTGAAACCATCAGTCATTATAATTACACTACGTCTATGCTAAGCAAAAATCAATTATTTGTAAAAAAAAATAGCACAATGTTTCTAACTAATTAATAATACAATATTTTGACGCACAAAGGAATATTAGTCAAAAGTAAAATTATTCGCTTTAACATTTCAAAAGTGGAAAGCGCACGGCAAAATGGTTACATAAGTAATAAACAGGGTGAGTCGGCATTTTACTGTACGCTGATAGCTTCTGCAGGATATTTATCCTGAAGAATGTACGACGAAATGTCAATCAGTATTTATAAACGCTAACATCACCAGTGAGCGGCTTCTCGTCGATGTGTCTCAACTTATGCCGTTCCAATTCTCAGGGACGCTGGCAGCTATAATGGCAAAAATTATTTCGTGCCTGTGTGCTTTAACATGTGAATTTTCAAACTTTTACAATGTCGACACTTGTAATCGCAAAGACCACAACTCAACGGTTTCTCGTCGGTATGTATTAACATGTGCTGTTTCAAATTTCCACGTCGTCGGCATTTAAAATCGCAAAAATCACAACCGAACGGCTTGTCGAAGCTGTGTTTTAACTTGTGCTGCTTCAAAACCTTAGCCTCTGGGCACTTGAAATCGCAAAGATCACAACTGTACGGCATCTCGTGCCTTAACTTGTGCGCGTACAAATGTCCGACACATCGGCAGCTGTAATCGCAAAGATCACAACTGAACGGTTTCTCATCCGAGTGCGTTAATTTATGCTGTTTCAAATATCCCAGACGTCGACACTTATAATCGCAAAGATCACAACTGAACGGCTTCTCGTCCGTGTGTGTTAACCTGTGCTCTTTCAAATGTCCACGCTCTCGGCATTTATAATCGCAGAGACCACAACTGAACGGTCTCTCGTCCGTGTGCGTTAATCTGTGCCGTTTCAAATGTTTCGCCAGTCGGCTCTTGTAAGCGCAAAGATCACAACTGAACGGTTTCTCGTCCGTGTGCGTTAATTTGTGCTCTTTCAAATTTCCGAGCAGTCGACATTTATAATCGCAAAGATCACAACTGAACGGCTTCTCGTTCGTGTGTGTTAATTTATGTCTGTTCATACTTCCCAGATGTCGGCATTTATAATCGCAAAGGTCGCAGCCGAACGGCTTCTCGCCGGTATGTATTGTCATGTGAGCAAGCAAATGTGCACGCATTGTAAATTGATAATTACATATTTGGCATTTGAGGGATTCCTTAAGTTCGGTTATCCATTTATACCTGAAACAAACAATTTCTTTAAAAGTTGAATGATTTTTGTTATTGTTATTAGGGGTAAGCGGGGTAAATGTAGACTGGGGTAATTGGGGAAAACAAATAACTTATAATGATTATATTTGAGAAGGGTACTATTAGATTTTATTACATACACTCATAATATTAAAAAAAATAGTTTCATTAAGTTCCCAGCTTTATGTCATTAATGTCGTGAAAAATATGGGTAAATATAAATAAATAATCAAAGCAAATGTTTACAGTTACCCCATCTGCCACTAATGTTATTATTATTTAGTAAAAGTACAGTTACTAAGAATAAATAATTACACATATAGTTATTATTGGCAACAACAGTAACGAATGAACGATTCCTCGCCGGTATGTGTTACTACATTCTTACATATACATATAATTAGTATTTTTAATTTCCAGTGACATATGCGACATTGGAATGTCTTCTTTTTACAATTCCTACCATTGCTTTAGTAGGTGAGCTTTCAGGAAATATTTTTGGGTATCTGGCAAAAAAAAATTCAATGCACAAAATAATTGCAGTAAGTATAAAATCAAACAAAAATGATTTTGAGACATAATACTGTGCTAAAAAAAAAAGAAATATTTTTATTTTTATCCAAAGTAAATTAACTTATCCAAATCATCAACTGAGATTTAGATGACACTGAAGTGCACTTGCTTTTTAATTTTAGATCTTTATTATCATATACAATGTTCATTTAAATCTTTATTATTATCATCAGATACAATGTTCACAAAATTTAAAATTATCGTTTAGATTAATCCTAACTAAAAAATCAAATGCCGAAGGTTTATAACAAATGATACAATATTGTGAAGCACAAAGTCAAAACACAAAATTATTTGAGTCTATTATGCGATTTAATGAAAAGAGGCCAGAGTGGGCCATGAAATTGCGATAGATGCAAGATTTTTTAAACAAAAAAAAATATATATATAAACTAGGTCACTTAAGGCTAATTTATTCCTACTTACATTATCAACAGAAATACACCATGCTATTAAAAAAAAATAGAAGGCATGGCCGCTTCGAAACAATTGAAGTTCGAGGTCAAAGAAGTTCTCAGGTTTATAGCCCTAGACATCCCACGTAACTAAAGACAACACCATCTAACAGAAACAAAAAAGAATCTACCGAGAATAAAGCAAAAAGAAAGAAGCATCACAAAATAGAGACTTTCATTTTAACGTAACAGAATAGAGAAGAATTAATTGAAGGAGAAGAAGAAGACAACTCAATCTATCAAAATAAAAGAAGGCAACTCCATCTATCGGAATACAAAAGAACTCATCGGAATATAGATAACACCATCTATCACGAATTCATTGAAGAAGAAGAAGACAATTCAATCTATGAAAATAAAAAAAGTCAGGTCCATCTATCGCAATACAAAAGAATATTTTGAAATAATGAAAGTTCCACCTATCAGGATTAGAAAGAGTTCATTGAAAAAAAGAAAAAAATTAATTCATTGTTATGAAATACAAAAGAATGTATTGAAAAGACTATCGGAATATAAAAGAATCCAGCGAAATAAATTTTAGAATACTCGAATTCATCGAAAAAAAAGAAAAGAATACGAGAAAAAAGGAATTCATTAACAAAGACATCGGTTCTAACCTAATGGAAAACAAAAGAATATATTGAAGAAGGAAAAAGGCAATTTCATCTTTCGGAATTAGAAAAAATAATTCAAAAAGAGGCACTCAATCTATTACATTAGAAAATAATCTATTGAAAAAGGAAGAAGACAATTTCATCAGCAAGAATAAAAAATCCTTTAAAAAAAGGCAACTCCATCTAACGGAATACAAAAGAATTAACAATTAAACAGAATTAAAAGATTAAAAAATTCACCTAAAAAAGGAAACTCCACCTAATTGGAATACAAATGAATTCCGTCAGTTAATTTTTTTAATCCATTAAAAAAAGGCAACTCCATCTACTGGAAAACAAAAGAATCTATTGAAGAAGGAAGAAGACAATACCATAAATCAGAATTTAAAAAATCATTTAAATAAGGCAACCCCATCTATCGAAAGAATCTATGGAGAAGGAAGAAGACAATTCTAGCAGATTTTTTAAAAAATCTATCAAAAAAGGGTAACTCCACCTAATGGAAAACTAAAGAATCCATTGAAGAAGAAAGAAGACAATTCCATTGATCAGAAATTTAAAAAATCATCTAAAAAAAACGACTCCATCCATTGGTATACAAAAGAATTTATTGAAGAAGGAAGAAAATGATACCATCAATCAGAATAAAAAGAAAGAAGAAGACAATTCCATCAACCAGAATTAAACAAGAAACTTAGTGGCTAATTTATCCCTACTTACATTATCAGCATGCTATTAAAAAAATCCATGAAAGCATGGCAGCTGCGAAGCAATTCAAGTTCGAGGTCAAAGAAACATCCCACGTAACTTTTCTCAAAGTCTTCCAAAATAGGAGAGTAAAATACAGAACGTGACTCACCCACAGTGTAACATATACAGGGTGTTTCAAAAGTGATGGTAAAAAATTTAGGGATGAGGAGTATGAATGAAGAGAACCAAAAAAGTTCCAGTAAACATGGTTCTGGAAATTAACCGTTTACGAGATAATGTCATTTTTTGCTGGATGTGGCATGCTGAATATGAACTTACTAATTTTAAGGAAAACAGTGAAAATTTTATTTAATTTATCATTCATGAGACATCAGAAATTCATAATGTTGGCTAAACAACGTACAGTAAAGTATGAGCATGTTAACTGAAGAATTTACAATAGGTGTTCAAAATGCTGACCATACACTTGAATGCATCTATCTAGTCTTCTCCGCAAAGACCCGCGAATGCACTCTAGCAATCTTGGATCATTCTTCATTTGCTGGAAGGCATGTACAATCCGATGCTGCAATTCTTCAGATGTGGCATTGTCAGCTGTATTGTAAACTAGGCTTTTTGCATAACCCCATACGCAAAAATCCAAAGGATTTAAATCCGGTGATCTAGGAGGCCACGGTACAGATCCTCATCTACCTATCGTCTGTTTAGAAATCGTCACGTAGAAGGAAATGAATTTCTGATGCCTCATGAATGATAAATTAAATAAAATTTTCACTGTTTTTTTAATTAGTAAGTTAATATGCAGCATGACACAATCAGCAAAAAATGACATTATCTCGTAAACGGTTAATTTCCGGAACCATGTTTACTAGAACTTTTTTGTTTCTCTTCATTCATACTCCTCATCCCTAAATTTTTTACCATTACTTTTGAAACACCCTGTATTTAGGATGCTCAAAAAATTAATTTCCAACTTCCAATTCTATAATACTTCTTCAAATTTTATGTACTAATATGTGCCGCTTCAAATTTCCAACGAGTCGGCATTTATAATCGCAAAAATCACAACTGAACGGCTTCTCGTCGGCATGTTTTGACTTGTGCTGTTTCAAATTGCCGACATTTCGGCACTTAAAGCCGCAGAGATCACACAGGAATGGCTTCTCGCCCGTGTGCATTAACACGTGAGTTTTCAGATTTCTATGCCGCCGGCACTTGTAATCGCAAAGGCCACAAACGTACGGTTTCTCGTCGGTGTGTTTTAACCTGTGCTGCTTCAAGTTTCCTGAACTTCGGCATTTAAAATCGCAAAGATCACAACTGAACGGCTTCTCGCCCGTGTGTTTTAACCTGTGCCGTTTGAAATTTCCAAGATGTCGGCATTTATAATTGCAAAGATCACAGGTGAGGAATCGCATCTCGCCAGTGTGTTTTAACTTGTGGTGCAGTTTCAAGCTTCCAGGCCAGCGGCATTTATAATCGCAAAGATCGCAAACGAACGGTTGCTCGTCGGTGTGTGTTAGCGTATGTTGCTTGAGTTGTGTGAGTCGACCACATTTGTAAGCGCAAAGATTACAGCTGAAAGGCTTCTCGTCAGCATGTTTCGCGTTGTGCTGTTTCAAATTGCTGGCATGTTGGCATTTATAATCGCAAAGGTCACAACTGAACGGTTTCACGCCCGTGTGCGTCAACATGTGAGTTTTCAGATCTTCATGACGCCGGCACTTGTAAGCGCAAAGGCCACAAGTGAACGGTTTCTCGTCGGTGTGTGTTAACTTGTGCTGTTTCAAATGTCCTAGATCTCGGCATTTATAATCGCAAAGATCACAACTGAACGGCTTCTCGTCAGCATGTTTTGACTTGTGCTGCTTCAAATTGCTGACGTTTCGGCACTTAAAGCCGCAGAGATCACACAGGAACGGCTTCTCGCCCGTGTGCACTAACACGTGAGTTTTCAGATCTTTATGCCGCCGGCACTTGTAATCGCAAAGGTCACAAACGAACGGCTTCTCGTCGGTGTGTGTTAACTTGTGCTGCTTCAAGTTTCCTGCGTTTCGGCATTTGTAATCGCAAAGATCACAACCGAACGGTTTCTCGTCGGTGTGTGTTAGCGTATGTTGCTTGAGTTGTGCGAGTCGACCACATTTGTAAGCGCAAAGATTACAGCTGTAAGATTTTTTACTCGTATGCGTTAAGCTTTGTCCTTGTCGTAATTCGTAATCGCACGGCTTTTCACCTGGATGTGTCGACTTATATCCGTCAGATTTCAATTTAAAACCACGCTTGCGGCATCCGGGTGTTCCCTTGTCCGGAATTTTTGATTTAGAAGTCCTCTGGTACCTAAAATTAAAATTGGTTTTAACAATGCAAGCTTTGAACTTAGGGTGAAAAGGCAAAGAAAAAAAATCACTTAATGCAGACAATATTGTAAATTGATTCATTTTAAAATATTTTTTAAAAAACCAAAAACTACGTTTCGGTTTCGAACCCAGTAACCTTTCGGGCCCCACGTTGGGCGCCAAACGTTACGGAGTCCGCAACGAAACGTAGTTTTCTGTCTTCTTTTTTAAAAGCGTTTATTTAAACCAAACTCTCGACGACATCTGTATTTTTCGTAACTATCTAACTATTTGTTTCCCGGCTTACCGGCGCGGCGCCCGAAAGCCGCAACAAACTTGAATTAATTATTTTATTAATAATTGTGTGCCGGTAACAATGGTTTCACTCAAAACAAACATAAGGCACATTAAGTGGCGCTAAATTTTTAAGTAACAATTATAAATTCTTACATTTCAAATATATTTTTACTACCCCATATTTAAAATACAGGCATTCACAAATGCTTGTGTTACATATTCATAATGGTCACACGTCAATGGGTTCTTGTCAATAATAATTAATATGTGCAAAATTACAGAAACGACAACAAAAAGTATTGCAACTTTTCGCCGGTATGTGTTACCTAGTGGTTTTTTGAAAGTTCGTGATTTCGAAACTTGTTGCCACGTGTTGTCTTAATAGATACGCAACATTCGACAACAAAACTTGGACTATCTACAATTAAAATCGCGAAAATTGCAATTTTTCGCCGGTGTGTGTTACCACGTGTTTTTTTTAATGTCCGTGATTTCGAAATTTGTTCCCACGCGTTGCCTTAATAGATACGCGACATTCGACAGTTTTCTTGGCCGGTGTGTTAACATAAGTCATTTTAAGTCTTCACATTTGATCATAACAGATGACGCGCCGCCGCCATGTTTTAACATGTGCTGCTTTAAATTTCTGACTTGTCGGCATCTATAGTCGCAAAGTCCACACGCTAAAGGTTTCTCATTAGTGTGCGTTAACAAGTGCCGATTCAGTCGTCCCCTTTGTCGACATTTATAATCGCAAAGGTTACAACTGAACGGCTTCTCGCCGGTGTGAGTTAGCGCGTGTCGCTTCAAATGTTCGATCTGTCGGAAGGTAGAACTGCAAACGCTGCAACTGTGCGGTCTCTCGCCGGTGTGCGTCAGCTCGTGCCTCTTCAAGGATCCACGCGTTCGGCACTTGTAATCGCAAAAATTACAACCGTGCGATTTCTCATCGGTATGCGTTAACATGTGCCGTTTTAGAACTCCGGGATCGTGGCCCTTGTAATCGCAGATGGCACATCCGAATGGTTTCTCCCCAGTGTGTGTTAGTATGTGGTATCTCAAATTTGCGCAGGAATTATATCTAAAGCCGCAAATGCGACACTCGTATAGTCTTTCGTTCGGGTTTTCAGATTTAGAAGCGCGCTGACATCTGAAACAAAACAGGATTTCAATTTCAGTTACGATGTGTATACAGCGTGATTAAAAATGTACCCTCGTATACTCTTGAATACATTATGTACTTTAATTAATTTAAAAAAACGAAAACGCACGCTATTCTATTGTGACAAGATGCAAGTAAATTCATGAATTGGATTTATTTAGCAAACTTAAGATAAGAGAAAATGCAACTCGTCAACGTAAACAACGGAACCTTGACACCTGCAGGTGGAAAACCTTGAACACGTTGGAACGGATTAAAATCATCTCGTAATCTGTCGTACCTTTCCGGTTTCGTTAGAATTCGGAATTGCTCGAGTTGCCCTTCCTATAAAAACCCCTCGATCTGCATAAAGAGATAAGATTATAATCAGTTGTCAATACAGCGTGTAACTTCTTGTACTTTGATTTGTGTTGTGAATTAAGGATGTGAGTATTTTAATTATATTTGTATAATTAATATTTGTCTAGTCATATTTCTAATATAATATTTAAGCTATGCCCCTTGTTTCGATTTATACCGTAACACTATTTCCTGAAATAGTATGAACCATCAGCGTCAATTTTATTTCATGAATAAAAAGTTAAGACACTTACTTATACAGAGTCGTTGAAATGCATGCGCTGGTGAAATAAAATCAAATCAGGTAAATTCAATAAAACTCGATAATCGTTGACTTCTGTGATCCACTAACAATTTTTATTACAAACAAGCACCTAGATAGATTTAAAAACAAAATAAAAAAATAAAAATATAAACGCGAAAACATTTTACAACAATTCAACTTCTACATCTTGACTGTAACTTCTCGTCGGTGTGTGTTAACAGGTGCTGTTGTAACGTGTCACGTTCTCAAAACTCACAAGTGATGGGTATTTAGTCGATATGTCTCGTCACGTGTTTCTTCAAACTCCCGAGTTGTCGACATTTGTAATCGCAAAGCTCGCAAGCGAACGGCTTTTCGCCAGTGTGTTTTAACCTATGTTTCTTCAAGTCACCAGGCCATCTGCACTTATAATCACAAATATCACAACAGAATGGCTTCTGGTTGGCGTGTATTAACATGTGCCCCTTCAAAGTTTCGCGTCGCTGGAATTTACGACCGCAAAGACCACAATCGTGCGGCTTCTCGCCGGTGTGTCTTAACGTGTGCCGCTTCAAATCGCGCGACGTTAGGCACTTATAGTCGCACAGATCACAACCGAATCGCTTCTCGCCGGCGCGGGCGCGGGCGTGCAATAACTTGTGCCTCTTCAAATCATCGCGTACTCGACATTTAAAACCGCAGCGATCACAACGGAACGGCCGTTGGTCGGTGTGTACTAACATGTGCCTCGTCAGAGTTTCACGTCGTTGGAATTTACGATCGCAAAGGTTACAAGCGTGTGGCTTCTCGCCGGTGTGTTTCAAGACGTGCCGTTTCAAATCGCGCGACATTACGCATTTATAATCGCACAGGTTACAACTAAGTCGCTTCTCGCCGGTGTGTTCTAACATGTGCCTTTTCAAATCACGCGACAATAGGCACTTAAAATCGCAGAGATCGCAACTCAATGGTTTTCCGTCAGTGTGTAGTACTGACATGTGTCTTTTCAAGCTGTCGCGCTGTCGGCATTTGAAATCGCAAAGATTACAGCTGTGCGGCTTTTCGTCGGTGTGTATCAACAAGTGCTCTTTTAATCGCGCGTCACATCGGAATTTGCGATCGCAAGGAACACATCGCAGCAGGTTCTCTCTGTCGTGTCTCAACGTGTGATTTTTTAGGTGGCCTTCGTATTTAAATTTAGAACCGCATATGTGACAGACGAATTTTCTTTTGTTTTCAGGTTCAGGAGGGCGTTGTAATCTGAAACAAAATTAAGATTCAATTTCACACAGCACCCTCCGAAACTTAATCAACGTAGGAGGGTATGAGATAAAATAATACAGCTGACAATATAAATAAATTTTCTAGAACAGAAGTTAAAAAGTGACGAAAATTTACATTTTTTTTTTTTTAACAAAAGACTTTAATTCTCAAAACTTAAAGGAGCTATCCACTATTTTTTTTTTTTTTTTAGTAGCGTTAGAAGTAGTAAGTATACATATCGATTGTTTCATTGAGGCTTGAAAATAGGCGGAGTCAGGGCAGAGGGTCACTCACTGTTTCGTTGCATTTCTTGGTTAGACATTCAAAGAATTTAGGAAAGTGCGCTGAAAATGATACGTGATATTGTGACAAGATGCAAGTAAATTCATGCATTGGATTTATTTAGCAAACTTGAGATAAGAGAAAATGCAACTCGTCAACGTAAACAACGGAACCTTGACACCTGCAGGTGGAACACCTTGAACAAGTTAAAACGGATTTAAAGTATCTCATATTCTGTCGTACCTTTCCGGTTTCGTTAGAATTCGGAATTGCTCGAGTTGCACTTCCTATAAAAACCCCGCGATCTGCATAAAGAGATAAGATATAATCAGCTGTCAGTACCGCGTGTAACTTCTTGTACTTTGATTTGTGTTGTGAATTAAGGATGTGAGTATTTTAATTATATTTGTATAATTAATGTTTGTCTAGTCATATTTCTAAATAATATTTAAGCTATGCCCCTTGTTTCGATTTATACTGTAACAATATATTTGACTTCGAGGAAATTATCTGCCACGATTTACTGACGCTTAAAAAAAATGAAAAAGTAGGTAGATAATTTCTCGGCGATGGATTGCAGGTAAAATGAAGTGTTTTACGTTTTCGGAAGAAACCGATATAGCTATTTAAACGTAAATGTAATCATGTGGCGATTTCCAAATATCTCCAGCAATTTAAACACCATCGTCCCCAACACAATTAGTTTCCAAATAATTAAGGTAGTATATTAAAAAAAAATCGTTTAATTACACATCGTTTTAATTACAAAAAAAATAAGTTCGGTAAAGAACATGAATGTGACAAAAAAAAATTAATCGAACTTAAGGCGACCCCCTACTACTTTAAACACACATTTGCGTTTAAAACTAACTTAGTCTTAAGACTAACTAAACCAGGCTAATACGTATTAAATCTAGAAGAATAACAACTCTTCACTTTTTTCCCATATGCTGTAACATGTGCTTCTTTAAACTATTGACCTGTCGACATTTGTATTCGCAAAGACCGCACCTGAACGGTTCCCCGTCGACATGCATCAGCTCGTGCTGCTTCAATCGTCCGTTCTCCCGGCACTTATAATCGCAAAGCTTACAGCTGTACGGTTTCTCGTCGGTGTGTATCAACAAGTGCCGCTTCAAATGCGCGACCTGTCGGCACTTGTAATCGCAAAACTCGCAAGCGTACGGCTTCTCGTCGGCGTGTATCAGCAAGTGCCGCTGCAAATTCGAGAAGTAGCGGAAGTCGCGGTCGCAGGGGGCGCACCTGAATCGGTTCTTTTCGCCGCGCGGTTTCTTCCCGCTGTGCGTCCACGCGTGACTTTTTAAGTGCTCGCTGTACGCAAACTTGGAACCGCATATGCAACATTCGTGTCGTCCTTTGTTCGAGTTTTCAGATTTAAGCGTCCGTTGGTATCTGAAACAAAACGGGGGTTTCAGTTGCACAAATGATTTATATGCCTCGATTAAAAACATTTATTATGTATTATACACTATAAAAAAATTGTATACTTATAAAATATTGTAACTAGGATAAGAGAACCAGCAAAGGTGTACAGCTGAGAATCAGTCGGGCGTAACATAAACACAAAACGATGACATAAACATAAGAATGACTCCTTCGCAATTATGTAACGTATGACTCACCCGCGTTGCAGAAGACCACCTGCACCATTACAGCGAGTCGTGCGCAAAATCTTATTACTCAACGGGGACAAATCTAGCGCGGAGTCGCGTACACAAATGTCAAGGCAACAATTGACGTCACACCCCGGAAACGAAACCGCTATAAAAAGGCAACAAAGCCAACGCTAGCGGAGAATTAGAACAAATCTCTTCAGAGTGTCATGTAGTCTAGTTGTCCGTTAGTGCCCCAAAAACACAATGTAAGTAATCGCACTTGTAAGAATTGTAATTAGTTAATAATAAATCTGTTGTTATATTAAGCTATGTCCCTAATTTCATGTTACTTCAATTAATACCGTAACAATATATCTAAACACTAGGCCGTCACCTATCGAATGACGCGGTGTTTGGGGGACACCCTGTATATCATTGCATTTTTGGGTTCGCCGTTCTAATCCAAATTTATTATAATAATAAAAATTACTTACATGCATTTTTTCTTTTGCATAAATATACTAACTGTTGCGTTTTAGTTACAATTTTTTTTTTAATCGATACAGATTATTGCGCCCAAATGTACAGTATGGTGGCTACAAAATCTCGCTTATGGGTTTATAATGCATAAATCGGTAGGATTTCCTTCGTTATGGTTGGTGAAAGGTATTCAGGTGGGGGAAGGTTTCAAGCTAAATTTACGTAATTTATTTATTTACATTTTTCGAAACGTACAAAATACACCAAAACACCCTGGATGGACTTTCTTGCGATGACACGCTAATTGTGCGCGCTGGGCATCTCGTGCGTGGTAGCTTATTGACGCAGCAGCATCACTGCGAATTTGCCTGTCACAGTACAATTACAAGTCAGAAAATTGTCGTGGCTATGTGGCACCTTGGATGGATTCCGGATTTTCATATTCGCACGTTAATTTTAGTAAGAAGAGCAGAATGCAAGCAAATGAAAGATTTCAAAAGAAGATGGATGTAAGAAGAAGAAAAAGAAAGAAGAAAGCGAGTAGAGTGAAAAACTGACTTGAAAGAGAGATGTATCATAATTAATTACATAAATAGATGCACACAAATAAATAAAACATAAATAAACAAAACAACATGCATGTCTTTCAGTCACTACAAAATCTACAAATATTAAACTTAACCAACTTCTTACATTACGAAAATTTTCATTTTTTTAGCGGAACACCCTACATACGGTGTTCTGAATGTACGCTGTCAGAAATATGGGGGTTTAATACTTAATTCAATTTTATATCGGGTGGTGATCGCTCTTATCTAAACAATGGCGTCCGAACCGTCGATGATTTCATTTTACCCGGTCACGCCATCTACCTTCTGGATTATTCCAGTGAGTTTCAAGTCGAGCGATAGATGGTTCCAGGCGTTTGCTAGAAAATTCGAGAAGGAAACGGTCTCTATTACACAGGGTATTAATTTAAAAAAAACCTACACACGTTGACAGGAGATAATAGTGGTGAATTAAAAATTAAGGGTTGGCTACACTGCCAACAAAAGAGAGAGCAAGAAGATGGAAGGGGTTAATCGAACAGCAGCTTTTACCGCCATCATATCGTCAACCAACAAGCAAGTGCACATATACAATTTAATGTAAATTTCAATATTGTGCTTCAAGTTTATTTAAATAAAACAAATTACAAACCAGTGCCAAATACAAATAGAAACAAACAAAAATTTCTAATAAACCCAGATCCAATTCTCAATGGTTTTCGAGATATGGGACTTTGAAATTTTGAAAGTCGCCCCACCCTTTTCCGGGAGTACGGCCCTGTAGCGGCTCTCCCGGTCGTCCGATCTTCAAACGCGCGGCGGCATCGTGTTCCTCGTCATTTTCTGCCATACGATGACGTGCAGCTCGATTCGATCCGAGCCCCCTAAGGTACCGTAAAAAATTCCTGAAGAAAAACTTGCGCAAATTCGACAAATTTCAAAAAATCTTATCTCGAAAACACGCATTTTCCCGTGTTATAGTCCCCATAGGTTAGGTACCCGGGGAGGTCTTCTTGCGTGTGAGAGAGTTTTAAAAAATTCTAAGATCACGTTTTCTAGAAAATGTGTAAAAATGGCGGTTTTCGGACCGTAACTAAAACCCAGGACCGGACTCGGGGCCGAGCGTCCGCAGATATAAAGATATTACTGCCTCATACCTACGCTCCGAGTTTGATCCGATTCGGTCAGTAAATAAGGGCGGTGGAATTTTTTGAACGGTCAAAAACGGCATTTTTTGGAAACCCCCGTACAAAATCTTCCCCCCACCGCGTCCGATCGCAAAACCGACCCCGCCGTCGGTTTCTCGGATCTTTTCTGGCAACGATGCCGAAAGGCTCGTCCCGATCCGATCACGTTTAAGGGTCGAAAAAAATTCTCGAAAAGTGGTCTGCAAACGTGCACCCCCGAACGTTTCGTCCCCTGACTTCCGACAGCGCCCGACGATCGCTTCGCGATCGCCACCATAATTCATCCGAAGGACGTGTCTAAAACACGTATTTACAGATTTCCATACAAAAGTTTCTAGCGGCCGCAAAATCGAAAAAACACGCAAAAACGGGCAAAAAAGGGTGTTTTTCGGGGCGCATTCCGAAACGGGGACGAAATCGAAAGATCCATTTCCCAGGAAATTTGGCAGTCAAACTTTATAGTCGGATTGATTATTAATATTATTATTCATATAATGCCCAACAGCCAATAAAAGCCATTTAATGAGCATATTGTTAACACATAATTGAGTCACTCGTCAATTTTTGTAACATTAACTTTTTTAGGTTATTAACCGTTGTCATATTTATGTCAATTGAATCAGCTATTTTGTTAAAATAGTTAGTCATAACATATAACGGTGATTTCTTTACAAAATTGGAGTGAGCATTCGGACAAACAAACGTAGCCTTACATCTAGTATTCCAGGGGACTTTGAAATTAACTTGCGACAATAAAGAAATGTCATCTATTTTCCCATTAACTAATTTATAAAGGTAGACCACGGCATAAATAATTCTGCGTGTTTCCAGACTGTTATACTCAAACATATTCAACAGAGTGGACAACGAAATTTCACCCCTATCTGGATACGCACCGACTTGCCTGTAATATAAGTATTTTAAAAATTTTTTTTAAATATTTTCGAGCACCTCTTTTTGATATTTATAAAATGGAAACCAGACTATCGAGCAATATTCCAATACTGATCTCACCAAGGCAGAATACAAGATTTCTATTGCTTTCATATTTGTAAACTCGCGGGTGTTGCGTATAACAAATCCTAACATTCGTAAGCTTTTCTTAGTAATTTCTCTCAGATGTGCCTCAAAAGTAAAACGAGAATCAAAAGTTACTCCTAAATCTTTAATCTTATCATTCCTCTCGACTACATTAGAACCAATCCTGTATTCATAGGCAACCAAATTCCTCTTTCTAGAGTAAGTAATCACTTTACATTTATCTAAATTTAAATGCAGCTTATTACTTATGCACCACTCATTAATAAGATCCAGTTGATGTTGTAAGAATTGACAATCCCTGATATCATTGACTGCACAAAATATTTTAACGTCATCAGCAAACAATAATTTTTGACTTTTAATAACACCCGCCAAGTCATTAATAAAAATGGAAAATAACAGAGGGCCCAAATTAGATCCCTGAGGCATGCCCGAAGTTGGAAAATAGGGTCTCGATTTTACAACTCTATAGACTACTGTAGAATTTCGCATATTCAAGTAGGAATTAAAAAAATTGACCAAACTCGGACAGAAACCAATTACAGAGAGTTTATGAAGTAATAGCTTAATAATAATCAATTTTAATTTGTGCTTTTATTACTCTTCTAAGATGTTTAAAATGTATCCAATCAGCATTACGTTTACAGTTTCTAAATTTCTTTCGCACAGCCTCCTTTTGTTTAATGTATGTTTTAAGAGAACTGGAATACCACTTTGGAAATCGGTGATGTTTTTTAATTGCCACTGGAACATACAATTCGAGTAATTCATTAAGTTTGTTGTAAAATGCTATGCAAGCCAAATTAACATCTTCAAAACTGTGTAGGAAACTCCAGTCTATATTTGACAGTTCTCTGTATAAATTATGAAAATCTGCTTTCTTAAAATTAAGATATTTAATATGTTCATTTTGCCTGGATTTAGAAGCCTTATGTTTGCTTAAAGTAAAGTGAATATAAAGCGGTGGGTGATGAGAATCAACTTTTACCAAAGGATTATCCTCTTTTTCAACAAAAATACCATTAATATTAGAAAGCACCAAATCGAGTATTCTTCCGTTTGAATTGTATATACTGTTCACCTGATTGAAATTTAAAGTTTCAATGAAAGAGTTTAGATTTGCGGATTTGACGTCTTCCACCTCTAGATGCAGAGAACCTACATTAATCGCCAGCTATTAATACATTACCATCAAAGTAAAACTCCTCAAGTAAAGTTAAAAACAATATCAAAGATTGAGAATGAATATTTGGAGGGATATACAATACGATCAGTAATATAAGTAGGCCCGGTTTTATCAGTAACCTACATCCAATTAAGTCTACACATGGAACACATTTTTTTATTTCAGAAAAGTCTATTTCTGTAACTGTAAATGAATTTTTTATTGCAACTAGACATCCACCTCCTCTGGATTTACCTACTGATTCAAAGTCTCTGTCACCTCTTAAAACTAGGTAATCTGAGGTTACCAATTCTGATGACAAGATTTCTGGCGAAAGCCACGTTTCAACTATGCTAATTACGTCGAATTCCTTCAAGGAGAGATTACAAATAAAATCAGAGGACTTATTTTTTAGACTTCTAACATTTTGAAAATAAAAATTAATAGTAAGGTTGGTATCTTTCCATCCGGACTCATCAACAACTATTAGAGAGTTATCGTCACAATTATTGATTGCATTTTGTAGTGTGATCATTTTGTTAATTGGTTTTGACTGATGGATTGGTATAAAAATTATCGCTTTATATTATTTACTCGGATCATTTTTCGAAATTCCTGCTAATTAGGGCGTGGTTGCTCCGAGGGTGCACTTTTTGCTGAAGATTCTCTTATTACATTGATGATTGATGATTTGATTGACATTGAGAATAGGACCTGGATTTATTAGAATTTTTTCTTGTTTCTTGTCATTGTCATAAATTGCTTCCTAATTTTTGTATATTTTATTTTTTATAATCTTCATCAGGCTGCTATCGTCAAAAATTAATTTAAAAAAAAAAAAACTTACAACTAACTTCACTACATTGCACGCTGACATATTCTCTTCAATGACGCGACGGTTAATGTCAATTATTTTCATTAATTCTTGACTTGATGAAGATCATAAATAATTGAAACCGTTCGCCAAATTAAAATATAAAAAATTTAGGAAGTACTTTATTTCAATTACGTTTCCAATGATGGACAATCGATTTAATTTGAGCGCTTGATATACAGGCTGTTACAAATTCGAGGCTCATCGTTGGGATCTCGGAAACGGTAAGAGATACGAAGTCGGTTAAATTGGGGCAAAGTTGCGTATTTTGGTGCTGAATAATAATCCGTTCCGAAAAATCTTCTACGATTTGTAGTTTTTGAAATATTTCCAAAAAACATGAAAACGTAATTTTCTTTTTTATTTTTTCCTGAAGTTATTATTACAGGAATCATAACAAAATTAATACATTCTAGAAACACTTTTTCAAGCTCTTTACGATGGTATCATTAGATTTTACTTAAAACGTTTCGTCTCGTTCTGACCATCATCAACTTAATTTTTTCTTATGGGCGCTACATTGGGTTTTAATACCATTGAATAGATCTATTTTTTCTGATGCTTTTCCATATACCACACATCTCTATTTAATAATTTGAAACAGCTGGAAATGCAAGAAATTGTTGAAAATAACAAAACAAAGAAAAATATGGTATGCAGTGAAAACAAAAACAAAAAACTTTCATGCACCTTCGGAGTTTTATTTCGTTTATCACAAAAGCTAATTTAGTAAAATTTTTAGATCTAAAAACGAATGTCATGTATTCCAAGAATGGCGTAGATTTAAGAATTTATTGTGCTGTTAACAACAACAATTCAGTAATAACAAGCGAAGTTTACTTCCAACAATATCCAGAAAAACGACGATGAAACAGTAGTTAATTAGTTTCGTAATTAAATTATGTATACATTTTTTTAATTAAAGCAAGAAAGTATCACCAAAAAATTGTCTTTAAAAAACTCTCATTCTTGTAAATTTAAAAATTTATTGTGCTAACAACAACTATTTAGTAATAGCAAGAGAAATTTACTTCCAACAATACCTAGAAAGACGCCATTCGCATAAAACAATGTTTATTAAGTTAGATAGAAACATTGCACTTTATGGATCTTTTCATGAAACTCAAAGGACGTATTGACGTATTGAGATGGCCTTAATGATGATGAGAATGAAGAATTACTAGAAGAGGTAATTAATAGTTATTTATAAAATGTATAAAATTATGATACTACAAGAAAGAATGTTTCCTCGAGCAGTAACATCTTTTAAGATACGAGTTTTCTAAAGACATACTTCATTTAATTTGCTATTTTCTTGCTTTAATAATGAAAATGTATAATTTAATTACAAATCTAATCAACTATTGCTTTGTAGTTGTCTTTCTGGATATTGTTGGAAGTAAATTTCGCTCGTTATTACTGAATTGTTGTTGTTAACAGCACAATTAATTTTTAAATTTACGTCGTTGTTGGATTCATGACATTCATTTTTAGATCTAAAAATTTTACTAATATCAGCTTTTGTGATAAACGAAATAAAACTCCGAAGATACATGTAAGCTTTTTTGTTGTTATCTTCACTGCATACCATATTTTTCCTTGTTTTGTTATTTTCAACAATTTCTTGCATTTATTGCTGTTTCATTTTATTAAATATGGATATGTGATACATGGAGAAGCATCAGAAAAAATAGATTTATTTAATGCTATTAGAATCCAATGTGGTGCCCATAAGAAAAAAAAAAGTTGATGATGGTCAGAAGGAGACGAAACGTTTTAAATAAAATCTAATGATATCATCGTAAAGAGCTCAAGAAAGTGCCTGTAGAATGTATTAATTTTGTTATGATCTCTGCAATAATAACAGAAAAAAATAAAAAAGATAATTAAGTTTTTTGGTTTTTTGGAAATATTTCAAAAACTACAAATCGTAGAAGATTTTTCAGAACGGATTATTGTTCAGCACCAAAATACGCAACTTTGCCCTAATTTAACCGACTTCGTATCTCTTACCGTTTCAGAGATCCTAATGGTGAGCCTCGAATTTGTAACAGCCTGTATAGGGCCTCACTTTACTAATAAATGAGAATTTTCCAAGGTCGGTTAAATTAGAAAATCTACCCGTTTCCCAACACCAGGAAAAAAGATAAGAGATCTTCACCTAATTTCACACCCTGTATATTAATATATAGGGTGAATCAAAACTGTTTTCCCATATTTCTTGAGTGAATAAAAAAAATAAAGTCGCCTTTTTATATAAACTTTTTTCCAAAAGTGAATAATAAAGGAGTTATAAGCCCCAAAAGAGGGGTGGAGCATATTGTTTTTTTTTTTTTGGCAATACCTTCCGGACCCTTTAAGTTATCAAACTAAAAGTTTACACTCAGGTATAAGGCACCTAACTGCGTATTTATCAGATCCTCGCTGCTTCTTAAGGGGTTGTTCGATGGGACGAGTTTCATAATTTTTTTCTTTCTTGCATATTTTGCGCAGAAAATATTCTTTAGATTATTTGGCACAAAAAGGCTTTCTTGTTGCATTTCGATAAATCGAATCGTTTTCGAGTAATTGAGGTTTAAAAGTTAGCGTCGGGCCACAATTTTGACTCACCCTGTGCATTTGATTAGAAATTTATGATAAAGCTTAACCTAAACTAAAAATAAGAGTATCTGAAACGGAACACGATTAAATGCTTGACTTCTCTTCAGTGTGTGTTAACACGTGTCGTTTCAACTCCTCATCCTCTCGAAATTTCAAGTCGCAACTATCACAACCGAAGGTGTGCTTCAACATGTGTTCCTTCAACCTTCCGGGCTGCCGGCATTTGTAATCGCAAAGGTTGCAAGTGAAAGGTTTTTCGCCGGTGTGTTGCAGCGTGTGCTGTTTCAAGCTCGTGAGTTGCCGACATTTATAATCGCAAAACTCACAGCCGAACGGCTTCTCGCCGGTATGTTTCAGCATGTGCTGCTTAAGGTACGCCGATTTTCGGCACTTGTAGTCGCAAAGATCGCAACTGAACGGCTTGTCGTCGAAGTGTGTTAGCAGGTGCTGCTTCAAATACGTCGATTGTACGCATTTATACTCGCAGTGGTCACAACTGAACGGCTTCTCCCCCGTGTGCGTTAACACGTGCCGTTTCATACTCTCGGGGTATCGACATTTATAATCGCAAAGGTCACAGCTGAATGGCTTGTCGTCGGTGTGCGTCAGCATGTGACGCCGCAGATATCCGGGCTGTCGGCACTTATAATCGCAGAGGTCACAACCGTACGGTCTCTCGCCTGTGTGTATCGACATGTGCCGCTTTAGTTTTCCTTGCTCCTCGAACTTGCAGTCGCAAACTTCGCAGCTGAAGGGCTTCTCGCCGGTGTGCGCTAGTATGTGCTTTTTCAAACTGCCGTACTGTCGGCACTTGTAATCGCAAAGCGTGCAATTCAAGGGCTTCTCGTCGGTGTGCGTCAACATGTGCCGCTTCAAATTCTCGGCGTATCGGCATTTGTAGTCGCAGAGGCCGCAAACGTGCGGCTTCTCCTGGGTGTGTTTCAACATGTGCCGCTTCAGATCCGCCGATTTTCGGCACTTGTAATCGCAGATGTCGCAGCCGAAGGACTTCTCAGTGTGCGTCGACACGTGCTGCTTCAAGTTCGCCGAGTGTTGAAACTCGGAACCGCAAACGGCGCATCTGAGTTCGCATCTGGAACAACCGTTATTTCTTAGACTAGTTAGACTGTTCATATACAGTATAGGGCATGATTTTGTAATGGAATGCAGAGAAAAAAAATGCATTATTTTTTGATTTGTTTATTTATTTATGTTGAAATAATAGGATGTTCTTATACAGGGTGTCCCATAATAACACCGGCGAACAAGGAGGGCTTGTAGAAGCACCAATGGAAATGAGTCGTTTGGGCGTTATGAATCTTGCATCCAAAATGTTTACGTTTTACATCTCAAGGTCATCGGCGTGATTTTTTATTGAATTTTAGTAATTTCGTTATTCGCAGTTTGTTATGTTGGTTGTAATTGCCCCTTCATTTCATTGTTACGTGTTAAAATGTGCGTGACTCATTTCCGGACATAAGTTTGTTGGTCAAAAGTACTTATTTCCGAGACACCCTGTATATGGCCATTTTAAAAAGTTACAATTTACAAAAGAATTAACTTATTTTCGCTTATTCTAAACTAGTAAATTTATACTTGACTTGAGTCACTAAGCTTCTAAACTTAAAATTCATGTTTCATTAAATCAAGCAACTCGTCGGCGAAGACCACAAATACAGGGTGTAACTTTACGATTGTTAAAAAATTGAAGGGGTGATTCCTGGACTGATTTTAAGTAAAAAAGTGCCTATGAACATGTGGCCTAAAACGCTTCGTTTACGATATACAGGATGACATTCTGTTATAGTAAAACTTTATCAACCAGTACATCGAAAATGAAGCTTTTAGGACATCTTCACAGCAACTATTTTACCTAAAATCAACAACAATTATTGTTGAAATAATAATCGTTGCTATACTTCAGCCTAAATTTAAACAGCATTGTCCAATTGGGCCTAAGTTACATCCTGTATAAGTGTAGATCGGCAAAATACTTATGAAATAAAAAAAAGTCATTTGAGATTTCCCCCAAATTTACGTTCGCCTGCCTTGTCTTGCATGTGTTGTGTCTGAAGTTCTCGCCGCCGTTTACATACTAACAAGTGCTTTCGTAAATGATGTGCACTCGAAAACGAGTGACCACAAGAATCACAACAACTGGTAGGCTTGATAAGCTTATGTGTTGACACGTCTTTTATCAAACTTGAATTAGTTCCGGTCTCGTTAAAGCCGAACGGTTTTTCGCCGGTGTGTCTTAACATGTGCTTCTTCAAACTAAGCAAGTGCACGTATTTTTTATCGCAAATACCACACTGTAATAGTTCTTTCCCCGCGTGTTTTAACATGTGTTTTTCCAAACATGTATTAGTTCGGCCCTTGTAATCGCAAAGGTTACAGCCGAACGGCATATCGTCGGTGTGTCTTAACATGTGATTTTTCAATCTAAGCCAATGCATGAATTTTTGATCGCAAACACCACACTGGTATGATTGTCTCCCCGTGTGTATTAACATGTGATATCTCAAATCTACGTAAAAGTCTGCTTTATAATCGCAGAAGTCACAGTTGTATGATGTCCTAGCGGTGTGAATTAACTCGTGCACTATCAACCCGCGGTAATCCTGGCACTTATAGCTGCAATAACGACAACCGTGCGTTAACATGTGCAATCTTAAAGCTTCGGGATATTGACATCTGAAATCGCAAACGTCACAATTCAACGGCAGCTCGCCGTGATGTAACATTAGGTGCCCTTCGATTTGTCCGTAGGTATCGAACTTGGAGCGATATTTGGAACATCGTAATCTTCTTTTGTTTTCAATTTTATATTTAGCGATCGGCAAAAGACACCTGAAACAAAACCGTCATTAGTAGGGATCGGAGTTACATATTTCGTTCGATTAAACTAACAACCTATATACTTATCAGTAATGAATTTACGTAGCTGTTGAATATGGCAGTTGCCATATAAAAAAAAGAAAGTAGTGTAGCATTCTATTAAATTCCTAATTAAAGTAGGCTATGATTGCAATGTTTTTTTTTTCTCGCAAAGGCTTGTAGCACTGATTGCTGTCTGAACTTTGTGCGAGAAATGTTTGTGCTAACTAGAGATGTAGGTGTGAAAAGTTTCATTTGAAAATTTCCGAAAAAATTTCATTTCATTGAAAAGTTTCAAGCTATTCAATTTCTTGAAAAGTTTGTTATAGCGCTCTCTATGTATATTTCGATCAACTGCAACCTGAAATAACATCCACGAAGCATTTTAAAGGTTAGATTTGTCAAGTGGGATTGTGGGAATCACTTGTATTTGTGTATGCGTAAAAATACTTTAATAGTCGCGAAAGACAAACATTTTCTCATTGTATTTTCGAGTAGTGAAGGGTAACACAGTGAAATATGTATGCAAATACTGCAATAGTTGGAAAAGTACTAGCAATGCTACAAGAATGAAAGCACATATTATTAGTAAATGTAAGGCATGTCCAAAACAAGTTAAAGATGCATATCTTGGTAGCACAAAACTGAACAGGTACGTTAATTTTTATTTTATAAATATATTCGTTTTCAATGTACTTTGAAAACTTTTATAGTGGTGGAAATAATCAAGCATTAGAAGCAAAAGTTTGTGATCTTAATATCACGAGTAGTGCGGAACCACATGGTGGTTCTACTCCTACTAATCCCAGTTCTACAAATACAATGTCCCCTTTACTTTTTTCTTCACCTACCACAAGTATTCTACGCCCCTATTCAAGATCTGGATGTAGTTCTGCAGATTACCAACGCCCCTCTTCTCGCGCCACTATTTCTAACAGTACATTAAGTAATTTTGTGGATATTGTAACACAACAGGAACAGAGTGAATTAGAAACGACCTTCGCAAGATTTGTTTATAGTAACCAACTAGCTTTAAGTATCACTGAAAATAAGCAAACAATTGACTTTTTTGCAAAAATACGTCCAGGATTTAAGCTCCCAAGTCGTTACTTACTATCAAATCGATTATTAAATGCTGAATATGATGCTATTCATGAAAAAGTACAAGAAATAATTCAATCTTCTTACTCTTTGTGTCTTACCTGCGATGGTTGGACCAATATTAAAAAAGACAGCATCATAAATGTTATTATTACAACTCCGGAACCAATATTCTATAAATAAATAGTTTGTGGTGAACACAGACATACTGCAGATTACATCACTGATGTTATTTCTGGCATCATTACAGAGATTGGTGAAATGAAATTTTGTGCAGTTGTGACGGATAACGCAAATAATATAATAATAATAATAATAAATAAACTTTATTAGGCGAAGTTTAGCGTTTAGCTAGTCTTACACTTAACCTATTATATAATAAATTGATATATTTAAGTATGCAAATAAAGAGCTATCCTTTCGACCTTAAATTAATTTTCGTTTCGACCTAAAATTAATTAATTATTTCGTTTCTGTTCACAGAATAAGAAGTTTTTAAAATTGTATTTAAATTGTCTGGCAGGTAATTCTTTCAAAATTAAAGGAAGACTATTATACAGAGAAACAGCATTGTAAGGGAAGCATCTTGTGTAAAGCGCAGTTGAGAATTTCGGCAAATGAAGGGCATTGGGGTTGCGTATATTTATGTTATGAAAATATCCTCGTGGGATTAGTTTTTTGAGTAAAAATGACGGGCTGTTGTTAAGAATTATATTATGTACAGTAGTACCCATGTGAAGTAACCTTCTGTTGGACATGTTCAACCAGTTTAATTCAATGAGACTAGGACTGATGCGGGATCTTTTAGGTAAATTATATATGAATCTGACACAGCTGTTTTGAATTTTTTGAAGTCGTAATTTATCAAACGCATCCAAACATGGACCATATACTATATCACAATAGTTTAGATTGCATAAAATTAAAGCATCGGTTACCATTTTACGCAAGTTAAAAAATGTCGACTAGAATACAGAATTTTTAATTTGAAATAACTTTTTTGAACAAGACTAGAAACATGGTCCGAGAATCTTAGGCTACAATCCATATTTACTCCCAAATTTTTGCAACTGTTAACTAATTCTAGTGTATCATTACCTAATTTGATAGAAATATCATTAATTATAACTTTATCTTTTAAAGAGCAAAATAACATGGCATGCGATTTATTTGAATTTATTATTAAATTGTGTTGAACTGACATTTTTAATAAAGCTGTGTGTCATCAGCATAAAATTGATAAGAACAATTTTTAATTACATTTTTAAAATCTGATGTATAAATAATGTAAAGCAGTGGCCCTAAAACGGATCCTTGTGGTACACCCGACTTTTGTAATGCAGGCAACGAGCATAAGTTATTCAACACAACTCTTTGTTTACGAGCAAACAAATACCTTTGGAAAAAGAAAAGAGAATTATTATCAAATCCATAATATTTAAGTTTAGCACACAAGAGCCTATGATTAATCCGATCAAATGCTTTACTGTAATCAAGGAGGATCAGTATTGAAGCTTTTCCTTTGTCTCTAGCCTCAAACATTTCATCGTTTATACTCAGCAGGGCACTTGCAGTACTGTAACCTGGTCGAAAACCAGATTGCATTTCTGGCAAGATTGAATGTAATTCAAGGTAATTTAAAATCTGAGAATGTGCAACTTTTTCAAGTATTTTGGATACAATCGGCAGTATACTAATTGGTCTTAAGTCAGAAAAAGTTTGAGGGGATTTAACTTTAGGTAATGGATGAACTACTGCTTCTTTCCGTTGATCGGGAAAACATCCAGATGTCAAACAACAATTTATAATGTGAGTAATATGATTCAATAAGTGCGGTAAACAAAGCTTTAACATTTTGGCGTCATGTTTAAATGCATTTGTTTCATAATTTCTAATTGTATTTTCACAATCAACCACACTACTGTCCGCTACCGCAGAGAAAAAATTATTAATTGCAGTTGGATCAATTAGATGGGGAGGAATATCAACGTGATTACTATGTTTTATATTAAACCTTCTTAGAACTACAGAACTATGAAGGCAGCTTGGAGAATGATTGAAAATAAATATCCCATATAACTTGCTATGGCTGTGCCGCTCATGCTTTAAACTTGTTAGTTCAAGATATTGTTAAGTTGGAATCATTAAAAAATATTGTTGCGCGTACAAAAGAAATTATTGTAGAAATCAGAAATTCCCATATTCTTATGGCTGTTTTTAAAGAAAAGCAAAAGGCTTCCAACATAAGTATCACGTTAAAGTTACCTGTAGTAACTAGATGGGGCTCAAATATTGCTTCATTAGAAAGCCTAATTAAAAATAAGTCAGCTTTAAAGGAATTAAGCATTGACGAAAGATGTGGACAGGTTATGAAAAAAGACAATAAAACAGAGATTTTAAATAATGTTTTCTGGGATAGAATAGAAAACTTCTATAAATTATTAAAAGTAGGAGATTATATAACAAAAATAGAAGCCAATACACCACAAATAAGTTCTGTAGTTGCAATATTTCAAGAGCTAGAAAATTTGTTTAAAATAACAGTTAATTCTGCTCCAGTGCTTAAGCGAGAAGCGGAGAAAATTACAAAATATTTAGAGAATAGGAGAACATTTTGTGTGAAACCTATTCATTTGGCAGCAAATTTGATTGATCCCAAAACTTTTGGAAAAGATTTAAAAGCAGGCGAAGATATAGAAGCTATTGAATTTATGGTTAATATTGCTTCTAATTCTCCAGATATTGATGAAAATTTGTTTATGGAAGAACTGGCATTTTACAGATCTAGAGAGGGAATTTTTCAAAAGGAGTTTTTATGGGAATGTGTGGGCAAAATTTCTGCCTTGGGTTGGTGGAAATCGCTTTGTTCAAAATCGGTTCCCAATTTATATAATATGACACTTAAAATATTAGGAACCCCAGCTACGTCAGCTTCCTGTGAGCGCTCATTCAGTAGATATTCTCACATACAAAATTCAAGAAAAAACAAATTATCCAATGATAAAGCTGCTAAATTATTATTTGTATCAGAAAATCTTAAACTAGTAAATTTAAAGATTAATGAATATATTTCTCAGGCGGAATTGGAAAAAACTGATTTAAAAATAGGAGGTACTGTAGAATCTGGCAGAAAAGGGATAATTTACACAGAAAGTGCATCGGAAAGTATCGATACTGATAGCAGTTTACAGATAGAAGACGACGCTGAGGAAGATACGCAGGACCATGATTCAGACTGAAAACTCTTTTGTGTTTGACTTAATAACTATAAAATCAGACAGAATCTTTCTCTTTTGTTTAATTTGAAGCAAAATTTGAAAGTTATACGTCGAATGTATCTGGAGCGTAAGATCTCCTCTTTCTCACTCACGATTTTTAACCTATTTTGTATCCCGCTCATCCGTTTAAAAAAATCTTGTGTTTATATTATTTTCATGACAACTGGCGATCTTTTCACACCCTACTTAAATGTGGGATGCGAAACAATATAAACACAAGATTTTTTAAATGGATGAGCGAGATACAAAATAGGTTAAAAATCATGAGTGAGAAAGATGAGATCTTACGCCCCAGATAAATTCGAAGTATAATTTTCGAACGCAACAATCGTTTCTTGTATTAAATATTTGTAGAAATCTTGTAAATAAAGACTTTCTTTTAATAATGCTAATTACGTAATTAAGTAATTAAAAACTTTTCAATTTTTGTTTGAAAAGTTTCAATATATTTTGAAAAGTTTCCTGAAACTTTTCATTGTGGTTACTTTTCAAGAAAACTTACATCTCTAACATAACCCCCTCCCCAACACTTGGTAAACGCGCTTGAAAACATGAAGAGCAGGTTACGTTTGTGCATTTTCAGCATCTGCTTCAAGCTTCAGTGTTGTTTTGAAGTAAATTACATAACATCTTAACCGTAAGTTTCGTGTGTGCTAGAGTTCTAATTAAAACTAATTACAATAACAAAATAATCACACTGACGAAAACAGGAAGGTTTTAACTAACGAGGGAATAAAGTAAGTGCAGTAAAGCGATAACTCAAGTATGTACTTCCAATATCACTTATAGGAACAGATCATCCTTATTTCATGTTACATAAATTATTGCCGTAACAATACCAACAGTCGTAGTAGTAAAGCCTAGATTAAAAAAAAAAACACGAATTACGCCCGCCGCACGATGTAACTCCAAAAACATACCTGCCGTACATTTGACGAACAAGCTTAGAAAGACCTAAAAAAGAAGGTCTCCGACTCGCCGCAACCAATTAACTTCCGGGCAACATACCCGTCTCCTTTTTCAGTCCGAAACAAACACCGTTTAATGAAAAATTTACGCAAAGCGAGAATAATTCTCAATGCGGTCCGTCTGCAAAGTGAGCGGTCACAAGACTGGCGGAATTTTCAATCGGGTCGGCGTGCGACGTGAACGGTTCGCGGGCGGGCAGAGGTCGTTTCGCCAATGAGAAGCCACTTTCAACATCGAGATTGTTTAGCGTTCTAAGGATCGTTTATAGAACAGTTCAAGTACCAAAGTTCAAACCGCGACGCAATTACGCCTTCATCAAGAGACAGGGTGACCCAAAAGCTAGAAATTATTCGCAACGAATTTTCTCACCGTAACGTTTAAAAACGAAATGTCCTGGTTAACAATGAATCGTAGAATAATAAATTAATTGAAGTAGGTATGGCACCAAATTGTAGAAACTTGTAGAAAAATACTACAGCGCGCTTTATTGAATGTCTTTGTTAAATACATAAATAAATAATAATTTAGTAAACAGCGATTTATTTGACTTGACACCTGTTCTGTAGGTGTTCCGACTTTTAAATAGAACATTAAGTATGAATGGAAATACGTATTGTCAACTAAACTAAACAGTCAAACAACTAGACACTTTCGACATTTACATGCGCGTTAAGCATGTGTTGTTTCAAATCCTTGATATGTCGGCACTTGTAATCGCAAAGGCCGCAACTCAATGGCTTCTCTCTGTTGTGTATTAACATGTGTCGTTTTAAAGACGTGGAATATCGGAATTTATAATCGCAGAGGTCACAACTGAACGGTTTCTCGCCGGTGTGTATTAAATTGTGCTGTTTCATTCTTCTGCGAAGACTGCACTTGTAATCGCAAAAATCACAACTGAACGGTTTCGCGCCAGTGTGTATTAACTTGTGCTGTTTCATATTGCTAGAAGATCGACATTTAAAATCGCAACTATCACAACTGAACGGTTTCGCGCCGGTGTGTATTAACTTGTGCTGTTTCATATTGCTAGAAGATCGACATTTAAAATCGCAACTATCACAACTGAACCGTTTCTCGCCGGTGTGTCTTAACTTGCGCCGTTTCACGTTTCTGGAATCTCGGCACTTAAAATCGCAGAGATCACAACTTAACGGTTTCTCGCGGGTGTGTATTAACTTGTGCTGTTCCATTCTCTTGGAATATCGACATTTATAATCGCAGGTATCACAGCTGAAAATTTCATTATGTTCTGACATGTGCAACTTTAACGCATAGCCATATCGACATTTGTAATTGCAAATAGCACATTCTAATAACGGCTCGCTATGATGCAACTGTAAATGCTCGTTTATCAGTTCATAAGTGTCAAACTTACAGTGACATACACAGCACTGGAATGTTCTTCTATTCTCGATGTTACGTTTAGGAATCAGCAGGCATCTGAAACAAAACTGCCATTAGCAATAAATAAAAAAAAGTTGAAACATATCTTGGAATACTTGGAATAACATTTTTTTTTTGCAAAAGTGACGGCGATTTTTACTTTCGTTTCTGTATCAGTGTAAGTGGCGCCATGCGGGAAAAAATTAAACATACATTTATTCAAAGTTACAATACTGTTAAAAGTTAAAGTTAATAATACTGTTGCATCGCCAAATCATTTCTGGAATAGTCACGACACCTACAGCTTTCAGATTATTCTAGAAAGCTCCAGATCGTACTAGAGACGGTTCCAGAGCATTTCCGAAAAATGGAACCTCTTTAAAAATAGAACCGCATGCGTTATTTAAGACAGTTTGAGCTAGACCATGTTGCTGTGCTATTATCTGAAATTCCATACAATCACTGTCCTTATGAAGAACAGAAAATCGAAGAATAAGAAAATTAGTATTTGATAACAAATTTACACACAAAGTTTCAACGACGACAAATAAATTACTTATTAAGGACGATTCGCAAAGATCGTTATTAAGGCATTTAAACTTATTGGACCAATAGCAAGCATTTTAATTTTAATTAATTAATTCAGTGAACGAACGTCTAGTGTAAGTAGACGTTTTCATAAAACGAAACGACCAAGTATTTTTACAAACGATCCAGTTTTTCTTCGCACTGCGCTCAAAAAACCTACTACACCATGTCTTCAACACGATCTGGACTAATAAGAACTAAGCAACAAGACAAGAAATCTCAACCGTCGGTTAATAAACCGCGTGACAGCCCAAAAAATACAAGTTACATAAGCTTATCTTACCAAGGAGAAAATGACTCGAAGGCTAACTCTATAGAAATGACCCAAATACTAAGAAATAAGCTTGCAGAATGTGAGAGTGCAAACATTATGCTCAAAGAAGATAATGAAACTTTACAAAGAGTAGTGAATACATTAAGAAGTCAAATAGATAGCTATAAGCTAATCATAGAAAATCAAATAAAAATCCTAGATAAAATAAAGCCAAGCTCACTTGTCCGTTCCACGGTTGAAACGCAAACAGAAGAAACTGAATCAGAAACTGAAACGCAGACAGAAAAAATTGAACAATCAGAAACCGAAACGCAAACAAATGAGACTAATTGCAGGGTAACTATTTTAAAAGAAACAGAGCCAGAGATATCTATCACATCCAAACCGGCAGATATTAGCACCGCAGATGTCAAAAAAATGCGTAACGAAGTACTAATTTAAGCGATAGCCACGGCAGATATATGAGCTCTTTTTTCAGCGATCTCTTACCGAACTCTTCAGTGGTTGGAATAGTTAAACATAGCGCCAAACTTAACAACGTACTGGCAAATGTCAACCAGCTGACAACCAGCTGAATCTATTAGTAAACTGTTACAGGAATTTGAATCGGTAATGCTAAATACCATTCACACTAACATTATTTTATCTACAATACCCTTCATCTGTAACAACAAACAACTTAACAATGTAATTGAGCACGTTAATTACAAAATCTACAATCTAGCCTACAAATATGAACATGTTCAAGTTTTTTGTGTTAATACGGTAACGTCGATTGAAGATTATACGTTTGATGGAGTACACTTAAAATTAAGCACCAAAAGAAGAATTAGTCGGTTGTTGCTAGATTTTATCCCTTCTTCCGGCATCTCCCAATTTCTTGATTCCAGTAAAGTGTCAAATGTAGAAAGTCAAGATCATGCAAGCGAAGAAAATTTTTTAATCATCGGAAGACCACGGAAAAATTCAACTTAATCAACGTTCTCCATCAAAATATCCAGTGCATAAGTAACAAATTAGAAGAGTTGGAAGTATTTCTTAGCTACTCAAATTGTGATATACTATGTTACTATAAATTTAGAAGGTTATCGTGTGATCAATCATTACAGTAGAACAACGCATACGCATGGTGGGGTTGTAATTCTGGCAAAAAGTCACTTAGCAAACAATAATATCGATTCAATTAAAGAATTATCGGTCGAGCTTCATTTTGAATGTGTTGCTACCATATTTTCGATACATAATGCCAAATTTATTATCTTAACTGTCTACAGAAGTGGCAACGGAAACTTTGAGATATTCTTAATGGTGATTTTAACATTAATTTTTTACTCGAATCCAATAATTTACACAAACTCAGAGATCTATTAAATTCATATAACTTAACACCAACTATCCTGACAGCTACTCGCGGGAATAATTGCACTGACAATATTTGTGTATCTTATCCGACTAAATTAATTGAAAGCTCGGTTATTCACAATGGCATTTCTAATCACAGTGCACAAATCTTATCCATATTCTCTTGCCAACAAAGATCTAATTGTGTACCATTCAAGATTCTTTTTCGACAAGTAAAAAGTGAACTCAATATAGTAAATTTTAAAAACTTATTGAAAGAAATAGATTGGAGTGAAATAATAAACTGCAAGCCGGTAAATATGCAATATGATAAGTTTATGGAGGTAATAATGAATAGTTTCTATAAAGCTTTCCCTCTCAGATATACAAATAGTAAAAATAATAAATCATGTAAATGGATAACTAAAGGGATAAAGACATCTTCTAAAACGCTGAAAGATTTTTATACCTTAAGCTTAATTAATAGTAATAATTTAATTAAAACTCATTATAGACGATATAAAGCCATTTACACAAAGGTAATTTCCAAAGCTAAACAACTATATTACAGTTCATTAATGTCATCTTCAAACCATAAATCTAAAACAGGAATATAATGGAATACATGGAATATAATTAAAACACAAGAAAAATTAACCACAAAAAACGATATACACCTGGAAATTAATGATCAAGTAATCAAAGACCCAAAATTAATATCTGACCGTTTCAATAAGTATTTTAATAGTATAGCAGAGAATTTAGAAAAACCTAACAGAATAAATGAGGAAATTTTTAATATACCCAATAATCGAACTAAAATCAAGTCTAAGTACTGGTTATGATGAAATAAGTCCATTTTTATTAAAGCAATGCATACACGAAATCATAACACCACTTACAGCAATAATAAACAATTTACTTAGTTAAGGAATATTTCCCGCGAAACTAAAAATAACCCAAATCAGACCCGTACATAAAAGCGGCCCAAAAATACAAATAGAAAATTACAGACCTATTTCTCTTCTAAGCACATTCTCTAAAGTTCTTGAAAAAATCGTCAGCATTAAATTATTAAATTTTCTAGACAAACATAAAATACTTAATACTCCTAATAATCAATTCGGCTTTCGTAAAGGTCGTTCTACCCTCGCTGCTATTTTGAAATTTGTTGACGAATTATATTTGAACATGGATCAAGACGAGACTTGTTTGGGTATATTTTTGGACCTTCGACCTTTGGGCATTCGATCTCGTTAATCATAGCATATTACTAAGCAAACTATACGCCTATGGAATTAGGGGCCATTCTTTGGACTGGTTTAACAGCTACTTGACTAATAGAAAGCATTGTGTCAAAATCAATAATATTACATCAGAAGAGCTAGAATTAAACTATAGTATACCGCAAGGATCTGTTCTTGGACCGATTCTGTATTTACTATACACGAATGATTTTCCTTTAAATAACGCTGTGCTTTTTGCGGACGATACTTCTCTGCTTATACATAATACTAATAACCACGAGGCTATTCAAGCTGCAAATCAAAATATAAGTTTAACTGATAAATATTATTCATCAAATGGCTTAATTCTGAATTCAAACAAATCGTTATACATAAACTTTACAGCATCTAAAGAACCTAACTACAGTATATTAATAAAATCTAACGGAGGCAATATTAAACAAGGTGATTACACAAAGTTTCTGGGTATTTTTATTGACAATAAATGTAAGTGGTCATATCACATTAATATATTATGCAACAAATTAGCCTCAGTTTGTTATACACTTAAGCAGCTAAAAAGATCAGTGAGTTGGGATGTTCTAAAAATGTACTATTATTCTAATTTTCACTCATTAATTTCCTATGGCACAATAATATGGGGATCAGGGAGTGAAATAGAACGTATTTTATTACTACAGAAAAAGGCATTACGGGTTATGGAAGGTGCATGCTCCAGGACAAGTTGTAATATTTTTAGTAAAAGACAAATTATTACTGTTATTGGAATTTTTATCTTTCAATTACTTAGTTACGCTAGGGAAAATGAAGCTCGATGGGTAAAATTGAATTCTTTTCATAGCTATGCCACACGAAATGGCTTTTTGTTAGAAATTCCCCGTCATAAGTTATCCTTGTATAAAAAGTCACCGAAATACTTGGCCATTCTATGTTACAATAAAATGAATTGAATGACAAACAATTTAAAATTAAATTAAAGGTGCTATTGACGCAAAAGTGCTATTATTCGTTAACTGAATTTCTGGAAGATACTTCACTGTTGTAATTATTTATGTATTATTAATTTACTAGTTCCTGTGATCGCAAACAACTTTCAGCATGATATTACGCGCGAGTATGCTCAGTTATATTAATTATTATTAGACAAGCGCCTTTTGTTTTTACTTTAATGTGTTCACATATACATTTGTTTTATTTTGTGTTGTCTTTGTCTTTATATTACCTTCTTACATATGTATGACGAATCCAATACCATGCATTTGGTCAAATGGACAATAAACATTATTATTATTATTATTAAAGGCGATTTGCAAGAATCAAAATTAAAACATTATTACGATTATTCAAGGAATAAAGGAATAAATTATAGACGATTCGCAAGGATCGTTAGCAAATTTATTCAAACCTACTGATTATTTCGAAAAACAAAACGTATACAATAAAGAAGAAAAGCCTTTCTTAACTATAAAAAACCCTAGATCCCCTCATAAGTCTCAACAAGAATAAATACATAATAAATTGATTCCCAAAAATAGAAAAATTACAAAAAGTTAGTTAAAACGTTGAAATTTGAAAGTGGAATCAAATTTAAAACAAATCACCAGACATAAAATAATTGTGCCCAACGTGGGGGGTCGTATCCAAGGTTACTAAAGAGACAAGGTTGCCTGGTAACTTTCAACGTCACCACAACGTCACTCAGTAGGCCAATTTAATGCATTTACACTAATAGATGGCCTACTGGATGACGCTTCACTCCATGAGTTACCAGGCAACCTTCTCTCTTTATTAACCTTGGGTCGCATCAATAATAACACTATATACAAAATTGGCATCCAACTTGGGGGCCACATGAATAATAACATTACAGTATGTTAGAGACACACTTTGCACCTACAGCTACAACTTTAGGGGCTTGCGACATTCATATGCGCGTTAAGCATGTGTTTTCTCATATCTTTGATTTGCCGGCACTTGTAATCGCAAAGGCCGCAACTCAATGGCTTCTCCCCGTTGTGTATTAACATGTGTCGTTTTAAATCCGTGGAACTTCGGCATTTATAATCGCAGAGGTCACAACTGAACGGTTTCTCGCCGGTGTGATTTAACTTGTGCCGCTTCAATTCGCTGGGATAGCAGCATTTAAAGTCGCAGACGTCACAACTGAACAGTTTCTTGGCGGTGTGCATTAACTTGTGCTGTTTAAATCCTCTGAGCTCATGGCATTTATAATCGCAGACGTCACAACCGAACAGTTTCGCGCCACTGTGTTTTAACTTGTGGTGCCGTTTCAAATGGCTGGAAAAATAGCATTTATAGTCGCAGAGATCACAACTGAAGGATTTCTCGCCGGTGTGTATTAACACGTGCTTTTTCAAATCGCTGGGATACAAGCATATATAATCGCAGAGATCACAACTGTACGGTTTCTCGCCGGTGTGTTTCAACTTGTGCTCTTTCATACTTCTGGAATATAGACATTTATAATCGCAGGAGTCGCAACTGAAGGGTTTCTCGCCGGTGTGTTTTAACTTGTGCCGCTTAAACTCGCTGGGATAACAGCACTTATAATCGCAGAGATCACAACTGAAGGGTTTCTCGTTGTGTATTAACTTGTGACGTTCCAAATCGCTGAAAACTCGAGTTTTATAATCGCAGCTATTACAATTGAAAATTTCGCTATGTTCTAGCATGTGTAATTTTAACGCGTCGGCAATTGCACATTTGTAATTGCAAATAGCGCATCTTAATAACGGCTCGTCGTGATGTAAACGTTCGTGATCGTTTTTCAGCTCAAAGCTATTAAACTTACAGTCACATATGCGACACTCGAATATTCCTCCAGTCTCAATTTCACATTTAGGAATCAGCAGGCAACTGAAACAAAGCTGTCATTAGCAATAAATAAAAAAAGTAATTAAAAAAAAATGCTGTAATAATACTTTTTACTTTCATTTCTGTTTTAGTGTTAGCGGTGCTTTGCTAGGAAAAGAAAAAAAAGACACACTTATTCAACGCTTACTTTAATAATATTGATATATCCCCAAAGTATGCACAATTAAATTCTGCATCCGATGGACTGAAAATATACATGGTGTTCCATTTTAAAAAATAAAGTTTTGGTGACATGAAGTTAGCTTAAACAAACGCCACCTGCCGAGCACAATGTAAGTGTTTGAGACACTTTCTAAACATCAACTCATTACTTAAAGGTTCCACTATGAAATGGCACAGATTAGATTTTCCATATTTTTGTGAAATAAAAAGTATGAGTTTAAAAAGAAAAAGTGCTTATGCACAAAAATTTACAAAATTGAAACACTTTAGTTATAAGGATATCTTATAATTCTCTATGCGTCATATGCCTTGACATTTAGATTTGCACACGGGTCATATATTACATAAACGCAAGTGAACCATACTTATATATATATAAAATGTTTCGCTCGAATGATTTTCGCAGCTGCACATTCGTTGGTGGTCTTCTTGTCCTACAATACAACTTATTCGTTATACAGGGTGGCCAATTTAAATAGTGAAGCCTTAAAATTGGAAGTAGGCAACCCATTTTACGTCCTTGCTTCCAGTATATTACGAAAACACGAAGAAGCAATTTCTGATTTGTTTGATGGGTTGCCTATTCTGAAAATCTTCAGGGGTCGCGATTTATACGTATACGTCAACTGATTTACTTACGTAGCAAATGATCGTCAGTTTCAATTGGAAGAATTCCAGTTCACTTTATTAATAATTAAAGAGTTCCAAAACGTGTAATTATTAATAAAGAAAATTATATAAAATTCATTATTTAAATTTTAAACTATTTTTGAATTACTTTTTATCTGATTAAAAATAAAATATGCGGTTGTGATGTTTCCACGATTATATTTATGGAAGATTAAAAAAAGATGTCGAAAGTTGTCTAAAGGTGAATTGTCTCCTGATTATATCACTTTGCTATTATCTTTTGCGTTGATACGCGGAAGTAATCTCGATTAAATATTTTTCGAATATGCGCCGCATTTTAAAAATAAAAGTGCAGTTGAATTACTTTATTTATAACCACTTTATAAAGCCCTTAATACATCATTCATTTGACAGTGTTTCAGTTGAATGTTGAAGCTCATTATGCCAGTGATGCAACATAAAATAACCCATAATAATAACTGATCAAAATGAATTGGAGTTGGCGGTACAACCAAATACCATGTATGCATTTAGTTCATCGGACGTTCCTTCAGACACTATTGACGTTTCTATTCGAACCTAACCTCAATTTGAAATTAAAACATTCAACGCAAGTATTTGTAAAAAATTTTAAAAAGATGAACATTTACTTTGAATCCTGGATTCAATCTTCACACTCGTGGTGCTGTAATAATGCTTTTATCGTACTAATAACCAGAGAGAGGAATTTTTATGAGGTGACGAAAGCAGACATAGTCGGATAGCTGACTCGACGAAGCTCTATCGCGAGGTTCATTATGTGTCCGTACATGGTCTGTTGTAACGCATGCATTTGCTACAGCGGCAGCAAGAACATTTGAATGCTTTACAATTGAAATTGACAAGTATTTATATGTTTCGGTTCGGACAAGTCTTTCGACAGCCTTTGATGGCGGCCATTTTGAACAACATCTCTTAAAGGATTTATAATTGTAATAGAAACGTTATCAAGCAGGCTTTTGTCAAAGTCGCGTCATTATAAACATAACCTAATTTTTTTTATATCCCTTTAATTACGAATTTCTACGAAGTAGACAATAAAACGCAATTAATTACCTCGAGGATGTAAACAAAACCTTTGACAGTTGACACTGTTGACAGCTCGCAGTTATTCAAGGTTGCAACATATGCGCTAAGCTACGACATGATGTCAAGCAAGTTCACGATAACGGATTTTTTTGAACGGGTGTTATTTTTGAAACAGTTTACTTTTTAGGTTTCGAATCGATTGTTAACGTTGATGCAAGGGTGACATTATAGGTGCAGTTTAAAAAGTGGAAAAATAAAAATTAAACATTAAACACCCTGTATTTCTGAAATGGATTCCTTTAAAATGAAACTTTGTTAGAGTTTTTTAGTTAGTTTGATTTTTTTTGTTAAGTTAAGTTAAAAAAACAAGTCATTAGCGTTGGAAAACGAATCCTTTATAGAAGTTCAAATAAAGTTCAAATTCGAAATTTGTATTGTTTTTCATTTCGATAATTTTTGTTTTAAATTAATTTATTTCTGTAATAATAATCAATTTTTATGGTCGGCTTTATGTAAATCCAGAAGAATGTATAGAGCGTTCATGAATGATTGAAAAGCATTTGAATTTAGCTCGCAGGGTTGCGTTCAAAAATGAACACCCCGGCGTGAGGTGTGACCCGGCGAGGTGTTGTGACGTTTCATAGTGGAGTGCACACAGTATATGAACGCTTGGGGTGCATGTGGTGGGTGTGTCATGTGAGGATAATTTAAAGTTAAATGGACATATTATCAGTCATCACTGTCAGTGATTTTAGTATTTAACGGTTAATAAAATATTTTGATTACTTAACAGAATTTACAGCGGATTTAATAATAAGAAATTAGCTAATCGAAACTGATTTTCGCACGCTTGCTTCACATTGCGCATGACGATAATTTTTCCCCTGTCACGACCGAGGAACGAGGAGTGCACCCAAAGTGTGCGCCCGAATCTTTATTTGAACGCTTAGGGAGTTTCCTTTAATTCATTTTTGAACGCTTGAGGTTCGCCTAGGTATCACTCTTACCCCAGGGTGCGCCATTTTTGAACGCACTCCAGTTATGTTAGTAATTTTCACCTTACAAGCGCGTTCGAATTCTTTTCGATACTATTTGAACTTCACTCATTTTCTATTTTTTATTGAAATTTATTTACCTAGCAATCTTTCAATTTCTTTTTGTTCCCCTCTTCACCCTAATGAACGGGTTCCTTGAATCACCCTGTATACATGCGATAAAATAACTTACATCTAAAGTTGCAAAAACTGATTTAAAATTAGGTGCTCTCAACTTTTATATGCTGGAATGTGTTAACATATGTCGTTTCAAAGAACTCTTTAGACTGAATTTGCTCTCGCACTTGTTACAACCGAACGGTTTTTCTCCGGTGTGTACTAACTTGTGCTGCTTCATACTGCCAGAGTATCGGCTTTTATAACTGCAGAGATCACAACCGAACGGCTTCTCGTCAGTATGTATTAACTTGTGCCGTTTCATACCCTTGGATGATCGACATTCAAAATCGCAGAGATCACAACTGAACGGTTTCTCGCCAGTGTGTTTTAATTTGTGTAGTTTCATGTCGTTGGATGATCGACATTTATAATCGCAAAGATCACAATTGAGCGGCTTCTCGCCAGTGTGTTTTAACTTGTGCTGTTTCATATTTCTGGAATCTCGGCTTTTATAATCGCAGAGGTCACAACTGAACGGTTTCTCGCCGGTGTGTATTAATTTATGGCGCTTCATATTACCGGAACGTCCACATTTATAATCACAGCTATCACAACTGAAAATTTTGCCGTGTTCGAGCATGTGCGCTTTTAACGCATCGGTGATTGCACATTGGTAGTTGCAAATACTGCATATTAATACCGGGTCGCCATGATGTAACCGTTCGTGCTCGTTTATCAGCTCATAAGTATCAAACTTACAGCCACATTTGCGACACTCAAATGTTCCTCTATCATCAGTTTCACATTTAGGAATCAGCAGGCAACTGAAACAAAACTGTCATTAGTAATAAATTTTTAAAAAATGAGCAATGTTATAATAACAGGCGGAAGTTTAATGTGTAGACAATCATTAGTATTCATTTTCAACCGTCTTCTTATATACCATCTTCAGGTGTGCCACAGGGTTCAAATCTCGGGCTTTCACTATTTTTTATTTTCGCTAATGATAATCTGCAAGGAATTTTTCTTGTTCGCTGATGATGCAAAAAGATATAAAATTTAAATGATTCCTAACAGTAACACATACCGGGTGACTGTTAATTAACTCGACAAATTTAAACCACAATAAGAAGCGTAATAACATATGCCAATTAATGCATACATAAATAAAATTTGATGCGATTTTGTTCACTTTGAACCTGGTTCAGTTGAGCGTCAGTTTAAACCTCCTTTGTACAAGTAGAGGCAAGTAAATTTAAATTTAAAATTAGGTGACAGTTTACCGTATTTAGGTTATGGTTATCTCACATATAACGACCATATACAGCGCCACCTACATTCCATTGTTCTTCCCAATTCGAGCTTCGATTTTTGGTCCTTCGAACTGGAAGTGTTGTCGTATGTCCGCGTGTATCGAAATATCCATTTCATCAAAGATAGATCAGACGTTTTATGAGTTCTTACTTAACACTTATTTACAGTACAGTTAAATACAGGGTGTCCCAACAGTGTGTTCTCGGGCCATATCTCCGTAACTACTGAAGATACAAAAACATTTTCAACAAAATTTCGTTTTTATTTTAAGAGATCTACAACACAAAATTATTTTCATCTATACAGAGTGAATCAAAACAGTGGTGCTGGACGCAACTTTTTTATTTCAAATGGCATGCCCTATATATGAATAAATAAAATATGAATAATTTATTTATAAAATTTAATAAAATAGTGGCTGCAAATGGCAGTTTTTAGACAAAATGTTAAATATCTCAAGAACGGTTAGGTTTAGGTATAGGCAATGGTATACAGAAAATGTGTAGAATCTTATGGGCAATCCATATATAGGGCATGCCATTTAAAATTAAAAAGTTGTGTCCGGCACCACTGTTTTGATTCACTCTGTATAGATGAAAATAATTTTGTGTTGTAGATCTCTTAAATTAAAAACGAAATTGTGTTGAAATTTTTTTTGTATCTTCAGTAGTTATGGAGATATGACCCGAGAACACACTGTTGGGACAGCCTGTATATACATATAACTCGAATAATAACTCTTTTTCTTTTTCACGTACAATCTCATGAATAAGAATGGACGCAACTTATTTTAATGTATTTAATTTTGAAATGTTATTTTTTCTTTAAGGAAATCTGTATTTCTCACTTGAAAATGTCCAAAAGATGGACGAAACCGGCGGTGATTGAAGTAAAAAACATCTAACTATTGTAACTGACTTAGCTTTTATTGTTATTTCTAAATAGAGTTGGATATGTTTCAGGTCAGTCATTAGTGACTTCAAAAAAAAAAAAACGATGCAACCAAATGTGCATGTGTGCACTTAGTAGTTCATCGGACGTTCCTTCAGTCACTTTTGATGTTTCTGTTCGAAGCTCACCTTACTTTGAAATGAAAACATTTCCGGCATGTTATTTATGTCACAATTGATTGACAGTTAGAAGTCATCCAAGACACGCATTTAAATTCCAACGCTTACTCTAATTCGTTTTTATTTTGATCAGTGTTTATAATGCAAACAGAATTCTTTTCCCTTACGTAAAGGGCCTCCCAAAAAACGTTTAGTCTGGAGCTTTGCAATCATTAAGGCCACCTCTGACTTTACCACCTTGTCATTAAAGCACCAAACACTGATGTTGACATTAAGTTATGACTAAAGCACGGATTTAGGTGCATTTTAGACGGATGTACGCGTTGTGAGGTGATGACTCATGACCTAAAAATGCACCTAAATCCGCGCTTTAGTCATGAGTTATGACTTAGCTAGATGTACGCGTTGTGAGGTGATGACTCATGACCTAAAAATGCACCTAAATCCGCGCTTTAGTCATGAGTTATGACTTAGCTCATTTGTGACATTGTGACTTATCACGGACAACTGTCACTTATTGAAAGCTAAAAAAATTGATTAATGTCGCGGCCTAAAATTAAATCATCATGACTTCAGCATGCATTAGATTAAAGCAAAACTTGCTTTTGAAGTTTGGTGGAGTTATAAGACTTTTTTATTTAATTGCACGATATGTTAATCCGTTTTCAAAAATCAGTGTAACTACCTTTGTCCAGAACGAACGAAAACAATTTTCTTTCCTCGGAATTTAATTTCTCTCCCTGTCATATCTACCGATTACATAAAACTTTCTTTTAATCTAATATTAAAAGGAAATGTATGTAAATATCCATACGTACACCGCAAAGGCTAAAATAAATATGAGTTTTAGCGTAAGTATGCATTTCTGGTTTTATTTGTTTGTCGGAATTGTTTTACGCCAGAGAGTATGCGAAAAATGTTAAAAAATGCTTTCTACTTTAGTGCGCAAGAAATAATTAATCAAAATTATCCCCAAAACGACAATGTAGGGAATAAAATGTAGGGAATTTCACCACTAAATATCACGAAACGCTTATGACGTACGTACGTTGTGAATTAGACGTTTTAATCTAAACATACTTACTTTTTTGGATACATTTATAATTAATTAATTACAGACTGTTCCAAGGATTTCTTCTACATTTTCTCGTAATCTGATCGCGATTTGATCAAAAATTGTACACGTAACACCGACGTTTAAAACACTTATTTAATAAAGTCTTTTCGTCTTCTTGCATTATCGATCGATGCGAATGCAATCAGCTTGCCCGACTGTCAGATTGCTTAAATACTAATTATACGAATAAATGGATAGGAATTATTTACACAATTATTTGTGAATTTGTTACATGCAATTCCAGTTATTTTAGAAATTACTAATAATTAACTTGCGTAAAAGAAAAACTCAGACTTCCGTTTCCCAGCTGTCGAACGTGTAATACATAATAAATACATAAAAAAGTAATAAAAAACAATGCTATAATAATACAGGGTGATGCGTTTAAGTGGCACCTTGCCGGGTAAACAAAATAAACATACATTTATTCAACGGTTACTTTAATAATATTGTTAAAATGCTGCGGAAACATTATGTGGTAATATAAATGAGGGTCGTAGCTTGATAAATTATTAACAACAATTAAGGCAAACTTACATGGTCTGGTCGCTTACACAATAAAACAAAAGGGAGCACTTCCCACTTGACTAGCTATCACACTAATCATGGTCGACTATTTAAAGGCTTTTTCCAGGGGAGTTATTTAACTATGCCTTGACATATGACTCATGGAGAACTGAAAGCGTGTTACTTGGAATTTGCCTATTCCTTGCCCTGACATTTCCCAAAAAGTGATACTTATGTAATTGTTTGCGGAGAGCTTTGGCTGACTGATTTTTCAGCTGTGCTTTCTTGCGTAATTTCCCCAAATTAATTATACAATTATCAAGCGATCTAGAACTACCCGATTATTCGAGAAGGCTCTAGACAGTGCTGGATTGCACCGAAAAATTTCTCGCCAGTTCCAGAGCATTCTCAAAAGTGGGAAACTCTATAAAAATAGAACCAGGCGCGTGATTTAAAACAATTTCTATTAGACAGCGAACTGCTGGTTAACAACGAATTCTAGAAGAATAAATCAATTGAGACACTAATTTTCTTCTTCTAATTTATCAACCACAGCCGAGACAAAAACAATACGAATGGTGCAGATCTAATTATTTATTGTAAACAGAGTAACAAAAAGCATAAACTCATAATCCGATTAAAAACGAGTGCAAAACAGTGTAGTGGAACTGCAACTGCGAATTATTATTCACAAATATTTCTTCTATTATTAAATACACATACCTATTGGTCATCTAAAGGCCCCCATACACGAGCGGGATTTCCTCAAGATTTGGCGCGAACTGTCCAAGCCTTGAGGAATTCCTCTGCATATGTGGCGGTTTCCCTGAGGCCGCGAGAGGTCGAAAAATCCCGAAGGAAATTCAATTCTTTTTGGTCTTGAGGAAGGATTTTCCCGACCTCTTGATTCACGTGTGTGGCGGACGCTCAGTCGTCCTTGAGGATTTTAACAGTCATGTCTCTCCGTGTATAGCCAAGGGTTCGGTAGAGGAAATGCCCAAGGAAATCCCGGAGGCTTTTTCCTTAAGGATTTCCTGTACATGTATGGCTAGCTAAGGACAACTTTTCGACTTAAATTTCTTATCGCTATTTTTCTCTGTTAATGTTAATAACGATGATTTATTTGAAATTTGAACGCAGAATGCGTAACAATATTAATAAGCTGTTTTCTGATAGTTCGACATTTTAAATCGAGCGACCATACAACTGCTGACTGTGAGTCGAAATCAAATCACACGAAGTGCACCATTTGCATACAACAACACAACGCCAAAACTAAAACATACAAACGTACGAATTCTGTATGCATTCGATCCGATAAGTCTTACATCTAAAGTTGCAAAAATTGATGCTCTCAACATTTACATGCGTGTTACGTTTAAAATGTTTGACTAGTCGGCACTTGTAATCGCAAAGTTCACAAGTCAACAGCTTTTCGGTGGGATGTGTTAACATATATTGGTTTCAAAACATTCCTTAGTCTGAGTTTTTCTCGCATTTGTTACTACCGAACGGTTTTTCTCCGGTGTGTATTAACTTGTGCTGCTTCAAACTTGTGTAATCTCGACATTATTTATAATCGCAAGTGGATGGTTTCTCGACGGTGTGCTTTGACTTGTGCCGTTTCATATTGCTGGCACTTCGGTTTTTATAATCGCAGAGATCACAACTGAACGGTTTCTCGTCGGTGTGTTTTAACTTGTGCTTCTTCATATTACTGGAACTTCGGCTTTTATAATCGCAGAGATCACAACCGAACAGTTTCACGCCGGAGTGTTTTAACTTGTGCTGCCTCATATCCTTGGCATACTGACATTTATAATCGCAGAGCTCACAACTTAACGGATTCCCGCCGGCGTGTTTTAACTTGTGCCTTCTCATATTACCGGAGCTTCGGTTTTTATAATCGCAGAGATCACAACTGAACGGTTTCTCGCCGGTGTGCCTTAGATTGTGCTGCTTCATATCCTTGGCAAATCGACATTTATAATCGCAGAGGTCACAACTTAACGGTTTCTCGCCGGTGTGTATGAACTTGTGCTGTTTCATATTGCTGGAGTATCGGCTTTTATAACCGCAGAGATCACAACCGAACGGTTTCTCGTCAGTGTGTATTAAATTGTGCCGTTTCATATCCTTGGATGTTAGACATTTATAATCGCAGAGATCACAACTGAACGGTTTGTCGCCAGTGTGTTTTAACTTGTGTTGTTTCATATCATTGCCACATCGACATTTATAATCGCAAAGTTCACAACTGAACGGCTTCTCGCCAGTGTGTTTTAACCTGTGCTGTTTAATACTTCTGGAATCTCGGCTTTTATAATCGCAGAGGTCACAACTGTACGGTTTTTCGCCGGTGTGTATTAATTTATGCCGCTTCATATTACTGGAATATCGACATTTATAATCGCAGCTATCACAACTGAAAATGTCGTTGTGTTCGGGCATGTGCAATTTTAACGCATCGGTGATGGGACATTGGTAATTGCAAATACTGCATATTAATAACGGGTCGCCATGATGTAGCCGTTCGTGCTCGTTTATCAGCTCGTAAGTATCAAACTTACAGCCACATTTGCGACACTCAAATATTCCTCCATCATCAGTTTCACATTTAGGAATCAGCAGGCAACTGAAAGAAAACTGTCATTAGCAACAAATAAAAGAATAATAAAAGAGTATAATATAGTATAATATAAAATAATATAGTAATACAAAGGTGATATACCACTTGAATGCCAGTTTCTGCGATTTTTACTTACGTTTATTATGAATGTAACAAGTATCTTGATGGGAAAACAAAAATACATTATTTTGTTGAACGGTTGCTTTAATAATACTGTTACTGTAATGTATTTGTCTAAGATAACAAGATTTTGATATTAATATTTTTTTGTAGTAAGTTGTCGTGGAAGAAAAATGAATAATTGTTATCTGTCATAAAAAAGAATTAGAAAATAAATGTATGTTAATTGTCTACTGCATTATTTCTTATATTCTGTCTCAAGAATATAACAGTGGCGACGAGGATAAACAAACTAAACACATAAGTACAGTTCTAGAAGAAAGAAAATGGGCGATTCCAGTGAACTTGTTGGACGTTTGCGTGAATTTAGTCTAAATAGTGACTGGACCCTATACAAGCCACGATTGGAAAATTATTTCATTGCAAATAATATTACGGACGCTGGACGTAAACGTGCAATTCTTTTAAACTCATTAAGTGAAAAGGCATACAAATTAATGTATAATTTGGCTTTACCGGCAGCACCTGAAACTAAGACTTATGAAGAATTAATATCTTTATTAAATTCGCATTTTAAATCATCCTTATCACCTTTTGCGGCACGATACAAATTTTTTAATAGTTCGAAAAGGGTTGAGGAATCCGCTAATGAATGGGCAGCAAGAGTGCGAAGTTTAGCAGTACATTGCGAATTTACTGCTGGAGAAATTGAAGGAATATTTAGAGATTGGTTTTAATCCGGGACCAGTCCAAGATCGATTATTTGAGGAAAAAATTAGTGTCAAGTTTTCTCAAGCAGTCGACATTGCTTCACAAAAAATGGCGGCGCATCAGTTTCCTGATACTACAAATCAAATTAAAGTAGAGCCAGGACTTCATAAAATAAGTATGCGAAAAGGATCATCAGGACCAGTGCAGCCTTCTTCAACGTCACGCAGCAACTTTTCTGCAGAGAGATGTACGATGTGCGGAAGAAGTAATCATAAAACAGATAGGTGTTTTATTTTAAAGGAAATAATTGTCTTTACGATAAATGCTATAGGAATAAAGCGAAGCTTAAAGATAAAGTTAAGCCGTAATTGTATCGTATGATTTTTGAAAGGGAGGCCGTGAAGAGGAAAACATACAGCTTAAATTAACTCATACGTACGTTTTGGTTAACACCACTGGGAAAATATCGTTCAATTATGAATGCATTTTGAAGTTTTGTAAATATCATTTTGAATAAACTGTTGTATTTGCTAATTTACGCCATACGTTTTGCTTTCACGGCCTCCCTTGATCTAAAATTTTAAAAATCATACGGTATTATTAGCCCCGAATATTTGTACAATTATGGTTTAACTTTAAGCTTCGCTTTATTCCCATAGCATCTATCGTAAAGACAATTGTTTCCTTTAAAATAAAACGAAGCTTAAAGTTAAACCATAATTGTCCAATCGGTCCTAAATGATGCTGCATAAACCTACCTTAATATAGTAACGAGCGTCTAAATGAAAACCTGGTCAAGTGGGTTGTGATCAAGAATTTATCCATTGCACTTACATAGCAGAATTACTAAATGTAGCCTACTTGACCAGGTTTTATTTAGACACAAGTTACCACGATATAAAAAAATTAATAATTGGAGCAGGCCTTGACTCGAAATTTACAGTTTACCAGACTGTCTGACGCATATTGAGTTGTGTTAAATTGAAATAGGGTTGAAATTGCAGCTCAAATCTTACCTTAAATTAAAAAGTTGTTTTGGGTTCTCATTTACATAAACTGTTTGATGCAAAAAACGGCCTGCTCCGATTTTACTGTGAAAGTAATAAAGGCAAAGTCAAAGATATCCATGGAATTTGGAAGTGCCGTCTTAGATTAATTCGAAAAGTCAAAACAATTCTCTTCCAAGGATATTTTCTCCCTCAGACTGATACAAAAATGCAATTTTTCGTGTTTGCAGTTTCTGAAAAAATGAAGATCAATGGCGCACTTCTGGTCTTAGAAGCAGATGGTACTGTGGTAGATGATAATGACTTATTGAAAAATTTAAGAAATGAAACGTTCATCATATTGCAACCCAACGAAGTTTGGAAACCTGCCCATTCATCTAATAAATCCACTGGCAGTGAACAAAGTTGCAATTCACTGCCTAGCACAATTACGAACACTAATAGTCAAACGGATTCCGACTATGATCCTTTTGAAAATATTGCCGATTCCGAAAAACTACTGAATATTTCTGACAATGTATCACCTCTGTCTTCAGATAGAGTTACAAACTGGAACAAGTTTATTATACCATGGCATAAAATAAGTACATTGGCAATACAAAACTTCGAACATAATATCTGTGACAAAAGAAATATAACAGAATTGATACATGTCGTTGCTGATGAAATACGAATTTTAAAAGAAAATGTACCAGCAAAGACAAGATAATTTCACATAAAATTATTTCAAAATATCCTCAAATTTTTCAAGATACCGACGATGATGGAATTATTTTAGAAGATGGCAGCCATACAGTTTTTGCCAAACTGCAAGATAGAATAAATTATTTAAATAGAACCCAAAAAAGAAATTCTTCAGTTACGGAACTTATCCATGTTAGACAAAAGACAAGAATGCTTTCATCTGAGGCTGGATGTTCAAACTGGCAACCAAAAATTTCTACAAATGAATGTAATGTAGGTGACGCAAAGGAAAAATTAAAAAACATAGATATTGATCTAAAAAATGAAGAAACTTTCGATATGTTAAAATTAACATTTGCAGATCAGCGAAAGTTTTTAAATAATTCCAATGGAGTTTCAATGCTAGAAATTAAAACCGAGTGGCCTATATTATTACAACCGGAAGGAATTTTTTTCATCACAAATTATTAATGAACCATGAAATAAATATCTTAACTGACGGTATGTTATCTAAAGCAGAAAAAATTTTGGAATTTGGAATGAAACAAAAATATATACAAGTAAAGCCAGTAGAAGAGGAGGACAAATTGATAAATATTTTAAAAATCTTTACCGCGTATTTCAAAGAAAATATTAATTCATTTTTTTTTAAATTACAGGTAATATAATTAAACATATAGCAAATGTATATACTTAAAATATGTTATATTGTTAGGAGGAGTCAAATATTGCAGACATAAATTTGGCAAGCCCTTGTATAGTGAGTTTTGATGTGTCAGGTAATTTACATTTGTTAGTGTTATATGTATTTTGTTCTTAACATTTTGTAATTTTAGAGAGCAGAATAAATTACCATGTTGTGATCGACAAGGTTAGGATTAATGAAGGTTCTTCGTGTCTAAAAAATATTTTGCAGCAATATTTTGCAATTTTTTATAATTTCAATTTTAATTATCCTCATGAGGTATCTTGCACCATGGAAATGTTACAACGTTATATTATGAAAATACATCCTGATGTAGGAACCAAAAATAAAAAATCAAAATTAAAAATTATAAGTTTGATTAATAAATTAGCAAAACACTAATTTTATACATGTATTTTTTTATAAATACAGAGTAATAACTAATGTCGAGAAAATTATAATCTTATTTAATCTGAAAATGAGTAACTCAATTATTAAAAAGTGAAATTTAGAAGTTCTCTGTAAGATATGACTGTTCATATTGTCTCCAGGATTACTCGAAGACTCGACATCATTTTAAAGATTTACTGAAAAATTTATAATTTCAGTTTTTAATAATTGAGTTAAGATGAGTTATAGATCTTACCATCCTTACAGATACATATAACGCGTTATCAATATCTTTTCTAATCAAGTGACCTATGGAAAAGAAATTATGTCTTTATTTGGTTCATTATTTCAAATGCCATTTGAATTATTTTTATTGCATTCCTATCGTTTTGTATAGGAATGCAGTATAAATATGTAATTCAAGTGGCATTTGAAATAATGAACTAATCAAAAACACATGATTTTATTTCCATAGGTCACTTGATTAGAAAAAATATTGATCACCTGTTACATATACGGAATTGATTTCAAAATTTTTTTAACATTATAGTTTTCTCGACATAATAACTATTGTAATAACTAGGATAATGCTAAGTAAGGTTTCTTGAGGGGAACAGATAAGTTTAAATATTTGTGTTATTTAAAAAAAAGTTAGTGTTATTTTGTTAGTTACATTTTACAGGTTGATACATCAAATATTCCACGTAAAACTTTGTAACAATGAACAAAATACATATACATAATATGTATGTGTTATTAAAAAAAACATTAGCGTTATCATGTTCAGTGTTAAAAAGTTTTACGTGGAATATTTGATGTATAAACCTTTAAATCACATTTGAATTTCTTTTGTTTTTTCTGAAATATATATCTGTAAAACTGCTCTTAATAAATGATAACCGTTTAATTTATATGTATTGTATTTCTATGCCACTACCTCCAATAGTAGCTGATATTATATTATAGTTATTCAAAAGAAGAGAGGATCTATAGTTGTCGCATTGCACAAAAACACGTATTGGTAAACTTTTTTTTGTTTACAGAAATTCTTTGTTTAAAAATTTTCAAATAAATGTTTACTTGCATGTAAACATGGGAACCTTGTATACACATGCATACAAGATATAGAAAGATAAAAGATACCAAAACCGGACAAGAGAACAACAAAATTCTTGCAGTCGACGTGTCGTCGTGAGTTGACGGCTCTTTCAGTTTTGAGAGAGCCATAAATGCACGGCGAAACGTTGACCGCAAGAATTTTATTCTCCTGTCCGCTTTTTACATTATTTCAATACATTTTACAATTACGATGTAATTGAGATATGTAATAATATATTTTTCAATTTAAATTTAATAAAGTAAAGCAATTTCTCATTGTAAAATTACACGTACGATGTATTTTATTAAACTAATATTACACTTTACTGTAAATTTACTGCTGTGAATTTACAGGAACATGTAATAAAACATCGTAATTACTCAAAGGAAAATTTCACATTCACTGTACTTTTCTAATGTAAAATTACATATTATTCGAAATTTACTATTGCAAATTTACTATAAATATGTAGTAACACATTAGACTCTAAAGTTACATTTCACCGTAAAATTACAGCAAAAATAGCAGGTAGAAAAGTTGCCTGCTATTTTTAATGTAATTTTACATTTTAATTTTTTAGAGTGTACATTTATAATTAATTAATTACAGACTGTTCCAAGGATTTTTTCTACATTTTCTCGTAATCTGATCGCGATTTGATCAAAAATTGTACACGTAACACCGACGTTTAAAACACTTATTTAATAAAGTCTTTTTGTCTTCTTGCATTGTCTTTTTGCAAAAATTTTTACTTTCGTTTCTGTATCAGTGTAAGTGGCGCCATGCGGGAAAAAACTAAACATACATTTATTCAAAGTTACAATACTGTTAAAAGTTAAAGTTAATAATACTGTTGCATCGCCAAATCATTTCTGGAATAGTCACGACACCTACAGCTTTCAGATTATTCTAGGAAGCTCCAGATCGTACTAGAGACGGTTCCAGAGCATTTCCGAAAAATGGAACCTCTTTAAAAATAGAACCGCACGCGTTATTTAAGACAGTTTGGGCTAGACCATAACGCTGTGCTATTACCTGAAATTCCATACAATCACTGTCCTTATGAAGAACAGAAATTTGAAGAATAAGAAAATTAGTGTTTGATAACAAATTTACACACAAAGTTTCAACGACGACAAATAAATTACTTATTAAGGACGATTCGCAAGGATCGTTATTGAGGCATTTAAACTTATTGGACAAATTTTAAGCAAGCATTTTAATTCAGTGAACGAACGTCTATTAAAGACGATTTGCAAGAATCAAAATTAAAACATTATTACGATTATTCAATTAAGGAATAAATTATAGACGATTCTCAAGCAAATTTATTCAAACCTACTGATTATTTCGAAAAACAAAACGTACACAATAAAGAAGAAAAGCCTTTCTTAACTATAAAGAACCCTAGATCGTGTCATAAGCCTCAACAAGAATAAATACATAATAGATTCCCAAAAATAAAAAAATTACAAAAACTAATGTATGACGTTGAAATTTGAAAGTGGAATCAAATTTAAAACAAATCACCACACATAAAATAATTGTGCCCAACGTGAGGGGTCACATCAATAATAACACTATATACAAAATTGGCGTCCAACATGGGGGCCACTTCAACAAAAACATTACAGTATGTTAGAGATACCCTTTGCACCTTTGCACCTACAACTACAACTTTAGGGGCTTGCGACATTCATATGCGCGTTAAGCATGTGTTTACTCATATCTTTGCTTTGCCGGCACTTGTAATCGCAAAGACCGCAACTCAATGGCTTCTCCCCGTTGTGTATTAACATGTGTCGTTTTAAACCCATGGAACTTCGGCATTTATAACCGCAGAGGTCACAACTGAACGGTGTCTCGCCGGTGTGATTTAACTTGTGCTCTTTCATACTTCTGGAAGATAGACATTTATAATCGCAGGAGTCGCAACTGGTGTGTTTTAACTTGTGCCGTTTTAACTCGCTGGGATAACAGCATTTATAATCGCAGAGATCACAACTGAAGGGTTTCTCGTTGTGTATTAACTTGTGACGTTCCAAATCGCTGAAAACTCGAGTTATATAATCGCAGCTATCACAACTGAAAATTCCGCTATGTTCTAGCATGTGTAATTTTAACGCGTCGGCAATTGCACATTTGTAATTGCAAATAGCGCATCTTAATAACGGCTCGTCGTGATGTAAACGTTCGTGATCGCTTTTCAGCTCAAAGCTATCAAACTTACAGCCACATATGCGACACTCGAATATTCCTCCACATTTCGGAATCAGCAGGCAACTGAAACAAAGCTGTCATTAGCAATAAATAAAAAAAGTAATTAAAAAAAACATGCTATAATAATACTTTTTACTTTCGTTTCTGTTTTAGTGTTAGCGGTGCTTTGCCAGGAAAAGAAAAAAAAGACACACTTATTCAACGCTTACTTTAATAATATTAATATTAATATATCCCCAAAGTATGCACAATTAAATTCTGCATCCGATAGACTGAAAATACACATGGTGTTCTATTTTAAAAAATAAAGTTTTGGTGACCTGAAATTAGCTTAAACAAACGCCATCTGCCGAGCACAATGTAAAGTGTTTGAGGCACTTTCTAAACATCAACTCATTACTTAAAGATTCCACTTTGAAATGGCACAGATTAGATTTTCCATATTTTTGTGAAATAAAAAGTATGAGTTTAAAAAGAAAAAGTGCTTATGCACAAAAATTTACAAAATTGAAACACTTTTAGTTATAAGGATATCTTATAATTCTCTACTCAAAATTACCTGTAGATCCTAAACTTGCAAGAAAAAGTATATGATTCCATTTAAAATAATGAAGTTGTCAGCGACCTCCGATACAATCGGAACTTCAAATACTCTGAAAATATTTTCATTAAAAAGTGCACCGGCGGCTATGGGAGAGCATAAATTTTCAGAGAAAAATAATGAAGACAAGTGCCTAAACTTCTAATGAACGGGTTCCTTGAATCACCCTGTATACATGCGATAAAATAACTTACATCTAAAGTTGCAAAAACTGATTTAAAATTAGGTGCTCTCAACTTTTATATGCTGGGATGTGTTAACATATGTCGTTTCAAAGAACTCTTTAGACTGAATTTGCTCTCGCATTTGTTACAACCGAACGGTTTTTCTCCGGTGTGTACTAACTTGTGCTGCTTCATACTGCCAGAGTATCGGCTTTTATAACTGCAGAGATCACAACTGAACGGTTTCTCGCCAGTGTGTTTTAATTTGTGTAGTTTCATGTCGTTGGATGATCGACATTTATAATCGCAAAGATCACAATTGAGCGGCTTCTCGCCAGTGTGTTTTAACTTGTGCTGTTTCATATTTCTGGAATCTCGGCTTTTATAATCGCAGAGGTCACAACTGAACGGTTTCTCGTCGGTGTGTATTAATTTATGTCGCTTCATATTACCGGAACGTCGACATTTATAATCGCAGCTATCACAACTGAAAATTTTGCCGTGTTCGAGCACGTGCGATTTTAACGCATCGGTGATTGCACATTGGTAGTTGCAAATACTGCATATTAATAACGGGTCGCCATGATGTAACCGTTCGTGCTCGTTTATCAGCTCATAAGTATCAAACTTACAGCCACACTTGCGACACTCAAATGTTCCTCTATCATCAGTTTCACATTTAGGAATCAGCAGGCAACTGAAACAAAACTGTCATTAGTAATAAATTTTTAAAAAATAAGCAATGTTATAATAACAGGCGTGTAGGCAATCATTAGTATTCATTTTCAACCGTCTTCTTATATACCATCTTCAGGTGTGCCACAGGGTTCAAATCTCGGCCTTTCACTATTTTTTATTTTCGCTAATGATAATCTGCAAGGAATTTTTCTTGTTCGCTGATGATGCAAAAAGATATAAAATTTAAATGATTCCTAACGGTAACACATACCGGGTGACTGTTAATTAACTCGACAAATTTAAACCACAATAAGAAGCGACGCCAGAGAGTCGTATCAGAGCGTAAAATGTTAAAAAATTCTTTCTACTTTAATGCGCAAGAAATAATTAATCAAAATTATCCCCAAAACGACAATGCGCCCCTAGATCAAATGTAGGGAATTTCACCACTAAATATCATGAAACGCTTATGACGTACGTACGTTGTGAATTAGACGTTTTAATCTAAACATACTTACTTTTTTGGATACATTTATAATTAATTAATTAAAGACTGTTCGAAGGATTTCTTCTACATTTTCTCGTAATCTGATCGCGATTTGATCAAAAATTGTACACATAACACCGACATTTAAAACACTTATTTAATAAAGTCTTTTCGTCTTCTTGCATTATCGATCGATGCGAATGCAATCAGCTTGCTCGACTGTCAGATTGCTTAAATACTAATTATACGAATAAATGGATAGGAATTATTTACACAATTATTTGTGAATTTGTTACACGCAATTCCAGTTATTTTAGAAATTACTAATAATTAACTTGCGTAAAAGAAAAACTCAGACTTCCGTTCCCCAGCTGTCGAACGTGTAATACATAATAAATACATAAAAAAGTCATAAAAAACAATGCTATAATAATACAGGGTGATGCGTTTAAGTGGCACCTTGCCGGGTAAACAAAATAAACATACATTTATTCAACGGTTACTTTAATAATATTGTTAAAATACTGCGGAAACATTATGTGGTAATATAAATGAGGGTCGTAGCTTGATAAATTATTAACAACAATTAAGGCAAACTTACATGGTTTGGTCGCTTACACAATAAAACAAAAGGGAGCACTTCCCACTTGACTAGCTATCACACTAATCATCGTCGACTATTTAAAGGCTTTTTCCAGGGGAGTTATTTAATTATGCCTTGACATATGACTCATGGAGAACTGAAAGCGTGTTACTTGGAATTGGCCTATTCCTTGCCCTGACATTTCCCAAAAAGTGATACTTATGTAATTGTTTGCGGAGAGCTTTGGCTGACTGATTTTTCAGCTGTGCTTTCTTGCGTAATTTCCCCAAATTAATTATACAATTATCAAGCCATCTAGAACTACCCGATTATTCGAGAAGGCTCTAGACAGTGCTGGATTGCACCGAAAAATTTTTCGCCAGTTCCAGAGCATTCTCAAAAGTGGGAAACTCTATAAAAATAGAACCAGGCGCGTGATTTAAAACAATTTCTATTAGACAGCGAACTGCTGGTTAACAACGAATTCTAGAAGAATAAATCAATTGAGACACTAATTTTCTTCTTCTAATTTATCAACCACAGCCGAGACAAAAACAATACGAATGGTGCAGATCTAATTATTTATTGTAAACAGAGTAACAAAAAGCATAGACTCATAATCCGATTAAAAACAAGTGCAAAACAGTGTAGTGGAACTGCAACTGCGAATTATTATTCACAAATATTTCTTCTATTATTAAATACACATACCTATTGGTCATCTAAAGGCCCCCATACACGAGCGGGATTTCCTCAAGATTTGAACTGTCCAAGCCTTGAGGAATTCCTCTGCGTATGTGACGGTTTCCCTGAAGCCGCGAGAGGTCGAAAAATCCCGAAGGAAATTCAATTCTTTTTGGTCTTGAGGAAGGATTTTCCCGACCTCTTGATTCACGTGTGTGGCGGACGCTCAGTCGTCCTTGAGGATTTTAACAGTCATGTCTCTCCGTGTATAGCCAAGGGTTCGGTAGAGGAAATGCCCAAGGAAATCCCGGAGGCTTTTTCCTTAAGGATTTCCTGTACATGTATGGCTAGCTAAGGACAACTTTTCGACTTAAATTTCTTATCGCTATTTTTCTCTGTTAATGTTAATAACGATGATTTATTTGAAATTTGAACGCAGAATGCGTAACAATATTAATAAGCTGTTTTCTGATAGTTCGACATTTTAAATCGAGCGACCATACAACTGCTGACTGTGAGTCGAAATCAAATCACACGAAGTGCACCATTTGCATACAACAACACAACGCCAAAACTAAAACATACAAACGTACGAATTCTGTATGCATTCGATCCGTTAAGTCTTACATCTAAAGTTGCAAAAATTGATGCTCTCAACATTTACATGCGTGTTACGTTTAAAATGTTTGACTAGTCGGCACTTGTAATCGCAAAGTTCACAAGTCAACAGCTTTTCGGTGGGATGTGTTAACATATATTGGTTTCAAAAGATTCCTTAGTCTGCGTTTTTCTCGCATTTGTTACTACCGAACGGTTTTTCTCCGGTGTGTATTAACTTGTGCTGCTTCAAACTTGTGTAATCTCGACATTATTTACAATCGTAAGTGGATGGTTTCTCGACGGTGTGCTTTGACTTGTGCCGTTTCATATTGCTGGCACTTCGGTTTTTATAATCGCAGAGATCACAACTGAACGGTTTCTCGTCGGTGTGTTTTAACTTGTGCTTCTTCATATTACTGGAACTTCGGCTTTTATAATCGCAGAGATCACAACCGAACAGTTTCACGCCGGAGTGTTTTAACTTGTGCTGCCTCATATCCTTGGCATACTGACATTTATAATCGCAGAGCTCACAACTTAACGGACTCCCGCCGGCGTGTTTTAACTTGTGCCTCCTCATATTACCGGAGCTTCGGCTTTTATAATCGCAGAGATCACAACTGAACGGTTTCTCGCCGGTGTGCCTTAGATTGTGCTGCTTCATATCCTTGGAAAATCGACATTTATAATCGCAGAAGTCACAACTTAACGGTTTCTCGCCGGTGTGTATGAACTTGTGCTGTTTCATATTGCTGGAGTATCGGCTTTTATAACTGCAGAGATCACAACTGTACGGTTTCTCGCCGGTGTGTTTTAATTTGTGCTGTTTCATATTGCTGGAGTATCGGCTTTTATAACCGCAGAGATCACAATCGAATGGTTTCTCGTCAGTGTGTATTAAATTGTGCCGTTTCATATCCTTGGATATCAGACATTTATAATCGCAGAGATCACAACAGAACGGTTTGTCGCCAGTGTGTTTTAACTTGTGTTGTTTCATATCATTGCCATATCGACATTTATAATCGCAAAGTTCACAACTGAACGGCTTCTCGCCAGTGTGTTTTAACCTGTGCTGTTTAATACTTCTGGAATCTCGGCTTTTATAATCGCAGAGGTCACAACTGTACGGTTTTTCGCCGGTGTGTATTAATTTATGCCGCTTCATATTACTGGAATATCGACATTTATAATCGCAGCTATCACAACTGAAAATGTCGTTGTGTTCGGGCATGTGCAATTTTAACGCATCGGTGATGGGACATTGGTAATTGCAAATACTGCATATTAATAACGGGTCGCCATGATGTAGCCGTTCGTGCTCGTTTATCAGCTCGTAAGTATCAAACTTACACCCGCATTTGCGACACTCAAATATTCCTCCATCATCAGTTTCACATTTAGGAATCAGCAGGCAACTGAAAGAAAACTGTTATTAGCAACAAATAAAAGAATAATAAAAGAGGATGCTATAGTAATACAAAGGTGATATACCATTTGAATGCCAGTTTCTGACTTACGTTTATTATGAGTGTAAGTGGTATCTTGATGGGAAATCAAAAATACATTATTTTGTTGAACGGTTGCTTTAATAATACTGACAGCTGTAGTTCTTGCCAAATGAAAATTGTAAATTAAAATGATTTGTTTAATTGGCAGTATTAGAGAATTAGAATATCTTATAAATCACGTGAATTATTTCGGCCTTATTGGGCCTCGTCAGAGATATGTACATATCTCTGACGAGGTATGTACATATCTCTGACGAGGTATGTACATATCTCTGACGAGGCCCAATAAGGCCACGTGAATTATTTCGGCCTTATTGGGCCTCGTCAGAGATATGTACATATCTCTGACGAGGTATGTACATATCTCTGACGAGGCCCAATAAGGCCGAAATAATTCACGTGATTTATAAGATATTCTAATTCTCTAATACTGCCAATTAAACAAATCATTTTAATTTAATAATACTGTTACATCACCAAATTATTTTTTTGAAATGTAAGTTCTTGACCGGTATGTGTAATAATAAATTAAAAAACTTGAAACCTCGGTCAGATTTTCATTTATTGGCTTTAACGTTTTCGGGCCCGGCCGGGTCCGTCATCAGAAGCTACAATGATACAATTTTTTAAGAATTACAATAATTGATCAATTAACCTAATGCTAATGTGTAAAATTCATAAAAATTGGATTAGTTTTAATTTTAAATTAATACTAACCTAATGGATGAGTGAGTGTAGTTTCGACCGAGAGCGAGAGAACACTGACGAATTAAGAATTGCAACCGTAAATTATACTTAGGTGGGGAGGGGGAGATTCCTCAATACAGGGTGGTACAGATTATGTAAATTGTTGCAGTCTGTTCTTTTATTGACCGTCTCAGGATTGTTGGTGATGTAACACATTTCCAATATATTACGTTTTAGGTAGTTTGTTTCTTGTTTTAAAATTTTAACATTGTTGAAATCAAAGTTGTGGTGAAATTTTAAAGAATGATTGGTTAGCATGGAGTATTCTGCGTTGTTACGAGTGATATTGTATTTGTGATTATACATTCTGTTTTTTATATAATTCTTAGTTTGGCCGATATATTTGGCATTGCAATCTTTGCAGTTAACTTGATAAATAACATTGGCTTTGTTTTCAATATTAGTTTTATCCTTCAAATTAGTGTAAAATTTTTGTTTATAGTAATTAATATGTTTGCCTGTTAAAATTATGTTGTGAGGTTTTAGTTTTCTTTTTAAAAATTCAAAGGTATTGGGTATGTATGGAAACGAAAAATATTTAAGATTGTTTTCAGGTTGATTGGTGATGGTGTCATTAGAATTATGGTTGGATGAAATTGGATGTTCTACAGTTGAAGTAATTTTTTTGATTCTATTATGGATGGATAAGACATTTTTGATGAGTAATAAATTTGGTTTATGAAATTCGTTACTGGACAGGAGGATGGCACGGTCTACCAAGGAAGTGATGACAGAAATTTTTTGGTTTCTTGGGTGGGAAGAATGATAGTTTAGGTATCTACCTGTCCAAGTAGGTTTTCTATACCAATTGGTACGTACCGGAAGGTTATTGGTTTTGATGATAGAAATTTCAAGAAAGTTGATCGTATTGTTTTTTTCTTTTTCTAAAGTGAATTTGAGTTTAGAGTGAAAGCTGTTGAAACTGTCAAAAACTGTGGATAATTGATTTGAAGGCAGAAAGATTAGGATGTCATCTACATATCTTTTGTATAAAAGGGGTTTAACGTCGGGTAAATTCTTGAAAATTTCGGTTTCTGTATGTTGCATAAAAATTTCGGCTAGAATGGGACTGATAGGTGAACCCATGGGAAGACCATCAATCTGTTTATAGTATTTGTTGTTGAATTGAAAGGTTGTGAAGTTAGTCAACATCCTGAGACCGTCCATAAATTGTTCTTTTGTTAAAGTAGTTTTTTCTTTTAGACAATCCCATTTGTTCTCAATAAGTTGTAAAGTAAAATCAACTGGTACATTGGTAAAGAGATTAGTTACATCAAAGGAGCACATCGTATGGTCTAATGGTACTTGTAGATTTTTGATTGAGTGAATAAGGTCAAAGGAATCTTTGACATAGGAAGAACAATTTTTATCGATCATATGTTGTAGAATATTACTGTAAAATTTTGATAATTTATAGACCGGTGAATCGATGTAAGAGACAATAGGTCTAAAGGGGTAATTTTCTTTATGAATTTTAGGAAGAGCGTATAATTTTGGACAGGTCCCATTAGAACAACGTAGACTCCTTGCAGTAATTACATCTATGTTATTAGAATCAACCCAACCCTTGATTAAATTACTTAATTTCGTTTGGATTAACTGTGTGAGGTCTTTTTTGACCTCCTGGTAAGTATTAGTATCATTAAGTAAGTTATTCACTTGGTTGGCATATTTTTTATTGGACATAACAACAGTTACATTGTCTTTATCAGCTGACGTAATTAGTAAGTCTTGATTTTCTTTTAGGAAGTTGCGACATTTTTTGATATTATTCTGTTCAACATAATTAGTGTTAAGTTTGTTGTTATGTCCAGGATATGATTTTTTTTTGATATGGTTAGAAAAATCTAGTCTTAAGTTTTCTTTCTTGTTTTCTTCTAAGTGATGTATGTTAAATTCTTGTATTGTTAAATACCTGTATTGAGGAATCTCCCCCTCCCCACCTAAGTATAATTTACGGTTGCAATTCTTAATTCGTCAGTGTTCTCTCGCTCTCGGTCGAAACTACACTCACTCATCCATTAGGTTAGTATTAATTTAAAATTATAACGTTATTGTTAAAACTAATCCAATTTTTATGAATTTTACACATTAACATTAGGTTAATTGATCAATTATTGTAATTCTTAAAAAATTGTATCATTGTAGCTTCTGATGACGGACCCGGCCGGGCCCGAAAACGTTAAAGCCAATAAATGAAAATCTGACCGAGGTTTCAAGTTTTTTAATTTATTACAAATTATTTTTGTAATTGTCACTCCAATTAGGGCTTCCCGATTATTCGAGAAGGCGCCAAACAACATTGAATTGCACCAGAAAATTTCAGGGCAGAGCAAACCTCTATAAAAACAGAACCAGGCGCCAGACTTGAAACAGTTTCCATTAGACAGCGAACTGCTAATAAACAACGAATCATAGTACCATAAATCGACTGAAACATGTTTTCTTTTTAATTTATTTTTTTTTATTAATTTATTTATTTTTAAATAATTTTTTTAATAACCAGAGCTAAGACGAAAATAATAATAAAAGATTTACGAACATCGCATTTATGCATGATATGTTACTCTGATGATGATGATGAATAGTTTGGACGAATAACAACACCGAAAGTAAAACTTGCGTTGCGGATTTTATTATCCGCATGTAAGAAGTTATCAAAAGCAAAATGAATTAGAGTTAGCGATGCAACTAAACACGCAGTTGTGCATTTAGTTCATCGAACGTTCCTTCAATCACTTTGACGTTTCTACAAAGCAAGAAGACAGTTTTACTTAAAAAAAATTAAAGCAGATGCGTAAAATGACCACTGCCTGCTGTATCAAGACACGTTTGAACTCAACAAATAACTGCGTGAGTAACGTTAAAGAACATTTCCGGCGTGTTATTTATGTTACAATTGATTGACAATTAATATGACGTTACCCAAAACAAGCATTCCAACGCCTACCCTAATTCATTTTTATATTGATTGCTTGTTATTTCTTCTATTTATAAACACATCAACCCTTTGGACACATAAAACAAGTTTTCGATTCAAATTCTTTATCATTATTTCTGTCTCTATAACACGGGAACTAACATGGGTTTCCACATATTTATTGTCAATTTTTATCTTTCCAAAATAGAATACGATAAAAATTCAATCTACTCTTGCTAATTCTCGAGCCACTGCAAAACAAGAGTAGACAACATAGCATTAAAGCTTTGATAATAGGCGTCAAAGTTGGTTGTTGCTAATTTATGTTAGAATTTTTAATTTACAAAACTTAACCTGATGTAAAACGCACCTAACTAACACATTTAGTAAATAAATTACAACGTAACACAAAATTCACTGCGCCACGTGTTTTCAAGCATGCGCATGGATAGAAGCTGCACCTAGTGTACATTAGTGTAATATTACAACGACCTTGAAATAAATGTTATTATTATTATTACTTACGAGGTTTTGTGCACAACAAAAAAAGTTATGAGGTTTTGTTACGTGGGTTTTTCACCACTTTACGTTAGTACATAAGATACGTAGTTTTACACGAAAGTAAATTGAGTCTTGACAATACATTTTTTATACGTATCCCAAAATCAGAAAAATTGCACTTAGGAGGTTTTGCCGGAACACGATCGATATGTTGTTTCAAAAGACTCGCTAGTCTGAATGCACCCTCGCATTTGTTTCAACCGAACGGTGTGTATTAACTTGTGCTGCTTCAAACTCGTGCAATCTCAACATTTATAATTTCTTGACGGTGTGTTTTGACTTGTGCCGTATCATATTGCTGGCATTTCGGTTTTTATAATCGCAGAAATCACAACTGAACGGTTTCTCGCCGGTGTGCCTGAACTTGTGCTGCTTTAAATCCTTGGCATATCGACATTTATAATCGCAGAGGTCACAACTTAACGGTTTTTCGTCGGTGTGCTTTAACTTGTGCTTCTTCATATTGTTAGAGTATCGGCTTTTATGGTCGCAGAGATCACAACTGAACAGTTTCTCGCCGGAGTGTCTTAACTTGTGCTGCTTCATATCCTTGGCACGCCGACATTTATAATCGCAGAGATCACAATTTAACGGTTTCTCGCCGGTGTGTTTTAACTTGTGCTTGCTCACATTACCGGGATTTCGGCTCTTGTAATCGCAGAGGTCACAACTGAACGGTTTCTCGCCGCTGTGCCTGAACTTGTGCTGCTTCAAATCCTTGGCGTATCGACATTTATAATCGCAGAGGTCACAACTTAACGGTTTCTTGCCGGTGTGTATGAACTTGTGATGTATCATATTGCTAGAGTATCGGCTCTTATAACCGCAGAGGTCACAACTGTACGGTTTCTCGCCGGTGTGTTTTAATTTGTGCTGTTTCATATCTTTGGATAATCGACATTTATAATCGCAAAGATCACAACTGAACGGCTTCTCGCCAGTGTGTTTTAACTTGTGCTGTTTAATACTTCCGGAATCTCGGCTTTTATAATCGCAGAGGTCACAACTGTACGGTTTTTCACCGGTGTGTATTAATTTGTGCCGCTTCATATTACTGGAATATCGACATTTATAATCGCAGGTATCACAACTGAAAACTTCGCTGTGTTCTAGCATGTGCAATTTTAACGCATCGGAGATTGCACATTGGTAGTTGCAAATACTGCATATTAATAACGGGTCGCCATGATGTAACCGTTCGTGCTCGTTTATCAGCTCGTAAGTATCAAAATTACAGTCACATATGCGACACTCAAATGTTTCACATTTAGGAATCAGCAGGCAACTGAAACAAAAAAAAAGGCTAAGACAATGTTATAATAATAGTGTGGCGATGGAAGGCTGTTAACAGTTGGCGTTTCTCACAAGTTACATAGTTGCATAAATGGAGTACTATTTGATGAGTAGACAATCATTAGTATTCATTTTCAACCGTACTATCTTCAGGTGTACCGCCGGGTTCGAAATCGGCCCTTTACTACTTTTTATGTTCGCTAATGATAACAATTAATTAATTAATTGACATTAATCAAAAAGTTGACTTTTTAAATCAATGTTTTATTAATCTGTTTGTTTTACATGCACCTTACAAAACCTCTCGTATTTCTAAATCCAATGCTCCCCTGGTTGACGCCAAATCTGAAGCTCATGATGAGGTTAAGAGATAATGCTTTATCCAGATTGAAACGTACTAAAACTCCAGAACACTGGAATTATTATAAATACATACGCAATTTTACAACAAATTCAATACGAAATGAAAAGAAAATAAACACGTTTTATCTACGTTAAATACTGCAACCCTCTGGAAAAATTTACAAAAGTTAAATATATCTAACAAAACAAAAAATAAGATACCGGCGGCCTTAAGTGATCCTGAAGTTATTAGCGGTTATTTTATTCATAGTGTACCTACTTCAAATGTCGATAATGGTGAAATTATCAATTTTTATTACAATAATGAAAAAATCAATGACATCCCATTCCAATTCCAATGTGTTGATACTGAAACCGTGCGCAAAATTATTTGTAATATTAAAACGAAAGCTTTTGGTTCAGACGGAATTAATATTACAATGCTGAAAATATGTTGCCCTTATATTATTACATTTATCACGCATATAATTAATTGTTGTTTGCAGCATAACACTTTTCCTTCTGCATGGAAACAAGCAATTATCACACCTTTGCCAAAAGTCAAAAATCCCACTGAATTACAGCACTTACGTCCAATTAGTATTCTGCCAACAATGTCAAAAATATTTGAAAAAGTTCTTGAAATACAACTTCATGAATATCTTAATTTAAATAATATTTTGCCTCCCATACAGTCAGGTTTCAGACCGTTACATAGTTGTACGACAGCTTTGCTTAACATTACGGATGATATTTTAAGAGCGGCTGACGCAGGCTTAGATACGATTTTAGTTTTATTGGACTACAGTAAGGCCTTTGATTGCATTAACCATGAAGTACTACTATCAATTTTACATTTTATAGGTTTGTCTGACAATGCTTGTCTCTTGTTTAAGAATTACCGTATTGATCGTACGCAGAAAGTAATGGTTGATGGTCGAGAATCTCAAGAAATTGTAATTTTTAGTGGTGTGCCACAAGGATCGATATTGGGACCGCTTCTGTTTACATTACATACAGCCAATTTTGCGTCACAGTTAAGGTCTTGTTCTTTACACGTGTATGCTGATGACACGCAATTATATTTTTTTTTAAACACACAGAACGGGAAATAGCTTGTAAATTAATAAATGAAGATTTACTCTCTCTAGTAAATGCTTCACACGAATCATAAACCCTCTTAAATCTGCCTGCATGTTGTTCAGTAAGAAAGGTACTTCAGATGGCCTCACTATAAAAATCTTTCTTTTGTGAAAGTAGTAAAAAACTTGGGGCTTATGATTGATACTAATTTGCGATTCAAAGAACATATATCAAGCTGCTTAAGAAAGTCGTATGCGGCGCTTAAATTAATATATGCTAATAGAAATGTGTTACCCAGTAAAATTAAAATGCTACTTTGTGATTCCTTGGTTCTATCCAATTTTAATTTTGCTGATGTCGTATACGGTCCCTGCATTGACAGTGATACAAGCAGAAGAATACAAGTAGTACAAAATACATGCTTAAGGCTAATTTTTGGTATTCGTAGAAAACAAAGAATAACACATAAATTGTTAGATACGAACTGGCTAAATATGAAGGATAGGAGAACTCTGCATTCTGGTTGTCTGTTTCACAAAATTATACAGAATGCGTACCCAAAATATCTGTATAACAAAATATCATTTAGAACTGACGTGCATCATGTAAATATTAGGAATAAAGGGCTTTTGACGCCTCCACTGCATAGAACGACCATGTTCGAAAGATCCTACAGTTACAACATCGTGCTTATTTATAACTCTATACCCCAAAGTATAAAAGTTTTGTCAGTTAAAAAATTTCGTTCGCAATTTCTCAAAATACTTTTCAATAAATAGATTTCAGTCAAAGTTTAAAATTCTTCTCAGAACTGTTAAAGTTTAACAATAAATACTAGTGTCCTCTCAGAGGAATTAAATTTATTTGGAGGATGATTTCTTCTAGAATACAAAATATTGTCGTGCTTGTAGCGACTAGTTTACTAGTAATTTAATTAGGTATGCGCTATGTATTACATTACCTTTTAGTTATAAATTTGTTAGGTTGAGTGCAAGAGCAGAGAATTATTACATAATTCATCTGAACTCCGCCTTTTTTCAATGCTGCTTACTGTTTACTTTAAACTTGTAGATGTGATTGAAAATAAAGTCATTATTATTATTATTATTATTATTATTATTATTATTATTATCTGCAAGGAATTTTTGTTGTTTGCTGATGATGCAAAAAGATGTAACATTTAAATGATTCGCAACGGTAAACATATGTATTATAGAGGAGGAATTTTGATTATCACAAATTAATTTTAGGATACCAGTAAATACTAGATCAGCGATGGGCACGAGCTCGACGAAAGCTCGACCCTCACCCTCAATTATTTGCGACGATCCCGATGTTTCAGACAAACAAGCGCCGGCATGTAACTGACTCAGTCGTATCAACGAAATTAAAAAGAGAGAGCGCCGAGCGAGTCAGTTCATGTTTGTTTATTAGCGTTTAACAGTGTCGTACAAGTTCGAGACCATTTAAAATTGAAAAACAAGCCTTTTTTAAACAATATTTATAATAACTTTCGACTTAATTCGATGTGAACAGCATGAAAACGATTAGGCCGTCTACAATTTCATATTTTGTGGAACGAAGCCGACTCCGCCGACTACCCCGCCGATTGCTTAGCGTAGTGGGGGGAATCATTTCCCCTCTCGTGCCTATCGCTGTACTAGATTAAAATGTGCGATTAAGTGAACACAAGTTAAAACGGTCACCAATTTATATTATGACAAGTCTTTCACTACAAAAGTTTTTATTTTCCTTTTTCTCTAGACCGGGTTAACCTTTTCGGCATCGTCAGTATAATATTATACATATAATTAATCCTTCAAGTAAAAGATAAAAAATAATACGTTATATGTAATACCAAAAGAATAGTAAAAACTTTCATTATCTTCTAAATTTTAGTATGTCAGAGTAAATTTGTCTAAAGTATTTATGTGAAGAGATCACAGCCAAACGGTTTCTCGCCAGTGTACTTTAACACGTGCTGTTTCATAGCCTTGGCATACTGACATCTATAATCGCAGAGGCCGCACCTGAACGGTTTCTCGCCGGTGTGTATTAACTTTTGCTGTTTCATATTAAATGTACCTCGGGGTTTATAATCACAGAGGTCACAGCTGAGCTGTTTCTCGCCAGTGTGTATTAACTTGTGCCGTTTTGTGCCACTTGAACCTCGGCTCTTATCATCACAGCGTTCGCTACGTTTTAAAGTAACATAACGTTTTATTCTATTCTCGATTTCACATTTAGGAATCTGTAGGCAACTGAAACAAAACTGCAATTAGCAATGAGCAAAAAATAATAATAAAGACAATGAGACGATAGATTTATTTAGCGGTCACTAATAATATTGTTACAACTTTTTTTATAATTTTCGCGCCATGTAGGAAGGAGCTTTCCGATTATTCACAAAGATTCGACACGCGCTCCAGATAGTAATGGAAGTGCAAGATTCTTCGACGATGCAATGTCATTCCTAGAAATAAATTTTCGAATTTGCAACAATAAGCTCTTAAATCGAAGCAATCGATAACTACGAGTGGAAATAAAATGACATTACAATTACACCTACGTATATATAATAAAACGCAAATAGCCAGCTCGATTAAATGATTACACAAACAAAATTCACAAACATTGTTTACGTTCTCTCTTACATATGTAAGCTCTTGATTACATCCGAGGTTGCAAAAACTGATTTAATGTTATTGGCTCTCGTCATTGACATGACTGTTAAGCATGTGCCGTTTCAAATGTTTGATCTGTCGGCACTTATAATCGCAAAGGCCGCAACTCAACGGTTTCTCGCCGGCGTGTTGTAACATATGCTGTTTCAACTGTCCGCGTTCCAGACAACTATAATCGCAAGAATCGCAACTAAACGGCTTGTTGGAGTGTCTTGACATGTGCTTTTTCAAGTCTCCGTTAGTACGGCACTTATAATCGCAGAGGTCACAACTGAACGGCTTCTCGCCGGTGTGTATCAACATGTGATGCTTCAAATGACCGGACTGTCTAAATTTGCAATCGCAAAGCTTACAACTGAACGGCTTTTCGTTGGTGTGCGTTAACATGTGCTGCCTCAAAGTCGAGTGTTGTCGACACTTATAATCGCAAAGACTACAGCCGATCGGTCTCTCGTCAGTGTGCGTCAGCATGTGCCGCCTCATGCTGCAGGGATCTCGACATTTGTGATCACAGAAACCACAGCTGAGCGGCTTCTCGCCGGTGTGCGTTAGCATGTGCTGTTTCAACTGCCTGCGGTCTCGGCAGTTGTAGTCGCAAAGGTCACAACTAAACGGCTTCTTGTCGGCGTGTACTACCGCGTGTCGCTTCAAATCTCCGCGCGAGCGACCCTTGTAATCGCAAAAATCGCAGCCGAATGATTTCTCGCCGGCATGTATTAACACGTGGTAATTCAGTAGCCTGCGTTCTCGGCACTTGTAATCGCAGAAATCACAACCAAACGGCTTCTCATGGGTGTGCACCAACATGTGCCGTTTCAAATCACCGCGGGACCGACACTTCTGATCGCAAAATTCACAACTGAATGGCTTCTCCCCGGTGTGCGTCAACATGTGCAGCTTCAAATGCCCGGATTGTCTGAACTTGCATCCGCAAATATCACAACCGAACGGTTTTTCTCCCGTGTGTACTAACATGTGATGTTTTAGGGTCGTGTTTTGTCGGCACTTGTAATCGCACAGGTCACAGCTGAAGGGCTTCTCGCCGGTGTGTATCAACTTGTGCTGCTTCATACTGCTGGAATCTCGGCACTTGTAGTCGCAGCTATCGCAGCTGGACAGCTTCACTACAGTGTATACTAACATGTCGTCCTTCGAGTTGGGGGGAAGTTGGACGCTGCAAGGATAACGTATGAACATCTCGTCGGTGTGCGTCGACATGTGCAGTCTTAAGCCGTCGGGATTTCGGCATTTGTAATCGCAAAGGACACATCTGAGTAACACCTCGCCGGTATGCGTCAGTATGTGCTTGCGTATCCATTCGTAAGATTTAAATTTCGAGTCGCACATGCGGCATTCAAATACGTTTTTGTTCGAGTTTTCGGATTTAGGAATCCGTCGACATCTGAAAGAAAAAAACTGAAGTTAGTAACATTTAAGTTCTATGTTAAACAAGCTCGTCGAAAAATTAGAAAGAGAGAGAAGAAAATACTGACCTAGACCTAGAGATGTAGATAAGATAAACATGACAATTTTATTTATCTAGCTATTGCATAATTCACAATGTCACAATCAAGAACGTAGTAACTGTTTTTGTGCAACGCCTACTTCAATCCGAAACTTACTTGATGGCATGATGTACAGGTGTCCCAGATGCAGCTACCAAAAGCAAAAACGCATTAAGATTATTTATTGGTTTATTTCGAACATTTAAAATTAATTGAATTTCGATTACAAAAAATCGTTACTGTTCATTCTTTCTTTGTTCATTCATTCAAAAACAAAACTGAGATTTTTAAGGCCGCATACACATACACGCGAACTGTTACCGTAACTACAATGGTTACTGTACATTACCAGTACAGATCTCTTTATGTATAGTCCTGGCTAGGACATATCGCATTGACCTCAGTCCTCAATCCGTACTGTTCACAAGAAGTTCATAACGTCAACACTTCCCTGGTAGAATTGTTATCAGTGGAACAGACTAGTAACGAATGACATCCACGAACCTACTGGAGAACTTTAGTGTTTAGCAAAAAAAAACGACAAAGAAAATTGATCGCTATATCCGCAACAAGTTACAGACCGCAAGTGAGTACGTGGCTTAACATCAAAATTAATTATTTACCGTTAAGCCGAGTACTCACTAGCGGGCTGTAACTTCTAACGGTCACCGCAACCTTTTTTTTTTTTTTTTTTAGTGTGGACACTTGGATACACATGATCTAGGTTTAGGTGACATTTGTGTGTGTGTATTAAGCATGTGCTGATTCAAGTCATTAATTTGCCGGCACTTGTAACCGCAAAGTTCGCAACTCAATGGTTTCTCGAAATCGTGTGTCAACATGTGCTGCTTCAACTGTCCGCGTTCCGGGCAAAGGAAATCGCAAAGAAAACAACTCAACAGTTCCTCGGCGCGTGTTTCATGTCTCTTTAAATCCCCGCCAGATCGGCATTTACTACGAATAATTGGTTCCTCGGAATCATGTGTCAACAACACGTGCTGTTTCAACTGTCCGCGCTCTGGGCAGTTGTAATCGCAAAGCAAACAACTCAATTCTTTCTTGGCGTGTTTGTGTTTGTGCGATTTGTGTTTTTTTAAATCGCCGGCAGACCGGCAGCTATAATCGCATTTATTACAAGCGTATGGTTTCTGACCGGTGTGTATCAACATGTGGTACTTCAAATGACTCTTCTGCCTGAACTTTCCGTCGCAAACGCCACAAGCGAACGGCTTCGAGTTGGTGTGTATTAACGTGTGCCACTTCAGTTCTTTAGAAGATCGAAACTTCTGGTCGCAAGTTTCACAACTGTGCGGCTTATCGCCGGTGTGTATGAGCGTGTGCTGCTTCAAATTACCGGACTGCCTGAATCTCCGACCGCAAACGTCACACTTGAACGGCTTCTCTCCGGTGTGTCTCAGCGTGTGATTTCTTAAAGTCGTATTCGAGCGGCAGGTAAAGTCGCAGAAGGTGCAAGCGAACGGTTTCTCGCCGGTGTGCGTTAACAGGTGACGCTTCATCGAGGCGAACGCTCGGCATCTGTAATTGCAAGTGTTACAGCTGAACAACTTCCATTTCATATGCGCTAACGTGTACAGGGTGTATCTGAAACAAAAGTGGGTTTTATGTAACGTCCGTAAATACTACACTTTTTAATCCAGTAGTCATTTGCATTTTGAATCGCTTTAAGGGTGTACGGATTAATGATTAACAAAAAAATAAAAACACGTGACACCTTGCATTGATTTATTTTCGCGATAAAACAACAACAGATTTTTGATCACTCTGTACGTGCTATATCAAGCTTGAAAAGTTTAATATTATGCACGCAAGAAAGCAGAACTTTTTATAAAAACTAACAATAAAAAAAAGTGTTCCGTTTGGAGACAACTTCACAGACACACTGTATAAGATAAATAAATTGCTGTTACGTAATAGTTACTAACTTGTTGTTAGTTAACAAATCCAATCCAAACATAGAAACGAACTTATTTAATAGTTTCCGACCTTCTAAAATACTCATGAGTACGAAGTACGACATATACAGGGTGAATAATAAAAATAATAAAACCGTAAAAATATCCACGACATATTATTAATTCTGTCTTACAAGGAGCACTAACTTTCTTTAAATCAAACCAAGGGTGTTTACATTATGCGTGTCAAGCATGTGTTATTCCAAATGCTTAATTTGATCGCAGTAGTAATCGAAACTCAATGTCTTCTGCGTTTTGCCGGCGTGTCTCGACACGTGTTTTTTCAAATCTCGGCTAGATCGGCACTTGTAATCACACATATTGCAACTGGACGGTTTCTCACCGGTATGCGTTAACATGTGGTACTTCAAAGGACCCGCCTGTCTGAACCTGCACTGGCAAAGATCACAAGCGAACGACCTCTCGTCGGTGTCCGTCGACAAAACTGTGCTTTGTAGGCAGCGACTGCAACCGTTAGCTTTCCCAACGGTGTGAATTGAGCTGTGCTCTTTCATATCAGAGGGTTCACGACATACGAAATCGCAAAGGTCACAACTGAGAGGCTTCCCGCCGGTGTGCGTTAGCACATGCTCGCTCAAACGCTTCTGATCTCGGCAGATGTAATCGCAAAGATCACACCTAAACGGCTTCTCATCGGCGTGTACCGCATGGTGTTTTTCCAACTCATCGCGAGATCGCCCCTTGTAAACGCAAAAATCGCAAGCGAATGGCTTCTCGGTGTGTACCAACATGTGATAGTTTAAAACTCGACGTTCTCGGCAACTGAAATCGCACAGGTCACAGCTAAAAGGTTTCAAGCCGGTGTGTATTAACTTGTGTCGCTTCAACCGGCAGGCTTGTTTGAATTTGGCATCGCACAGATCACAACTGAAGGGTTTCTCATCGGTGTGCGTTAACATGTGCCGTTTCAAAGATGAATGCAGCCGACATTTATAATCGCAAAGGTCACAACTGAACGGGTTCTCGCCGGTGTGCATCAGCATATGATAATTCAACAGTCTGCGCTCTCGGCAACTGTAATCGCAAAGTTCACAACTGAACGGCTTCGTGCTGGTGTGTATCAACATGTGTTGTTTCAGTTCTCCGGGAGATCGATACTTCTGATCGCAGAGGCCACAGACGTATGGCTTCTTGCCGGTGTGCGTGAACATGTGCTGCCTTAAATGGCTGGACTGTCGGAATTTGCAACCGCAAACGTCACAACCGAACGGTTTTTCTCCGGTGTGTGTCAACATGTGATGTTTTAAGGTTGTACTCAGTCGGCATCTGTAGTCGCAGAGATTGCAAGTGAACGACTTCTCGCTGGTGTGTATTAACTTGTGCCGCTTCAATCTGCTGGAGTCTCGGCATTTGTAATCGCAACTGTCACAGGCGAACAGCTTTTCTCTGGTGTGTGTTAACACGTGCACATCGGTATATCTGAAACAAACGAGTTACTCACAGTGGTGGATTGTTACAAGAGAACCTCATCTTTACTATGCCTCGGTGCCTAGCGTTCTATTTTAACTGTCCACGACTGTACTTATTTATTTTGAATGTTTTGATAAGAACACATACAGAAAGAACAATGCTAAAAATACTGGGTTAGGGGGGGGGGGGTACAGGTAGGTATTAAACGAATGCAAAATATTTTGTATTTATTTATTTTTCCTTACGAGATAAAAAATAACAAGAACTAAAACACAACGACAAATATTGATAAAGAAATAATAATAACAACTTATTTCGTAAATACCTATAGTAACATTGTGTGTCTTTAATGAAGTGTTGCCAGTTTTATGACAATAGGTATTTATTTAAGAATGACGTGCTTTGACGTGCCTTCTCAAGTCTCCGTTAGATCGGCACTTGTAATCGCAAGAATCACAACTGAACGGCTTCTCGCCGGTGTGTATCAGCATATGCTGCTTCAAGTGCCCAGACTGTCTGAACGCGGAATGGCAAATCTCGCAATTGTATGGCTTTGCGTTGGTATGTGTCAACATGTGCCGTCTTAAATTCGTCAATCTTTTGAACTTCAAATCGCAAAGGCGGCAAGCGGCCGTTTTTTCAGTGTTTCGGTATTTCTTGTCAAGGTGGCTTTCCATGTGTTTCTTCAAACCTCCGCTAGATCGAGACTTGTGATCGCATAAGCTGCAACTGTGTGGCTTCTCGCCAGTATGTATTAACTTGTGGACTCTCAGATGACCTTTCTGCCTGAATTTGGAATCGCAAAGGTTGCAGCTGAACGGCTTAACGTCGGTGTGCGTCAGCATGTGCTGCTTCAAAACCGTGCGCAGTCGGCATTTATAATCGCAAAGGCCGCAAATCAACGGTGCCTCGACGATGTGAGCTAACTTATGATTTTTTAAGACGATCTCATCTCGGCATTTGAAATCGCAAGCATCACAACTCAGAGATTTCCTGTCAAAGTGTAATAATGTATGCTGATTCAACTCTTTGCGATCTCGCCCTTCGTAATCGCAAAGACCGCAAGTGAACAACTTCTCGTCGGCTCTATTCGACAAATCTGCGCTAAGTCGAAGCTTCTGATCACAACTCGAGATTTCTCTCTCGGTGTGTGTTAACAAGTGCCTTTTCCAATTGCTACTCCTTCCGGTGGTATAATGGCAAAGGCCGCAACTATACGGTTTCTCGCCGGTATGTATGAACTTGTGCCGTTTCATCTTGCGGGAATCGCGACATTTATAATCACAACTATCGCAGGTGATCGACTTTGCTTCGGTGCATAAAGGATCTTGGTCGTTTATACCATGTCTGAAACAAAACTGGCGTTTTTAACAAGAATTAAAGAGAAGTTATAATAAAAAGCAAATCTATAATATATAGCGAACTTTCAGGTTATTAGTTACATCAAACCATGATCAAAATTTTATACGTAGCGTAATTTAGCAAGAAATTTAATTAAGCCTGTAGGTAAACCAAAATAAAATTGCGAACGTTTAGAAAAACTATATATTTTTCAAGATAAATAATAATTTTATCACAGCGCACTATACAGGGTGTTCCAAACTCAAATCCTCATCAAGTTAACAAGTAATAACAATTCCAGTTAAAGAGAGAAAAACATTTCAATTCGTCTACCTCCCCCCTCTGTATCAAAATGAAGGGAAAAAATTTCACAAGATTTTTGATTTTAATTGATCGGCAAAACCAATTCAAAAAATCGACGTTTCGCTGTGCGTCGACAGATATTTCAGGATAAATAAAATTTTCTTTTAATACATCGCCCTATACAGGGTCTCCCAAATCACCATCAATCCAGCAAATAGATGTTACGAGCGGCATTTCGCTGTGCGTTGATAGATTTTTCAGAATAAATATATTTTTTAATACACTTCCCAAATCACCATCAAGTGAGCAAACAATGTCTAACGAACCAATCGAGTTAGAGAGAGGAGAATATTTTGATCAAAAATATTTCAAAAATGCAAAAAAATAACTTTTTATGGACGCCATTTTTATTTTTATGTGACAGCTCGAGTACACTAATAGCACAATTCGTATGCTTTTATTTTATTAAATTGTCAAAACGATAGAAGACTTTTTTTGGGGCAATTTGATCTTATGACGTGTTTACTTTTTTTAATACGATACAAGGTCCTCCAAATTTTTTTAATTGTAAAAATTGTTAGGTTCCAAAAACATTTTTAAACTCTTACCTCATATGTTTTTTTTCTTTTATGAACGCGCCATATTGGATTATTTCTTGACAACTCGAAGACACTAATGGCGCCTAATTCGCAACGCTCTCACTTCAATAGATTAGCAAGGTAAAGCAAATATTTTTCGAGCAATTAATCGACCGACGACGCCGGTACGGGTTAAGAAAGCAATTGTTTTTTTAATACGAGGTGTTATACAGGGTGCTTCAAAACACCGTCATTAAGAACGCAGCATTTTACAATCGAAATAGAGGAGAAAGTTTTCAGCAAAAAAGAGACGCCATCAGAGATTTCGAAACTTTCGTTTTCGTTTTTTTTTTCTCGTTGGGGGGGGGGGGGAGGGCGCCGTATTGAATTACGACGACACCTGTCACTTTGGGTTAGATTATCCAAATAAAAGGAATTGTTCGCGACGATTTGACCTCTACGGTTTTAGAGTGCGATTATTCGTTTAATACTTTAATAGCTTATACAGGATGTCCCAAAATCTTTTAACGCAAGCACCATTTTAGAAGCGTTTAAGGCTGTGAGATACTAAGTAAATTAAAAAAAATACTGTTAATGCGAGTGATGCCATCTTTCGATGAATACGTGAAACACCGATTAGGCAATTTGCTATCTTTAAGTTGAATAATAATCGGCCTCTTCAATCTCGTTTGTTGCTAATATTTATACCCGTTAAAAAAAATTCAATTCAAGTTTCTAATCCTCTACCGAAAATCCAGAATTTGTTATGCTCTCGAAAGTAGTTCAGGCGCCATCTGTCGGTTTAAGAACTGATTCTGAAATTGCATAATTGGCAGTTTCATATTAGTTGATAAGTAGAACGGCGTTCAATTTGGCGCTGAAAATAAAGTATTATTTTCTTAACGGTCGTGGCGCCATCTGTTGACGGAAGCATTAATTTCTAAGTTCCACGAGTGACTAGAAAATAATTTGGTAATTAAAAACAAAACAATAGCGCTCGATTTTACGGTTGAACTTAACATCAAAAATTCATAATTCGTTTTCTTATACAAAGTGATGCCATCTATATGTCGAAAAATAACGAATCACTGTTGTCCGTGAAAATTAAACAAAAAGAAAAATTGATTTATAAATTAACAGGAATAGACGAATGTGGCGCCGTCTGCCGTAAGAAAAATTAAACTGCTCTTGGCACATTTCACAATAATTAATCGATTTACTCGTTTTTGCCCGAATTAAATTCCGGACATTTCCGAACGAAACGATTGATTTGGGTGCCAGAAATTAATTAATTGATTAATTGAGTAACGGAGTTCGCTGCCACCACCGGAGTTTAAGGGGATTCCGGACCCTATCATGCTTAATTAAGTCATATGGCCAATTAATAACCCTTAGGAAGTAGGTTCTTTTGGGCTGGAACTGTGGAAGGGCGCATTATCTTCGCAATCCACTCTACTAGGAATAAAAGTCAACTATGAGCCCAAAATAGGGTATATTAACAAACCTGGGATTTCCCAGGGGGGTGCAATTACATAATATGTACACAAACAAAGGAAAAAAAAATATATAAACTGACAAATCCACCTACTGAACAGGGTGGTGAGGGGATAGAATTCAGCAGAAGAGGACCTCTGATTTGTCAGTTGAGAGGGAAAGCAAAAGTGTAGATACAGACTCTTTATTCGACAATTTTATTTTGAAAACTGCGAGACACAAAAAATGTAAATTTTTCGTGTAACCTGTGACATCAACTGTCTTAGTGCTTTTATTTTATCGGGCTAATTAAGAATCACCCTGTATATAGTTTCAATTCAATTACTTTTACTGTGACTGCCACTATAGTATGTTTATTTTTTATCCATTCGAAACACAGTAAATTTTATTTGTTTATTCGCTTGATAAATGTTATTACATAAACTCAGACACTTAAGTCTAATTTTAAAAAATTTAAAACGCCATTAATTTAAGAAAATTAATGCACCTATGACTAAATTGAAATTAACAATATTATTATTTAAGTTGTAAGGTTACCTACGAATGGCATACTTTGACGTTGTTTTTCAAATCTCCGCCAATTCGGCATCTGTAATAACCAAGGTTTCTAGAAAGAGAAGGTTGCCTGGTAACCATTAGCAACGAACCTCTAACATAACAAAAGTGGGGATACCGCGTCACTTGGACGAAACCACGACGAAACAAATCAGCGGTTTGTGATCATTAATTAATAATACTAATTGTATGTTCAGGATGGTTTTTATCGTTCAGATTGATGTGATTTCGGTTACTTTGTGATTTTAGTGTTGATTATTTCTTCTTAATGCTTAGTGGGCTATTATCATAAATGTGAGAAAGAGTATAAAAGGACACAGTAAAGGTATGCTTAATATATGTATATTATTTATTAACTTAAAACGTTAACGTTAAAACTCTTATTTACAGGATGGCATCACGTGGAGGAGGAAATTGCTGTAGCATTGTGTCTTGCGAGACCAATTCGAAAAGGGCGAAGGAAAATATGGAAACGATTAGTTTCTTTCGGTTTCCCAAAGACAAGCTAGTTAGAAAAGAGTGGATAAGGAAATGTTATAGGAAGGACGTCTTTACTGCTGACAATAAACGTATTTGCTCCAAACATTTTACGTTGGAAGATTATGAAGATCACATGTATGCAAAATTAATGGGAGTACGTCCCACAAAATTAAAAAAGAATGGTAGGTTATACTAGAATTCATACCGTCTATATAAAATTGCAATGCATAAAATGTGTATTTATATATTTTTCATTCATGTTATGGTCATGTTATGAATATAGCCCTCAGATTAGTACTAATTTTTGATCGTAAATCTACAATCATTGTCATAAAAACTAAAATACTTACAATATACTTATTTAATTTTCAGCTATTCCTTCATTGAATTTACTAATTCAATCAAACACCACCCAAGCGAAAGAGGTTTTAGTAGAAAATTTACTTCAAAATTCGTCCATATGTGCTGAGACTGTAACATCAGAATCATACGAAAAAATAAGTACAGGTGCAATGGATGCAGTTGAAGTTTTTCAAGAAATTCCATTGTCATCTGCTGTTGAATCAAGTGCAAGGGATTTGCTATGTGAATATCTGCAAACACAACTAAAAGAATTACAAGAAAAGAATGTTACACTTAAAAAAGAGACACATCGAAGATTGTGATGCCTTCAAAAATAAAATAAACCAACTTCAAGACGAAAATAACACGTTAAAAAAGAAAATTAACACTGTCGAAAACCATTTACAGGAATGTAGAAAACAATTAAAAGAAGCTGGTTTAACATTTGAGAAACAAGCTAAAGTTGCCTTTGCAGATTTTCTTACAAGTAATCAACTAGATATAGCTTTAAAAAGAAAAAGCAAAGCTAGATGGACGCAGGAAGAATTGTCAAGAGCCTTCACGCTTAGGTATTTTAGCAAGAGGTGCTATATATACTTAAGACAAACTTTACATTATCCATTACCTGGAATATCCACACTACAACAGTGGGCTGCAGGAATAAATATGCGCAGTGGGATTTTAGGAGATGTTCTAAACATTATGAATGCAGCTGGACAAGAAAAAACAACTCTTCAAAGGACAGTAGCTTTGCCATACGATGAAGTAAAAGTTACTGGAATATATGAATATGACCAAAAGGCTGATGACATTGTCGGCCCGCACCAGTACATGCAAGTTGTTATGGCGAGAGGCATATTTGATAAATGGAAACAACCAATTTACCTGCAATTTGATCAAAAAATTACTAAGGAAATATTAGAAGAAATTATTGTCAGACTACATCAGATTCATTACAATGTCGTTGCATGTGTTTCAGATTGTGGTGGAGCAAATCAGGGATTATGGAAAGAGTTAAAGATAACTGATAAACAAGTCATTGATAAAACGTATTTTGACCATCCTGTGACATGCAGTCCAATTTTTATCTTTGCTGATGTGCCACATTTATTAAAACTTCTTAGAAACTGGTTCTTAGACCATGGATTTATTTTAAATGATGGCACAATTATTAACAAGGATCCTATATTAAACTTAATTGAAAGAAAAACTGAAATCAGTTCATGTTATGCATTAACACCAATGCACGTAAACTGCCAAGGACCAGAACGACAAAATGTAAAGTTGGCGGCTCAATTGTTTTCACATAGCACAGCCACTGCTTTAAAACAATATCTGCCTGGTGATAATCCAAATTTGGCAACAAATGTAGGAGATTTTGTTCAATTAATAAATAACTGGTTTGATATAATGAATAGTTACTCTCCATCTGCAACAATACCAACAAAAAAAACATATGGAATGAATTTAGTGAACCAAAATACAACATTGGAACAAATGATGGACACAATATCCAATATGAAGTGTGGAGGAAGAGAAGCTCTACAAGTTTTTCAAAAAGGTATATTGATATCAACCAAATCAATTCAGGGATTATTCAATTGCCTTAAAGAAAAATTGGACATTAAGTACATCCTTACACATCGTCTGAACCAAGATTGCTTGGAAAACTTTTTTTCACAGGTACTGCTTTAATTATTTACTTACCCAATAATATTAACATATTTTTGAATATATTTCAGTTGAGAACCAGAGGTGGCCTACATGACCACCTTTCTCCACTGAATGCTATATATAGAATTCGTATGATACTGCTGGGAAAAAATCCTGTTATTGTTCAAAAGCATGCCGCACCCATAATGGATCCACAAGAAGTCGATGAATATTTGATGGTAACATCTCTAAAGCAGGCAAATGTAAATGTTAATGTTGAAAAGCCCATTTCTCTGCTAGAGGAAAATATGTGTAGGGAAGATAGCAGCAACTTTTCGAGTTTAAGCAGCAATTCCTCTCTGGACTCCATAGAAACACCTGCATTGGAAAAAGATGGATTGATCTGCATTGCTGGTTATCTGGCAAAAAAACATCTAAAACAATATAACTATCTTGGGGAATATACCTACAAGACACGACAAAAGGAAGTAGTTAATTTACATTCATATTCATTACCTACTTGGCTGCAGAATTTATCATTTGGGGGACTTATTCAGCCTTCAGATCAGTGGTTGAATGAAGTATCTCAAATGGATAAATATTTTAATAAACTTCATAAACATGGAAAATTTAACAACAACAATAATGTTTTAAGTAATACGAGAGAGTATATTTTAAAAAAGACTCCTCAAACACCCACAAATCTTGTGAAATCCTTTTGTCGACTTCGTATTTTTATAAGAATAAAATTTTTAAATTATAAAAGGGAAGAGGATAAGCGACAAAAGCGTCATCACCCAAGCACAGGTGCTTCATCTTCATAATATGCAAAAAAAAATGAAAAAAATTGTAAATTAGTGAATAAATTCTTAAAAATTATTTTTTTTTAATTTACCTTCCTTTTGTACATTTTCATTAATTTATCAACTAACAGAAAAAAATAATAATATGAACTACCATTTTCATCATATTATTCTTTGGGTTCTTAAATAAAGATTTATGTTTACATTTGTTTTGTTTTTAAAACTATTGAGTTATTTGAGGCAGATTTTCCGTTACAACATAAATACTTTGTGCCCCAAGCCTAGACTTTAAGGTGTTTTTTGATAATAAGCCACTGGTAAACGTGAAAAAAAAACGATAATCAGTAAATACCCAACGAGTATTTTAAATATTTCGTCCCCGTGACGTATTCCCGCGCTTTTGTTACTGCTCGCTCATTGGTGAAAAGTTACCAGGCAACCTTTCTTTTTAGAAACCTTGTGTAATAACAACCGTACGGTTGCTCGCCGGTGTGTAACAACATATGCCGCTTCAAATTACCAGCTGAATGCGGAATCTCAAAGCTTGCAACTGTACGGCCTCTCGCTGGCATGCGTTAACATGTGCTGTTTTAAGTCAATCGAACTACTCCACTTATAATCGCAAAGACAGCACCTAGCCAATTTTTCAGCTTTTCGGCGCTCTTTATTAGCGTGGCTCTTCATGTGTCTTTTCAAATCTCCGTTCGATCGACACTTGTGCGTGCATAAAGCACAACTGAACGGCTTCTCGCCGGTATGTACAAACATATGGAGCTTGAGATGACCGGACTGCCTGAATTTGGAATCGCAGATGTTACAGCTGAACGGTTTGACGTCGGTGTGCGTTAGCATGTGCTGTTTCAAAAGAGTGCGTTGTCGGCACTTGTAATCGCAAAGACCGCAACTTATCGGTTTGTCGACGGAGTGAGTTAGCTTGTGTTTTTTTAAACTAGTAGGATCTCGGCATTTGAAATTGCAAAATTCACAACTGAGAGGTTTCTCTCCGGAATGCGTTAACATATGCTGACTCATCCGTCGGCGAACTCTGCAAGTATAGTCGCAAAGACCACAAGCGAGCGGTTTCCCGTCGGCGTGGCATAACATGTGTTCTTTCAACGACATGAGAGATAGATACTTTTGACCGCAAAAAACACAACTGAACGTTCTCGCCTGGGTGTGAGTTAGCTTGTGTTGATTCAATCGAAGAGGATGCCGGCACTTAAAGTCGCAAAGACCACAACTAAGAGGTTTCCCGTCAAAGTGTATTAAAATATGCTGATTCAATTGCTTGCGATCACGCGCTTTATAATCGCAAAGACCACAACTAAACAGCATTAATTGGGACTCAGTCAACCCCGCGCTTTTTTTACTCAGCGTTTTCTTCTTGGTGTGTGTTAACAAGTGCCTTTTCAAAGAGCTGTTCGTTCGGGTGCTATAATTGCACAGGTCACAACTGTACGGCTTCTCACCGGTGTGTATTAAAACGTGATCCCGCAAAGTAACTTCCCGTCGGCTTCTATAATCGCAAAAATCACAACCGAATGGCTTCTCGATGGTGTGTATTAACTTGTGATGTCTCATCCTGCACCAGTAGCGGCATTTGTAATCACAGCTATCGCAGCTGAACAACTTCCTTCGGTTGCGCGTTGATTTCTGTAATGGATCAGGACATCTGAAACGAAACTGGCGTTTATAATATGAACTCAAGAGAAGCAATAAAACATAATCACATAATAATAATAATATAACACGCGAAGAAATATTCTGAAATGCGAAATTTCGGGTTATTAGTTACATCAAAGCATCATCAAAATTTTATGCGTATCAGATGAGAGTGAGAGAAAAGAGTAGATGTAGACTTTTTTGTTCAACAATTTTATTTCGAAAGCTGCGAGATGTGAAAAATGTAAGTTTTTTCTATAACTTGTGACATCGAATATCCTAGAGCTTTTATCCCGTTTTATCACTTCCTTCTGCTGCGTGTTAACTTTTGTAAGGGATCGGGATATCTAAAACGAAACTGGCATTAATAATGCGAACTCAAAAGAAATAATAGAAAAAGAAATGTTCTGAAACACAGATTTTCGGGTTATTAGTTACATCAAAGCGAGATAAAAATTATACACGTACCTACATATCAGCTGACAGCAAGAGCAAAAGATGTGATGTAATATCGGCTGCTCAATAACTTTATTCTCTCTGCATGTAGTCAGTTGAATTACTATTACTGATGCTGTAACTGTAATATGATCATTTCTTATCTCTCATGTCAATTCGAAGGGCATGTGAATGAAATATAGTGGCTCAGAAACGCAGAAAAGGAAAACTCAAGAAGTTTCATTTATTTATTTTTGTTGATAAATATTATTACATGCATTCTTATAAAAAGTGAGCAAATAAAAATCAGATTAGGGTAGGCGGTGCAAAGAAAATGTATGTCTGTGATTAACTGAATTAAGTAATGTAGTACATTCATGGGCTGTCAAATTTATTGACGTTTTATTTAAGCACAGACATACATTTTCTTTGCACCGCCTACCCTAATCTGATTTTTATTTGCTCACAGGTTATAAACTGTAGCTGCCCTATATACTTAAAAAAAAATAAACGTCTACATGCACCCATATGTACCATAAGTGGTATACATAGGACTGATTTAACGTTAGACATTTTCGACTTTTATATGTGTATGAGTATTAAGCATGTGCTGTTTCAAATCCTTAATTTGTCGGCAGATATAATCGCAAAGATCACAACAAAACGACTTCTTGGTGTGCGTTGACATGTGCTTTTTTAAATCACCGCCAGATCGACACTTGTAATCGCAGTAATTACAACTGAACGGCTTCTCTCCAGTATGTATTAACATATGATACTTCAAATGCCCAGACTGTCTGAATCTAGAATCGCAAAGGACGCATCTGAACGGCTTTTTGTCGGAATGTGTTAACATGTGCTGTCTCAAATTCGATGGTTTCCTGCACTTAAAATGACAAAGGCTACAACTGATCGGCTTTCCGTCGACATGAGTTAACTTGTGCCCTTTCATATTAGAGGGATCTCGGCATCTGAAATCGCAAAGATCACAACTAAGGGGCTCCACGTCAGTGTGTATTAGGATGTGTCGCTTCAATTCTCCGCGAGATCGACACTTCTTATCGCAGACATCACAACTGAACGGTTTTTCACCGGTATGTAATAACAAGTGGTTCTTTAAACCCTTTTGCTCCCGACATTTAAAATCACAGATATCACAACTGAACGGTTTCTCTCCGGTGTGCTTCAGCAAGTGAACATTCAACTGCCTGCGTTCTTGGCAGTGGTAATCGCAAAGATTACAACTAAACGGCTTCACGCCGGTGTGTTTCAACATGTGCCGCTTCAAATCTCCGCGTGACCGACACTTTCGATCGCACAAATCACAACTGAACGGCTTCTTGCGGGTATGCGTGAACATGTGCTGACTCAATAAACCGGACAGTCTAAATCTCGAGCCGCAAATCTTGCAACTGTAGGATTTTTCACCGGTGTGCATTGTTACGTGCTGCTTCAGAGATGTGTTCGTCCGGCAAGTGTAACTGCAAAAGTCACAACTGTACGGTTTTTCGCCGGTGTGTATTAATACGTGGTCCATCAAGGTTACTTTCTGTCGACATTTGTAGTCGCAAAAATTGCAACCGAAGGGCTTCTCGTCGGTGTGTATTAGCTTGTGCCGTTTCATTCTGCTGGAATCTGGGCATTTATAATCGCAACTATCACAGCTATATAACTTCCATTTTGTGTGTGTCAGCACGTGCAATGTATCGGAATGTCTGAAACAAAACCGACGTTTATAAAGCGAATTCAAAAAAAAGTAAAAACCATTTCACTATTGATGCACATGCTATTTATTTGTAGGGGGTTGGGGGGGCATTATAACCTTTTTTGTTATTCACTACACTATTTTTTATTTAACAAAAGGAAACTGTATTAAATTGTAAATAAACACAGGCAAATATTTAAAAGACTATTTATTTGCTACAAAGAGATGCAATGCTACGTTTATAAACCAAGCTGTATATTAACGTCATAATTTTTTATGGTCATTAGTTACATCTGCATCAAAGTTACGACGTAGATCAAATCTTTCATGTATACATTCATCAGCTGGAAGCGAAAGAATAGGGTATTGATGATGGGTCTTTCTAAAAAAATAATTGTTACTAAATGAAAGGAAATCAATGGGAAATATTGACGTTTAGGTGAAAACAAAAACCATTTAAAGCCGGTAGATGTGTGGACAAACGCAAGTGACGTTATACAAGAACGCGAAAGAATAACCTATAATACACGCCGTTTATAATGATTGTTAACCCTTCATCGCTCATATGATACAAAATACATATACATATATGTAACAAGTGTCTAAATAAAAACCTGGTCAAGTGGGTTGTGATCGAGAATTTATCCATTGCATTTACATAGCAGAATTACTAAATGTAGCCTACTTGACCAGGTTTTTATTTAGACACGAGTTATAATCCTGCAATTTTTTTGTAATATTCATTAAACGATTTTTAACTTAACCCGAGTCAAGTCAATTGTGTAAAAGTCTTACATTAAATGTTTTATACATATGTATTCTTGAAAAAAAAAATAGTTGTCGCACTTGTATGTAGCAGTCATAACATGCAAAAATTAATTGAAATTAACGTGTTCTCCACCTTTACATGCGTGCCAAGCACGTCCTGTTTCAAATCATCAATTTGTCGGCAGCTGTATTCGCAAAGATCACAACAAAACGACTCGTCGGCGTGCTTTAAAATGTGCCTTTTTGAAATCGCCGCCAGCTCGGCACTTGAAATCACAAAAGTCACAACTGAACGGCTTCTCGCCGGTGTGTATTAACAAGTGTTATTACATAAATTCAGGCACTTATTTAAAAATTGTTAAACATCATACAGAATTTTCGATAGCCATAAAGTTAAGAAAATTAATTCACCTACAACTAAATTAAAATTAACAGTATTATTATTTAAGTTGTAAGGGTATTTACGAATGACGTCGTTTGACGTGCTTGTTCAGATCTCCCCTAGTTCGGCTCCTGTAATCGCAAGAATCACAACTGTAGGGCTTCTCGCTGTTATGTCTCAACATATGTGACTTCAAATGACCGGACTGCCTGAATTTGGAATCGCAGAGGTTACAGGTGAACGCTTTAACGTCGGAATGGGTTAACATGTGCTGTCTTAAATTACCCGATGCTACGCACTTAAAATCGCATAGTCTGCAACTAATCGATTTTTCAGTATATCGGTATTTTTTATCAATGTGGGTTTCCATGTGTTTTTTCAAATCTCCCTTAGATGCACTCTTGTGCGTACATAAAATACAACTGAATGGCTTCTCGCCGGTGTGTACTAACATATGACGCTTCAGATGATGGGATTGTCTGAACGCGGAGTCGCACTGCTTGCAACTGTACCGCCTCTTGTCGGAATGGGTTAACATGTGCAGTCTTAAATTTCTCGATGTTCTGCACTTAAAATCGCATACACTGCAACTTATCGGTTTGTCGACGTGGTGAGATAGCTTGTGTTGGATTAAACTAGTAAGATCTCGGCATTTGAAATCACAAAATTCACAACTCAGCGTCTTTTTGTTATTGTGTGTTAACACGTGCTTCTTCAAAGAGCTATTCTTTCGGGTGCTATAATTGCACAGATCACAACTATATGGCTTCTCGCCGGTATGTATTAAGATATGATCCATCAAAGTACCTTTCTGTCGGAATTTATAACCGCAGAAATCACAGTTAAATGGCTTCTCTCCGGTGTGTCTTAACTTGTGACGTTTTATACTGGTGGAATCGCAACATTTGTAATCACAGCTATCGCAGCTGAACAACTTCCCTCCACTGTGCGTTGCCTTTTGTAATGCATCGGGATATCTGAAAAGTAATTGGCGTTTATAATGCGAATTCAAGAGAAGTAATAAATACCAATAACATAATAGGAATATTCTAATAATATCCTAATAATAATAGGAATATTCTGAAACACGAACTTTCGGGTTATTAGCTACACTAAAGCACGACCAAGATTTTATGCGTATCAGATGAGAGGGAAAGCAAAAGGGTAGATGGACTTTGACTTTTTTGTTCAACAATTTCATTGCGAGAGCTACGAGCTGTGAAAAATGTAAATTTTTCCTGTAACTTGTGACATCGACTGTCCTAGAGCTCTTATCTTGTCAAATCAATTACTTTTACTGTGACTGTAACATGTTAATTTAGAATCCATCCAAAACACAATAAATTTTATTTATTTATTGGTTTGATAAGTGTTATTACATAAATTCAGGCACTTAAGTCTAATTTAAAATTTTTAAAACACCATGAAATTAAGAAAATTAATGCTTCTATGACTAAATTAAAATTAACAATATTATTATTTAAGTTGTAAGGTTATGATGTACTCTGACGTGCTTTTTCAAATCTCCACCACTTCGGCACCTGTAATCGCAAGAATCACAACAGTACGGCTTTTATGCCGCTTCAAGTGACCAGCTTGTCTGAATGCGGAATCGCAAAGCTTGCAACTAAACGGCCTCTTGTCGGAATGCGTTAACATGTGCTGCCTTAAATTTGGTAATCTGCTGCACTTAAAATCGCAAAGACTGCAACTGACTCAGTTTTCAGTATTTCGGCATTTTTTATCAGTGTGCCTTTCCATGTGTTTCTTCAAATCTCCCTTAGTTCGACACTTGTACGCGCATAAACTACAACTGAACGGCTTCTCGCCGATATGTACTAACAAATGGAATTTCAGATGATCGAACCGCCTGTATTTGGAATCGAAAAAGTTGCAAGTGAAAGGCTTAACGTCGGTTTGTGTTAGCATGTGCTGTTTCAAATTCTTAATTTGTCTGCAAATATAATCGCAGAGATGACAACACGACTTCCTCGTGTGCTTCGACATGTCCTTTTTAAATCACCGCCAGATCGACATTTGTAATCGCAGTAATTACAACTGAACGACTTCTCTCCAGTATGTATTAGGTTGTTCGGAAAAAAATGTCGTTTTCTTTTTAATTCAGAATGTTTATATACATAAGTTTATAAATTTTGATTAAGTTATTTCTTTTTCACCTGTGTGCATTGTTAAGCTGGGTACACATTAAGCGAACGAACACCGAATGACGAACGATCGCCGAAGAGCAAACGTTTGCTGTCCGTTTGTTCACCCTTCGGAGTATCATAAACATTTTAACTTCTTTTAACTTCATGTAACAGACAAGGATAACAGTATATGAACAAAAACTTATTGGACTGGAAATGTGAGCCCAAGAATTCCCATGCATTCTTCCTTTTTAAATTATTATGATAATTAGGATTTCTTGGATTACATAGTAATTCCTGCGTTCCATATTCTTCAAATAAGCGTAGAATTATTTCTTCGGACCACTCAAATTTGGCCATTTTATTTAGCTAAATAATTGGGCAACTTAATCTAAAATAAAACAAATAAATGTGTACTATTTATTATTTGAATAACCTTTCCATATACTATTGTGACAAGGCGAAAGTAAATTAAAATATTAGATTCATTTAGCGAATTTGAGATAAGAGAATTGCATCTAGCGCGACCTCGACATGTGCCCTCTGCAAGTGCAGAACCTTGAACAAGTTAAAACGGATTTAAAGTATCTCGTAATCTATCGTACCTTTCCGGTCTCGTAACAACTCGGAATTGCTCGAGTTGCAATTTGTATAAAAACCCCGCGATCTGCATAAAGAAAGAAGATCTTAAACTCGTTGCTATCAGAGCATGATGTAGGCTCTATTTTTTTTAAGTGTGCTGTTAGGGTAAGTTAAACTTTGTACAATTATGTTTGTCTGTATTTATTTATGTTTAATATAATATTTAAGCTACGCTATGCCCCTTGTTTCGATTTATACCGTAACACTATGTACTTAAAAGCTCAAGCTGTTCAAATAATTTTTTAAAAATCTATTTGCAAAATTTTGTCGTACACGAAACAGTTTTAATTAAATTACAACGTAAAATAAATTTACGTCGGATTGCATCAAAGAAGCTGGTTTCCGACTTGCGACTTATTTTCAAAGACTGCAGCCGACACTTTCATGTACCGCCCTTGGAGCGAACGCAATCGAAGGCGAACCAATCGTTCCTTTTGCCTTTGTTTAATCGTACACACTGGCCAAATTCGCCTTCGGTTTTTAAAATGTTCGTTTGGTGTTCGTTTACTTTACTGTCTGCATACGCGCAAATCGGCGTACTTAGGGAGCGAATACACCATAGACAAACCGAACGTTTCGCTTGCCTTCGTCTCGGCGAATACATTGACTAAATTCGCCTTCGTTCATTCGACGTTCGATGTTCGTTCGCTTAATGTGTACCCAGCTTCACGTGCTGCTTCAGAGATGTGTTCGTCCGGCAAGTGTAATTGCAAAAGTCACAACTGTACGGTTTCTCGCCGGTGTGTATTAATAAGTGGTCCATCAAGGTTACTTTCTGTCGACATTTGTAGTCGCAAAAATTGCAACTGAAGGGCTTCTCATTGGTGTGTATTAGCTTGTGCCGTTTCATTCTGCTGGAATCTGAGCATTTATAATCGCAACTATCACAGCTATATAACTTCCATTTTGTGTGTGTCAGCACGTGCAATGTATCGGAATGTCTGAAACAGAACCGACGTTTATAAAGCGAATTCAAAAAAAAAGTAAAAACCTATTGATGCACATGCTATTTATTTGTAGGGGGCGGGGGGGCATTATAACCTTTTCTGTTATTCACCACACTATTTTTTATTTAACAAAAGGAAACTGTATTAAATTGTAAATAAACACAGTCAAATATTTAAAATACTATTTATTTGCTACAAAGAGATGCAATGCTACGTTTATAAATCAAGCTGTATATTAACGTCATAATTTTTTATGGTTATTAGTTACATCTGCATCAAAGTTACGACGTTGATGAAATCTTTCACGTATAACATTCATCAGCTGGAAGCGAAAGAATAGGGTATTGATGATGGTCTTTCTAAAAAAATAATTGTTAATAAATGAAAGGAAACCAATGGGAAATATTGACGTTTAGGTGAAAACAAAAACCATTTAGAGCCGGTAGATGTGTGTACATACGCAAGTGACGTTATACAAGAACGCGAAAGAATGACCTATAATACACGCCGTTTATAATGATTGTTAACCCTTCATCGCTCATACGATACAAAATACATATACATATATACATACGTATAATCCTGCAATTTTTTTGTAATATTCATTAGACGATTTTTAACTTAACCCGAGTCAAGTCAATTGTGTAAAAGTCTTACATTAAATGTTTTATACATATGTATTCTTGAAAAAAAAAATAGTTGTCGCACTTGTATGTAGCAGTCACAACATGCAAAAATTCATTGAAATTAACGCGTTCTCTACCTTTACATGCGTGTCAAGCACGTCCTGTTTCAAATCATCAATTTGTCGGCAGCTGTATTCGCAAAGATCACAACAAAACGACTCGTCGGCGTGCTTTAAAATGTGCCTTTTTGAAATCGCCGCCAGCTCAGCACTTGAAATCACAAAAGTCACAACTGAACGGCTTCTCGTCGGTGTGTATTAACAAGTGTTATTACATAAATTCAGGCACTTATTTAAAAATTGTTAAACATCATACAGAATTTTCGATAGCCATAAAGTTAAGAAAATTAATTCACCTACAACTAAATTAAAATTAACAGTATTATTATTTAAGTTGTAAGGGTATTTACGAATGACGTCGGTTGACGTGCTTGTTCAGATCTCCCCTAGTTCGGCTCCTGTAATCGCAAGAATCACAACTGTAGGGCTTCTCGCTGTTATGTCTCAACATATGTGACTTCAAATGGCCGGATTGCCTGAATTTGGAATCGCAGAGGTTACAGGTGAACGCTTTAACGTCGGAATGGGTTAACATGTGCTGTCTTAAATTACCCGATGCTACGCACTTAAAATCGCATAGACTGCAACTAATCGACTTTTCAGTATATCGGTATTTTTTATCAATGTGGGTTTCCATGTGTTTTTTCAAATCTCCCTTAGATCCACTCTTGTGCGTACATAAACTACAACTGAATGGCTTCTCACCGGTGTGTACTAACATATGACGCTTCAGATGATGGGATTGTCTGAACGCGGAGTCGCACAGCTTGCAACTGTACCGCCTCTTGTCGGAATGGGTTAACATGTGCTGTCTTAAATTACTCGATGTTCTGCACTTAAAATCGCATAGACTGCAACTAACAGATTTTTCAGTATTTCGGTATGTTTTATCAACATGGGTTTTCATGTGTCTGTCCAACCCTTGCTTAACTCCACACTGGAACGTGCATAAACTACAACTGAACGGCTTCTCGCCGGTGTGTACTAACAAATGACGCTTCAGATGAGCGGACTGCCTGAATTTCGAATCGCAGAGGTTGCAGTTGAACGGTTTAATGTCTGTGTGTGTTAGCATGTGCTGTTTAAGATGCCTGCGTTGTCGACATTTATAATCGCAAAGACCGCAACTTATCGGTTTATCGGAGTGAGTTAGCTTGTGTTGGATTAAACTAGTAAGATCTCGGCATTTGAAATCACAAAATTCACAACTCAGCGTCTTTTTGTTATTGTGTGTTAACAAGTGCTTCTTCAAACAGCTATTCTTTCGGGTGCTATAATTGCACAGATCACAACTATATGGCTTCTCGCCAGTGTGTATTAAGATATGATCCATCAAAGTACCTTTCTGTCGGAATTTATAACCGCAGAAATCACAGTTAAATGGCTTCTCTCCGGTGTGTCTTAACTTGTGACGTTTCATACTGGTGGAATCGCAACATTTGTAATCACAGCTATCGCAGCTGAACAACTTCCCTCCACTGTGCGTTGCCTTTTGTAATGCATCGGGATATCTGAAAAGTAATTGGCGTTTATAATGCGAATTCAAGAGAAGTAATAAATACCAATAACATAACAATAACACAAAACGCGAAGGAATATTCTGAAACACGAACTTTCGGGTTATTAGCTACACTAAAGCACGACCAAGATTTTATGCGTATCAGATGAGAGGGAAAGCAAAAGAGTAGATGAACTTTTTTGAAAAAGGTAAATTCTTCCTGTAACTTGTGACATCGACTGTCCTAGAACTCTTATCTTGTCGAATCAATTACTTTTACTGTGATTGTAACATGTTAATTTAAAATCCATCCAAAATACAATAAATTTTGATAAGTGTTATTACATAAATTCGGGCCTTTAACTCTAATTTAAAATTTTCAACACCATGAAGTTAAGAAAATTAATGCATCTACGATTAAATTAAAATTAGCAATATTTATTATTTAAGTTGTAAGGTTATGGTGTACTTTGACGTGCATTTTCAAATCTCCAGCACTTCGGCACCTGTAATCGCAAGAATCACAACAGTACGGCTTTTCGCGGGTGTGTATTAACATATGCCGCTTCAAGTGACCAGCTTGTCTGAATGCGGAATCGCAAAGCTTGCAACTAAACGGCCTCTTGTCGGAATGCGTTAACATGTGCTGCCTTAAATTTGGTAATCTGCTGCACTTAAAATCACAAAGACTGCAACTGACACAGTTTTCAGTATTTCGGCATTTTTTATCAGTGTGCCTTTACATGTGTTTCTTCAAATCTCCCTTAGTTCGACACTTGTACGCGCATAAACTACAACTGAACGGCTTCTCGCCGATATGTACTAACAAATGGAATTTCAGGTGATCGAACCGCCTGTATTTGGAATCGCAAAGGTTGCAAATGAAAGGCTTAACGTCGGTGTGTGTTAGCATGTGCTGTTTCAAATTCTTAATTTGTCTGCAGATATAATCGCAGAGATCACAACACGACATTTGTAATCGCAGTAATTACAACTGAACGGCTTCTCTCCAGTACGTATTAGGTTGTTCGGAAAAAAATGTCGTTTTCTTTTTAATTCAGAATGTTTATATACATAAGTATATAAATTTTGATTAAGCTATATCTTTTTCACCTGTGTGCATTGTTAAGCTGGGTACACATTAAGCGAACGAACACCGAATGACGAACGATCGCCGAAGAGCAAACGTTTGCTGTCCGTTTGTTCACCATTCGGAGTTCACATTTTAACTTCTTTTAACTTCATGTAACAGTGTGACATACTTTTTTTTGTAAGTAGATTCTCACCTGTTTGGTTGCCATAGCTCAGTTTAGCCGGAGGCTGAGGTGGATTCGGAGGGATAATTCTTCGAACTATCTTCTTAAAAAATAACTTGCGTAATTCATAAAAAAATAGTAAACGTTAGATGACAAAACGAAAGCTGTTGAGCGCCAAGTAATCTCTTTAAACTGTAATTACTAAAACAGTCCGGAACCAAACTAATGAACTCGAAACGGATTTTTAGATTACGCAAATTTATTTTAAAGAAATTGCTCTTTAATCGTAACAGAAAATGAAAAAGAATGTTTGAAAATGAAAAATAATATAATTGATAAATTATGTAACGATTTAACATAAATGGTAATTTGACCAATAAAATATATAACTAACATGTGTACAATGGTTTAAATGTGACAAAACTTAAAGTAGTAAAAATTATATATGATGCAAACTATAGATAAATGACCCATACAAATAAATGTAATATAGCACTAGATAAATACGAAGGTGACCCAATATACTATAATTATTGTCCACTGACAATCAAAATAAATATTAATGGATTATTTCCATACGGTACGATAATGTTTCCAAAACGATACGGCACGATACGGTAGTTTCTTCAATACGATACGGTAATTTTCTCGATACGATACGATACAGTACGGTACGATAGTTTCTTCAATACGATACGATACGATAAGTTTGTCCATACGAAGCGATACTGACAGTTTTGTCGATACGATACGATACTAATACAAATCGTTGTTTCTTACGCAATCCTGACGATAGCTTGACCTGAGTTCAATCTAAACGACACCGTTGAATTATATCTTCAAACGACTCCGGTGATATCTTCAGAACGACAACGCAGTAAATAGCAAGGAATTTTCTCATAAAAACTCGTGCGGTAGGAGGAAAACTTCGGCCTCGGTAACTCAACACAATTTCGGGAATCCAAAAAAACTAATCTTCAAATGTTCAACACAATTTCGGAAGTCCAAAAAAACTAATCTTCAAACAATTTCGGAAGTCAAAAAAAAACTCTACATAAAGAGAAAAAGAACCTTAGAAAATATTCTCCTAAACAACTAGAGGACTTACAATCTTCTGTTAGTTTTTTCCTGATCGAGAACTTTAACGCAACACGTGCTCGGATACGTGCTTGGCGAAACGGTAGCGTTTGTGGCAAAAAACAGACGACAAAATGACAACAGTAGGGCTTACGAGAGATAGAGACGTAAATATTTGCCAAACTGGAATATCTCAAAGCCGTTCAGCTTCACAAAACCACAAAAATTTGAAGACGCAAACCAAGCGTCTGCAATGGCGTACCCGCACGCAGTAATCGTACGATAATCGAAGAGGACGGAAACTCGTCAAAAATTTTAACACGCAATTTCCGCAATACGTCATCAAGAAATGTCGATCAATAAAATCGACCAAAAGACCATGTACGACATCTACAGATTAATTTCCGAAACAAACAAATGGCTTGAAGAAGAAAAAGAAATCCGCATTACTATCTGAAATTAAAACACAAATCCTGAGAGATAGAGGCGTGAAAGTCATAAATACGAAATTAATTAAACGAACGAAACAGTTTTTGCTTAAATTTCAACACCAAAATAACGAGAAAATACGTAAAAAAAAATAATGTAACGGACAGCGAAAAATGTGAACGTTACAACAGACAAGGATAACAGTATATGAACAAAAACTTATTGGACTGGAAATGTGAGCCCAAGAATTCCCATGCATTCTTCCTTTTTAAATTATTATGATAATTAGGATTTCTTGGATTACATAGTAATTCCGGCGTTCCATATTCTTCAAATAAGCGTAGAATTATTTCTTCGGACCCCTCAAATTTGGCCATTTTATTTAGCTAAATAATTGGGCAACTTAATCTAAAATAAAACAAATAAATTTGTATTATTTGTTATTTGAATAACCTTTCCATAAACTATGTATTTGAAAGCTCAAGCTGTTCAAATAATTTTTTTTTAAATCTATTTGCGAAATTTTGTCGTACACGAAACAGTTTTAATTAAATTACAACGTAAAATAAATTTACGTCGGACTGCATCAAAGAAACTGGGTTCCGACTTGCGACTTATTTTCAAAGACTGCAGCCGACACTTTCATGTACCGCTCTTGGAGCGAACGCAATCGAAGGCGAGCCAATCGTTCCTTTTGCCTTTGTTTAATCGTACACACTGGCCAAATTCGCCTTCGGTTTTTAAAATGTTCGTTTTGTGTTCGTTTACTTTACTGTCTGTATACGCGCAAATCGGCGTACTTAGGGAGCGAATACACCGTAGACGAACCTAACGTTTCGCTTGCCTTCGTCTCGGCGAATACATTGACTAAATTCGCCTTCGTTCATTCGACGTTCGATGTTCGTTCGCTTAAGAGCCGGAACTTCCTGAAATACGATTTTTTGAAATAACTTTGCTGCTATTCCAGTTGTTATAAATTGTCAAAAAAAATATATGTTGTAGAAAAGAAGTTATATTAAACGACTATTGTTTTAGAAAAGCGATTAGTTTAATTTTTCTTAGTGAAAAAAAAATATCGAAAGCAGCACTGAAATTTTTTTAAAATAACTTTTGCTTGGAAAATATGCATTATTTTAAATTGAAAAAAATACTAGAATAATCATTTCATAATTACCTAAACGACTGTTGTTTTCTTTTTTTTTTTTAATTTTTTATTTTTTATAAATAAACAGGCATTTATTGAAATAGAGCTTCCATATACACGAATAAACGTAGTATTCTGTACCCCGCAACCCGTTCGCCAGTCTTTCACGGACACTCAAAGGAGAAGCATGCGTCACGTCTCTCCGCCGCTACTTACGTATCGATGCATCAATGGTTTGTAACTAGGATAAGATATTGCACCTAAAAATAGATGCCTTCGAACCGAGAGTAATCGAATATTACCGATGTTTTGGAATCATTTCTATATTCATATCGGTGATTCATATACAGCGTGTCGCTAAATTCCGTGGACATGATTTAATCACAGACTCCTCAAAAATAAGATGATTGAACCCAATTTATCTATATCCCAAATTGCTTCATTAAGACAGTATTCTGCTTCAAAGTTGTTGAAAAAAAGTTAAATATTCTTATAAAAAAAGAATGCTTGAACCAATTTGTATGATATTTGGCATGAGTATCTACGGGAAGTTAAGTCATATTTTTGGATGGGTTTAGTAATTTGGAGTAGACAGCTGTGCAACTAGTGTGAAAGTTCTTAGAAAGAAGCGTTCATTGGGAAACTTTTTTGCGTCTTTGTAATTTTTGATACCTACTTCTTACTTCTACAGGATGGGGCATAGGAACCTGACGATTTTCGTAATGAAATAGCACACACAATTTGCAAAATTTTTATTTAGTGTTTGTTTTATAAGAAAGGTAACTTTATACCATTTTTTTTTTAAAGAGAACATCGGTGATCTGGGCTCCACGATTTCTTACACACTGTTCTAATCTTTCTCGAAGGTTTCTTATTACTCGCTCAATCATCTGCGGAGGAATGGCTCCAATTTCGTCTCTTATTCGCTGCTGTAAGTCTTGAATAGTGGCGGGCCGAGGAGTGTAAACTTTGTTCTTAAGGTAACCCCACAATCAATAATCACAAAAGGTTAAATCGGGAGAACGAGCAGGATAAGGAACATCACCAAATCGTGAAATTAAATGTCCAGGGAACATTTCTCGCAACACAGACATTGTTCGCCTTGCCGTGTGGGATATCGCCCCATCTTGCTGAAACCATACAGTGTTACGATCAATTCCTAATTGACGCAATTGGAGACGAAATTACAGCCATTCCTCCGCAGATGATTGAGCGAGTAATAAGAAACCTTCGAGAAAGATTAGAACAGTGTGTAAGAAATCGTGAAGCCCACCTCACTGATGTTCTCTTTAAAAAATAAAATGGCATAAAGTTCCCTTCTTATAAAACAAACATTAAATAAAAATTTTGCAAATTGTGTGTGCTATTTCATTACGAAAATCGTCAGGTTCCTATGCTCCATCCTGTATATGGATATTTTATTTTTAGAAAGAGTCATTCATTAGTGAACGTTTTTGCGTCTTTGCAAATTTTGACACTTGTTATGGTTTAGTAAAAAATAGAAAAATCAAAATGGCTGCTTTTTCTAATTTGTGACCAAAATTGTAGAACGTAACAAAAACAAAAGGTTTATTTTTTTAATTATTAACCGATTCAAAAAATTTAAAAATTGGTCTTATATGGATTTTTATGTAGATTTCACCTATACTAGCAGTTTCGCGGTAGCGAAAAAATATAATTTTTTTAAATGGAACACCCTGTATATTTTTCCAAATTTTTAATCCTTGAGTCACCCTGATAACAAACATACACTGTCTATAAGACACTGTATATAAATATCGTGTAATTGGTTTACTAGTTTTTGTGTTATTCGTCAATTTATTGAAAACTTTTAAATATTTTTCAGCCTACCTAGAAGTATTATTTTAAGAGATACGAACAACTTTAAATACAATAGTTGTGGGATTTTGTACGTAATATCTTTTAGAGCTCTCACAAAAAACAAAAGCGCATCGCAAAGGGGACAAAAAATTACAATTTTTGTTTTTTTTTAAATGGAATACCCTATACATTGTTCAATGTAGTGAAATATCATTGTTTGCTGATTTCAGAAATATATAACATTTTGATACTTGGATGAGCGGTTTGTGAGATATTTGATTCTAAAATATCAATAAGTGAATAATTATTTAAAAAATCAGGACTTGGAAAAATATTGTTAATTAATTTTGTATCGTTTCAAATTATTTGAATACCTCTGTAATAATTTCATTGAAGGTATGTATACAATATAATTAATTTATATTAACCGCGTATTCAACACAGGTATGTACAGTCTTATTGTGATTTGATTTTAATGAAAGATTAAATATCATCGTTTAACCAAAAAATACGATTTTTCTTTCAACATATCGTATTTATTTTTGCTTCAGTTTACTTTTCAAAACCATTTTATATTATTAATATACGAAAGTGACTGTCCTGTCTGTTATTGCAAATAATAGGTATCAATATGAAATACTGATTGTATCAACTTATTTAATATAATCTTGTCTCACAAGTAAGCAATTTATTAGCGAAGTTTTAGATGGTAATTGTAACTTATGTAACTTACGAAACGTAAGTTACATAAATGCGTATTTAAAATTGTGAGATGTAAATCTGTAAATAATAGATATTTTACAATAGTTATTATTAGCGAATTTCAGGTCTTTTTTCCGTTTTTTTTTTCCTATCGAGAAAAATTAGACTAATCTTGTTTTGACATCAACTATCGCCTAATATATTTTCTTTTCAGCAATATATATTTTTTTAGAATTCATAAAAGCTTGTACAGAAGAAAAATATTTACAAAATAGTTTCTGAGACAGTTCCTACACCTAATTTGACGAAAATGCAACTGAATTGCTTTTTTAAATACTTTTTTTAAGAGAAATATCTAAATTTGATTTCAATTTCTGACGATAAAAAAGTGTACTGCATTTAAAGCCATCTACATATTATAGCGCGCAAACCTTACGCTGCGAGTGGTTGTTGTCCAGGATGTAATTTCGACGAATAAATGTAAGTACGCGATAGTGGCGCAAAGTGTATTGCTGCCGGGGGAAGTGGGGGTGAAATCGCTTCCCTGGCTGAGGGAGTTCCGGCTCTTAATGTGTACCATAGATTAATAAGGAAAGATGTGAATCTACCATATCGACCGTAAGACAAGAATGTTTGCGCCACCTAGGATCAGAGAACAAAATTAAAAGCGCGATTGCAAATTATTGCACTTGTTTATATTAAAATTACTTTTTCAAAATAAAATCCCACTTATTACTGTTCACATGTATGAGCAGCAATAGATATGACTTTTTTGTATGTTTAACTGTTCTATAAAAAGATAAAACAAATACACAAAGTAAAATCACTGAGAATAATTAGTCAGTTTATTAAAAGCAACTAATTAATAATTCACAATATGATTTACAAGACACAATAGCTCATCTCCAAATGAAATAAGGTAGGTATGTACATGTGATTAAGGTTTTTTCTTAGTCTGTGGTAACTTACATTAACACGTCAAGTCCGGGTGCGTTGTGGATGTATTGGCGCATTTTGGAGCTTTACAATACTTTCTTGTGGGCATTTCTTCAAAACTATCCAATCTAAATGTACCAAAATTGTTCACATACAGAAAAAAAAAACTTTTTAGAAATAAATAAATATACTCACGATTCACAAGAATTCTCGACGTGCACAACTTCATACGTCAAATAACAGAAGTTGTTCACATGAAATGGAAGTAATGTTCTGCACTGTAATTCCTGTAATATTATGACAGGTAAGTGCAGAAACCTATAAAACTGCCATCTCTGAGACGAGAACAACAATATCATATCTATTTAACCTTGATCATAAGACATTCAACCCCCTGATGTGTACCCAGCTTTACGTGCTGCTTCAGAGATGTGTTCGTCCGGCAAGTGTAATTGCAAAAGTCACAACTGTATGGTTTCTCGCCGGTGTGTATTAATAAGTGGTCCATCAAGGTTACTTTCTATCGACATTTGTAGTCGCAAAAATTGCAACTGAAGGGCTTCTCATTGGTGTGTATTAGCTTGTGCCGTTTCATTCTGCTGGAATCTGAGCATTTATAATCGCAACTATCACAGCTATATAACTTCCATTTTGTGTGTGTCAGCACGTGCAATGTATCGGAATGTCTGAAACAGAACCGACGTTTATAAAGCGAATTCAAAAAAAAAGTAAAAACCTATTGATGCACATGCTATTTATTTGTAGGGGGCGGGGGGGCATTATAACCTTTTCTGTTATTCACCACACTATTTTTTATTTAACAAAAGGAAACTGTATTAAATTGTAAATAAACACAGGCAAATATTTAAAATACTATTTATTTGCTACAAAGAAATGCAATGCTACGTTTATAAATCAAGCTATATATTAACGTCATAATTTTTTATGGTTATTAGTTACATCTGCATCAAAGTTACGACGTAGATGAAATCTTTCACGTATAACATTCATCAGCTGGAAGCGAAAGAATAGGGTATTGATGATGGTCTTTCTAAAAAAATAATTGTTAATAAATGAAAGGAAACCAATGGGAAATATTGACGTTTAGGTGAAAACAAAAACCATTTAGAGCCGGTAGATGTGTGTACATACGCAAGTGACATTATACAAGAACGCGAAAGAATGACCTATAATACACGCCGTTTATAATGATTGTTAACCCTTCATCGCTCATACGATACAAAATACATATACATATATACATACGTATAATCCTGCAATTTTTTTGTAATATTCATTAGACGATTTTTAACTTAACCCGAGTCAAGTCAATTGTGTAAAAGTCTTACATTAAATGTTTTATACATATGTATTCTTGAAAAAAAAAATAGTTGTCGCACTTGTATGTAGCAGTCATAACATGCAAAAATTTATTGAAATTAACGTGTTCTCCACCTTTACATGCGTGCCAAGCACGTCCTGTTTCAAATCATCAATTTGTCGGCAGCTGTATTCGCAAAGATCACAACAAAACGACTCGTCGGCGTGCTTTAAAATGTGCCTTTTTGAAATCGCCGCCAGCTCAGCACTTGAAATCACAAAAGTCACAACTGAACGGCTTCTCGTCGGTGTGTATTAACAAGTGTTATTACATAAATTCAGGCACTTATTTAAAAATTGTCAAACATCATACAGAATTTTCGATAGCCATAAAGTTAAGAAAATTAATTCACCTACAACTAAATTAAAATTAACAGTATTATTATTTAAGTTGTAAGGGTATTTACGAATGACGTCGTTTGACGTGCTTGTTCAGATCTCCCCTAGTTCGGCTTCTGTAATCGCAAGAATCACAACTGTAGGGCTTCTCGCTGTTATGTCTCAACATATGTGACTTCAAATGACCGGACTGCCTGAATTTGGAATCGCAGAGGTTACAGGTGAACGCTTTAACGTCGGAATGGGTTAACATGTGCTGTCTTAAATTACCCGATGCTACGCACTTAAAATCGCATAGTCTGCAACTAATCGATTTTTCAGTATATCGGTATTTTTTATCAATGTGGGTTTCCATGTGTTTTTTCAAATCTCCCTTAGATGCACTCTTGTGCGTACATAAAATACAACTGAATGGCTTCTCGCCGGTGTGTACTAACATATGACGCTTCAGATGATGGGATTGTCTGAACGCGGAGTCGCACAGCTTGCAACTGTACCGCCTCTTGTCGGAATGGGTTAACATGTGCAGTCTTAAATTAGTAAGATCTCGGCATTTGAAATCACAAAATTCACAACTCAGCGTCTTTTTGTTATTGTGTGTTAACACGTGCTTCTTCAAAGAGCTATTCTTTCGGGTGCTATAATTGCACAGATCACAACTATATGGCTTCTCGCCGGTGTGTATTAAGATATGATCCATCAAAGTACCTTTCTGTCGGAATTTATAACCGCAGAAATCACAGTTAAATGGCTTCTCTCCGGTGTGCCTTAACTTGTGACGTTTCATACTTTTGGAATCGCAACATTTGTAATCACAGCTATCGCAGCTGAATAACTTCCCTCCACTGTGCGTTGCCTTTTGTAATGCATCGGGATATCTGAAAAGTAATTGGCGTTTATAATGCGAATTCAAGAGAAGTAATAAATACCAATAACATAATAATAACACAAAACGCGAAGAAATATTCTGAAACACGAACTTTCGGGTTATTAGCTGCACTAAAGCACGACCAAGATTTTATGCGTATCAGATGAGAGGGAAAGCAAAAGGGTAGGTGGACTTTTTTGTTCAACAATTTCATTGCGAGAGCTACGAGCTGTGAAAAATGTAAATTTTTCCTGTAACTTGTGACATCGACTGTCCTAGAGCTCTTTCTTGTCAAATCAATTACTTTTACTGTGACTGTAACATGTTAATTTAGAATCCATCCAAAACACAATAAATTTTATTTATTTATCGGTTTGATAAGTGTTATTACATAAATTCAGGCACTTAAGTCTAGTTTAAAATTTTTGAAACACCATGAAGTTAAGAAAATTAATGCTTCTATGACTAAATTAAAATTAACAATATTATTATTTAAGTTGTAAGGTTATGGTGTACTTTGACGTGCTTTTTCAAATCTCCACCACTTCGGCACCTGTAATCGCAAGAATCACAACTGTAAGGCTTCTCGCCGGTGTGTATTAACATATGCCGCTTCAAGTGACCAGCTTGTCTGAATGCGGAATCGCAAAGCTTGCAACTAAACGGCCTCTTGTCGGAATGCGTTAACATGTGTTGCCTTAAATTTGGTAATCTGCTGCACTTAAAATCGCAAAGACTGCAACTGACCCATTTTTCAGTATTTCGGCATTTTTTATCAGTGTGCCTTTCCATGTGTTTCTTCAAATCTCCCTTAGTTCGACACTTGTACGCGCATAAACTACAACTGAACGGCTTCTCGCCGGTATGTACTAACAAATGGAATTTCAGATGATCGAACCGCCTGTACTTGGAACTGCAAAGGTTGCAAGCGAAAGGCTTAACGTCGGTGTGTGTTAGCATGTGCTGCTTCAAAAGCGCGCGTCGATGGCACTTATAATCGCAAACACTACAACTTATCAGTTTACCGACGGAGTGAGTTAGCTTGTGATTTTTTAAAGTAGTAGGATTTCGGCATTTGAAATCGCAAAATTCACAACTGAGAGGTTTCTCTCCGGAGTGCGTTAACATATGCTGACTCATCTGTACACGATCTCTGCAAATGTAATCGCAAAGATCACAACTGTGCGGTTTCCTATCGGCGCCGCCGCCGGCGTGTTTTTTCGACGACTTGCGAAATCGATACTTTTGACCGCAAAAATCATAGCTGAACGTTTTCTCCTCGGTGTGAGTTGTTAACCTGTGATGTTTCATATTAATGGGATGCCGGCATTTAAAGTCGCAAAGGTCACAACTAAGAGGTTTCCCATCAAAGTGTACTAATATATGCTGATTCAACTGTTTGCGATCACGCCCTTTAAAATCGCAAAGACGACAACTAAACCGCATTAATAGGGATTGAGTCAACTCTGCGCTAGATCGTCGCTTACTCCGCGTTTTCTTCTTATTGTGTGTTAACAAGTGCTTCTTCAAAGAGCTGTTCGTTCGGGTGCTATAATTGCACAGATCACAACTGTACGGCTTCTCGCCCGTGTGTATCAAGATGTGATCCATCAAAGTGACTTTCTGTCGGCATTTATAACCGCAGAAATCACAGCTGAATGGCTTCTCGCCGGTGTGTATTAACTTGTGCCGTTTCATCCTGGAGGAATCGCGGCATTTGTAATCGCAGCTGTCGCAGTTGATCCACTTCCCTCTGCTGCGTGTTGACTTTTGTAAGGGATCGAGAGATCTAAAACGAAACTGGCATTAAAAGAAATAATAGAGAACGTGAAGAAGTATTCTGAAACACAAATTTTCAGGTTATTAGTTACATCAAAGTGTGATCAAGATCACACATGTACATAACATATCAGCTGAAAGCAAAAGATGTATCTCACGATTTTACCTCGAAAACTGGAAGACATTTTTCTTGTAATCTGCAATATAATATCAACTGCTCAGTAACTTTATTCTCTCTGTACGTAGTCAGTTGAATTACTATTACTGATGCTGTAACTGTAAAATGATCATTTACTATCTATCATGTCAATTCGAAAGGCATGTGAATGAAATGTAGCGACTCAGAAACCCAGAAAAGGAAAACTCAAGAAGTTTCATTTGTTTATTTTTCTTGATAAATATTTTGACACGAATTCTTATATAAACTGTAGCTGCCCTATATACTTTAAACGTCTACATGCACCTATATGTACCAAAATTTCAAGCGTTCTCCACTTTTACATGCGTATTAAGCACGTGCTGCTTCAAAGCATCAATTTGTCGGCAGCTGTAATCGCAAAGATCACAACACAACGGCTTGTCGGCGTGCTTTAACATGTGCCTCTTTAAATCGCCGCCAGCTCGGCACTTGAAATCACACAAGTCACAACTGAACGGCTTCTCGCCGGTGTGTATTAACAAGTGGTACTTCAAGTGGCTACTCTGTCTGAACGTTGAATCGCAAAGGCTGCACTTGAACGGCTTTTCCTTGGAGTGCGTCAACATGTGCTGTCTCAAATTTGATGTTTTCGCGCACTTAAAATCGCAAACACTACAACGGAACGGTTTCTCGTGAGTCAACTTGTGCTCTTTTACACCAGAGGGATCTCGGCACGTGAAATCGCAAAGATCGCAACTGAACGGCTCTATGTCGGTGTGTATTAGCGCATGTCGTTTCAACCCCGCGAGAGTTCGGAAATTCTTATGGCAAAGATCACAATTGAAGGGTTTTTCACCGGTATGCAATAGCATATGGTCTTTCAAACTGTTGCGCTTTCGGTATTTGAAGTCACAAAAATCACAGCTGAACAGCTTCTCCCCGCTGTGCTTTAGCACGTGTATATTCAACTGTCTACGTTCTTGACAGCTATAATCGCACAGATCACAACTGAACGGTTTCTCGCCGGTGTGTTTTAGCATATGCCGCCTCAAATCTGCCCGCGATCGGCAATTTCGATCGCACGAATCACAACTATATGACTTCCACCCGCACGGTTTCACCCCAGCGTGCATTATCATGACGTGCTCTTTCAAAGCTGTACTCCTTCGGCAAGTGTAACTGCAAAGATCACAACTGTGCGGTTTCTCGCCGGTGTGTGTTAACACGTGCTGCTTTAAAGTTCCTTTCTGTCGGCATCTATAGCCGCAAAAGTTGCAAGCGAATGGTTTCTCGTTGGTGTGTATTAATTTATGCCGTTTCATTCTGGCGGAATTCGGGCATTTGTAATCGCAGTTGTCACAGGTGAGAAACTTCATGTTAGTTTGCATTGTCGTAAGCAAAGGGTCGGTACATCTGAAACAAAACTGGCACTTATAATGTGGAAGGATGTTCATTGTCTCACATCCGGGCGGGAGTAGAAGACACTCGAAATATTTGAGGATACGCGAATTAGTTTACATAAATAAAGGCAAAAAAAAACATATACAGAGTCTTTCCAATAAGAAACAGGTCGTGTTTTAAGAGCGACTCCTTCAAGTCTAAATATAAATACAAAGAGTTGCCTTAGAAGTAAAAAAATCTTTTTATTTTAATTTTTATTAAAACAAATTAACTTCTTGTTCATCGACGCTATCAATGCTATGACTACAGTTTATTTCTTACAGTCTCTTTTATTTTGAAAAAAATGTACACGACGTCACTTCCCTTCATTTCACATCAGCTTCTCGGCGATGTAATCCCAAAATGAGGATGCATTAAAGAAACCTCTTAAAAGGTGAGAACACTCAGCGCTTATGTGTTTGAATCATGTGCTGTTTCAAATGTTTAATATTAAGGCATTTGTAATCACAAAGACCGCAAACCAACAGTTTCTCTCCGGCCGCGTGCCTTGATGCGTGCTTTTTCAGATCTCCGCTGGATCGGCACTTGTAATCGCAAACATTACAACAGAACGGTTTCTCGCCGGTATGTCTTAACGCATGCTTCTTCAAATGACTGGACTGTCTGAATTTGCAATCGCAAACATCACAACTGAACGGCTTCTCTCCGGTGTGTTTGAGCATGTGAATTTTCAACTGCGCGCGGACTTGGCACCTGTAATCGCAAAGATCACAACCAATCGGCTTCGTGCCGGTGTGTTTCATCATGTGTCGCTTCAAGTTTCCCCGAAATCGAAACTTCCGACAGCACAAACCACAACTGAACGACTTCTTTCGGCAATGCGTAAGCATGTGCTGCCGCAATAATCTGGGCAGTCGAAACTTGCAGCCGCAAACTTCACAACCGTACGATCTACCGCCGACGTGGTTCGTCATGTGCTGTTTCAAAGACGCCTCCGTTCGGGAACTGTAACAGCAAAGATCACAAGCGTACGGTTTCTCGCCGGTGTGCGTTAACGTGTCGTCCTTTAAAGGATCTTTTCGTTGACGTCTGCAATCGCAAAGGTTAGAACTGAACGGCTCCTCGTCGACGTGAATCAACTTGTGTTGTTTCATTTGGCAACAACTGTCACAGCTGGTGAGTGTTAAGTTGCGCAAAGCATCGGAGTGTCTGAAATAAAACTGACATTATTATTTATGTTTTATATGTATGTGAGAGGGGGGGGGGTGCTATTAGATATCGCTAATCAATTATGTTCCTCCACTTATTATAGTGTAATGACTAAAGCACGGATTCAGGTACACTCCAGCATACAACGCGTGCGCACCTAAGTCCGTGCTTTAGTAATAACACAATGAAGCGCATTGCCACGTTTATAAATCCTGGGATAAAATACTATGATATATTTTTTTTGTTTTTAGATACATCAAAGCCTTACCTGGTTGCAAATGTAGAGATGTGTAAATTAAAATCACCTCCTGACCATTTGAGGAGATGGGTACGGGTCGTACGTAACATCAAAAGTACAGGGACAGAATTTACTAATAAAATAAAATTCACCAATACAGTACAATTGTCTTTATTTATGGTAATAGGTAACACGAAATAAAATAAAATTTAAAAAAAAGCAACGAGGTTGTCAAAAATGAAAGCCCGAAAATTCGGTACTACATTACCGCAATGTCACCCCAACCTTGATTACATCGTCCGCGCCCCACACGTCAGTTGTCGAGTCGTCTGCGACGTCCAATGAGTATCGGATTCGGCGGAGGGCCGCTGAAGCTAAGAAGGCGTGTTGTTATTCCCAGCACGCTCTCTCGGCGAAAGCGGTTGGGTGAATTCAAGTCCAGACAGACGAGGAAGTAATGGCCGCCATCAGGGTGGCGTCTGCGTACAGGACGGTCTCCACGGAAGCCGTCCTGGTGATAGCTGGAATTCCTCCAATTAGACTGCAGATCTAAGAACGTATTAAAGAATCGCTAATTGCAGAAAGGGGACATGTCACATTTTTTAAGAAATTGGCATTTGTGACTTTGCTTGTTTTAGACAGCTAGACGCGTGTTTACTGCATTTTATGGCACATGTCACATTACTCGTTTAGATGCTGCGAGTTGACAAAGTTTTTGTTTACTGCAGAAACGGAGTATGTTCAACAGATATCTCTTTTCTACAGTAAACGTAAGTACGGGCATTTTTCAGAATTCGCCGGTCACTGCAGCGGTAGACGTTTAAAATTTTTAAATCCACTCTAAGTAAAGCTATAATAAATTATTTTGGCTATAATAAGTTATTAACTTATTATAACTATATTATTATTATATACTTATTATTGCTATAATAACTTTTTATAACTTTACAGTGGATTTAAAAATTTTAAAACATCTACCGGTGCAGTGACCGGTTAATTTTGAAAAATGACGTACCACGTACCATTAAGTGGTTACATAACCTAGATTTTTATATTGAATGAGTAAATCCCTACGTTAAAATTTACATTAAAATGAGTTCTAGTTCTGACAGTGAGGTAGAAAATACAATGAAAAGAAAGAAAGGGGTTGTTAATAGCGATAATTATAAAAGAAATATAATAAAAAATGCGAAACTACGTGGTAAACAACATGTTAATTATGCCGGAAAAGTGGTCCCTGCAAAAGTACCTGCTGGTGATGAGTGGTATGTTGTATTGTTTGTAATCGGTTTTGTTGTAATTGTTAGTTTCATTTTTTGTTTTAGTTGCTATCAGAAATGCTTGGAAAAATTTACTGAAATTGAGAAAATTTATATGTTTCAATCGTTTCGTGTTATTGAAAGTAAAAATGAGCAAGATTTGCATTTACAGAGACTTATGGAGATTCATCCTGTTTCTCGAAAAAGAAGTAGGAAAGAAATCGGTGATCAAAGTAATAAAGAGCCAAGGTCAGTGACCATTAAATATTTTATACTTAATGGAGAACAAAGAGTTGCAGTTTGCAAACAAGCATTTTTGTCAGTTCATGCTGTACCTAGAAAACGTTGTGAACGTATTAGTACTCTCTTAACAAAAGGCCAAAGTCCACGAGATATGCGTGGCAAAAATGTTAGTGGTAATGCTATCAAAGGAAACATTATTGCTAATATTCGTAGTCACATCGAATCTTACCCCGTCAAAATATCACATTATACAAGTCGAGAAGTTCGTTATTTGGACTGCAGACTGTCAGTAAAAGCAATGTATGAAATGTTTACAAAAAAACACCCTAACGATAAAATTTCATATAAATTTTATTAGACTGTTTTCAAACAAAATTTTGACTTGAAATTTGGACGACCTGCAAAAGACACCTGCAGTACCTGCGAAGAGCTTAATGCTAAAATTAAGAGTGACAAATTGGATGAGAATGCCAAAAGGATAGCCGTTGCCGAACTTCTTGTGCATAAGCGACGTAGTGAGAAATTCTATACTAAATTAAAATTTGCAAAAGAAATGTGTGAAAAAAATGATGATATTCTGGCAATTTGCATTGATTACATGGCTAATGTTTCCCTACCTCAAATACCTGTACAGGATATCTACTATTTTCGTCAACTTACAGTATGCACATTCGGAATCCATAACATAAAATCTGAACAGATGACCTGTTATGTGTACCACGAAGGGGAAGCAGGTAAAGGGGCAAATGATGTATGTTCTTTACTAAAGCATTACATTGATCAAGTTGTTGAAAGACGAATTAGAAAAATTTACATTTTTTGCGATAATTGTTGTGGACAAAACAAAAACAATACAATGATTCGATTATTAATGAGCCATATAGAAAAAACAAGATTTGAAGAAATACACATGTATTTCCCTACGAGAGGACATTCTTTCATGCGCTGCGATCATGACTTCGGTATAATCAAAAGAGCGCTCAACAAAACCGAAAGATTCTATACTGTCCAAGAGTACTGTGAAATTATTCACAATACATCCAAAAATGCACAAAAAATCCCCATTGTTGAAGTTTCTAAAGACTTAGTTTATGATTATAAAAGCTGGTGGCCCAAATTTTACAAGAAATCGTGCTTGAGCAATGAATCTTATGGGAAAAATGTGCCAAGATGTGCAAAAAAGACATTTTCTATCTCATCTTACCACCACGTAATGATATCTTCTTCTCATGAAGTAGTTTGCAGAGATTTTATAGACAGTCTAGGCACAGACACATTCAGACTGAGGAATACTGTACCTAATTTAGAATTTCCCATCAAAAAAGCTTATCCAGAAGAGCTGCCAATAAACAAGAAGAAGTTTACGGATATAAAGAACACAATAAAATTTATTCCAGACACATGTAAATATAAAGAATTTTGGGAAGAAATTACGTCTTTGCCAACAAAGGATACAGAAGGGGACAGCGAATAAGTGTATTTTGTATTAAATGTGAAGAAGAAAACATTAACAATAAAAAATGGGCCTATTTTTGTTTGAGTGTCTTTTATTTCTTGCAAAAAGGGGACATGTCCATTTGATACTCTTGAGAGGTGAGCTAATTGGAAAAACACAAATCAAGTAGATTCTACACCAGCTCACGGCGACTGTTGTAAAGAAAGTGCTGCCAAAAATATAGGTACAAAACATTTGTTTTAAACAAATTAGACAGTTTTTTTCACTTCCTGAACATGTTTGAAAATGTGACATGACCCCTTTCTGCAATTAGCGATTCAAGTATACACGGGACATCAGGTAAAGGCCTTGGCGAGGAAAGAAATGTATGATGTCTGGCAAGAGAAATGGACCCAATACCAAGCGTGGGCCAAGGTCTTTATCAAGGATGTATCCAAGTATCCAAAGGAAACTAAAAGAAAGGAAGACAGCCAACTGTCTTTATTGCGGGCAGGAAGATGACTCGCCGGAGCATATTATTTTTGTGTGCCCAAGGTGGTATAACGTTCGCTTGAGGCCAGAGCTGGTTTTGGGCATGCCCTTAACCAAAAACAACATAGCAGATATTATACTAAGAGACGGCGACGCTTTTAACACAATCGCAGGCATGTTACGAGAAATAATGGCAAAAAAGTGCAAAAACGAAAAACTGATGGTAGACTGAGAGTGAAAGCAGGGGGAGAAGAGGGGTACTGGATATGGAAAGGAAGGGCGAAAAGAAACGAGAGGACAGAAGAGGAAGAAAAGAAGATGAAGGGAAGAAGAAAGAAGAGGGAGGAAGAGGTGTGAAGAGGAGGAAGGGGACGGAAAAGGAAGAAAGAGGAGCGAGGAAAAAGGAAAAAAAGACAGAAAGAGGATAGAAACAACATGTGCAGAAGAAGAAATGCCGGAAGGCGGTACCCTCTGCGCAGAGTGGAGAAAAGAGGATAGGGGTTTAATTGGTAGATGCCTGGCTTGAGTCGGGTGAATCCAATACATTCGGCGCGTATTTTTGCTGCAGGATGTCTTTAGAAGATTCCCCGACCTCTTAAAAAAAGACGAGGGGGGGGGTAATGGCGTTGTCAAACTGATCTTGCGATAACTTCAAGATGGTTGGCCCCAAATATCACACCACGAACGTCTTGGATAGTCAAAGAGGGATGATCATACTCGTATTAAACAAGGGGGTTGAGAGAAGAAGACAGTTTACTCGTATTAGAAATGAGGAAGACGAAAACTATTCCGTGTTGCGCAGTGAAGGCTCTTGTTTAGTTGCGCACAAATTAAACGCGCATGGCAAATGACGGTCTTTTCGTGTTCCTACGCAAAACAAGGTGACTCGAAAAACTGGAAAGGATTTTAACGGGGTTTTCACCCGTAACACTTGACGTTGAGCAAGGCTTCGATCAGCAGGGTGCGAAAGAGTATTGGATATTGACGATGGTCCTTTTACGAAATAATTGTTAATAAATTATAGGAGATCAATAAGAAATGTTGACGTTAACTTCTAATAACTGTTTAGGTGAAAATAAAAACCACTTGGAAGTCAAAAGTACGCATAAAATAACGCGAAAGAATGACTTGTAATAAACACATTTTATAATATAAATATTGATATATTTTTGTAATATTTATTAAACGATTTCTTAGACTTAACCCCAACAAGATCAGTTGGCAAAAGTCTTACATTAACTACTTTATCTGTATACTTGTATACTTTCTTTAAATCAAACTATTATACACTTGCAAAAATTAATTTAATTCCATGCGTTCTCCACCTTCACGTGCGCATTGAACGCGTGCTGTTTCAATTCTTCAATTCGTCGGCAGCTGTAACCGCAAAGATCACAACAAAACGGCTCGTCGGTGTGCTTCAACATGTGCCGCTTCAAATCTCCGCGAAATCGAAATTCTCGATCGCACAAGTCGCAGCCGAACGGCTTCCGTCCGGTGTGTGTAAACATGTGCTGACTCAATAATCTCGCTTGTGTGAATCTGGAGCCGCAAAGTTCACAAGCGTACGACTTTTCTCCGCTGTGACTCGCCATGTGCTGCTTCAAGGACGCTCTCGTTCGGGAACTGTAACTGCAAAGATCGCAATTGTACGGTTTCTCGCCGGTGTGTATTAACGTGTGCTCCTTTAGAGTGTCTTTCCGTCGGCATCTGTAATCGCAAAGGTCGCAACCGAACGGCTTCTCGTCGGAGTGAGTTAACCTGTGCCGTTTCATTTTGCTGGAGTATCCGCATTTGTACGGGCAGATATCACAGCTGAACAACTTTCCTTCGTCGCGTGTTAACTTGAGTTGTCTGAAATAAAACTAACGTTTTTAATGCGAACTTAGAAAGCGCAAATCAAAAATTATTAAAAAAAAAAACAAAAACAATACAAGACTCCACTGTATATGCGTATACAACGTGAAAGAACATTTACATTTTCCAGCTTGAAAAATAGCTGGTTTTATGTGTAAAGGGGGGATCTTTTCCACTATTAGATATCACTACTTTTTATTGATTTAATAGTTTGGAAAACGCAGTTTCTCCACATTTTATAATGACGAGACGTCGTTTCTAATGATCGTTAACCCTTTCGTTCGTGTAACATTTTGAGATCTGCCAGATGTATTTTGTCGGGTTAAGAATCACCCTGTATGTACTATCCATTTAATTACTATTTCTGCCACTTGTTAGTTTATGCTTCAAGGTCACTTGTTAAAGAAATGCGAATGAAAAACGCTGACTTAGGTTCAGTTTTACAATCGTGGAATAACTGTTCGCTGAATATCCTCCATATCTACGTCACACCTACGTCACGTTATTCTAAGAATAAAGTTTATCCGACGATTGTAAAATCGGGCCTTAGAGTCGCAGAGAAGGAAAACACAACGAACCACGTTCATTTATTTTTATTGATAAATATTATTATACAAACTCATTTCCAGTTAAGAACTAAGTGGGCGAACCTAATTTTGGTCGTCCTCCACTTTTACATGCGCGTCAAGCACGTGCTGTTTAAGATTGTTAATTGCACGGCATTTATAATCGCAAAGATCACAAGAAAGCGACTTGTCGGCATGCTTTAACATGTGCCTCTTCAAGTCTCCGCCGGCTCGGCACTTGAAGTCACAAAAATCACAACTGAACGGCTTCTCGCCGGTGTGTATTAACATGTGGTACTTCATATGGCTGGGCTGTTTGAACGTGGAATCGCAGAGATTGCAGCTGTACGGCCTTGCGTCGGTATGCGTTAACATGTGCCGTCTCAAAATTGACGGTTTCTCGCACTTAAAATCGCAAACACTACAGCTGGGCGATTTCCCGTGTGCCAACTTGTGTTCTTCTATGCCAGAGGGATCTTCACATTTGAAATCGCAAAGTTCACAACTAAAGGGTTTCGTGCCGGTGTGTTTTAGCACGTGTCGTTTCAACCACGTGAGATTTCGGAAATTCTTACCGCAAGTATCACAACTGAGCGGTTTCTCACAGGTATGTACTAACATATGGTTTTTCAAATCGTTACGCTTTAGGCACTCAAAATCACAAGAATCACAACTGAACGGCTTCTCCTCGGTATGTTTTAGCTTGTGAACGTTCAGCTGCCTGCGTTCTTGACAGCTGTAATCGCACAGATTACAACTGAATGGCTTCTCGCCGGTGTGCTTCAACATGTGACGCTTTAAATCGCCGCGAGTTCGGAACTTCCGATCGCACAAATCACAGCCGAACGGGTTCTGCCCCGTATGCGTAAGCATGTGCTGCTTCAATATGCCGGATAGTCTAAATTTGCGGCTGCAGATTTCACAACTGTACGATTTGACCCCGGTGTGTAGCGTCATGTGCTCTTTCAGAGCCGTGTTCTTTCGGCAAGTGTAATCGCAAAGGTCACAGCTGTACGGTTTCTCGCCGGTGTGCGTTAACATGTGGTCCATCAAGGTTCCTTTCTGTCGGCTCCTGTAATCGCACACGTTACAACTGAAAGGCCTCTCGCCGGTGTGTGTCAGTTTATGCCGTTTCATTCTGTTTGAATCCGGGCATTTGTAATCGCAACTGCCACACCTGAGCAACTTCCCTTTGGGATGGGTTAACGTAGGCGAAACGTCGGGATATCTGAAACAAGAAACTGACATTTATGGCGCGAACTCAGAAAGTACGAATAGTAAAAACGAAGAAATAATAAAAACACAATAAATTTCATTTATTTATTTACTTTTGTTGATAAATATTATTACATGAATTCAAGACTAATTTTTAAGGATTTTAAAATATCAAATACTATAAATTATTTTTAAAAAATTACCACATACACTTACTACTTTGTGCCCTACCTCAGACTCAATACGACCTCAGTGACATTGGGTTTGAAGGACCAGAGTCCTGGTACAGGTCGTTACCGGTGTCACAGTTTAAGCCGATGAAGAAGGCCCTAGAATATTTTCTTGCGCGCATGTGAGTACGAATAGGAACTACACACATTAATATAAACATTGAACAAGTACACACGATAAAATATTTTTCTATTAATAAACGATCGAGTTCTTGGGCGCACGTGTGTACAATGCAAAGAAAACACGATAGAATATCTCTTATTAATGAAAACGATTGCGTTCCTGTGCGCATGTGAGTACGAGCAGGAGCAAAATCACATTCAGCCCTAGTACGTATCCCGTTCAATCTCCATAACATACACGTTATTAAAAGAACGAACATTCAGCCCTAGTATGTATCCGCACAGCAAAAATAACGTTTACATGTTATGTTAAAATTAACGTTTGAAAATAACGTGCGGAATAACGAAAACGTTATATTTTCAAGTATGTATCCCTTAAAAATGTGTTATGTTATCATGGGCGTTAAATTTGAAGACGTTATTTAGAATTCAGTTTTGTGGGCACGTGACAGAGATAGAATTATATGAATATTCGCATATTAAAAAGAAACAGACATAAAACACGTTATTCTAAACAGGCGCATGCGTCGTAAATAACAGGTGGCTGCTCGTGCTCGAAGTTGTCCGTTTTTGTTGTGTTGTGTCGTGTAGATGTGATAAATTCGTGCTGGAAATGGATGAAAGAAGTGGCAAAAGATTATTGAAAACGACCAAGAGTCAATACGAATACTTATTACATTTTGTAACACAACATAAAGCATTACAAACAGGAAAAACAAAACCACTTCAAGCTAACACAATTAATTCGTTGTGGAAACAATTTGCACTGGAAATAAATGCTCTGGGCATTGGACCCACTAAAACACCAGAACAGTGGAAGAAGGTTAATAGATAAATAGATATTTATGTAATATTAATACAAATTGTTTTATATAATTTAGATTTTTATTGAATGGAAAACTAATACAAAAAGAAAAAGTCATACACGAAAAGGTAAGAGACTATCGGGTAATTTAGCATTACACATAAACTCAGTGCAGTTTGTGATTTTCATTTTTGCATGTTAATAGTACAAATGAGTTCTGTGGGTAGTTTTTAAAGCAGTTTCCATAAAAATTACCTTAAACTGCAATCGTGTAGCAGAAATCTTTGCCATTATTGATTTCATTGAAAAAATTTATGATGAAAAATTGTCGCACCTGTTATCATTTATGAGAATTTTTGCAAAAATAAATAACTTGTTGCAGGCAATAATTCTTTTCTTGACATCTTTTGCACTTTGTTAAAATAGTTTAGGTTGCAACATCCTGCGACCAATTTTTGACCAATCTTATATAAATGTTACACAAAATTTTAGATAAAGATTATAATTTTTGCCTACAAAATACAATGACTAGGTACTTTTATTTTTTGAGAATCAATTTTTTCTTGTTTTAGCACATGATGACCGTTATACTTTCACTTTCCTCTCTTCAGCTGTAGAGTCATATAAAAAGGCACAGGAAGAGCAAAAAGCAGCAGCCTGTGAAATTGCATCCGGAGTGAAAGATTTAACTGAAGTATTCTATGAATACACCAATGTTTACAAGGAAATGGTAAGTGTGGAAAAACAGAAAGCTGAAGCCCTGATGCTAGCAGCAGAAGCTAAGATATTAAAAGCTCGCACTAAACAAATGTTAGCTCAAATTAAATTACTACAATTCAAGCAATAATATAATGAATAAGTGTTAAAGTTATAGCATGTAAGATAATAGATAGTTATGAATTATATCCCTAATTTATTATTAAAATATGTGGTACATGATCATAATATGAATATAAATTTCATTTATAACATTCTGTTTATTTTCATTAAATACATTTATTGGAAATGTTGTTGTATTAATGTATTACGAATAGCTCGTCCCTGATTCAAAAAATCGACTTGTTCTGTAAAAATAGTTATCTTAATTCAAATTTTAAAAGTTACAATTTATAAGCACCATCAATAACCAGGTTCCTGCATTTCTTCGTAGTCTTGATGTAAGATGCCAAGATCATTTTCTATTCTTCCTCTATTGACTATATTATGTAATACGACACAGGTATAAATAATTTTTCCAGCTCTAATGGGATCAGTGCAGTACTCGATGGTTCAGTAAACAACGAAATCTTTGTTTCAGTAAACCAATACACCTTTCTATAGAATTACGAGCTAAAATATCAGTTTTTGTATATCGTGAGGAGTGTGCTCTTGTGCATCTATAATAGGCGTCAAAAGCCATGGTTGAAGACCATATCCAGAATCGCCTATAATTTAGAAATTTTATTTCAGTATATTATTTCGACAGACTTCTTACCGATTAGCCAGGATGACTGTAGATTATGAAGAAAATATTGTTGCTGTAAGTGTTGACGTACACTACTCAGTTCCCATATACCAGAATCATGACATGATCCTGGAAACCGGCGTTGCAATTTAGAATATTTAAATCTGAATCACAGATCTAAAAAATTAAAAGCAAATATAGTATATTTTTGAAGTAAACTGTTGAAATTGAATTATTGGTTATTTCATGAAAAAATACATTTTACATCTAAAATGTATACTTACAAGCTGAACATTAATACTATAAAAACCTTTTCTATTGTAGTATGCTATTCCAGGATGAATATCGTCATTTGTTGGAGGAGCCTTGATTGCAATGTGGGTGCAATCAATTGTCCCTATGACTCCAGGGAAATTAAATTTTTGCATAAACCTATTTAAATACATTATTTAATAAAGATAATAAATATTCCGAAAATAAGTAGCCGAATTACGAGAGCATTTTCCTAATACGAAAAATTCCTCTTAAAGAAGGTAAGGTCACCTAAAATTGCCTCATTCAAAACTATACAATTGAAATATGTATCTCGAAAGTAGTTCGAGCTACTGATTTAATTTTTCTGCCCAGGGCACATTTACTATATTAATATGTTTGACGATTTAAAAAAAATCAAGAGTTTTTTACTTTCTATAAGGAGGAGTATTTCCGGTTTTCTTAGTGAAAAAGGATTTTCTTATTTTTATGCAAGGACTACAATCTTACAATTGGGCTGTTTGTACTTAAGATCTGTATTTACCCTATTTTTTTTAACGTTCGTGTTTCTTCAGATTGTGGAAAAACAACATGTCTGTTTAATAAATGTTCTGTAACCACATTAGTAATTTCAGAGATGCACGTACTAATTGACTTTTGACTCAGGCCTAAATTAAAATTATCCCCAGCACAAGTTTGGTAACTACCCTGGGATAAAAATAAAACAGTTGCAAAAACCTGAAAGTAAATAAAATAAACATTGTTAAGAATTATTAGATAATTAGTCTTTTTCTATTGCTTTTCCTCTTTTGTCAAATGTGTTTCCTTGTCTGTCAATTGACTTTCTAATCTGCAAGCCTACTACACTTTCAATAGATTGGAAAATCATTTGATAAATTCAGAAACATAATTGACAAAAGGGAAAAAGAAAAAGACTAATGATTTTACTTTTTTACTTTTTCCATCTCATACAAACTGCTTTACACTTTTATTCAAGATGAAACGTTATATTTCATAGCGGCACCTAAATAGATGTCGCTAAGTATGCACGTTAAAACATCCTTTAACGTGTGAGAATAACATACATGTTGAGTGTTAACCGTTGTGAACGGGATACATACTTAAAATTTATAACATCTTACAAAATAACGTTCGACCTTTAAATAACGTATACGTTAAAGCGATTGAACGGGATACATACTCGGGCTGATTATTTTGTATCTAAATGCATAATAAAAACAACTCTGACTTTGTAATAACGTACCTGTTAAATTGCCGAACGGGATACATACTTTGACCGATTAATAAGAAATATGGATACAATCACACAAACAAAACCGACAAATTAAAACTGGCTTCCGTGATGAATCTATCAATCTAAGAACATCGAATTAAGCAATAAAATAAATAAAACAAAGTATAAAACATTACAATGAATTGACAACCAAGGAGGGACGACAATAAACAAAACGACCCACAAAAAATTGGTGCCCAACGAGAGGGACGAGACAAGCACCAAACCAGACCGCAAGATACAGAGTGTGGGGCAATTTAAGAAAAATCTCCAATAATACGCACTATACAAAATCTAAACGAAAACAATCCAAAATGATGATGTCTGTACAGCTATAGTGCAATCTGAATGGTGCCCGCAATTATAGAATCCTAAAGAACTCTCTCCGGGTGGTATACCTATAGGCTCTTGAGAAAGGACGGAGCGTCGCCCTTAATTACCCGGCCGCATTTTTACAGCGTACCGTTCGAACATATGTTTGTTATTTGAAGTTAAACATGCAATAACCGATTTTGTTTTGAAAACAAATCCTGCGACCGTTTCAATTCTGATACTTGTTAAAAAATATCGATATTTGAAAAGGTCGATTTAAAATATAATACATGCAATCGTGCATCCATCGTATAGAAGACGAGTGAATAAAACTTTTGGGAAGGTTTTGTGAAAAACCCGCCCACCCAACTTGATATTAATAAATTACCTTTAAAAACCAGAACTTCTTTCTTGCGGAATAATAACTAGTTTGTGAAAATTAATTATTTAAAGTGGGACAATAAACTGTGTTTTACGTTTTTCTTGTATGACATTTTTTTTATTATACACACACACACACAATTCTGACATTAGATAGTTTTGAATGTGAGGGCTCGCGAGTGCCATCTACATCCACAATTATTTATCACATAAAATACACTCTACAACAAAGAAATTGGTCTACGAGATGCACTAGAAAAATCATCATCGAAGAAGAACCACCGAGAGAAAAAAACAACAAAGTAAGAAAGTAAAATAATTTTAAAAAATCAGAAAAAATCAAACTAAAAGCATAACACAGCAATATGTTATGACATCAAATTAAATTTCTCTAATTTAACATGATAGCCAACTTAGCTGGCTTAGCTTAAAATCACGGCCTACTGCGATAACAAATAGATGACGAGTGGATAATAGATTTGTAATTTCAAGCCTACTTTCTTGTCGCTCTGTTATATTATTTTTAAATATCGACTTCTCAAATGCTGCTCTGAAATGTGCACCGCCCTGTATATTTTGTCTCACCTTGTAATTTAATTTGGGAGCTTCGCCGTTTCATTTTCTTTCTTAATTTAACTTTTATTTAGATTATTTATTTTAACTTCATAAATTCGCAACTTGTGCTGTTATTCTTTATTGTTTTTTTTTTAATTATTTTAAAAGCCGCTTGAAACTTAATTAATTAATTCCTCGATCGTCATTTGTTTCTTCTTAATTTGCAAGCAAACAAATAAGATGCGTAAAACGGAAGATGACGACTTTTCAAAACGACTTCTTTTTACTTCGATTTTAATTCTTTAAACATTTATAGTACCTGGATTGTCACTTGTTTTTTTTTTTTTCTTAATTCGCCAGCAGAGTGAGTGAAAAACAAATGAACTGCGATGTATAAATTAGCGCAAAATTCAACGAAAATCTTTTAAAAAATTCTCAAAAGACAACTTTAGAGTAGGTACATATTTCAATTTTGTTTTTTTTTAATTAGCTTGACATTTTTAATTGCTCGATCGTCATTTGTTTCTTCTTTTTTGCCGGGGGAGTGAGAAACAAAATAAATGAATTACGATGTGTAAAACACCGCGAAATTCACTCTAAAAAAAAAACTCGCAGAATAATTTCTTTTTACTTCAATTTTATTTGTTTTAATTTTTAGTTCCTGGATCGTCACTGTTTTTTTTTTTTTTTAAATTCGCCAGCAAAGTGAGAAACAAATGAACTGCGATATGTGAAGTAGCGCGAAATTCAACGAAAATCTTTTAAAAAATTCTCAACAGACGACAACTTTAGAATCGGTACATAATTCATTTTTGCTTTTTTTTAAATTTTAATTGGCTTGAAATTTTTAATTCCTCGATCGTCATTTGTTTCTTCTAAATTTGCCAGTATAGAGCGAGAAACAAATGAATTACGATAATTGGCGCCCAACGTGGGGTTATTAAGAGAAAAATTTAAATTTTACTTAATCTTAGTACTAGAAGAAAGCTTTTATAAATGTTACAGTAAAATTAAAGTTTGATACTTAGATGTAATATGAAAACTAAACATTCTATTTACTACTACTACAGTGAACAGCTGCTGCATCAGTTTCACGAAGTCGTTGAAAGGTACGTCTAAACACCCCATGAGGTTGAAGTCTATTCTTACAACAAATTAGCGACTTATTTGACCGTCCTTTGTTTTCACAATAGCAAATATGTACTCGTATAACGAAACTTAAATTTTCATCGCCTACAGTTCCGTAACTAATCGAGATATGACCTAGGACAAGCTCAAATTCGGTAAAAACTAAACGTTCAAATTTGCCGAAACTAATTTGACGTTAAACCTCTTCGGGTTTTACATGTGCATTGAGAATGTGCTCTTTCAAGTCCTTCATATTTCGGCAGCTGTGCTGACAATAATCACAGCAAAGCCAGATCGACTTGTCGGCGGCGTTCTCGACTTTTACACGCGTATGAGCGTCGAGTATGTGCTGTAAGAAATTAATTCGTCGGCAGTTATAACCGCAAAGATTACAAGAACAAGTGCGCATGTGTTTCGTCATGTGCTTCGTCACGTGCTTTTCCAAATCACCGTTAGATCGGCACTTGTAATTGCAAAACTTACAACGCAACGGTTTCTCGCCGGTGGTTATCAACATGTGGTACATCAAATGACCGGACTGTCCGGACGTGGGACCGCCTTTCTCGGAATGCGTCAACATGTGCTGTCTCAAATCTGATAGGTTCGCGCACTTAAAATCGCAAATGCTACAACTAATCGGTACCTCCCCGGCAGGAGCTAATTTGTGTTCGTTCGGGAATGTCGTGACGTTGTGTGTTAACATGTGTCGCTCTAATTCTCCGTGAGATCCACACTTCTTATCGCAAAGACCACAGGTGAACAGTTTCTCACCGGCATGTATTAACGCGTGTTCTTTCAAACCGTCAGGATCTCGGCATTTAAAATCACAGAAGTCACAAGCGATCGGCTTCTCTCCGATGTGTTTCAGCATGTGCACATTCAAGTTTTTGCGTTCCCTGCACTTGTAATCACAAAGATCACAGCAAAGCCAACACGGCTTGTCGGCAACTTTTACATGCACGTGTACGTCACGTATGTGCTGTTCCAAATCCTTAATTTGTCGGCAGTTGTAATCGCAAAGATCACAAGGAAAAGTCGTGTACGAGTGCTTTGTCATGTGCTTCCTCAAATCTCCGCTAGATTGGCACTTGTAATCACAAAAATTACAACTGATGGGCTTCTCGCCGGTGTACATGTGGTACTTTAGCTGACCAGACTGTTTGGATGTCGAATCGTCGCTGTTGCTTTTGTGAGAATGTATTAACAACATGTGCCGTCTCAAATGTGATTGTCTTGCGCACTTAAAATCGCAAAGACTACAACTAATCCATGCCGACTTCTCGCAGGTGCTTATTGACATATGGTACTTCAAGCGACCAGAGTGTTTGAACGCGCAATCGCAACGGTTGCATTTGTACGGTCTATTGTTGGAATGTGTTTTCATGTGCTGGTTCAAATTTGATTGTTTCACGCACTTCAGACAAATACTACAACTAACCGGTGCCTCGTGAGCTAATTTGTGTTCTCTCAAACTAGAATGATCTTCGCACGTGAAATCGCAGATGTCACATTTATACGGCTCCGTGTCGATGTGCATTATCATGTGCCGTTGTAATTTCACGTAAGATTCACACTTTTTATCGCAAACGCCGCAAATGAACAGTTTCTCATCGGTATGTTCTGACATGTGGTTTTTCAAACCGTTAGGACCTCGGCACTTAAAACCACAGGAATCGCAACCGAACGGTTTCTCTCCGGTGTGTTTCAGCATGTGAACGTTGAACTGTTCGCGTTCCTTGCATTTGTAATCGCAAGCGTCACAGCTGAACATCTTCGCTTTGGTGTGTGTCAACACGTGCGGGGAATGTCTGGAACAAAACTGACGTTACTTGGGGAGTAAGATTAATAATAAACGAATAATAATAAAAAAACCGTCCACGTACACATAATATGCAAGAATATTCTGAAACGTAAGGCATTACTGTATTCCTTTCGTGGTTAACTAATTTTTAATAAGATAAAGAAAAGACATTGTTTATTAAATATTGTTTTTCTATAACGACAAAAAAAATGTATCATGCTACGACTTTGAAATGAAAAAAAAAACTGTAATGTGTAATAGACATATACAGTGAAGATACATTGTGTTTAAATGGGAACTGAAGATGATCACGGATCGACTACAATTCTACTGCACCTACGAGGGTCATCCAATAAGTAACTGCAAAGATCTCTTAGGGAGTAACAGCTTAACAGCTTCCCTTTGGTGTGTGTCAACGTGTGCAAAGCATCGGGATGTCTGAAACACAACCGACGTTACTCGAGGAGTAAGATTATTAAAAAAAAAAAATAATTACGCAACGAGTATTAGCCAATGTGAATGTAGTACGCCAACGTTTTGACGCACCCAACGTCCTTCAGTGCAATTTGAATTTGTCAAATAAGCTGGTGTTCTAGAATTACCATGACGCACACACATAAAAAGTAAAACCTTAAGTAAAGTAGGTATGTTTTTAATAAAGAATAAAAGGTAATTAATACATAGCTTTCGAACAGTACAATTTATATTATAAAATTAGGGTTGAAAGAATCAAACCGAGTGAAAATCAAGCGTTCTCGACATTCACATGTGTGTCAAGCATGTGCTGTTTCAAACGGTGAATTTCTTCGAACTTGTAATCGCAAAGGCCACAAATAAATGGTTTCTCATCGTCGTGTGTCAACACATGCTGTTCCAACTGTTCATTTTCTGAGCAGCTGTAATCGCAGAGATCACAAGTAAACAGTTTGTCGGCGTGTCTTGACATGATGTGCTTTCTTAAATGCCCATTAGATCGGCACTTATATCGGCAAAACTCACAACTGAACGGTTTCTCGCCAGTGTGTCTTAACTTATGCAGTTTCAAATGACCGGGTTGTCTGAATTTGCGGTCGCAAATGTCACAACCGAACGGCTTTACGTTGGTATGTGTTAGCAAGTGCTGTTTCAAAGAACCGCGATCTCGGCACTTATAATCGCAAATACTACAACCGATCGGCCTTGCACTGAGGTGACTTAACCTGTGCTGTTTCAACTGCGCGTAATCCGAGCACTTGTAATCGCAAAGACCACAACTGAACGTGTGCCTCAGTATGTGTTTTTTCAAATCCCCGTTAGATCGACATTTGTAATCGCAAAAGTTACAACTGAACGGTTTCTCGCCAGTGTGTATCAACATATGCTGCCGTAAGTGGCCGGCTTGTCGGAATTTGCAATCGCAAACGTCACAACTGAACGGCCTTACGTCGGGGTGTTTTATCATGTGCCGTTTCAAAGTTGCGCGATCTCTGCATTTATTACCGCAAAGATTGCAAGTGGACGAACTCTTGTGTGGATGAGTTAACAAGTGCTCTTTTACCTGTTCGTGCTCTGAGCAAGCAAAATCGCAAAGCTGACACCTAAACGTATGTCTTGACATGTGCCTTTTCAAATCCCCCTTGAATCGACATTTGTAGTCACAATATTTACAACTGAATGGTTTCTCGCCAGTGTGTATTAACATATGCTGTCTTAAATGACCGGCTTGTTTGAATTTGCGGCCGCAGACATCACAACTGAACCGTCTTTCCCCGTTGTGTGTCAACATGATGTGGCGTTTCAAATGTTCGGCCTTTCGGCATTTGTAATCGCAAAGATCACAATCAAGCGTCTTTTTCCCGATGTGGGTTAAGATGTGCTGTCTCATGGCCCTCTTTTTTCGGCATTTGTAAGCGCAAAGGTCACATTTAAATAGTTGCTTCTCTCGGCGTATTAACTTGTCCAGATTCGTCTCGTCGAAATCGGTGCGCCCTCTGAAACAAAACTGGCACTGATAAAGTTGTTTGCCGACAAAATTTTCAAGAAGCCATAAAAAAAAATAAAAGTCAGTAGCACAGTAATGAATATTATTACTTTTTATTAGAAATATGTAACATCTACCAAATTGCTGGTAACACCTTTAGTTAAACCCAAATTCCACCAGCCGAAAAGCAGGACACTGAACGACTGCTCGCCAGTGCGTGTCGCCTCATATTCCTTTTTTTATTATTAATATTTAATAATCGCTCAACGTTTCACTATCGGTTGGTAGCTTCGTCAGGAGTTTTCGTTTTATTTAATTTTCTTCTCAGTTGTATCGATAAAAATGCTATAATACAACAAATGAAACAAACCTAAAACAACTAAAAACGTTTCGACACAGCGACAACCCGGTGAACTTCGAGCGACCGGAGCACGCCTGCATCCGTTCCACAAAACACCTGTGCGATAAATTCTTTTCCATCGAACGTCGTCCACGCGTCCACGCAGTCTCGAATTCTACAACAAAGTTGCAGTTGTTTTATTGGAACACCCTGTATATCGATGCATTTTTTGAACGCCCCAGTAAATTATACCCTAAATTCTTGTGTCGCATCGTGAAACTGCGATTAAGGGTTCTTGACTATAATTTTCGAACACGCCGTATAAGTCCGAAACCATTCGCGCTAGACCCACGATGCGACACATGAATTCAGGCTAAAATTGTCTCGCGAATTCAAAAATGCAATAATATACGGGGCATCCCATTTGGAAAAAATGCAATTTTAATTCGTGAGTCGAAAATGCGATGTGCAATTGTTTCTTCAATGATGGTATTCGAAAGCATCGAGAATTTGCGATGATAGATTTTTGATTTTGTTTTCGAACGCCCTGTGTAAGTCCGAAAGCACTCGCGCTAGACCCACGAAGCGACACATCAATTCAGGCTAGAATTGTCTCGCGAATTCAAAAATGCAATAATATACGAGGCATCCCATTTGGAAAAAATGCAATTTTAATTCGTGAGTCGAAAATGCGATGTGCAATTGTTTCTTCAATGATGGTATTCGAAAGCATCGAGAATTTGCGATGATAGATTTTTGATTTAATTTTCGAACGCTCTGTGTAAGTCCGAAACCACTCGCGCTAGACCCACGAAGCGACACATCAATTCAGGCTAGAATTGTCTCGCGAATTCAAAAATGCAATAATATACGGGGCGTCCCATTTGGAAAAAATGCAATTTTAATTCGTGAGTCGAAAATGCGATGTTCAATTGCTTTTTCAGTGAAGTATTCGAAAGCATCGAGAATTTGCGATGATAGATTTTTGATTTAATTTTCGAACGCCCTGTGTAAGTCCGAAACCACTCGCGCTAGACCCACGAAGCGACACATCAATTCAGGCTAGAATTGTCTCGCGAATTCAAAAATGCAATAATATACGGGGCGTCCCATTTGGAAAAAATGCAATTTTAATTCGTGAGTCGAAAATGCGATGTTCAATTGTTTTTTCAGTGACGGTATTCGAAAGCATCGAGAATTTTCGATGATAGATATTTGATTTTATTTTAGAACACCCTGTGTAAGTCCGAAACCACTCGCGCTAGACCCACGATGCGACACATCAATTCAGGCTAAAATTGTCTCGCGAATTCAAAAATGCAGTAATATACGGGGCGTCCCATTTGGAAAAAATGCAATTTTAATTCGTGAGTCGAAAATGCGATGTTCAATTGTTTTTTCAGTGACGGTATTCGAAAGCATCGAGAATTTGCGATGATAGATTTTTGATTTTATTTTCGAACGCCCTGTGTAAGTCCGAAACCACACGCGCTAGACCCACGATGCGACACATCAATTCAGGCTAAAATTGTCTCGCGAATTCAAAAATGCAATAATATGCGGGGCATCCCATTTGGAAAAAATGCAATTTTAATTCGTGAGTCGAAAATGCGATGTTCAATTGCTTTTTCAGTGACGGTATTCGAAAGCATCGAGAATTTGCGATGATAGTTTTTTGATTTTATTTTCGAACGCCCTGTGTAAGTCCGAAACCACTCGCGCTAGACCCACGATGCGACACATGAATTCAGGCTAGAATTGTCTCGCGAATTCAAAAATGCAGTAATATACGGGGCATCCCGTTTGGAAAAAATGCAATTTTAATTCGTGAGTCGAAAATGCGATGTTCAATTGTTTTTTCAGTGACGGTATTCGAAAGCATCGAGAATTTTCGATGATAGATATTTGATTTTATTTTAGAACACCCTGTGTAAGTCCGAAACCACTCGCGCTAGACCCACGATGCGACACATGAATTCAGGCTAGAATTGTCTCGCGAATTCAAAAATGCAATAAAATACGGGGCGTCCCATTTGAAAAAAATGCAATTTTAATTCGTGAGTCGAAAATGCGATGTTCAATTGTTTTTTCAGTGACGGTATTCGAAAGCATCGAGAATTTGCGATGATAGATTTTTGATTTTATTTTCGAACGCCCTGTGTAAGTCCGAAACCACTCGCGCCAGACCCACGATGCGACACATCAATTCAGGCTAAAATTGTCTCGCGAATTCAAAAATGCAGTAATATGCGGGGCATCCCATTTGGAAAAAATGCAATTTTAATTCGTGAGTCGAAAATGCGATGTTCAATTGTTTTTTCAGTGACGGTATTCGAAAGCATCGAGAATTTGCGATGATAGTTTTTTGATTTTATTTTCGAACGCCCTGTGTAAGTCCGAAACCACTCGCGCTAGACCCACGATGCGACACATCAATTCAGGCTAGAATTGTCTCGCGAATTCAAAAATGCAATAATATACGAAGCGTTCTATTTGAAAAACCGCAAGTTTGGCTTGTAACTCACAAACGCGATGCTCGATTGTCTTTTACAATCTCGCGAGGGATAGATATTTCGATAAATCTTCGAACGCCGTCCACAAATTAACAATTACACAACGTGACAATGTTTTGTAATTATTATTTAATGGAACACCCTGTATAATTTGAGTTTAAAATTCTTTGATTTCTTTTAATTTTTTTTGTTTTTTTTTATTTTCAAAAGTTATATCTAACAGTAGTAGCGGTGAGTATTCAAGCGGGAAATTTGAATTTAAAATTCACCGTCATCCTCTTCTTTGATTCTTCTTTTGTTTGATAAACACTTGGGTTGCCTACTTAACCAATGCTTCACCGATTGGCTCACCGATGGGTTAGCATTAAATTGCGTTACTTACAATCGTTGCATCACTGAATTAAGGGGGGAAATTCGAATTTGAAAAATTATGATTCATCTTTTCTTTTGTTTGGCTGACGTAAGCTGGTAATGAATGAGGCAAGACGCAACGTTTTGTAAATAAAGGCCAGCGTAACTCGAACCCACTGCCGCTGCTAGTTCTTATTAAGAGACATAGGTATCAGCTGGTTCCGAAGAATAAAATCGATACTTCTTCCGCCTATTGGCACACGCCAGATCAACGAGATTAATGATACCAGAATTTACAACCGGTAGTTGTGTATAAATTAACTAATGTAGTGTGATCGCCTAAAGTGCAATTAATTATTTTATGTTTGTTACTTTCCCCATGTAACATTTTTTTTATTTACATCTCCGTATATTTTGGTTACAAAACACTCAACCAATTAACATTCCAAGTTGCGACATTTACACGTCTATTAAACATTTCAAAGTTCACAGTCGAAAGTCTTCTCGTCAATGTGTATTAACATGTGCTTTTTCAAACGTCTGCGTTCTAGGCATTTGTAATCGCAAAGTCCGCAACAGAGAGGCATTTCGTCGGTGTGTGTTAACATATGCAGTTTCAAGCGCTTGCTTTCTCGACATCTGTAATCGCAAAGGTCGCAACAGAAAGGTTTCTCCTCGTCTGCGTGGATTAACGCGTGCTGCTTCAACTTTAGCAAATCTACGAACTTCAGATCGCAAACGGCACATCTGTACGGTTCCTCGCGAGAGTGCGTCAATATGTGCTTCAGTATGTTACCGTGAGTTTCAAATTTGAAACCGCACTTGTAACATTCGTACGTTTCGTTCCGAGCTCCAGTTTCAGAAACTCGCTCACACCTGAAACAAAAATGTTTTAATAATTTTTAAATAATAGAGGCGCAAGAGCGAAGGTTTATCGTCGGCACGTTTCAACACATGTCTTTCGTGTCCGCGCTTTTTCAACACGGGGGAAAATTGCTAGGAATTTGAGTTTAAAATAATTCACCGTTTATTAAATTAAAAACAATTTAGTTAATCTAGTAGAACATTCGAGAAAACTTCTCGAAGTCATTAGATGCTGTGATTTGTCTTGTGTCATGCGGACTTGCAAGTGCATCCGAGTAAAAAAAAACTGTAGAGGGCTCCACCAAGATTTATTCGAAGAAAAACACTACATACTTCTATGATACAATGCTAATTGCTAACTCGATTAATTAATTGAACTCTACAAGTCACAAGTGTTTAGAATTTCATTCCGATAATTTCCACTCAATCTTTTTAATGTTGAATATCCTCTTTATTCATGTGTGCATTAAACATGTGCCGTTTCAAATGGTCGATGCGTCTGCACCTATAATCACAAAGGCCGCAACTGAGTGTTCTCTCGTCGCTGTGTTTTAACATGTGTCGCTTCAAATCCACACGCTTTTGGCACTTGTAATCGCACGAATCGCAACTGAATAGTTTCTCGCCGGTGTGCTTTAACATGTGCTTCTTCAACTGTCCGGGTTTTCGGAATTTGCAGTCGCAAAGGTCACAACTAAACGGCTTCTTGTTGGTGTGTACGGCCATGTGTCGCCTCAAATTTTGCCGATTTCTACCTCTGTAATCACATAAATCACAAGCGAGTGGCTTATAGCCGGCGTGTACCTCTAATATGTGCTGATTCAATAGTTTGCGTTCTCGGCAGCTGTATTCACAAAGATCACAACCGAACGGTTTCTCGTCGGTGTGCAGCGTCGACATGTGTCTTTTCAAGTCGCTGCTGAATCGGGATTTGTAATCACAGAAATAACAACCGAACGGTTTTTCGTCGGTGTGTATTGACTTATGGCGTTTCATTCCGTTGGATTCCCGGCATTTATAATCGCAACTGTCACATTCGAAAAACTTATCTTCTGTTTGTTGCAAATCACAGTTACCGGCAGGATTACTAAAGGTAAAGTGTGTTAATTCGAGCGTTTTAGAAAAATCCGAATATCTGAAACAAAACTGGCGTTAAAAGGGAAGATACACACATGAACAATTTTATCAAGACACGGTTTCTTCTTGTAGTACCACACGCAAAAAGAAAATAAAGTAAAAAAATTGATTTCATTTATTATCGATTCCATGGTGATAAAAAACTACAAATTTACATGGTCACTATTTCGACTGTGACTCGAACGAAACTCAAGGATTAGAAATGGACGGTTTCTCGCCTGCATGTGTTAACTTGTGCTGTTTAAGTTGCGAGGGCTGTCGACACCTGTAATCGCAAAAATCACAAGCGAGCGGCTTCTCGCCCGGTATGTATTAATACATGCCGCTTCAAATTTACAGAATAGCGACATTTATAGTCGCAAAAGTAACAACTGTACGGCTTCTCTCCGGTGTGCCCCGACATGTGTATTCTTAAATCCCCACGTCTTCGACACCTGTAATGGTAGAGTTCACAACCGAACGGTTTTTCGTCGGTGTGTATTAACATGTCCTGTTTCAAATTCGAGAACTGGCGGCACTTATAATCACAAAGGTTACAGCTGAACGGCATCGTGCCTGTGTGTGTCGACATGTGCTGCTTCAAACTCGTGAGTTGTCGGCATTTGTAATCGCACAGTACGCAAGCGATCGGTTTCTCACCAGTGTGGTTTAAGGCGTGCCGTTTCAAATCTTCGAGCCATTCTGCACTTATAATCGCATAGATCACAACTGAACGGTTTCTCGCCGGTGTGCGTTAGCATGTGCTGTTTTAACTTCGTACGTTCACGGAATTTGTGGTCGCAGAGATCACAATCGAAAGGCTTCTCGCCCGAGTGCGTTAGCACGTGCCGCTTTAACTTTTCGGGATCTCGGAACTTGCAATCGCAAGGAACGCAGCGATACAGCTCCTCGCCGGTGTGCGTCAGCAAATGCTTGCGTATATAACCTTGAGATTTAAATCTAGAACCGCAGATGTGACATTCGGATGTTTTGTTCAAGTCTTTACTTTCGCATCTGAAACAAATGCGGTTTAATAATTACAAACAAAATACGTTGAGACGTACTGCTTTGAAGGCACAAAAAACAAAAAGACGTTTTATGTAAACATATTTAACTTACGATACAGCGAAACACGTTTCAAATATTTTGCGAAGTTTACGTGGTGACAGATGCCAAGACAACGTTTCGATTTAACCGCCTTTCGAATTTTTCTGGTCTATTGCCAACATACCTTAAAAATGTGGGCCAACAGATTTTTTGATTGTCGCTTCTCGCCGGTGTGTAGGTATTAATTAACATGTGATTTATAAGCGCAAGTTACGGTCCATGTGTACAAGCGTATGTCGTTTCAAGCTTGAGGAATTTCGGCACTTGTACTCGCAAAGACTACAACTAAACGGATATTCACCGGTGTGTTTCAACATGTGCAGCCTCAAAGACGTACGATGTCGGCACTTGTACGCGCAAAGATCGCAGCCGAATTTCTCACTGGTGTGTGTCAACTCGTGCTGTTTTAGATTGCCGGAAGTTCGGCACTTGTAACCGCACGTGCCACAAGTGTGCGGCTTTTCATCGGTGTGTATCAACATGTGCTGCTTCAAATGTGAGCGTTTTTTACACTTGTAAACGCACAGTTCGCACGTGAACTGCTTCTGGCTTCCGACTGCGTGCGTTAACACGTGCCGTTTCAGATACTCGTAATGCCGACATTTGTAATTGCAAAGGGCGCATCTGAATAGGTCCTCGCCGGTATGCGTCATTGCGTGCTTCCGTAGGAATTTTTGTGATTTAAAATTGGAACCACACGTGCGGCATTCAAGTTTTGTTGTGTTGGCGATTTTAATTTCGGCAACTCGCCGACATCTGAAATAAAAGTAGTTCTAATAATATTTAACTTCTATGACAATTAAAAAAAAAAACTTATGAACACATTAAAAAGTTAAAAGTGAATCAGACATTTGTTGATTGTTGTGTTGTACTCGACGAGTGATGACATTTAAATCATTAAATTGAATTCAAAATGATTAATTTGAATCCGAAGTCGTAACAATATAATTTAAACGGATGGTTTGTTTGCAACTCCATATACAGGGTGGACTGAAATTATCACTTCACTTTCACAAATTAAATAAATAAGTAAAACTGTTTCTTTTCCGATTGTATCTTTTCACAGTGTGTGTGCGCGCTATCTCGGCATCTGCGACAAAAAAAATGAACGGCTTATCGCCGGTGTGTTTCAACATATACTGTTTCAAATCTTCGGACCTTCAACATTTGTAATCGCGAGAACCACGCTTGTACTGCTTCTCAGCGTGGCGTGTACCCATGTTTTATTTTATTTTGTATTCATTAATTTTTATTACTATTATTTAACTTGAAATTAGGGCTGCAGTATAACCAGGTTCCTCTTGCTATGGTATACATGTGTACCTGTATTACCTCTAAAGTTCCAGTTTTATTATAATAGTGTTTGCAGGGTTTGCATTTGTTGTTTTTCGTCAGTGTGCGTCAACACGTGTTCCCTCTCAACTTTCTGAAACCTTGACATTTATATTAGCAATACTAGACGAACTGAAAATATCGAAAACAGGAAATAACAAGTAGGTAGTAAAAATGTCGACGAATCACAAATATACAAAGAATTTATTTATTAAGAATTTTGTTTCATACTTTGGAAATTACAAGTATATATTCATTATAATTTTTAATGTTGTCACCCACAGTTCTTTTGCCAAAAGTCGTTTCCAAGTACACCAAAAACATCTAGTAGAATTTTCGCCGGTACGTCTCTACAAATGTCTTTTTTAATTTCTGCTCAGTTTCAACTTTCCAGATTGTCGACTTCAATTGTAGGGCATCTTACCGGGGTGTGTCAGCAAGTGCCGCTTCAAAGTCGCAAGCTGTTGAGTTTTATATTCGCAAACATCACAACTGTACACTCTCTTGTCGGTGTGTATCAACACGTGCTGTTTCAAGTCTAGAAACTTCTGGCACTTGTAATCACAAACATCACAACTGTACCTGTACGTGTGAGTTAACGCGTGCTTCTTCAAATTAGTGCCATCCCGACATTTGTAATCGCAATGGGCACAACTGTACGGCTTCTCTCCGGTGTGCACGAACATGTGCCGTCTCAGGTCCCCGAGTTTTCGACACTTATAATTACAAAAAACACAACTGACCGGTTTCTCGCCGGTGTGTGTCAACATGTGCTGCCTCAAATCTCCAGGCCGTCGGCACTTTTGATTGCATAGGTGGCAACTGAACGGTTTCTCGTCGCTGTGCGTCAGCATGTGCTCCTTTAGCTTTCCCTGTTCTCGGAATTTGTGATCGCAAAAGTCGCAAGTGAACGGCCTCTCGCCGGTGTGTATTAACATGTGCCGCTTCAAGTTGCCAGGTTTTGCGCATTCGTAACCGCAGAGTTCACAGCTGAAGTGCTTCTCGCCGACGTGCGTCGACATGTGCAGCTTCAACGTTTCGGAATCTTGGAGTGTGCAGCCGCAATGAACACATTTGAGTATTCCCTCTTCGGAGTGCAACATTATGTGCTTGCGTATGCTAACGCGCGAATCGAATATAAAACCGCACACGTGACACACGGATTTTTTGCTCATAAATGTCACTTCATACCTGGAACAAAAAAATGAGAGAGTAAGAAAAATAAATAAAAAGAGGCTACGTCAGTTACGATTCATAAAAGTATTACATTTTTTTAAAGTAAAAATTAAAATTCAAACGGGTTGCGTTCAGAAACGATACAGTCAAATGCGTCCGGGGCTTGTTTTCTTTTCTTTTAACTTTTTCGTTCTCTCTATAGAAAAGACAAAACAAAATTGAAATTAAATAATGATTTAGCTGCTATTATTAATCGAAATCTAAGAAAACAACACAAACGTAACAAACATCTCCAACACATACACGAAATACTTAAAACAAACAACACTAATAAATTAATACGCTCCAAAGCTGACAGTGATCAATCCATAGTTATTTTATTTTAACTAAACACCATTAGGTGGAAAGTGACGCCGTGAAACAAAACGAAGGAAGATGACGCCGAGTGATCGCGCATGTAGTCAGCGCCGACCAATAGAAACCGTTAGTTATCGAGATGTTCATATAGGGCGCACGATCCGCCGATCAATAATTTCGAGCTTGCGCCGGAGCGTACGGGGGAGTCAGGGTTGCCACAATAAACTCTAAACTTCTTCTATATTTCGTACGAGATTCTGAAACGTAGCTCTCTTCCCAACGACTGAAAACTCAAAACAAATAATTTAAAAAAATTATAGAAAAGCATCCCTTACAATTCCAACCATTTTTCACAGCCATTTTCAGTTCATTACTTTATAGAGCCTTCTCGATCCTGATGTCACACTCTGATTTCATCATTATGACTAATATTATCCTACAAATTGCACATAATAATGATTTTAAAAAAATGCCATTCTGCACTTTTAAAAAATGCTGATTCGTAAAGATATGGAGGTTTTAATTTACGGTAGATGTGGCAACCACGTGTGCTTTTTTATTATTATATGTATAACTAAATGCAATAACTTACCGAATCAATAGCCTTGCTTGACATATCATTTTTATGATGACTTTTGTCCAAAACATGAAAAAAAGCTTCATGTAAAGTTACTACATATTAAATGATTTAAATGTTCTTCACTATAAAAATTGCTGAAATACTCAGAATTAGTAAATACTCCAATCTTATAACCTCCTGCTACCTACCTGAAGGCTGCAAATTATGGGAGGGCAAACTAAAACTATCCCAATTGCCGGCTATATCAATGTGAATGGGACAGGCGAAGTCATACGTAACCCCAAAACAAAGGGGCAAAAAAAGAAATAAATAAGAGTCACCAGTTATTACACACTCGTCTTTATTTGTGCAACGATTAAGTTTGTAACAAAACTAATCCACCGTAGGACTAAATTTAATGAACTATAAATATAAACAACGCAGCAAGTTAAGTGAAGTTAAAACACAAAGCACGGATCCGTTTTTCGCTCACAAAGGAAATAAATATCAAATCTAAGTATGTAAATCTAACTCTGCGCGTTAAAAGTTGCTCGTTTCGATTCAACACACCAATATTATTGTGAATAAATCAAAAGAATCTGACCTGCTAATCTACATCTTGAAGACTTTTGCGTCTTAACGGAAATATACGCTGTAACACTTCATATCTTTAAGTTTAAGGTTTCACAAGATTTTTTACATGCTCAGTTTCGTCATTTTTCAAGCACCCAGCACTTTGACACAAAGGAAACCTCAAACTGAACTTCAATTTTTATTGTTTCTTACTTAGGCAACATTTCTCAAAAAAACCAAACAATACTTTTCCAATACTGACTTTTCTAACTAAAAGAAACTTAAATCAACCATTTTTCACACTAAAGACAAAATTGGAACAGAGTGGTGTTTACTTTCTCTCTCTTGTAACTCCTGCAACTCCATCTATACAGGGTTACAACTAATTAAAGGCTCACCATGGGGATCTCGTAAACTATAAGAGATACAAAGACGGTTAAATTACAAGAAAGTTGCACTATTTTGGGGTCTATAAAAATTTGCAAAGAAATCTCTCCTATCTTTATTCATTTCCGAAATATCTTCAAAAAACTGAAAACTCTCAATTTCGAAAATCTTGAATATCTTGTTTATTTATCAAGATAGAGTCACAAAATTCTGTAATTTTACACTAAATTCAATGAACAATCTAATACAGAGAAATATTTTAGAAAATTTTTAATCTGGTAGGCGGGTGTTTATTGCCAACAATTGGTATACGACATTTGCATGTCAACACAGAACATTCTCATTTTTCAATTACCTACATTAAACACAAATATGGTTAGATTCACTAATTCTGAAGAGAAGGATATATACGATATGTACATTCGCATTTATAAAAATTCTATTCTTAATGCAGAATGTTATGTTGAAAGATTTCCAGAGCGAATTCAACCACACCGAACGTATTTTAGGAGATTGGAGAAAAATATGGAAGAAGGGAGTTTAAAGAAAAAACGAACTAAATATGCAAAAACAGGTACTGATAATGAAATTAATGTACTTGCGTACGTAAATCTAAATCCCGAAATTTCTACTACGCAGTTGTCGAGAGAATGCGGCATTACTCAACAGGTGTTTCCAAAATTCTAAGAAAGCATAAGTATCACGACTTTAAGTATCGAATCGTTCAAGCGTTGCATAGAGATGACTACCAAAAACTAAATAAATAAATAATCCTCACATAATACGGGAATCCAGATTTCAAAAAAAATAAAAAAAAATCGCCTGATCTTAATCCTCTGGATTATTTTCTTTGGGGGCATGTAAAAAGTATAGTATACAAAAATACTTATAATAATGTGGAAGAAATAAAAATGAAAATAATAGAAGCAATTAATTCTATCCCTCCAGAAATGGTAGAAAGAGCATTGACAAATATTCAAAACAGAGTAACGCAGTGCATTGCCAAAAATGGTGGTCATATTTAATTTTCTTAGTATACATAAGTTACGTTTTATTATTCTGCACACTCTTTGTTTTACATTTTTTCTTGTTGTTTGTTAACATTTTTATGCATAAATATGTAATACATGCTGTAATTGAATAAGATTTGTTGATTTAATAATAATTTTAATTTTTAATATTTGTAAGCATCCACCTTTTGTACCATTTGTAAGATTTACATGGTACGAAAATCTAAGATAGCGGCCATAAGAAAAAAAAACAGTTGACAGTCGTATCTGCATAACTGTCAATCCTAACCTATTTATTTTGACTGTATTAGATTGTCCATTGAATTTAGTGTAAAATTACAGAATTTTGTGACTCTATCTTGATAAATAAACAAGATATTCAAGATTTTCGAAATTGAGAGTTTTCAGTTTTTAGAAGATATATTTCGGAAATGAATAAAGATAGGAGAGATTTCTTTGCACATTTTTATAGACCCCAAAATAACGCAACTTTTTTGTAATTTAACCGTCTTTGTATCTCTTATAATTTACGAGATCCCCATGGTGAGCCTTTAATTAGTTGTAACCCTGTATAGGGCAAACAGGTCGCAACTTGAGAATACGTGTTTCTGAACACATCAGATCTTTTAGGAAGAACAAAACAGATTCTAATTTTGCTAATCATTTACGTAATTGAAACTTCCCATAACTTCAGTCCTTCTGACATAAATTTAATGAAGGTAACCTTTTGAATATTGCTGAAATCTTTTTACATAATAGTATATTGTAGACCTCGGCGGTAAAGTGCCTCGCCTGGCCCCTTCTTGAGGCCTGGAAAACCACTTTACCGCCATGGTTTACACATTATTTTTTTTTCCTACACAACATTATAATTAATTTTGTTAATATCACACAAATGCTCTTTTTCTTGAAGCAAAAACTGATTTACTATTAAAATTATTAATAATCTACATGCTTTAAAAAACAGTGTTGTATGTGCTAGTGTGGCCGAGCGGTCAAGGCGCTGGTTTAAGGCACCAGTCTTTTCGGAGGCATGGGTTCGAATCCCACCGCTGCCAAGTTGACTTTTTTTTTTGACAATTTTAATCCTTCTTAAAACCAAATACCAGTGGAATTAAATAAAAAACTTACGTTTGTTAATTTTTTTATGTCGATGAGAATTGCATTCCAGAAATTATTGTTGCGCCACCTAGTGGTAAAGCTTCGTGAATTATTTTCTCGGCTAGGCATTTATGTTCATTTTGCCGGGCTAGCCGTGGAAACGTTTGCTTTCTCCTCTCTGATGAGGCGGTAAAATTGAATTTTCTAATAGTGTAGGAAAAAAAATAATTTATTAATCGGAAGAACAAATAATTTGCTGGCTTTTCAGTTTTAAACTCATTTATTTACATTTTGGTTCCAGTTTGTGTGGCCGAAACATATTACGAACCAAAGTTCGTTCATTTTCCTAGTGACCTTGACAAACCTTTAACCTTTCAGGAATTAATTCTAGTCACGACTACCAAATGTGGACAAACTCTCCGAGATTAAATAATGTTCATGAAATCGTTTCTTAAAAAAAAATAGAAAAATCAAAAACCAAATTAACTGTCGGAACAGGAAGTCGAACCCGGGTCGTCGTCCTTCTAGGCCTCAATACTACCGTACTATAATTTGAACGAAATTCAGAATTAGATTAAAACAAAAAAAAATATCGTAGATTCTTATTTGACTGAAAATCAAAAGACAAAAAAAAAACCAATGAAAATAAATAATAAAAAATCGACAAGAAGAAGCATTTAAAAATCGAATAGTTTTCATTATTTCACTTCATTATTTTTTTCTTCTTCTTCTTCTTATAAGTAAAAAAAAGCTGAGAACAAAACTTATGGGCGGTTTCGCTGTATTCGCCGATTAGCCAGATTAAGAGTAAGGGATCACCTCACCTGCACACGGCATTGTACCGTATCCGGTTGTTGGGGCGTGAGTAGTAAATACCGAAGACACAGCTAGTTGTATACCCTGAACCTGTGGATTGCATTGTACGTCCCAAGAACGATCATGACTTGATGTTGACTGGGCTTAGGCCAGTGTGGCTAACACTATAGGAGACAGTAGCATCAATGATTCTGAGAACGTAGGCCCAGAAGCTTAGTACGTTTATTTGTAATTTTATTGGTGATTTGTAATTTTGTATGACATCCTTATCGAATCGAAAAGCGAAGCCCAGATGTTAAGACGTTTACCCTCAGCTTTGCAGTGGTCGAGAAAGCGAGGAAGAAAGCAGGAAAAGAAAGATCTAACCGAAGGGTGAGTGAATATTTATTGTAACTTCGTCCTCTGACATTGATATCGGTCGAGAATGTTTAATAAAAAAAAAACTATCCTACACTTGGGATTGTTCTATTCAAATTCCTAATTTTATTGTTACTGGCGAAAAAAAATACATACTAATAATCGAGCCCCATATCATTTTGCTCTAAGAATTCATTCTTCTTCTTATGAATTGTAAAGGTTCGGGTACTTTTATAACAAAGAAGAAAAACGACAGAATTTACAAATATCTATTTTCATTTTCCTAAACAAAATAAATGGTACATCTTTTGAAGCGTAACTCTGGTTTGTGTTTAGTCTCTCAAGTATGTAATCTAACATGCGATTCAAAAAATGTAAAAGTATACTAAAATATAACAGGAGATGCCATCGTTATTTGGCGTTAACATTCTTTTGCTTTAAACCTTTGCACTCTCATCTTCAACCTCATTTAAGTAGTCTTTAGTCGATTCGTCGGTGTGTGTCAACATGTGTTTTTTCAAATCTTTGGTCTGTCGGCATTTATAACCGCAAACGTTGCAACTTAACGGACTTTCGTCGGAGTGTACCCGCATAATATGCTTCTTCAAATATGCGGCATGTCGGCATTTATAATCGCAATGATCACAACTGAACGGTTTCTCGTCGGAGTGATTTAGCACGTGTTGTTTCAACCTCCCGGAATCTACGCAAGCGTAATTACAAATAGTACAGCGGAAGGGTCTCTCGCCGGTGTGTTTGAGCTTATGTCGTTTCATGCTCGTGAGCTGCACGCATCTATAGTCGCAGAGATCACACTTGAGCGGTTTCTCTCCGGTATGTCTTAAGACGTGCTGCTTTAAATTTCTCAATTGTACACACTTGTAATCACAAAGATCACAAGTGAACCGCTGTCCGTCGGAGTGCTTCAACTTGTGCAGTTTCAAATACCTGGATTTTCGACACTGATAATCGCAAAGATCGCACTTAAACGGCTTGTCGGCGCTGTGCGTTAACAAGTGCTCTTTTAAGCTTACGGAAAATAGAGTTTTGTAATCGCAATAATCACAACTGTACGATTCCTCGCAGGTGTGTTTTAACATGTGCTGTTTAAAAGTCACGAGATGAATGCATTTGAATTCGCATAGCTCGCAACTGAACGGCTTCTCGCCGTTGTGTTTTAACTTGTGTGTTTTCAAACAGCTAGGATGTCGGGTTTTATAATCGCACAAATCGCAACAAAACTGTTTCTCGCTGGAATGTGTTAACATGTGCCGCTTCAAAGTTTGAGGTTGTCGAGTTTGGTAACTGCATAAATTACAACTGAACGACTTCCCTTTAACGTGTACTAACATGTGTCGTTTCAATTGTGGGCGCCTGCGACACGTGTAAACGCAAAGATCGCAACTGATCGGCTTCTCGCCGGTGTGAGTTAACATGTGCGGTTTTAATTTTTTACGCTGTCGGCATTTGTAATCGCAAAGATGACAACTGAAGGGTTTTTCGCCGGTATGTGTTAATGTATGAAGCTTCAAGGATGAGGACAGTTGGCATTTGAAATCGCAAAGGTAACAACCGTAAGGTTTCTCGCCGGCGTGCTTCTGTTTGTGCAGCTTCAAAGTGAAAGACTTTACGCATGTGTAATCGCACTGATCACAGCTGAACTGTTTCTTTCCGGATTGTTCGTAGATGTGTTTCTGCGTGTGCTGTTTCAAATATCTGAGTTGTCGGCATTTGTAATCACAAAGCGTACAACTATACGGCTTCTCATCGGTATGTGTTAATATATGCTCTTTTAAATGTCCACGTCCTCGGAATTTGCAATCGCAAACATTACAGGTGTAAGGCTTCTCGCCTGTGTGTATTAATAAGTGCAATTTTAGAACCGAAGATTTTCGGCATTTGTAATCGCAAATTTCACAACTGAAACGCTTTTCGTCGGCGTGTGTTAACTTGTGCTGCTTCAAATCTGCGTGCTTTCGGCTTTTGTAATCGCACAGATCGCAATAGAACGGTTTCTCAGCGGGGTGTTTCAGCTGGTGACGTCTCAAGTATCTGACCTGTCCGCATTTATAATCGCAAAGGTCGCAGCTGTACGGCTTCTCGTCGGTGTGCGTTAACTTGTGCCGCCTCAAATTGCTGGAGTCGTGGGATTTGAAATCGCAAAACTCACAGCAGAACAGTTCCTCCTTCGGAAACTGTCGGTATCTGTAATGAAATTATTTTAATAAGATTTCTTGTGTTTTAACATTTTACAACAGTGAAGTGAAATCAAGTAACAATAAATTGATGATGTAAAAGATTTTAAACATAAAAAAGAAGTCAAATGACCTTGACAGCGTCCTCGAAGTGAAACATCAATAGTGCACATTGCTTCCCCCTTACATTCAATTAACTTTTACTTAAATCATTCCATCCGCGAACTTTTCCTTCGCGAGATATTTAGCAGTGTCAACTTAAATGGGGCAGCCTGTATATGGATAACCGCCGAATTTATTGACAATAATCGTTGCACATAAACATGTACTAAATTCAAAACTGAAAATAAAACGAAAATTCCGTTTGAAATAAGAAAGTTAATGGCGACTTCCGGTAAAACCGGAAGTGACGTAAAAATAAAAATGAAGGATTAGAGCTACTGCCTCGATTTTCAGGAGCACTGTACATTTGCTTTCTCAGCAACAATGGGTCACTCAAGTTAGGTAGTTAAAGAAATAGCGAGAGAAAAAGAAAACAAAATTTTATTGATTTACTTCGCTCCCACTTATTTAATTCCAAGAATTTAAAGCATAAATATTCTTGACAGTTTTCGTCAACACGAGTCTTTTTAAATCCATGGATAACCTACAAGTGCAGGCAACAAATATTTCATTTATTTCATGCCCGACATTAAAAACGAAACGCTGTGCCAAAGCCGTATCCTTAAGTAGCCCTCGTAGCCAACCTGAAGAGCGATCCATTTATCATTATACTTACAGTTTACCAATAAGGTTCGTTCTGGAACGAGTTTACAGCTTTTCGTTCCGTTTTTAGTGTCGGTGAAGGTACCCATCTTCCATTAAATTAATCAATTTTCTATTTATTCTAATCTTACAACGTACTTTAAACTTTCGAGTAACGAATGACGAGCACAAATGATGACATTTTCAACATAGCACATTTTTTATTTTATTTAATAATTCGAAAACAATTACTTTCATCGCGCCACCAATAGAGGGCGTTGATGTTTACCATTTAAAGCATTCCAGAAAACACATTTTTTAAAAGAAACACTGGTAACCAACCCTTAAGGGCAATTCATTTACAACATTTTTGCTGCTTACCAATAAGGTTCGTTTTCGAACGAGTTTATGGTTTTTCGTTTCGTTTTAGTGTCGGTGATGGTACGTATCTATGTTTCATTAAATTCATCAATTTTCTATTTATTTCAATCTCATAACTTTCAAGTAACGAATGACCAGCACGAATTATGACATTTTCAACAGATCACATTTTTACATTTAATACATAATTTGAAAAGAATTACTTCCATCACGCCACCAATAGAGGGCGTTGTTGTTAACTATTTAAAACATTCCAGAAAATACATTTATTGAGTAACACTGGTAACCAACCGTTAAGGGCAATTCATTTACATCAATTCGAAATTAAATATTTGATTTGCTTTCTGTAAACCCACCCTTAGTGCCTGTAAAGATTCCTAATGCGAAAAATTTAATAGTCGCTCTAAAAATGAAATTCCAGTATTTCTGCATTTCTGGAATAGTATTACACACAGAAATTACGTTGTTTACTAACTTTGGACGTCTACTGTTAATTATAATCCGGCGACGGAGGCAGAAGCTCCCCGGAAACCGTAAAGAAGGTTTATGCGGCCATAATCGCAACGTAGCGCTGTTTTAAGTCCATTAAATCACCGGCCACAAAGAGAGTCGCTTAAACAAGTCGCTCGCTGAATGTGTGCCCATCTACTTATTATACTTACTTCGGCTCCGGTGTGGAGCCAGCCCCAGTAGCGAGTGAATTAGGTTCCATAATCTTTAATGTGTTTACTTTATTGTGCAATATAAATTAGAAGATTGCGGCGGCAAACGACGTACTTAACTATGTATATATAGAGCGGTGGCAGGCGAATTCCTTATCGTTAGAGATCGGAATCACATATTCTGACGTCATCCAATAAGAGAAAGACTGACGTTTTTTTTAATGGAACACCCTGTACATTGCATTTTTGGACTCTACGTCAAATTTTAGCGTGAATTGATGGGTCGCACCAGGGGTCTAGCTTGCTTGGTTCTAGAGTTACTAGAGGGCGCCACCTTGCGTCCCTAGCTCTCTTGTTATTTTTTAACAATTTGTTATTGTACGACTATTAGATTGTTTATTAACGTTCTCTTGTACTAGTTTTAATAATAAACTGACATTTTTATTCCTTTTTTTAAATAGTTTGTAGCAATCGTAGTAATCGCAGAGCTGTCTCTTGACCAGCTGAAGAAACTGACATTTTTTTTTAATTTTAAATTTTTAAGGAATTTGTCATTGTAGTTATTACAACGCCATCTCGTAGCCATTCGAAGAAACTGACATTATTTTTAACGCCTTTTTTAATTTAAAATTTTCAAGTGATTTGTAGTAATCGTGGTCACTGTAACGCCATCTCTCGGCCAGCCAAAGAAACTAACATCTTTCATTGTCTTATTGTATTTGTTATCATAGTTTTTGTTTTGTTTTAGTTTTGTTACTTGTAGTAATTGCAGCGCCATCTCTTGGCCAGTTGAAGAAACGGACGTTTTTTTTTATTTCTCTTCCTATTTAAAATTTTTAAATGATTTGTTATTGTAGACATCGCAGCGCCATCTCTTGTCCAGTCAAAGAAACGTAAATCTTTTTTATTCATATTCAATTTTCAAGTGATTTATAGTAATCCTAGTCATAGTAGCGCCATCTCTTGGCCAGCCAAAGAAACTGACATTTTTTATTCCCAATTTTTTTTAATTTAATATTTTTAAGTACATAATTTGTTATCAAAGTATTTGTTTTCTTTTTTAGTTTTGTTATTTGTAGTAATCGCAGTCAATGCAGCGCCATATCTTAGCCCGCCGAAAAAGAAATAATTTTTTTATTTTAAATTTTTTTGTGATTCGTAGCAATCGTAGTCACTGCAGCGCCCTCTCTTGGCCAGCCGAAGAACTGACATTATTTTTTAAGTTTTTAAGTGATTCGTCATCGTAGTTATTACAGAGCCATCTCGTGTCCAGTCGAAAAAATTGAGATTATCTTTTATGCCTTTTTTTAAATTCAAATTTTCAACTGGTCATTGCAGCGCCATCTCTTGGCCAACCGAAGAAGAAATTGTTTTTTTATTTTAAATTTTTTAGTGATTTGTACCAATCGTAGTCACTGCAGCGCTATCTCTCGGCCAGTCGAAGAAATTGACATTATTTTTTAATTATAAATTTTTAAGTAATTTGTCGTCGTAGTTATTACAGCGCCATCTCGTAACCAGCCGAAGACACTGATATTATCTTTTGTCTTTTTTTTTATTTAAAATTTTCAAATGATTGAAAGGAAGGAAAACACCTAATATGTACTTAAAACACTACTTAAAAAAAAGTGGTTTGTTTTTATTGTAGAAGCCTTTTCGAAATAATCTGACGTCATAACGACGTAAATACGAGTGCGCAGCTCAATGATGACGTCGAAATATGTGGTCCGATCTCTACGTATTATTTTAAATAAAACTGAAATTTTATTTTATTTTTTTCCTGTGGTCGATACACGTTGACTTAAAATGAGATAGATGCTTTTATTGTACGCAGAAACGTTTATAAAATGTTACGCACATTGTCAGATTAAATAAAATGTAAAAATTTGTTAAATTTGAACATGCGATAAATACGCAAGTTTGCAATTATGAAATAATTACAATTAATTACAATTACAATTATGAACATGAGTTAAACATACAATTAACAAATTGCATTGTAAAATAAATTGACCTGAATTGTCGCCAGTATGCAACTTCAAATCTCTGGCGGCTCTAACCGCATATTGACAAAGATGGCACTTGAACGGCCTTTCACCGGTATGTCACTCGCATGTGCCTTTTTAATAGCCCAGATATTTTGGTCGTTTGTTCACAATTGAACGGCCTTTCGTTAAAATGTGATAAAATATGTACCTTTAAATATCTGCTTTGGTTACATTCATTTTTACAAAGCTTGCACTTGCACTGTTTTTCGCCGGTGTGTATTAACATATGCCGATTCAATTTTCTGCGTTCTCGACATTTATATTCGTAAAGGGAACAAGTGAACGGCTTCTCGCCGCCGTTGGACGTTAACATGTACAGTTTCAACCTTCTGGATTGACGGTATTTGTTATCGTAACGGTCACAGTTGAACGGCTTTTCGTCGCCACTGTGTATAGTCGTCCCAGATTGGTACCGGTTTTATGGTCTTGCTATAAAAAAGCGACAGAGAGGAGACACAGACACCGCAGTGCCGGTCTCTTTGAAGAATTTTTTATAGCAAGATCATAAAACCGATACAAAACTTGGACGACTATATCAACATGTGCTGTTTCAAGTTACTGAAGCTGAACGGCTTATCATCGACGTGTATCATCAGCATGTGCCGTTTTAAATTTCCGCGTTGTCGACAATTGAAGTCGCAGAGGCCACACACAACTGAACGACTTCTTGCCGGTGTGTATCAATTTATGACGGCGCCTTCCGAAACGGGTTTTAAATTCAGAAAGACATATATCGCATGCGAATTCTATTTCGTTGACCTGTTGACATCTGAAGATAATAACAAAAATGATTGAATTAAAGATAGTCGCCCTTCATAAGAGTTCCTTTAAGCTAATTAGCTTCTCACCGGTGTGAGGGTCACTATATTTTAATTTTATTATTCGTCAATAAAACCTTTCAACGTTTCATCTCATGATTAGTATGAGACGTTATTTAAAATGTCACCAAAAGACAAGTACGGCTCTGTGAATGTCTTTTACTAATAGCGAAGGTATAAGCTAATAAAAAATAAAATAAAATAAAATAGAAAGAGAAGTACAGTTTCGTTTATATCATTACAAGCTCTATCGGCTTGTCGGGAAAGTATGAGGCTCGTTATTATTTACTGCATACTGCAGCTGCGACCTACTTATAGGTGTTGTTGCTACTCCCACATTCTTCTCTTTCCAATTTTATACTTTTCAAAGTTTCTTTTATTACATCTTGTTGCACCCGTCATATCACTTTAAGGAGATCCAACAAATAAACGCCAGAATGCTGGTTACATGTAGACGCCAGCATGTGTATGTAGGGTCCTCTTTACGCGCCGACTTCGAATACCACAGAAGAAAAAAATAATAATTTACATAGTTATGTGAAAGCTTTAAATTCTGTATTATTTGACTGCTTTCGCCCTCTGCAGCAGAATAAAAATCTTCTTATTATCAAACAAATCTACACAAATCACAATCGCTAGTGTATGTCAAAACATGCATACCCTTTAAGAATGTTGTTACATTCTGCACCACCGTCAAACATATTTTTATAATTGTCATCTAACTTCACGATGTTCTTCACTGTTCCCGCAAAATTCTCAAAAGAAGGAACCTCTATAAAAACAGAGCCGGGCGCAAGGTTTAAATCATTTTTCTTGACCTTGAATGCAACCCGACGTCTAAGATGAAACTCGTCGCGGAATAATAATTCATTTAACTAACAGATTGTAATTAAAGAAGTTTCTTACCTGTTCCACAAACTTAAATAAATTTGTAATTTGTCTATTTTGATTGAGGCTGTCCTGAAAACAATCTAATCTTCAAAAGAATGGAATGGATTAAAATTGAAGCCTTCAAGAAAGCTGAAAAGATTAAAATTTTAATCCTGAAAATGCTGAATTTAATACTCATTGAAAATAAGTTTTCCTTAAACGTTGGCGATGGGTTTTGTGACGTTCCGGGTTTTGATTACGTCGATATAAGTTTTTCCGATGTTTCCCAGCAAGAACCTTGATAATTCACACACACACACGATTTACGCACCAGCACAATTAGGCGAAAAGTGACGCCGTGAAACAAAACCGAACAGGTTGACGCCGAGTAATCGCAAATATAATCAGCGCCGACCAACAGCAATCGTTAATTAACCACATGACAATGGAATAATTCCGACGACCAATAATTTCGAATCTGCGCCGCAGCGCTCTGGGAAGTCAGGCTTGCCACAATAAACTCATAATTGGCCGAAAGTCTGAAATGTTCCCATGATATTTCGTACAAGATTTTGCTACTTTAATTAATTGTTTTTAGCATATTTGTGATTGTACTAAATACAGAGTAAATGTAACAAAATCACTTTACAAAAATTATTATAATATACTTTTTTATTTTTCCAAAAAAAAAATTAGATATGACAATCTTAACTTGTTAAAATCTTTAAAAATTAAAAAAAAAACTAAATTATCAAAATGAAGAAAAGATCAAATTACCTTTACGTTTGTCTTTTAATTTTTCTTAAGAACTCTTTTAATCCCGAAAAGCTATCAACCAATAGCGAAATGTTAAAAGCTACTACGATTTAAACTATCCGCGAAAAGTTATTAATTACTATACAGTACGTGTTACGAACCTAATGTTATGCGTGGAGCGTTGCATTCAATTTTCAATAGCAAACGTCATGTGCACTCCGGACTGAGGTACATCTCACTCCCTCCACGTAAAGGAACAGTAACGATGTGACTATATGCGCGCGACACTTTCTGTATAATAGTAAATAAATGTTTGATTAACAATGTTAATGTCTATCAAAACATCAGATACATATAAATACACATCACTTGAGAGGTTTCTTGTGTGTTGACATGTGTTTCTGTAAATTACCAGCAAACCTAGAAGCATATTTGCAAAGGTCGCACTTAAACGGCTTTTCATCTGAGTGTACTCTCATGTGTACTTGTAAATATCTGGCTGTTTTAGCTACATATTTACAACGCTCGCACTTAAATGGTCTCTCATCACTATGCGTTAATAAATGTGCTCTTAAATTTCCGGGCTGATTGCATTCATAACTGCAAAGGTGGCACTTGCAGTTCTTTTCGCCGGTGTGCATTAACATGTGCCGCTTCAAAGACGCAGGTTGTGCACCCTTATAATCACAAAGAGAACACTTGAACGGTTTCTCAGCGTTGTGTGTCCGCTTATGGCGTTTCAGATATTCCGAACGATGACATCTATAATCGCAAAATTCACACATGAACCGCTTCTCGCGGGTGTGCGTTAACCTGTGCCTTTGCAGATTTGAGGAATGTTGATATTTCTGAGCGCACAGGTCACAGCTGAACAGTTTCTCGGCGATGTGCTTTTGCACGTGATTCTTCAAAGTTACGGCTGAGCGACATCTGTAACCGCAACGATCGCAGACGAAATGTTTTTCGTCAGTGTGTACTAACGTGTGCTGTTTCAAATTTCCGGAGGATCGGAATTTACAATTGCAAATCTCACAGACGAAAGACTTCTCGTTGGAATGGACCCTCATGTGCTGTTTCATGCACTCTTTCATGCGTTTTCTTGATCGGCATTTATAATCGCAGAGTTTGCAAGCCAACGGATCTTGCATGGGGCTACTTGCTGCATACTTAGGAGATTTAAAATCAGGACCGCTTTGGCCATGTTCGGTTGCCCTTGCTTCCGGAATTGTAGGTTTAGAAACCCCGGAGCATCTGAAATAAAATTAGCTCTAACAAAACATGTCACATTCAATTTAAATATTAGTAAGTACTTTAGTACATGCGTGTACGTCTAAAATTAAAAAAAAAAATTGATTTACATAGTTATGTGAAGTTTTAAATTCTGTACTATTTGACTGCTTTCGCTCTCTGCAGCAGAATAAAAATCATCTTATTATTAAAAAATATACACAAATCACTAGTATGTGTCAAAACATGCATACGCTTTAAGAACGTCGTTACATTCTGTACCACCGTCAAACATTTTTATATAATTGTCATCTAGCTTCACGATGTTCTTCACTGTTTCCGCAAAATTCTCGAAAAAAGGAACCTCTGTAAAAACAGAGCCGGGCGCGAAATTTCTTGCCCTTGAATGCAACCTGGCGGCGACGTCTAAAATGAAACTTGTCGCGAAATAATAATTCATTTAAATAACAGATTGTGATTAAAGAAGTTTCTTGCCTGTCCAACAAACTTAAATAAATTTGTAATTTGTCTTCGAAATCCTTTACAAACGACGTTTCACTATTTTGATTGAGGACGTCCTAAAAACAGTCTTAATATTAAAAAAAAATAAAATGGAAAGGATTAAAATTGAAACCTTCAAGAATTCAAGATTAAAATTTCAATCTTGAAAATGCTGAATAGATTAAAAATTTAATACTCATTGAAAAACAGCTTTCCCCAAACGTTGGCAGCGCGTCTTGTGAAGTTCCGACTACGTCGATATAAGTTTTCCTGATGTGTCCCAGCAAGAACCTCGACAATTCACGATTTACGCACCAGCAGATTAATCGAAAAGTGACGCCGTGAAACAAAACGAAGGAAGATGACGCCGAGTGACCGCGCATGTAGTCAGCGCCGACCAATAGAAACCGTTAGTTATCGAGATGTTCATATAGGGCGCACGATCCGGCGATCAATAATTTCGAGCCTGCGCCGCATCGTTCGGGGAAGTCAGGGTTGCCACAATAAACTCTAAATTTCTTCTATATTTCGCACGAGATTTTGAAACGTAACAACTCTCTTCTCATCGACTTTATTCCGTTACATCCCAATATTAAAAGAACTTGTGAGAAAGAAATTAATAACTCAATCAATTTTCTTGAGATCTAACTCGTACTAAGACTGAAAACAAATTAACTTAAAAAAATCATAGAAAATCAATACACCGCCGTGATATTTTCATCTCTTACAATTACAATCATTCTTCATAGCATAAACTTGCCATTTTCAATTCATTATTTTAGCACAATTAGGCGAAAAGTGACGCCAAGTAATCGCAAATGAAGTCAGCGCCGACCAATAGCAATCGTTAGTTATCCACCATGCCCCTATAAGGACTCGACAATGGGATAATTCTGACGACCAATAATTCCGGGCCTGCGCCGCAGCACTCGGGAAAATCAGGGTTGCCACAATAAACTCAAAATTGGCTGAAATTCTCTCGTATTTCGTACAAGATTTTGAAACGTAACAATCTGCCACTATAATTAATTATTTAAATTTTTTTGCATGTTTGTGATTGTCCTACAAACAGAGTAAATCCGCATTTTCGATTTTTCACCTGATTATGGATATTTCTAGCTGAAACTAGTTGAGATTTGAATTTACAATATATTTGTAGAATAAAATCGACGCATCTACATAATTAGATAATCATTTCTACACTACTATGACCAAGAACTCATCAAAAATTCTTATTTGTTTTACATTAACTTGTAGAGGTGTCCATATTATACTAGAGTTTTTTTTTTATTAATACATACCTATAGAAAACTGAAGGAATATTATAAAGTGTCCACTGTAAGGGAAAGTCCTTATCAAAGAAGTGTCCCCTATGACAGGTTTTACTGTACCTTCTTCATTATGAGTTTTCACAGTCACAATCTAAGCACAAATTTGTCGTTCACTTTATTTCCAAATTCTTTACCCCAAAAATACTTTTGGGGCAAATTAGCCCGATAATAAGTCACATGGTTCCAATCGTATCTTAGTATCTCCATTTTATGTCTAAAACCCAGATTTTTAAGCATTTAAAGCTTACCTAGGCTTCATAAAAGACTTAATTAAATTTAATGGTAAATTGTGGCAAACATTATGACGTAACTTACCATTAAATTTAATCCTGGCTTAAGTCTTATGAAACCCAGCCTGAATTGGGCAAGCCAATAGGCAGTTAATGTCGATGAAATAGGCACACTTTAAAGCAGCTTAAAAAATTTAAACCCTTAGGCCTGATCTTTCCACCTTCTAATAAAGTTCCCGATAACGTTATTTGGCAAATAACTTGATTTTTATGAATGGTTTCCATGGTGATTCGTAAAGTTATTTGCCCAATAAATTTATCAGGAGATGGAAAGATCGGGCCTTAAAAAAATATGTCAATGTTTATTTTAGTTACATGGTCATTTATTAAGAAATCGAAGGGAGATTCTTCCGGGCTTATGGAACTATACAAGTGAATTAAACACATAATTCGCATTTCAAAAACATGCTTTAAACAGGGACCACAAAGTCAAAAAAATTCAGAGAGTACATAAAATGGTTTCTTACCTGATAAGAGGACCTCTTTACAGACTTCCCTTTTAGGGCTTTTCTATTTCTCTATGAGGCTCTAGGCGAGGAGTCTTCTTCTCGTACACTATCACAACACCCACACCAGGAATACCCACTCGCAAAAAGGGGTAGACGATAAAGTTAAAGAAGAAGCAAAAATAACAATTTGTAAATTTGAACAAAGATATAAAAATAAAATAAGAAGGGGGCACTCCTGTTCACAAACACGATTCGGCGAACATTTTAGAAAAATTACATGTATGTAAATGTGAAAATTGGAAACGCAACCGTTTGCAAAATGACTCGGCGAACATTAATTAATTTGTTGAATCTTAATTTCCTACAATACCGTATTTACAATATCAAAACCCGAGCCCCTTTTGTAATTTGCGACTGCAAGTTGACGGCATCTGTGCGAGTCCCCCTTTTAGCCCCGTTCATTTAGGTCACCGGAGTGACTACCCTCGAGGGATTGAGAGGTCTTTTTGGACCGGTTCCGCTACCTTGCGTGGTTCGGGTTCTCACGCATTCTGGGTCTTTATGGCGGGCCTTACTTTAACGTATCCCCTTATCGTAAGGGGAATCAGTTTGTCGCTTGGACCCCTTTTCGCCTGAGATTGTTTACGTTAACAATTAAAGCGTGAAATTATTTCGTGAACAACCGTAAGTAATTTTATTTAAATCTAAAAAAATTTGAATTACAATTTTCGGCTGTTTACTAAAGCGAGTTAAGTTAGCTGGGCAAATACAGTCTCTTTAAAATGTTTTGACAAGCAAATACGTATTTCCACACACACACACAGAAAAAACAATTCATAAAAATTAATTATGCAATACTTACCCATTTTATGCATGAAATAGACAACAAATAGGCGCTTAAACTATAAAACTAGGCAAATACTTAAAATAGCATAAAAATAGGCACTTAGGCAAGAAAAATATACATCTCATTTTAATCTAAATGTTTAAAACTTAATTGCCTATGTTCTTTCTTATATAAGAATTTAGGCAATTGCCTAAAGATCCATGCTTTAGTTATTACCTTTTTTTCTTTTAATTTTCGGGACTTCTAATTAGCACAGATCAGTTAGTAATATTTAGTTAGTTATTTAGCTAGTTACTAAATTGAGGCAATAAAGTCCATCATTAACATAAAGATCAATGGTATTTAACTCTGCGACTTCAATACAAAAGATTCAAATCAAAATAATTCGGAATTGATTCCAAAAATTAACTTCTTTGCCAATAAACATTTTGGCAATTATGTCTCTATCATATCGTTTTGTAGCAAGTACAGCTTTCTTCCTTAGGTGTTATATTTATAATAAAAAAATAATAAGCAACAGATTTGATCAGATTTGGTAATGAAAAATCACAACGAAAACTCTTTCAAACTTTAAGAGAGCCAAAGGAAGCTGCTTGTATTCATGTTATTTTTTTTATTTTTTTTTATTTTTTTTTTAAACACATTGCCTGAAGTGCCTTAAGATCGAATAACATAATCAATAAATAATACATTACAAGTAGATACAAAAGGTGCCTGTATTTTGCATCGCATTCAAAAAAATCTGAAGCGCCTGAAAATATTTGGAATAAAAAAAAACCCTGACCTTAATCGCAGTGGGACGGCCTTCGGAATGGCAAACCAGGGACTTAGGGACTTCATCTTCTCTGCGAAACTCCTCTGCACACTCATCCACTACACACACAGTGTCACTAACAACACACACACTTTCACTAAATTAATAGTACATCTCTTCACACTCATCCACTACACACAGTGTTTCTACAACTCTTTCACCAAATTAGTGGTAGGTACATCACATAAATTAGCACTTATTTATACAAGTTGGCCCTTTAAACTTTACGAGCTCATTACACAGAATATGATCAAAATATATTCAGATTGACAAAGAGTACTACTTCTTGCGATGCCGATAATGTCTACATTAGTTACAAAATTTTATAAGATTATTTTTGTTAATGGGTCCCGTTTGATTTTGTCACTTTATAAGTTAAGGGGACCCTCCATGTATATGTAGAATGCTGGACGTCAGCGGTGAGGCCTCTCTCTGCCATTCAAATCACTATGAAGCGCTGGAGTCCAATATTCTAGCATCTCTCTGCACTCTAATAACATTGCATTATCACAGAGTCCCCTTTATGATAAATCCACTACATACATCACTATAGTAATAATAATATATTAATCAAGACACAGCAATTTAACGTACAGTTCTCCAATTTCTACTCTTGCTTTCGACTAGTGATGTAAGACACGTTGATAGGCAACCATACATACACATTTGGCACATAATGTTAATTCTCCATAGGTGACTTTGACCCTCCCCCCATAGCATATCCACTTACTACTGTAAAAATAAAATCAATCGTTTTGTAAACAAAGCTTGGTTATTGTTTAATAACTTATTTAAAATTTTTCTGATATCTTTTTGAAAAGTTTCAATGTTTTTAGCAAAGTTTAAGCGTTCTCTACTATAAATGATTTTAAGTAACGACCACCACGTCCACAAAAACAAAAAACTAGAAGAAGCTCATTCGATCTCATGCCCCCGATGACTCATCAGGCTGATTTATTTTGGGACCTCATTCTTCTGATTGCTGTGTTTATAATGTCAAAGAATAGGATTTGCATCAAATTTTGTCCAAAACCTACAGGCACCTAGGAAAAGCCATAACGAAAAACCCCAAGGCTTTTGCAGTCCTAAAAAATTCAGAATTATATTCATGTTACAGTTGCTATGATTTAAAACGTCGTTGAGTCCAAAAGAAGAACCCCTGGGGCCCGTTCAGGAACTCTATCGCGAGAGCACTTTGAGCGCTTAAAATGAAAAGCAAAATGCACAAAATCAGTAAAATCACTTACATGAGAGAGAAAGAATATTGCCCAGAGCGCGCTCTTTTTAGTCTTAGCGCTATTCCTGAACGGGCCCCTGGCATCAAAAGAAATGCTGATTTAAAAACTTTGCGATGACAATACAATCGACTTATGCTTTGAAAACAGCAAATTTTCTTTTGCACTTTTGGCTTCAATCATTGACTGCTTTGAAAGGCAATGTACAAGATCTTACAGTTTTTGGTTTTTTCTTTAATTTCTGATAAATGCATAAATCTACCGGACCAGCCACTGGGCAATGTGGAAGAGACGCCGGGCACTATACTCTACATGTCCCATATAATTTTGCGTAATCAATTACATATTTGTATTAAATATTCTTTCCTGTGTCAGTTCTTTATAAATTGAAAGTGAAAATGCCACACAAAATACGAGCCTTCGCAGTTTTAATTGCATCACGCAGAAGTCCGACTCTGTTAGTCGAGTCCGAATATATTTTGATCACACCTCATAAACAATCCAAGACTTTTCAATTTGACTTAATTTACATAAAATTACCAGCTCATTGAGGGGCCAATTTAACATTATCAGAATAAACTCGAGATTTAATAGGGTTAAGTCACTTTTATGGTAGAATCAATATATTTTGGACGTTCTTAAAAATCCGAAGTTACTAATCGTTATAAATAATTAAATTAACACTTCCACTAATAATTATCTTCGTTATAAATGTAACCGAACGGAAAAATTAGTACACACACGCACATAACCTCAATCACAAAATGTGTCGCAACGACGAGTCTTAGTGCTGGATGGCAATGTTTAAAGCCCGATAGTTTAGTGCTTTTTAAAGAGTACGGAAATCACGCACCAGAAACACTTTTAAACACGGTTTCGTTTAAAATTTACGCGTTTATTTGGCAGCCAGATTTACGAGACGAGTCCAGTGCCGCCACTACGGATTATTTCCAGTGTTGCCAACAATGGAAAGCTGTCTCCCACCAATTAGTGTTATGGAAGCCACCAGATTTCCACTAAAATCTTCAAAATTTGGCAAATAATAACGATTTTTAATTTTTTTTTAGCAGTTTAACAGTTAGCCAGTCTTTCAAAGCAGCATCTTTCAACCATACTTTTCGAAATTTCTATGTGTACTTGTGGTCTTGGCATTGTCGAATCTGCAGTGTGCAATGTAAGGATAATTTTTAATCTACCTATCTGCTGCATGCGCCCATTTGTAAATTTGTTTGTCATGACAGAGATAACTAAATACGAGATGTGCAAGCAGTTGGCGAAATTTATCCGATTTTACGAAGTTGGTATCTATCTCTCTCCCAATTGATAAAAGGATATCTAGGCGTCTTTATTCGATATAATGAAAGATAAATGTAGAGGACAGCACCACCTTATTTTATTTTCACAGTTGGCATCACCTTGTCAATAGCGGCTTTCTGCCATTTTGAGGCGTCAGCTGATATTAGTTTGTGTTTGTTTTGATAGTAATTTTCCTGTGTTGGTTTTGTTTGTTTTGTAAATATTATTATTGTTGTATATATTAGTGCTATAAATATTATTATATTAGGCAAGTGAGTAGATTAGCTAATTAAATAACAATGTTATTTCACATGTTTCGCATGTTATAACGTCATATAGGTGAGCTTTTTGTTAAACGAAGAATTTTTTTAAAGGCGGCTCAATGCACTTCTTAAATGAACGCTTGTTACTATGATCATAACAACCATGTAACAATAGGCATTTTCGGAAACTATGATCTCGGGTCAGTTTGATCAATTGGATCACTCACGGTTCATACAAGTAAATGTGTAAAATTTCTATTTCGAACGTCAAGATCACTGAACTTACTAATCGGATTAATCGGATCATCATTTCCGAAAACGCCTAATATACTTCTATATGCTTTTAGTGTACATAATGACCTCGAGAGTGTTCTGTTTGGTGTGTGGATCCACAGAATTGAAGGTGAAGATGATGCATTACTTTCCATCAAACATTGAAAAGTATGTTCTCCATGCAATTCATTATAAATTTGTATTAATATACCTAATTTTTCAGATCAAAGATTTGGCAAGAGAGCTTGGGGATGAAGTTCTCCGAAGACACCCTGAGAAACTATAGAATATGTTCTCGACACTTTACTAAACAATGTTACGTAGGTTGTCGACTGCAACATAATGCTATACCGACACTTTTTCCGGTAATCTTTAAGTATATGTCGCTGTAAATGCGCATCCGCCGCGACCGCCACAGACTCCACCCACATACTGAATGCGTTCAGAAACAGTATATCGGGAGTACGTGTATTGGTGCGTATGCATAGTTATTCAAAAATAAAAATCTGAAATAAAATATGTCTGTCTCGAAATCAAACCTCGCAATTTACCTCGTAGATATAAGTAACCGGCAATGCTGCCATCTTAAAAGCCAAATTGAAACAACAAACATTAAGAGCAATTATTTATCCCCTTACCAACTCAAATAAAAAACAATACGTGACACTCACACATTTTGGTAAAATTAGCGGAAAAAATAGACAGAATCATAAACAAAAATAACAATTTAATTTAATCATACAAACCGAATAGTAATTTTTCTTACATAGAAAGAAAAATCTGTATAAATCCAGTTATGTCTCCGACTTTATTTTAGTTTGAAATTGACAGTAAACTTGTAGAAACTGCAGTAAGTTAGTGTTGGGGCATGTCATGGCAACGATATATAAATAACATAAGTTGTCAATGTGTCATTAAAAAGTATTCCATGTTTTATAATGTTCCTGAAATAAAACACATATTAAACGAGGTTTGGTTGAATCTCTTTCCTGGGTCAGAACCCTAACAATTTGGCGCATATAAATAACATAAGTTGTCAATGTGTCATTAAAAAGTATTCCATGTTTTATAATGTTCCTGAAATAAAACACATATTAAACGAGGTTTGGTTGAATCTCTTTCCTGGGTCAGAACCCTAACAATTTGGCGCTGCGGACAGGATTCAAGATTCAGGATAAAAGATTCAAGATTCGGCTAGGATATCATGACGGAAACTACGGAACAGATCCAGGCGTTGACGTCAGCTATCAATAGTCTCCTCAAGCTGCAATTACAGAATGAACAAACCAAAGCCTCAAGTACCAATGTGACACAGGTACGTTCAGATCTCTTTAATCAGTTGCACTCACGCATAGAAAAATTTGTGTATCGCACTGACGACGAAAATCAAACATTTTCAAAATGGTTGAAACGTTACGAATACACACTTGTATCAGAAGCTGCTTCTCTGCAACCAGAAATGCGAACTCGTCTTTTATTAGATAAATTAGGATCAGTCGAATTTGACAGATTAGCAGATCACGTTGCTCCAGAAGATCCGACAAAAATGTTACAAGCAGACTTAATTGAAAAACTGAAATACCTTTTCCGCGATAGAATCTCTCTTACACGTCGGAGAATCGAAATTTTAAACTTCCGATACGATAAATCTGTAGCCATTACAGAACACATCGATCGAATCAATCGCTTAGCCGCAGATTTTGAACGATCAAAGCTTAGCGATGACAATTTGAAAGTTTTATTACTACTTCAATCATTCTGTTTTTCAAAAGAAAATGAAGAATTAAAAAAGATTACTTTACGTGTAGTAGAAAAACACGAAAATGCTTCTCTAAAAGATATTTCCGTAGAACTAGAGGCCCATTTAAATGTTTTTTCGAGCTTAAAGCAACTAGAAAATCCAGTTGGTGATGCTTCAGTATCTACAATAAATAAAATAAAATTTAAGAAAAAGAAATATGATTCACTTAAAAATCTCTCTAAAAACACTATACATTCATCTGACAACCTGAGATGCAATGGTTGTGGCGGATCACATTACCGTTCAGAATGCAACTTTCGCAATGCAATTTGCAATAAGTGCTCAAAAAAGGGTCATATTTCAAAGGTATGCCAATCAGGCAAGAAGTTCAATGATCACACGAATAAAAATGCAAATAAAAACAGAAATCTTTTGATAAAATCAATAACGTCAACCGATAAACGTAGGCGAATCTACATTCCTACAGAAATATACGGGAAAACAATTCACTTACAATATGACTCCGGGTCAGACGTTACTACGATAGGGAAAGATGTTTGGCAACGCCTAGGTTTTCCAACTCTCAACAAGTCTGAAGTTGTTGAACATGCAGGCGGCGACAAACTTAAGACTATAGGAAGATTTCAGTGCACAATTGAAACTGCAAGGCGTAAGGGTAACATAAATATAGATGTTGTTTCACGAAATGGTTTGAATCTCTTTGGTTTAAATGCTATTGACTCACTTGACCTGTGGTCAAAGTCCCTCGCTGAGTTTCGGGATTTAAACTTTAACAAAGAGGCTAGATGTTCAGCTATAAAAAACACAACTCGCCAAAACATGATTTCAACATCAGGTACATATCAAAATTACATTTCTAGGAAGTTCCCAAGATTATTTTCTAGTGAACTTGGCCTGTGTAAAGATTTTAAAGCAAACTTTATATTAACCACAAATGCCCGTCCTGTAAAGATACCATGTCGACAAATTCCATATGCCATGGAAAAACTTCTGGAAGCAGAACTAATGCGATTAGAAAAACTAGAAATCATAGAGCGCATTCAATCATCAAATTGGTGTTCTCCGATTGTTATTGTGAAAAAACACGATGGTAAAATTCGTTTATGTGCTGATTATTCTACTGGAGTAAACCAAGCTCTGTTAGATAATCGACATCCTTTACCTACAATTGACAGTATCGTTACAAAACTTAATGGAAACTCATTCTTCACCATATTAGATCTCAGTGAAGCTTTTCTTCAGATTGAAGTTGCAGCAGAAAGCCGAGATATCACCACGATAACTACACCTAAAGGTCTTTTCAGGTTTAAAAGACTACCCTTTGGTATTAAAACAGCACCAGCAATATTTCAACAAGCTATGGATAATACGTTGATCGGTCTTGATGGTGTTTACGCGTATCTTGATGATGTGGTAATCGCAGGAAGTACTCGTGAAGAACATGACTTTCGTCTCAAACAAACACTTCAACGTCTTCAAGATAACGGTTGGAGTCTCAAATTAGAGAAGATGAAGATATCATGAATGTTATTCAAGCGATCAAGAACAATTGGTCATCGTCTTCTGATTCTGATATAGTCGAACACTATAAAAAACGTCGAGATAATCTCTCCGTCGTGGATGAAACATTATTACTTGGTGAAAGAGTGGTAATTCCAAAGAATCTACAAAATAAGATTCTCACTGCTCTTCATAAAGGCCACCCTGGTATAAGAAGAATGAAACAACTCGCTCGAGAATATGTTTACTGGCCAAAAATGTCCAATGACATAGAGCAATTAGTTCGACAATGTAATTCATGCGCATTAACTCGAAAATTACCTGCTAAAATACCTATCAGTCCTTGGCCTATCCCCACCAGACCCTTGGAACGTATGCACATTGATTACGCTGGACCTATAGATGGACAGTATTTATTAATATTCGTAGATGCTTATTCAAAGTTCATCGACGTTGGTGTAACTCAGACGATATCTGCAAAACGTACCGTTGACTTATGTCGTGAAATGTTTTCAAGATACGGCCCACCAGAAATTCTCGTTAGTGATCATGGCACTCAATTTACTGCTGATATATTTTCCAAGTTTTGCAAAGAAATGCATGTGACTCATTTATTGTCTGCAGTAAATCATCCTCAGTCAAACGGGCAAGTTGAAAGAATGGTGGATTCCGTTAAAAGAGCTATCTGGAAGAACCCGAATGACTGGAGGAAAGAACTACAAGATTTTCTATACACTTATAGATACACACCCTGTACTTCAGCCCCCCATGAAAAATCTCCGGCAGAATTATTTTTAGGTCGAAGGATAAATACACCTTTCTCTAAATTGCTGCCCAAACAATCAAATCAATATCCATCTGAAAAAAGTTTAGAAAAACAAATAAAAATGGAAGCTGAATTTGCTAACCACCATGGAGCCCGGCAACGTGAACTACAAATTGGTGACAATGTTGTAGTCGCTTTAGCGAAAAATAAACGCGTTCAAGGTAAAGTAACAAAAATTCTATCTAAATCTCGTTACTTAGTTTGCCTTGACAATGGAAAAGTTATTGAACGCCATATAAACCATATTTGGAAAGGAGGAAGGACCCCGTCGAAAATATCTTCAAACTTAGATGATGATTGGGTATTTTATGATACGACTGATAGACTCCTCAATCACAATCCTTCAGTCTCGAATGAACGTTGTATTGAAAACTGCTCTAATCTTGATAATCTCAATGAAAATATGTCGATCCCTGTTCATCTGGAGAATCAAGACAACGAAAATACTACAGAAGACATCGCAGAAACAGTACAAAATGACAGCTCCCATATTACTCCCTTAAGATCTTTACGACCCAGAGTTCCACCTCAAAAATTAGTTATTAAGCCTTATGCAAAATCTTATAATTAAATATTAACTTTTCAAAGGGGGAGGTGTTGGGGCATGTCATGGCAACGATATATAAATAACATAAGTTGTCAATGTGTCATTAAAAAGTATTCCATGTTTTATAATGTTCCTGAAATAAAACACATATTAAACGAGGTTTGGTTGAATCTCTTTCCTGGGTCAGAACCCTAACAGTTAGTGTGAACCGTTTATCTGTTTTTGTGTTATTCAGTTATTCTTGTTATATGGCTGGTGCTCGTTTTCCTGCACCAACAACTATTGTGGATGAAAACGACATTTTAAATAATGAAGAAATTATGCTTGAGGTTGTTACATTCGTCGATTTTGCGTTTCGAAATAAACTGGAATGCTTACAATGGCTGGTCAAACGGCGATTAATACATAATTCCTATTTATGTTTAGAATGTCAGGTTCCCATGTCCTTTATTAAAAGAGGACAAATTTCTGACGGCTATGTTTGGAAATGCAAAAATTGCACAACTACCGTTACTATTAGAAGCGATTCTTTTTTTTTTCAAACAGTCGGCTTTTGTTAAATCAGTTGTTAGTCATAATATATGGATGGTCCCGTAATTACCCCCAAAAAGACATTGCCCATGAAGCAAAGTTAGGGAAACTTCGAACCCGACTATAGTGGACTGGTGTTCGTTCTGCCGCGAAGTGTGCGAACAAAACTTGATTAACCATCCTATGGTAATAGGTGGTTTACAAGAAGATGGCACAGCTAAAACAGTAGAAATTGACGAAACAAAATTTTTCCACAGAAAGTATCACAGAGGACAATGGAGAGAAGGACATTGGGTATTTGGGGGTATTGAAAGGGGAACTAAAAAATGTTTTTTGTTGGAAGTTCCTGATAGAACAGCAGAAACATTATTTAATATCATTCAAAGGTAAATAGTTTTTTTTTGTTTAATTTTTTTAACAAAATTCTATATGTACAATCTTTGGTCCTAAACTATAGACCGTGTAGAAAGTATCCGGAATTTTCCGGATACTTTCTGGGCGGACTGTATTAATTTAATTCAAAATTTTAATCTTGAAAATATTTTTATAGGTATATTTTACCCGGGACAATAATTATTTCAGACGGGTGGAGGGCTTATCGTAATTTGGATCAAATTGGTGGGGGCATATATGAGCATCAAGTGATTATACATCAGGGACATTTTGTGGACCCAAATGATAATACAATTCACAAGCAAAATGTCGAAAATCTTTGGATGCGTGCTAAACGTAAACTTCGCCGACAATTTGGTACATCTCAAGCTCTCTTTCCATCATACATTCATGAATTTATCTGGAGGGAGCAATATCAGGAAGCCCACATTTTTGGGGAATTTCTTTTGTGTCGCCGAACAATATGCTGTTTGATTTTAATAATTTCTTAAATTTTTTTCTCCTTCCATTTGTCACTACCGAGTACATGCGGCAGCGTTGCCGGTTTATATCTACGAGATAAATTGCGAGGTTTGTGGTTTCCTGATTTCGAAACAGACATATAATTTAATTTCAAATTTTTTGATATTTTTTGATAATTAAATGATAGGTAATTTTTAAGTATATAATTATGAAATTGAAATTGAATGAAAATAATTCGTCAGTACTCGTATTTTCTCTGTCTATGCATACGCAGTCCCGATCTACTGTTTCCGAACGCACTCCGAATGTGGGTGGAGCCTGTGGCGGTCGTGGTGGATGCGCATTTAGAGCGACGTATACTTAAAGATTACCCTTTTTCCTTGTACTGGACGAAAAGAACAAATTATAAATACATATGTAATTAGCACAGATGGTGACAAAAGCATTCCAAGTAAATAATTTTTGTAAATTAACTACAATTACAGCTTTGAATCACTTCATAACGGGTAAATAAGTTTCACATTCGTATAAAGTCGTTCAAAGTACTGGTCCTTAATCTGACGAGAAGTGTGGCTTATATAGAACAATTTTATTTTTAGTTATCCCAGCACCACAAGCTCCAAAGCCTGACTAATGTGGATCCAGATGCAGCTCATAAAGTATTGGCTATAACCCATCCCCAGTTGGAAGCAACTGAGTCATTGGTTGCAACTCCATACCAGAAGCAATGCGACCATCAACTTCTGGGACATTGGAAACTCTGCTATTAGTTCCATCTCGACATAAATGTTACATAAATAAAATAAAATATATCATTTATGTTGTTTTTTTTTACTGCCATTAATTTTAAATTTGAATAAAATATAAAACATGTACATATTTTAAAAAGCGCGGTCGACTCCAATTGCGCCACCTACTCATAACCTTTCATTTTACAGTCGCTTAGTGGAGTAGTCGGGATTAAAATTTTCTGAAGAGTTGCACATCTCGTAGTTATCTCTGGTCATGAGCACCAATCTTAATTAACGAAAATGCCTACACAAATACGTTATTATAAAAATCACTCAAATACATAATAAAATAAAATAATACAATAAAATCCGGGCAAGAATTTGACAAGCCATTTGTATTTAGACAAATTTGGTAAATCAGACTTTCATTGACGTTATATTTCTGTTAAAATTTATATTAAACGCCAAAGTTACTGGTGACATTTTGTATAATATGTACAAATGATGAGCCCGGATTTTATAGTCGGCTACAGTTCAGATACCAGTTTCATGCTGTGATAATTTCGATAATGATCATATTAACAGATGGCCTACGTATCCGTAAGAAGAAGAAGAAGTCCAGTTTATTATTTTTAGTGATTTATGTGTCATGTCAGGTTGATATAGTAGGTCTGTTCCAAGCACGCTTTGTAACCGTTTCGAAACCGTCACAAGCATGCACTCATCAAAGTTTTACACTCGACAAAGTTGTCAACATCGTTCATTATTTCGGTGGGCAACTGATTATGACGGTTTCTTGAACGGTCAGAAAGCGTGGTTGGAACAGAGCTAGTATTATTGTGTATGCTGAAATTAAAGTGTTTATTCCTCTAATATCGCCCTGCGTTTTAAAATAACTTATTGGCCGCGTTCAGCGGACACAACTGTTGAGTATGTTGACTTGTTTGGTACGGTTAATGGTTACTGCCAACAGTTGCCGAATTTACTCACCAGAAATAATTTACGGTGAGTGCGGTGCCAGCGAGTCATTTGTTTATTCTGACCATAGATTCTAACCCCTTTTGAATTGCTGGATTTCTCAGTTTTCTCTTCTTTAAACGCAACATAAATGAAACATGTTTCTGGTTTTAGCATTGCTTATATATGTCTAGTTAGTCAACCGACGGAAATAAATTTTAGTTCTGGACCAAGATTGATAGGGGGCGATGGACTAGAAATGTAGCACTCCAGCAGACGTTAACAGGTTTGAATCTCCACTCATCAACTGTTTCCAATAAATGCCGTCTTGATTTGTTTGCGCTGTGTTGCACTGTGGTCTGTGGTGTTGCCGTGTATTTCACCGAGTTTCGTTATAGTTGTGAACATAATACTTAAATTAGTCACATTTTCTTCAAATTTCTCGACGAATTTTTTAAGATGTCGGGGAACAAATGTAGTTATTTTATGTGCGAAAAGAGCCTGAGAAGAAACCCTGGACTTAGAAAATTTATTTTTCCCATTCATTACGATGTACGATGTAAAAAATGGATTATAAATTCAGGTTAACGAACATTGCCGCTAACAAGGGAAAGTCCCCAACCCGAAAATTCAAAAAAACTGAAACTTTCACCCTACGGTGAACACGGAATTATTTTACCTGCCCAAAAAAGCCCTAAGTGAGCAACAACACCCTTTGAAATTTCTGCGATTTTCGGTTTTCTGCAAATAACTCGGCAACCGATAGAGATAAAAATTAAAATTATATGACAAAATATTTACAACACAACAAAAGCAAATGAAAATTAAAAAAAATTATTGGTGGACACTGGAACCATTTGGATCCTATTTCCATTGCGGCACTCTACATGTTTTAAATGGAACACTCTATGCTCGATATTTTGCTGGAAAATTCATTTTTCTTGCTTAATTAATACTTTTCAAATTTCATGTAAATGCAGGCGATTTTGATATTTTTTTTAAATATACAATCGCGTACAAAAAAGTGGACTGTTTTACGTCAATTTTATAATATAAAACTTTTGCCTGCTGGTTGTAATTATGAACTGAAACTTATGGATTACAATCAGTAATATTTATTTTTTGTCATCCGTAAATATCAGCTCATAATTACAACAACCTAGCAAAAATTTTATATTATAAAATTGGCTTAAAAAAGTAAACTTTTTTTTGTCCGCGACTGTAGTACGATATTTTTGTACATTTTAGTGTGATAACAAATAAAACAAAAGTTTCAAATGTTCCAAAACTAAAGTAATTAAACACAGGCTCTCGTTTTCCTGCAGATACAGGGTAGCCCAACGAAAACGAAACAAACTGAATATCTCCCAAGAAAATTTTTGTTTGAAAAAACGCAAAAATAGGTCGATTTATAATCCCAGGGGGACACTTTTCTGTCCTATACCGAACCGTCATACGTCATCCCCCTCCCTTCCAGCTCTCTGACCAATAGAATTTAAATAGGAAATGTACCATGAATGGCATCTCATTGAAAAGGTAATTTTATAGAGTAATGTGAATATGAATGTCCGAAAACTTGATTTTAGCGCCCTCTTTCGGGGAAAAAATTGTTACAATTTAATTAAATTAAATTAAATTTAAGCAATTTAAGAATTCTCTATAAAATTACCTTTTCAATGACATGCCATTCATGGTACATTCCCTATTTAAATTCTATTGGTTAGAGAGCTGGAAGGGAGGGGGATCACGTATGACAGTTCGGTATAGGATAGAAAAGTGTCCCCTTGGGGTTATAACATATGTCCAAATAAATTTCTGATAAAGGTAGGCCATGGAAGATAAATTATTACTTTTGAATTTAGGAGTTGTTGGTCGGTATAAGGACAAAAATTTTATTATTTTTAAATTGAACGAATTGATTTATTGTTCAATCAGCTGACAAGTTTCGAACACATTTGTGTTCTTCTTCAGAGCCTAAACACCGGTGTTGTGCTCAAGGCTTTGTCTTTGTCTTTTACAATTTTTAATGTGTTGTGCTCACCAAGCTTACTGTAATATTCCAACATTATTTTCATGATATTTCTTTGATATCTAACCTGTAAGTAATTGGGAAAAAAATTTTGTACCTACCAGTGTTTACTGACAAGTGTTTTTTGGTTTTAGGTTACTTAATGAATTTTTAACCACTACCTTTGGTAGCGTTTTACTTTGTTAAATGTTATGTCGCAATAATTTAGTTCAGAGGTAAAAATATGCTTTTCAAATTTTTAAATATATTTCACAACCTTTAATTAATTTTAGGCTCTGAAGAAGAACACAAATGTGTTCGAAACTTGTCAGCTGATTGAACAATAAATCAATTCGTTCAATTTAAAAATAATAAAATTTTTGTCCTTATACCGACCAACAACTCCTAAATTCAAAATTTACTGAGGGCACCATTTTGGATCAAATAAATTATTACGTTATTTACATTAAAATATTGTCCAGTTCTTGAGTAGTTAAGTAAAATTGAAGTTTAATTCGCCATATCTTACAGCTTGATATGTCACAAGGGAGGAAGGATCTGACAAATGCATTGTAAGTTCAGTTAGGTACCTTATATCTAAGTTTCAAATATTAGTTTGATAACTTAAAGGATTCAGAAGATGTTGCCAAAAGAAAAATAAGTTTCATCCCTCTTTCAGGGAATTATAACTCCCTTATTATTGACTTTTGGAAGAAAAGTATTGAAAAAAGTTGTTTCTTTTGCGCCTCTCTATATACTGTTTCAGTCTCAAACGAGATTTGGGACATCCTGTATAATCCATGTTAAAGTAATTAGATATTTCTGTCTGGAAGGTAGAAAAATACAGAGATTGGATAAGAGACCACATACTGTAATTAATTTTATTCATGATAAGACGGTCGAAAGAATTTTAAAAATTACTACAGGAGAGATTAATTGCCATATAACAAAAATTATAAATCATCACAGAGCATCGTTAACTTTTGATTGCAATATCAATCAAATCAATATTAACATGTATCAGTTAAATACCAAAGAAAAATTTTATATTGTTATAAGAAACACAAATATGTTGTAAATTAATGTCAGTATTGCAAAATGTGAGTACAAACCCATTTTGTAAACATATTCACTCTCTTGTTGAGAACATCACTAGGAATAATACTTACGAAAAAAATAATTATTGTAATGAAAATGAGCAACCAGAAACATATTTGCTGTCTGCACCTATTACATCAAGTATAAAAAATAACACATGCAATAAGGTTAAAAATAAAAGTGATAATTTAATAAATAATTTGAAAGATGTATTTTTTTTTAAAGAAGATCAACAATCACTTTCTGAAATATACCGAAAATTGAAGGAAACAATACCACTTTCAATATTATTAAAAGGCCCCATGTAGGTGTGAGTAGATATGAAGGAACATTAAAGGATATTCGGCGAACAGTTATTCAACGATTGTAAAACTAGACCTTAGTAATATCAATTACAGAATCAGCAAATAAAAATAGCAGATATCTTTCCATAGTACTAAAAGAAAAAGGCAAACCACAGAGAAAGAACTAAAAAAAAAACAGGTAGACAGAAATTGAGAACTTGAACATTATAAGTTATTTGTAATTTTTTTCATAATGTAATATTTTTTGTAATAACGTATAAATAAATATTTGAATTTTTCAGTATGTTATAATGAAATATTTTATGCCCTTAAATTAAACAATATTTTAAGTAATTTTGAAATGAACTTGGTTCAATATATTAATTTTTGTGGAAAAAATTTAGCCTAATCAATCAATTTATTTTTTAATTTAAATTCTTCAGTGTCTTTTCTAATTACTCTTATGATCAAATATGTATTTAAGAGCTCCCGAAATCCTAACTTCGGTAGGCACAATTCAAATTAACCGCTAATTCTCTCCTACCACAAGGAGTCGTGCGGAGATTTTAGCCGCTCGTTAGATTTCAGTGACAGTAGATAAAATAATTTTTCCTTCAGCCGAGTTTCAAACTTTATAAACACATGCCGTTCATGTATTTTGTTTTAATCAACAGTTATTAGATGGCAGCACATTCTGAAGACTAGGTTGACTAACTATAAATACATAAACAATGGTTTTAGTCAACTGTTGTGTCCGCTGAACACGCCCAGTATGAAATGGCGTTATGCCCAGACGTTTGTTTAGTTAATTATTTTCGAGAGCTAAAGATGGCAGACAAAAACAGTTTCCTGTAATTGTTCTCTCTCATTTCTTCATTCATAAAAGACATTTTAAATGAATTTACAGAAGAGTCAAAGCTTGTCAAATTTGAAAGCTTTCAAAGTAAATTTTTATATGACTTTAGTGAAGTCGTATTTCTAAACAATACCATTTTGAGAAATAACAATTACAGGAAACTGTTTTAGTCTTCTATCTTTTGCTTTCGACTGTACTGTACCTTTACCTACTTATTGTCAGTTTAAAACCTTAATAAATTTAATTTTACTGTTACGTCTAATTAAAAGATCTTAACAATATGGAGCTCTGATTGTCCTGGCGCCTGGCCTGGCCGAAAAGATCACCGTTCAAGTTCAACTCATTCTAGAAGAATTGTTTCTTGTGCTGAAGAAGTAACCCCTTTCGCTCTTGTATCCGAATTCCGAAGAAGTGTCGACAATGAGGACATTTTACCACCAAAGGTGGTCGTTGAAGAATTTTTAAGAAAAGAATTTGTCGCTGCTTTAGCTCTTGCATCTGAAGAAGTGTCAACAGGGACGATCTTTCCAGAGGTGGTCGCTGAAAAACTTTTTAAAAAACTCCGGGCTCACGTAATTTCAATGACACAACACAAATTTCAATGTATCATACAACTGAACGCATTCTAATTACTTTGTTTGTTGAGTTTTACACCGAACACTACAACAGAAAGTTAATTTAAGTACATTAATACTGGATAAGCCAGAAATGCCGTTGCTTGATTGAATTTGGCATGAATTTGGAGTTTTTTTAATAAAGACTGTTGGCAACCACGTTAACTCCTATCAGAGTTGACAGTGCTATTTGTCATTCTCTCGCTTTTAAAACTTTTCGTCCTGCATTGCTACTGCAAGTAATTAAACAGTTAATTAGAATAAATTCATGTTTTCCGCATTTCTGAACCACCACTGGGGTGCGTGCGAAAATAAATGAAGTATAATAGCGTTTTCGATTCACTTGCACCGGTTGTACTCAGTGTATTTGCATCTTCTTTTAACCTCATGTGACAACACGAAATGAAGATATTCTGAGTGCGCACTAGTGCGGTCAATCGAAAACGCTATAAGAGTTCTAACAACAGAGTGAATAAAATGAAGAGCAAAATATACAAAATGATTTATATGAGAGAGTAACCAGGAGAGTTTTCGACCACACTTCTGAATATACGAAATATTACCACAAGTGGTACCAACACGACTAACCCCCCTATTCTGTAACTCATATGACTCATAACGACATCGTTAGATACCGATATTCGTTAGCTGGTATATTTTGACCAATCAGTGCTTAGATACAACGCATTTCTATGTACTGATTGGTCAAAATATGTGACTTAATGATTATCGGTTTCTAGCGATGTCGTTACGAGTTACAGACTAGAGGGGTAACTTTTCGAATTTGCGGGAAAGACAAACATACCACGATATTTTTGGTTCACCTGGTACTTGACTTTTTTTGTAGAAATTAAAGCACGTTTCTTTTAACAACGGCACAGTTTCGTGACGTTATTTTATAAATTCCTAATAAATAAAAGAAAGCATTAATTTTATAACGAATAAAGCAATTCCAAAATCGATTTCGAAAAAAAAAACACATCTTAGTTATGCAATCATTAAAATTGTTATTTAATTGGTATTTTAAGTTTATTATGAAAGCATATTTTTCCAAACTTTAATTTCGCATCTATCGTTTGATTTAAATGGTCTTCGGCCGAATTTCGATCCACTTCTTAATACCAGGCAACGCGTGGACGTTTTTGACAACGGCCTGCAAATTGGGGTAACCATCCAACAAGCTCTTCCCAATCATGAAGTTCACGTATTCTAGAATTCCAGCAAAATACACATCCGCCCAAGTTAACTAGGTACCCAAGAAAAAAAAAACACAAGTTATAAAGTTTGCAAACCCAAAAAAAGTGTCTCACCCTTCCCAGAGCCAAGTGCCCTTTATTATCCTTGGCAATTTTCTCAAGGCGCTCCAAATAGAAGGGGATGGTTTCTTTGAAGAGAGGATTTTTAAGTGATGCCTTGATTTGGGCATCTGCTTCATAGTGGTAAAGCCCAATTTCTAAAAGCCAAACGATCAAAGCGAGGAAATTTAAAGACCAAACGTACTCAGTCTGAAGTCCACGATGGTATCCACGATGGAATCAATCTCCAAATTTTCCCAGTCGGTGTTTCCGGCAAGCTTGACCTTCTTGGCCAAGTAACGTGCTATGGAAAGGCTTTGGTTAGCCACCTTTCCGTCTTCTTCGTAAAGGGGGACTTGTCCAAACGGCAGGCCTGTGAAATAAAAAGGCACTTTCTTGGCGAGGGGGGGTGGGGTGAGATTCGTATGACTTACTTGGTTTTATTCGCGGCCAATCCTCATCTGAAATCCGATCGTCCACAAATTCTAAGCCGCCGTAGCTCAGAAGCATACGTATCGGTTCACCGAGGGCTTGAACGTTGAAGTAGGTCAGCTTAATTTTGGGAGCCATGGCTGGGGAAAAAATTGCTGTTTGAATTGAAGTTGAATTTGAATTCATTTGCAAATGAAACGTTTTGCTTTTTTATATTATATTGCGTAGGCCACTTATCTCGACTTGATAAGATACCACCACCAATAGTTCTTTTTTTTTTGTTTTGTAAACTAAGATACTTTGATGTTGCGAGCGTCTATTTCTGGAGACATTAGGAACGAATATTTATGGTATAATTCAAAAGTACATAATTTAATACGATTTTGGTAAATTTAACCGAAAAATCAAATGTACAAGGTACCTACAAGGTACAAGTCAAATTTTGGAAATCGTGTTTCTTTCTATTATTAGTATGATTATGAATTAGATCTATTCGAGATAAGCGGAAAAATTGCACGGATTTATCACGGACATGAGATCCTTGCACGATGATTATCACAAAATGAGTGGGGCGATCACGTGGAGCAAAAAAATTAAATACATATTTGTATGTGCTATTTATGATTGCGTACACAGTTTTTTTTACACAGTCATAATGCTTCTGATAATTTAATTTAATTGAAACCACCTCTGCCCCGTATTAAAATTATTATATTAAATCGAAAATGTACCTACTCATTATTAAACAAAAAACAAAACATAAATTAAAATTATAATAATTATTGTAATATGAAACTATAGACTCAAAATGAATGGTTCAAGCGAGGCTGCCTGTGTAAAAATAAGGGTCAATGTCCAAACTCCAAACATACAGGGTGTTACTGAAATTGAGTCATTAATTTGAACTATACATAGGTACATAATGCTCGAGAATATCAAAAAGTAAACTGCGAATTGTAAATCTATTATGTATGTGCATTTAAAACAATTTAAAAAAATCTTGGTTTGTGTGGCCGCTCTTCAAGTTGCTTACGTACAGAGTATTACCGAAACTGAGTCAATAATTGAAACTGTTACTGTAAAGTTCTCTATAAAATAAGATAATTTTGATACATACCTCAAAGTAAAAGTAAATGCAAAATTCCATTCCATTCTTAAGAGATTTGCAACTTTGTATGTGTAGAAGTACTATACGTAAACAGAAGTACTTTTAAACCACCACTTTTAATAACAACGTACTACTTGTTTTGACAACATCCTATCATTAATGACGAGTATAAAACGTATTGGTCCCAAAGTACTTCCTTGTGGAATGCCTAAAATAACAGCAAAGACGTTATAGATGTAACCTCTACATGCTACTAATGAGATTCCTGCAAAAAAAAACTTTTAAAGAAATTAAACGAAACGAAGCAAACAGATGGAAACAATCGAAAACAAAAATGGATTAAAAACACACACAGTAGAAATGGAGTAAAAAAATATCCTGAAGGATTAAGAAAAACAATTGACAATCGCAACAAAAAGTTAAAACTCAAGAAAGTAATTGGAATGATAAATATTCAAAACGCGATGTTAGTTCGAAATTCACAAAGAAAAAAATTATTATCAGTTGAAACTCAATGCTCAGTGGATGATGGTGAATCACCCTCGTGGAAACAAATGAAAAGAAGACTATCGGCAAGTATCAACAGATGGGATTGTTGAGTGCCTTAAAATAAATAAATTCTGACTCTTGAATTAAAAAAAAAAACAATTAGAAACAAACAGTGACAAAATAATATGTCCAGTGAACCACCCCATAAAGGCAAATGAAAGAAAAACTTTCGGCATGTGTTAACAGATGGCGCTGCTGAATGTCAACGCAAGTCATCCTTCTGCGACCGTCCAAAAATGATTATCAGTTGAAACTCAACGCTCAATGGATGACGATCAATAACTAGTGGTGAATCACCCTCGTGGAAACGAATAAAAAGAAGACTATCTGAGTTATTAAAAAAAATAATAATAAAATAAATAATCACATTTTTATTTCTTCAATCTTTTAATTCAATTGTTGTTAACAACAGACAAATATCTTTTTATTCACTTGCGTCACAGGGTAATCATTAATATCTAAGAGGAAATCAATTAAAAAAAGAAGAGGAAGAAAACAAATGAATATCCTAAATTTAAGAGACCGATTTACAAAAGAATAAAATAAAAACAAAAGGTCAATTAACAAAAAAAAATAGAGGAAGAAAATCATCACTTCATAGATTTAGTTTTTAATGCCGGACGTTTCTTTAATTTTTTTATCAACTCCTGCCATGAAATTTATTGTAAAGTAATTTCAATTTTATTAATTTACTTTCTAGTTAAGCTAAGATATGACATCCAAATAAATTTCATGGCAAAAACATAAAAAATCACCTGGTATTAAAAACGATATATGAAGAAGTAAATCTATTAAGTTTTTTAATCAATTGATTTTTGTCTTCTACTTATTATTTTATCTTTTTTATTTGGTCTTTTAAATTTAGAATATTAATTTGTTTTATTTTTTAATTTTTAATTGACATTTGGATCTCTAATTTCTTTCGTTGTCACTCGGTGTTACATCAAAAAAAAAATTGAATTACAAAAAAAAACTGTTGTTTACTACAAGAAGACGTTTTCTTTCTTTTTGTTTCATCGAAGTCCAAGGACGCTCGCCGTCACCATAGTTTCTTCTCATCTCTCTCGATCAGGATGGAACCCGGCGAGCTGAAAACAAAAGAAAATCAAAGTATAAGTTAAAGAATGAAGAAAATTTTGAATATCAGTTTGGTTACTACGCTTCTGCTGACGAGGTCCCAAATAGGGCCGAAACTGCGCTGTACAGAGGATTCATATCAAAACCGACTTGCGGAAACGAAACTTTTGTATTCTTCTTCGTTATTCAATTGTTTTCATTATTTGTTTTCTGTACAAGATCAAACTTTCGGCTGTGAAAGTTCAACAGCGAGGACATGAACAGCAAGCCGCTACAAAATAAATTCTGACTGTTTGGCTATTTTATTATTTTCAAAACATTTTTTAAAAATTATTAAACGAAATTCTTTTTCGTTTTTCAGGTGTTTCAACATTTTTTCTTATAATCTCTTCTTAATTGTCTTTAATCAATTTATCTTGTAATCCGCTTGAAAATGACTAATTAACACCAGCACCCTCTGTTTACTCATCTTCGATAATAACTGAGTTTCACTAGAAAGAGATGCGAGTTAAAAAAAAAACAAAAAACAAAAAATAAAAATAGACGTCCTTTCCACAAAAGTTGTGGGGAGCTTGTGTTTGGTCGATTCATACCAGCGCCCTCTACCCTCACCCGGTATTAAAAACAATTGAACAAATCCATAAAGTTATGATTTTCGTCTAATTTTTTAATCAATTGATCTTTCGACTTTTATTTATTTATTTTTTCTGAATTGGACTTTTAAATTTAGAATATTCATTTGTTTGTTAGTCTCCAGCGCCATCTGTTGAGAAACTCTCAAACCTGGTTTGTGGTATTTACGTTTAATAAAGTGCCAGAAAATAAAGTAGGAAGTAAGAGTCATAGAAAGTCACAGGAAGGAGGATAATAAATACACAACGAATGAATGCAGTCCAGCGCCATCTGTTGAGTACATTTCAACGCCAATTCGTGTACTTGCATTTCCTAAACAAAGGAAAAAAAAAACAAAGTGAGACGGATAAGCGCAGAGAAAACTTAACAATCAAAAAGAATGGCGGAAACTTCTTGAAAACGGGTCGAAATAAATGTACTGCAATCCAGCGCCATCTGGTGAGGTGATTGGGAGTAAACTTTGCGTCATTTGTTCGGAAAACTTAAAAAAAAATTAAGTTGCTTTTGTTATGATTAAAATGTGAATTGATTTACAACAGAATTTTAAAAAAAATTGATCGTAAGTAAATGACTGTTCACCAGCGCCATCTGTCGGGTGTACGTACCAATTTGAGCAATTACAATGCAGTAAGTTCGAAAATCAAAGAAAGAATAAAGCAAGAGAAAAAAATCACATCAAGACGCAAGCAACGATGAAATTTGTGTCAACAGATGGCATCGTTGAATGCCTTAAAATAACACAATTAAATAAGTTTAAAATAGTCTATAAACAAATTCGTTTCTATTTATTATTATTTTTAAATGTCAAATGATACGATTTTTAACGACAAAATTTGGCTATAAGTAAATACGAAGTTTGAAAATAGATAACACTGTCTCAAAAGACCTTAAGTATGTAAATTAAAGGATATTCGACGAACAGTTATTCCGTCCTTATTCCACGATTGTAAAACTGGGCCTAAATGACAAAAGTATAATAGCACCCTATATAATAATAATAACAAGTTTTATGTCGACGAAATCAGACTGCAATAGTTTTTTTTTAATCAATTTTAGATTTAGATTCACTCAGGATAAAATTTAATTGCACGTCACAGATACTTGCACTATATTGCTCACAATGACTGTACAATAAAAATTGCACGTTGATATCGGGACGCTTGAAGTGTACATTGAAAGTAACTTTTGTGACGCTTAAATAAATTAAAATCTTTAGAGCTTGGATTGAACACGTCTTCTTGTCTTCTCTTTAAAAAATGATTCAAGTTTGGCAACACCCTGTATATCAGCAATTATTATATCAGTTCGTAAAGTTTATTTGCGAGGTTCATTTCACCACAAACGTTGACGAATTCGTAACGGGGGTTGTTGCTTTCTTTGTTTAAAATCTAATCTAAAAGGAAGACTTCGAGCATCACCGTGAGCATGTTGCCGCGTGTAACAACTCACTCCTTATTATTGGCATTGATGTAATCAAATAAAGACTTCTCAAACAGCACAACAGTGTTTTAAATTTATTTTTTGTAAACGATACAAAGCCCCCTCCTCCTCTAAATTAAAGCCACTGGTTAATTCTAACGATGAAGCAAATGAGCGAGGAATCTGAGTCAAAATTTAAAAAAAAAGTTCTTTTATTGTAATTTAAATTATTAAAACGTATAAAAAATTAAGACCTAGTTTTGGGTCGAACCTCGACCCACTTCTTGATGGCAGGCAGAGCCAAGACGCTCTTGACGACGGCCTGCAAATTGGGGTAACCATCCAGCAGGTCCTTTCCAATCATGTAGTTGACGTAGTCCAGAATTCCGGTTAAATACACGTCGGCCCAAGTTAACTATGCAAAAGAATAAATTACCAAAAATTTGGGTCGACAAGCAATGACTTACCCTCCCCAAAGCCAGGTGTCCTTTATTATCCTTGGCGATCTTTTCGAAGCGTTCTAAATAGAAGGGGATGGTTTCGTTGAAGAGCTGGTCCTTGCGCGAGGCTTTGATTTTGGCATCCTTTTCGTAGTGGTAAAGCCCAATCTCTAAAAAAGAGACCAGACCGTTAAGAACAATTGTTTTAACGAATTAGGCACGCACTTAATCTGAGGTCGTTGATCGTGTCCACTATGGAATCGATCTCCAGATTCTCCCAGTCGGTGTTTCCGGCAAGTTTGACCTTCTTGGCCACGTAGCGCGTAATGGAAATGCTTTGGTTTGCTACTTTCCCGTCCTCTTCGTAAATAGGTACTTGCCCAAACGGCGTCTCTATAAGACACAGTTTATGAGGAAAAAAAATCACGTAGTTTTGCAAAACTCACTTTGTCGTTTTTGCGACCAGTCTTCCTCCTCTGAGAATCGATCGTCCTCAAACTCTAAACCTCCGTAGCTCAAGAGCATACGTATTGGTTCACCGAGGGCTTTCTCGTTGAAATAAGAGAACTTAATCTGAGGAGCCATGCCTGTATGAAATGTTTTGTTACCAATGAGTTTCAGTTTGATACTACATGCGAATTATTTCACGTTCGGTTTTATATACATCCGTGGGCCCGTCTATCTCTGTCAGATAAGATACACAAACAAAATCGATTTTAAACATCTGTTTTTAGAAAGCGCGAAGCTAAACGCATTGAGGGTGGGCAGCAATGAGAAGCAAAGTGTTTAAAATCTGCTACGAAAGTAACTACAAAACATGTATTGTATATTTGATGGCCACTTGGTAGGTACTTAAGTCGGTGCAAAAATAATGAACACGACGTCTTCGGTTTGGCCCAAACTTTTTTTGTCTTCTGGATAAAAAAAGACGTCCAGAGAGAGAGAGTCACTTCAGAATTACTTCCAGCGAAAAAGTTTTCATATTTGGGAAGAAGTAGTAGAGTCCGAAGGTGCCAAATCTGAAGAACATTGGGGATAGAGACAATTCTTTTGAATGATGAATAAAGTGATGTAAGTTCATAAGGGAACTTTACTAAATGTGGCCTGTTTGTCTTAATTTCACTTTTTAAAACGAACTAGTACATATACGTAGTATCCTGCGATGACGATTACCTTGCCCTTTCCTAATTAGTCATTAAAGATTCTACTGGGTGTTTCACGACCTTTCCGACAAACTTCGGGGTATAATTAGAGACACTACAGAGTAAGAAAGGTCTCAGTTACCGAGATAAGAATTTTTGAAAACCATTTTGAAACGGTGAGGTTTGAAAACCGCTGTGTTTTCATTAATTCTACGTATACTCGATGCGAGACGGTGCTCCGACACTTGCTTATAACATGTAAATATGTATCACGTGCAGTCTCTGCAGTTCCCAACCGTTTGGGTCAGATTCGCTAGAAAAAAAAAAGCTTCCAAGACAAAATTTTTATCCCCTTTAACTCTACTATCACCTCCTGCAATTTGTCGGAAAGGTCGTGAAACAGCCTGTATAAAGGTGTCCCGAAACAGAATGGCCACAAACTTTTCTTCTGGTATTGTATTGGTAGGCCTATATTATTTACAGTACCAAATGTCACTTTCCTAAAAACAGAAATAAAAAAGTTACAGGCGTTCGATATATATATACCCGGTATATATATATAAATATAGCCCCTCAAAAACAACCTACAAATTAGAGCAGATCAAATACACACCCTCGCAAGTTAAAAGTACTTAATGAAGTCTCATAATAGTCTCATCAAATATTCAGATTGTTTTTGACGGTTGTTGTGACTATAAACGTTATAGAATAATAGAATTGAATGGGGAATCCTAAAATGTAATAATATATTATGGGGTGGTCATTTAAAATAAGAAAGTTAGTGTTGACGAACCGGAAATGCTTTTACACGGAAATATTTTACACAATCATTTTTATTTATTAATATTTAATAACTATAAGAAAACTATTATTTTTCATATGAATATACATATTTAATAAAGAATAAAATATTTGTATTTTTCCCCTTGTTCATATAGAGTCTCCACCCTGCTGGTTAGTCGAATCACCTCGCACCATCTAACGATTACATTCTTTATTTTTTTTACTATCTTTTGAACATACACGCTCAACTGGCTTCACAGCCGTTAGTTTTAGATGGACGACTAGTAAACGACGAGTCAAGAGTTCGAAACTCAGTGAAAATTATTTTCAATTGAAAAAAAAATTGATTGCAGCGCCTCGTAGGCAACTTCTACACACGTCGTTCCTGCGCCCCAGCACATAGGCAACTTCTGCACCAGCACATAGGCAACTTCTGCACACGTCGACTCGGACCTTACGAAACGCCTAGCAAAGTGACGGTAGGCAACCATACATGCAAGTTCGATACGCCAATGTAAAACCTCCATAAAGGATTGACTTCGAACGCCCATAGCTACTCTACTCCTCTTAACAAACAGAATCACGTTCCTTCATTCTCAGATCGTTTCAGAACCCTCTGAGCTGGGATTTCTGCGTTTTCCAAGTTTGAGAGGAAAAAGACATCTAGTAAGTCGGTCGCAGTGCAACCATCTAAACTAGCTGGGGGGAATTCGAGACAAATAAAAAGAAGCTGAAGTAGGAACTTCTCGGAGATTAAAGAAACTTCGAGTAACAACTTCATATCGGAGGTGTATACCGACAGTTTCACTGAAACTTGGAGAACAGACTCTATTATAAAATAAAAGGTACAAAACGAAACGTTTGCTTGATCACTTTGCCATATCTACTTCGCTATATGTACATTCTGGACATAACTCAACATTAAGCAATTTTGACCGAGAAACAGATCTGCTTTTCGTTTACAGAAAAAGCTAAAAATAAACTCGCTTCTTTAGAATTGAAACACAACGATGCTAACGAATAAATAAATAAAATGTTTCCGAACTTCCACGTTTAGACAATCAGTTGTCAAAAGTGGAGTGGAAGAATCCGAATGAGCGCCCTTGAACTGAGGACGGTGCTGCCAATGATGTTAAATATTACGTCACGAACTCTCCGTTTGCGGCGTCATGTCTGAAGTCTAGTCCAACTTTTGCTGGACGAGGGGTGGGCCGTGATGCCAGGACTTTTAGCAGCTTTGACTCCGATTACGGCTTTTTCTTCCACACAAAAGGTCGTTGTTAATTATCCGAAAGAGGGGGAATGGGGTCCGACTACCACTGGAAGCCTAAGAGTACAGGAAAGATACGCGTTACAAACTGAAAATACGCACAAAGTTGCCGATAAAACCTACCCGTTCTTTTGCTCAGAGAAGCTTATCAAGAGCTTGAATTTTACTTGGCGTGCACTTAAGCAAACTTCGGAGTCAATTCCGTTTCATGCTTCAATCAAAAGATTCACGTGAAAAGAAGCACAAAACTCTTGAACACACACAAACAAAACACGTGCGAGAAAGCCGCAGGGCTTAGGTAAGGGCGTATGGTTTTCTGTTATAAACGGCACGTAGGCCAAAGCTAACCGTTGTTTCCCGCACAAACACAGGGTGACTGGCAAATATTGTAGATAATTTAAGTGAATTCTTCGACGGTAACAACAGCTTCACTTTTCCGTTTGCAAGATTTCGTCGCGAACAAAAAATTCTCGTGGGCGGACGGCCTTAATTGATGTAGGCCGGCAGGATCTTTTCGTTCACATTCTCAGCAAGTCAGACTTATTAATAAAAAGTTGTTTTGGCGCGGGGCGCTTCGCCAATTGTCGACAACTTCGATTTTCTGTTTTTTTTTAATTTCGTCGCGAACAAAACAATCCCGGGAAGTTTCTAAAAACGCCCGCGAAAAACGCGCCCCTCCTTTGCGAAAAACAAAAATGGTGAAGAACTCTTTTAGCCTACTACGATCTTTCGCAAATCTGACTCGTCATTTACAACAGTAACACGTGTGCACACGGCCTTAATTGATGCAGGCTGAAACGGTCGAGGAATTTGTTTTCAAACAAAATCGGTTATTGCGTGTTTAATTTCAAATAAACATGTGTTCGGACTTTACGCAGTAAAATTGCGGCCGGATGCTTCAGGACGCCGTGCCCAAAAGAACTGAGTTACAACAACGTAAGTCCAGATTTGCAGCGATTGCGAGCCATGTTAGACATATTATTATTTTATTGCGTATTCCCCGCAAGGGTCACAGCGAAACGTAAACAAATAAGTAGGTTAACAGAATAGTTCCTAGCGCCGGCCATAAATCTTAAGTAGCAGGCCAGTAGCCGTAGACAGATAGGGAGTGCATGCCTAAATAATTTTTCATGAAAGTAATAAATCATTTGAATGAATGTGGCTTTAACTGTGAGTGGTATATTAACTTTTCTAAACGATGCAAAAAATGTATCTGAATTTTTTTAGAACTCGCTTATGTAAGCATTAGCAGGAGTTATTTCGGTTTCAGTGTGGTGGCATCATTCCTCGGATTTATCAACTTATCAAACAACCCTTGTATTTACAGAATCGGAAATTTGGGTACTAGACATAGCAAATTTGCTTCTATTCGATTCGCGGATAACTAATTGCTAACGGCCCGGCGAGGTGGGCAGTGGCCGGTATTGAAAACGAGTGGGCGTGATTAGTCAAATTTTTCTCTTTATTTTTCTGGTGAGTTCCTTGCCTCACGCATTATAAAAGGATGTCCAGTTGAACATTTACCGAATCTGTATTTGAGTAAGAGAACTTTTCATCTCATTTTTTATGCGGAGCAAAAATGTTAAACCAAAAATACACCAAAAGAGTTTATATATTTTGGCAGGAATTGAAGATAAAATTAGAAAATTTCAAGAAGTAATAATATACAGGGTGCCTCACGGTCGTAACTTTTACTTAGGGAATGTTATTAACAAAGTTCGGATTGTCCGCCTGTTTCCGGAGTAACCACCGACAAAATCGCATGCGTTGGAGGTAATCTGCGGACATCAGAGCCTTGCACTCTTTGAAAGTGGAAAGGGTACAATTGTTCCTCACGAATAATTCGCCAAACAACAAATTTCCCGTGTCCCTTGCTCGCTGCACAACTGACACAAAGGATCTGCTATTTGGCAAAGAGCGATCTGGTTAACGCTGTGCATACAAACGTCTTGCAGCCAACGCATTTCGACCACATTCGCCGTAAATTAAAATCATGTCCACAATAACACTATTGTAAAATTCTGCCATGTTTTCAACACTGTTATCTGCGACGAAGTGCAGTTGAGAACTGACCCAATTAAACAGCCGATTACTTAATTACGTAATAAAAATAAGCCAGGGACTATCAAACTGTTTCATCGTTCGTCGAAAACATTTATGGTCTCTAATATTTATTAATCATTTGTTATAGAAAAACTGCTTCATTCTATCACTTTTAATGTCAACTTTCACTGGTTTCACGTTTTGTATGAAGTTAAAAAACAGTCTGTATATTAGGTTCTATTTGCCCCCCTCCCCCACTAGTCTTTGCTTTTCTAATTTTATCGGTATCTACTTCTTTTATTAATTTTTCACATAGTCTCCTCTGCGTCGTCTTTGAAATTTTTTTCGTTTTCGTCTGGCATTTTTTGTTTACGTCAAATTAACCGTTTTCTTTTCTTTCTAATTTTATTCGAATAAATTAATGATTTTCATTTAATTTTTCGTTAAAATGTTTCCTATTTTTTTAAGTTTCTTTTTGGCACTTCTTTTATTTAATTTGTCTATTTCTTGTACTTGGTAAAAGGCCTTTTGTTTATTTAAATTTATTTTTATTTTACATTTTGTTGCTTTAGTTTTTTTTCTTCACATTGATCACCTTTTTTTAACTGCTTTACATAGTATTTCCTAATTTCATTCTCTTTGGAATTTTATTTTCTTTGTAATTCTGTTTTCGATGCTTAAAAGGCACGTGAACGTTATCGAATTTTAGCTCCAATTAAATTTACTACGATTTGACCCCTCCTCCCTCGTCTTTGCTTTTCTAATTTTTCGGTTCTTCTATTTTTTTCACGTACCCTCTGCGTCATCTTCCACATTCGTTTTTCCCTCTTTTTTCTTCTTCATAGTTTGACTTATTGAATTGAATTTATTGTTTTTAATTTTTATTTACCTCAAATCAACTGTTTTCTTTCCTTCCTTGGATCTAACCTTATTCGAAAAATTAATTAATTAACTTCGCTTCGCTTTTTTTTTTAATTTTTTCCCCAAATTTTGTTTCCTTAGTTTTCTTCTTCACACTGATTTCCTTTTTTCACTTCTTTACTTCCTGGTTTTATTTTTTTTATTATTGCAGTTAAAATTCACGTAAATATAGAATGTTACTGCGATTTGCCTTCAATCCCCGCCTTGGCTTTTTCAAGTTTGTTCGGTGGTTCTTTTATTTCACATATTCTCATCTGTTTTTCATTTGTTTCTTTTTCGTTTGTTCACCCTTTTTCCCGTCTGATTTTCATTTTCTTCGCAGTATTTTGAGAAATAGAGGGAAAAGTCTTTAAGGAAAGTTGCATCGGGTGTTTCATGTTACATTCCTAAGAACGCTTACGACCTCGATCTTCAGTTGTTTCGATGCAACCACGTATTCTTCAATTTTTTTTAAATAGCATGGGTATTTATCACGACGAAATTTAATGGACATTTAAAACGTATGCTTACGTATTGCGGTGATAAGCAAAGTGTAAATAAATTGAAATAATACAAAAAGGGAAACATTTACAAACGAAAGTTACGATTCAATTTTTACACAAAAATTCAAAATTAGAGTCGAGCAATAAAAGTAAAAGCAAAAATGAAAGTAACATGCAGAATACCGAAGGTGAGATCCAAGTGTATCTGTCTTCCGAAGACAATAAGTGGTTGGAGGACAGGATACATCAATCGTTGTGGGAAGAATTCTGTGAGATGATGGACAGGCATCACACAATGACCCTCCTCAGCAAGATTTTGGCCTGTCAAGGAACAAGCGTCCAAAAGGAGAAGACGCGTAATTCATTTTCGACAGGTCCGGACACGATTCACAATAGCATGATCGTACGCAATTAAAAATTCAAATTTTTGAACGTTTCCTGATTATAAAATAAACTATTTCATTTTCATTAAAATTAATTTAAACGTAAAATTTCTTATTTATTCTATTTAAAACAATTTTAAAAATAAATCAGACAATTAAACTAGAAAATAATTTACATTGGCTAGAATGTAAGTACGCCAAATGTGAAATTATTTAAAACAAAAGTCTGCAAGAGGATTTTAAAACAATTTTTCTTTAAAACATTGGAAAGCAGAAGCTTGCAAACAAGGTTGTCTTTCCATTAAACGAGTGCATTGGTTTGTTTCAACCAAAGTAGAAATTACTTTCTAGTTGTGTAAGCGCAGGAAAGTAATTTGAAGTTTGGAACAAATCATAGGCAATCACATAAAACGACAAATTAATTAATTAATTAAGATCAAAATTAATTTAAACACAAAAGAAAAATTCACTAGGTTTTAAAACAAAAATTCATTATTCATCACGATTGCCCAAGACATGAATCCAAGCCCTGACAAAGAATAGAACCTGAAAAAATGAGCTAGAACAGGTATAGTAATTTGTTGATACAAAAAGAAAAGCCAAACAACAAACAATTCTCCACTTCTTCGACTTCCTCGAGTACACAGCAATTTATTGGCGCCCAACGTGGGTCCAAACAACGAACGATTCCCATTTCTTGACTTCTTCCAAACAACACAGCAATTTATTGGCACCCAACGTGGGGCCAAACAATAAACGATTCCCATTTCTTGACTTCTTCCAAACAACACAGCAGTACGTAAAAAGTTAGATAATAAAAATTTCCAGAAAAATGCGAAAATACATCCGTAATTGCCTGCCTTTATTATTGCATTCTTGTTGCCTTTAGATTTGAGTTAAAAGAATCCTATTTTGTTAAATTCGAAATTTGAATAATTTAGTTAATTCCGTCCCAACTAAACATAGAGTTCATTCTTTCCTTTGCAAGCACATAATTAATAAATTATAAATTATTTATATTTTTAGTGCAGTTCTTTAAATAAACTTTGGCAACAAGTAGAATTTTTCCGATATAATTTGGTACCTACACGAAAAAAATTATTTTTTTAATACAACAAAAACCAAATTAATCATAACAATTTTTTTATGTTTCAAGTTGTATTTTACTTAAATAAATAGACAATGTTTTTTAGTTTAACTTTAAAGTAAATAAATATAATGATTCTGACGATAACAGGTGACATTAAAAACAAAGACTCTTAAAAACAAAGTGATAAAATTAATTGTGAACTTTGAATATCTAATATACGAGGGCTATTCTAAAAGTGATGGGACTACATTTTCTCCAAAACTAACAAAAGGCTCGGAAATAATTGACGTGAGTGACTGAGATCCTTGCACTTTCCTTGCACCAGTCTTATCGTCTTTCCATTTCCATTTGATTCGCTTTCCAGATATCTACAGCAACATATTCATCTTTAATCCAGAACTTGATTGTTTTTATTTCATATACCTATATCGTTAAGTATAACTTAAGGGTTAAAGGCATCACATCTGCGTTAATAATTCCAAGAATACTGTAACTGTCAGAATTTAGCCGTAGTACATGGCTCATCAAATGTTCTAAATTTGACGCCCCAATTTGGAGACAAACTCGGTTTAGTTTGGAGACAACTCGCCAAATTTGCGGTGGCGCTACTGTTACAACAGCAGAGTGCAAAACCGAAACCTGTAAATATAAGTACCGTTTAAACAAATTCTATAACCGAGAAGTGCGATGCAAAGTTTAAAAGGAGAATTAACAGCGTGTTATAACCGTACGTCATATCATCGTGTCTTGGCTCCACGTTAAACTTATTTCTCCGTTATTTAAAAGCGACATTTGGCGGTAAATGAGCTAACTGAGTTTCGGATTTAGCAAATGGTTCGTGACAAATGTTCAGACATCTATTGAGTATTTAACAAATTATTTTTAGAGCGTCCATCCGTTCCTATCTCGTTGGCTGTCTGGAGAGACCTATTACCTGTGGCCACAGTAACTTAATGTACTGCTTAAAAAGTACGGGGTATTTTTATTATTTATTCAGGAAAAATAAAATGTAAAGTTTTAAGTAGCTAATTACTTAAACGACAAAAATAGATCTTAGATTTAGATCCGCGCACGATAAAATATAATTGCGCGATCTTATCTTGCAAATATTTGCTTGCACGACATTGCTCACGATGACCGAGCTTACATTGCACGATAGCAAAATGTGTAATCGCACGTGAAGTTCACGTGAAGCAAATTATTTATAATCATTACGTACACCATAAGCTTTACATGATAAATATTTACACGATTTATATTTAACTGAAAACACTTGTAATATGTAACTGATATCGCGATAGGTACCTACTTGAAATAGATAAGTGCAGGTATTCTTAAAATAATCTTTGTAGTATGTAAATAAATTAAATTAATATTATTATTATTATTACATATTATAAATTTTGCTTGGGTTTTCATGAGAGCAATGTAATAGTAAGTATATTATGCAACCTGGGAGAGAAATGCGTCACTTTCCCTGCCATGTAATTTATAGGCTCTCCTTTAATATTGTTACGATAATAATTGAAGTAACATGAAATTAGGGACGTAGCTTAATATAACAACAGATTTATTATTAACTAATTACAATTATTACAAGTGCGATTACTTACATTGTGTTTTTGGGGCACTAACGGACAACTAGACTACATGACACTCTGAAGAGATTTGTTCTAATTCTCCGCTAGAGTTGGCTTTGTTGCCTTTTTATAGGGGTTTCGTTTCCGGGGTTACGTCAATTGTTGCCTTGACATTTGTGTACACGACTCCGCGCTAGATCGGTGCCCGTCGATGAGTCATAAGATTTTGCGCACGGCCCGCTATAATGGTGCAGGTGGTCTTCTGCAACGCGGGTGAGTCATACGTTACATAATTGCGATGGAGTCATTCTTATGTTTATGTTACGCTCGACTGATTCCCAGCTGTACACCTTTGCTGGTTCTCTTATCCTAGTTACAATATTTTATATAATAAAGCCTTGAAAGGCAACTCAATTTCTTGACGTGCGTAAGTTTGTTTTGATCTGCAGATGAAGAATTGGTATTGGTAGGGTTAATTCCAGAAGAATTTAACTCTGGTCTTGATCGAGAAGACTTTACATTCTTCTTCTAAACTTGCATCTTAAAGTATTTTGGACTTTGACTCTAATGAAATAACCACATGAAAAAGGCTAGTATCACATTTTTTTTCTTGGCCAAGTGAAGCCGTGCACCTTTTTTTATTAGAAGTTTACAGAATCTTCTAAAGACTGCCCTAGCGATGGTTCAAGGCCAGGGACAGTGTTGGACTCACACCGGTCTTCCAGCGCGCCTACCAACTAAATTATTTTCCTCTTATATACCTACGTTAACTGTTGCGGCATCACATTTCGGCATTTCTTCTTCTTTCATCTTCCCTCCTTTCCTCTTTTCCCTCGTATTTGCCACTACCTCCAAGTTTTCTCCAGTTTTCAGCATTAATGTTACTAAGTTGTCTGCCCTATGACCTCTGTGGCCCTTCCTCTGACTTCGTCCCATTGGTCACACTCGAAAAAGGTACGTTCCGCATTATCTACGCCAGCCTCGGGGATTTCACTTTCCTAATCCTAAGTCGATATTTTTCGAAGAACCCGTGACCCGTTAATAACTGTGTTAGATGATATGTCAGTTTCCCATGCTGTCTTTCTAGCCACTCCTTAAGGTTATTGTTACGGTATAAATCTAAACAAGGGGCATAGCGTAGCTTAAATATTATATTAAACATAAATAAATACAGACAAACATAATTGTACAAAGTTCAACTTACCCTAACAGCACACTTTAACAAAATAGAGCCTACATCATGCTCTGACGGCAACTAGTTTAAGATCTTATCACTTTATGCAGATCGCGGGGTTTTTATACAAAGTGCAACTCGAGCAATTCCGAGTTGTTACGAGACCGGAAAGATTCGACAGAACACGAGATAATTTAAATCCGTTTTAACTTGTTCAAGGTTTACCACCTGCATCGTGTGTCGAGGTCATATCTGTTGGCGCCGCCGAGATGCATTTTCTCTTATCTCAAGTTTGCTAAATAAATCCAATGCATGAATTTACTTGCATCTTGTCACATTATAGGAATGAATCTCTTCGTCCACAGGACTGTTTCGCATGCCTTCCACCGTTCTTTCCATGCAGCCACGGTCTCCTCCGTCCTCGCAGCTTGGTCTGTTCGCGTTTTGGTCTTTCCTTTGGCCCTCTCCGCTACCAGTAAGTCATTCTAGACAACACTAGCACTGCCTTCGTTGATATCGTCCTGTTTGCCTGGCCTCTAATTGCAAAGGTCCTTTAGCATCTTGCCAGCTGTTACATGCCTGTGCCACATAGAGGATAATAGAGTCTGCAACCGACCCCAGTATTCTTCTTTTGGCTTCACAGCTACCGTGGGTGCGTGGCATTAATATACCAATTGCATTTGCTGTTGCTTGCGCCCTGTTCGTCACATATTCGACATGCTTCCCGAAAGATAGGCCCTTTAGCATCTTGCCAGCTGCTACATGCCTGTGCCACATAGAGGATAATAGAGTCTGCAACCGACCCCAGTATTCTTCTTTTGGCTTCACGGCTACCGTGGGTGTGTTGGCATTAATATACCAATTGCATTTGCTGTCGCTTGCGCCCTGTTCGTCACATATTCGACGAAAGATAGGTGCTTATCGAAAACCACGGCCAAGTACTTCATCGTAGTTTTTGGAACAATACTAGTGCCGTTTAGTATGAGACTTATCGGTCCTTGCTTTTTACCACCTGATAGCATGATCGCCTCCGTTTTTTCCGGCGCTAATTCCAATCGGTTGCCTTGTATCCAATCTGCAATCTGCCCTAGGGAATGACTGACGTGTTCTCCAATTCTCCTTCTGTTCCTGCAGTGGCTATTATAGCCAAATCATCAGCAAAAGCCAGCAGCTTTACTCCCCTTGGTACGCTCACGTTCAGGACCCCATCATAGAGGAGCGGCCCCTGTGGTACTCCATTATTATTCCCTCCTCGATTTCTATGGGTTTACCTCTCAGGTAACTGTCTATCATCATCGCCCTTAGACACTGGCTGATGTTCCTCCTGCGTAAATATTAACTTCCAACTGGCGGTATTAAAGGCGTTCCTCACATTCCGTGTTACTAGGAGGCAGAAATGTCTTGTTTTCAGGGTCCGCTCTCCGCTATTTCCACGACTCTCTTCAGTGCCATTATCGTCGATTTGTCCTTCCTGGAACCATATTGCCTGTCCGTGCACTTGCTCGATCTAAACGCTCTTCAACTGGATTTAACCTCGACCACAGCGCATGATCTATTAGAAAATGTTCATCATACTGTATTTTCGACGATAAATTTTTGGGTAGCACCACACCTTTTTAGTCTGCTGGGATTAGCATTTTGAGAAACCCAATTTTGGTTTTTTGGACTTGTTAGGATTTTCTACTGTTGCAGATACCTCTCTCTCCTCTAGGATATCCTTGGTATTGATCACATCAAATATGGACCTTACTCCCCGTCTATCCCAGAATAAATTCCTTGTGGGAGCGTGAACCTCTCATGTAAAAGGTCACGAATGCTTGAAGGACATTAGACTTAATGGTAAGTCTTTAGGAGTTCCTTTCGGAACTGTACCTTTTTCGCCTGTCAGGATCAGTCTCCTGAGGAACTGAATTTTGATGTTAATGGAGGTATTAATCCTCTTTTAGGTTAGCCACCTGTCTAATTCCTTTGCTTCTTGGACTAGTGACTTTAGGTATCTAATTAATAAAGAATGGCGTAAGACGCGCTCGAATCAATGAGAGTGAGTGAGACATGTTTCCTGCGGTTGCTATGCGTAAGAGAAGGAGAGAGGGAAGCAAATTATGTATCTGCTCGATCTGAACACCCCCGAACTGAGCACGAACTGTGAGATCTGCTCAAAGACTTCACTTACTTCATGATTTAGAACGTATTAAGTTGTCAATAGTTTGAGGATATGGTTCGTTTGTGATTTAGAATCATTTGTGGATTATTGATTTTCGCGTAAAGTCGAGAAGTCGAAGACCAAACAGTCTAAGAGAACCACAACTAATAAGATCAGTGTCCTAAGGAATCAAATTTGGTTTTGGCAAAGGCAGGATTCTTCCTTCCAAGGTCCATCCAAGGGCAATGCCCTCGTTTTTAATTTTAATTTTGTATTGCAGATGTCACATGGATTAGCAACTTCAGATAATTACAGTCAAGTACCTGCTTTTTCTGAACAACGCCAAGTGGCTTTGGTCTTGATCTTATTGAATCAGAAAGGGTTAGGATGGGTTGCCCAAATCCCAAAACTAATCCCCACATCCACCAAATTATAAACTCCTATATTATCAGTATTATTTTTTTTTAAACCAAAAGGATCTTCAATTTCGTCTCGACAGACTTGGGACAACACTAATCTTTCACGTACAAGAATTTTGTTTGATTGCAGTTTCTGTTGTTTTATGAATAGAGTTCGAGCTATTCACCTTTTCTTCGATTAACAAACAGTGATAGAATAATAAAAAAGAACAAGTTCAGTAAACAAATGTGAATACATATATTTTCGAAATTCTAAAAATACAAAATCCGTACAAAAGAAAGTGAACAGGTACTTTTTAAGACTCAGTTTTCGGCCGAATCTCCACCCACTTCTTAATGGAAGGTATCGCCAAGACGTTCGCGACGATGGCTTGCAAAGTGGGATAGCCCTCCAGCAAGTCCTTCCCGGCCATGTGGTTAACGTACTCGGTGGTTGAAGTCCAGTAAACGTCAGCCCAGGTTAACTGGACAAACAAAAACAAATTGCAAGAGATCTGCACCACCCGGGACGTAATAACTCACCCTCCCCAGAGCTAGATGTCCTTTATTCTTCTCGGCGACCTTCTCGAAACGCCCCAAGTAAAAAGGGATGCTTTCTTTGAAGAGGGGGTCCTTCAGGCTTGCCTTGATGTTTTCATCCGACTCGTAGAAGAAACGCTCGATTTCTAAAGAAGAAGAAGACCAGTGAGGAATCGTACGGGGGGAAAAAAAGGAAAACCTACTGAGTTTGAAGTCGGCGATCGTGTCGACGATCGAATCGATTTCCAAATTCTCCCACTCGGTGTTTCCGGCAAGTTTGACTTTATGGGCGACGTAGCGAGCGATGGAGATGCTTTGGTTGGCCGTTTTCCCGTCTTCCTCGTAAAGGGGCACTTGCCCGAAAGGTGTGCCTAGTGAAGGAAAGGGTTAGCTCGATTTTCAAACGGAAGACAACTTATTGCTTACTCGGTTTTATTCGGGGCCAATCTTCGTCTGAAAACCGATCGTCCACGAATGCCAGGTTTCCGTAGCTGAGGAGCATGCGGATCGGTTCGCCGTTGGCTTTGACGTCGAAGTAAGTCAACTTAATCTTGGGGGCCATGTTTACACTCTTTGAAGTTTCGAACCTCTTTTGCCTTCTCCAGATCGAGAGTGTCTTTACGAACGAAATCTTCGACTTTATATATCGCGAAGGGAGACTTATCTCTGCCTGATAAGATATTCCTAATAACTTTTTGCATATTGACGTCATCGTACAAAAAAAGAAAATGTAAAAGGACTACCTCTTGAAAATGTGATGTGACGACTTGGGTTATCTTAACCAAAGCCCAAAATGGGCCAAAATTCGTATGAGTGAAGACAAACAACAATCAAAATGCCAGATTTAAGAAAACCTCTAAAGAAGTGTTTGAATAAACCGGACACAAGTGTCTTCACTCGGTTGAAGGTCAGGTGTGCTGACACCGCGTCGCCGTCGGTCAATTTGGTTAATTTGTAAAACAAAGAAAACAACGAATATCAACGAATCGATCACTTTTTATTACATGTTTTGCAATTTTAAAAATAACTCGTTTACAAATGATGCTAATCAAAATGTTGAAGTGCCTGCGAGATTAGATCAACAAATTCAATTGCACAGATGAAACATTTGAAGATAAGATTCTTGCACGACGAATCTATTTTGTTTCTGAAATAACTTATTAACTTATTAACAATTAATATCATAAATTAACTGACGTCAGGAATTTTCGCCGGTGTGCGTCGACACGTGTCTCTTTAAGTCCCTGGACAACCTGCAACTGTATCCACAAACGTTACACTTGAGCAGCTTCTCGCCGTTATGTATCAGCATGTGCGATTTTAAGTACACCGACGTTTTGCCCTTGTAATCGCAGAAGTTGCACTCGAACGGCTTAATGTCGGTGTGCGTCAGCATGTGCTCCTTCAAGCGTCCCGCGAATTTCGCCGCGAACGTGCAGAGGTCGCACTTGAACGGCCTCTCGGTGGAATGCACTCGCATGTGCTTCTTTAGTTCCACGGACGTTTTTGCCGCGTACTCGCAACGGTCGCACTTGAACGGCCTCTGGGCGATGTGCCTCAGAAAGTGCACCTTCAAGGATTCGGTCCGGTTGCACTCGAATTCGCAGATGTTGCACTTGAAGTGTTTCTCGTCGGTGTGCGTTAACATGTGCCGCTTCAGCTTCTTGCGCTCTCGCCCTCTGTAATCGCAAAGGTGACAACTGTACGGTTTCTCGCCGGTGTGCGTTAACGTGTGCCGTTTTAAATCGCCGGACTGTCGACATTTGTAATCGCAGAGACTACAACTGAACGGCTTTTCGCCGGTGTGCGTCAACATGTGCCGTTTTAGCTTCGCAAGTTCACGGCACTTATAGTCGCAGTGATTGCAACTGAATGGCTTCTCGCCGGGGTGGGTTAACATGTGCCACTTTAAATCTCCGGATTGTTGACATTTGTAATCGCAAAGGATGCAGCTGAGCGGTTTCACGTCGGTGTGTGTTAGCACGTGCCGTTTCAGCTTGTTCAGTTCGTCGCATCTGTAATCGCAAAGTTCACAGCTCAGTGGCTTCTCGTCGGTGTGTCGCAGCATGTGCTTGAGTAAATATCTGGGAGATTTAAATTTGGAGCCGCACACGTGACATTCGATTATTCCTTTGTTTTCAGTGATCCAATGGAATCTGAAACAAAACTGGTCTTAATAGAGTTTAAACTCTTTTTTTTATTTTTAATTAATTAAGACCTCTTTTGAAATAAACTTTTCAGAAAAAATCATGGCCTGTTCACTCGATCTGTTAGTAAAAAGCGAACGCCTTCTATTAGTATCACAATGTGGCGTAAGGTGTCGCGACCTAAACTGTTATTAAACAGAAAGAATTTCAATAAATTACGCCCGTGGCCTTTCGTAATCGTTAGTAAGGCAATTACGCTGTCACTTACCTTGATTTGTGTTCACGTTATTATACAGGGTGTTTAAAAAAAAGAAAACGTAATTGCGATATGCCCCGGATGGCGTTTTCAAAAGGGCAAGGCTGTTTTAATTACAGATGTTTCAAATAGGGCTACCGCATTGTATACGGCTAACACATTGTATATGCGACAAATCGTGATAAATATAAATGCAAGGAAAACAAGGAACAAATATTTATTTTTAGTTTTTGTTTTTACTACGTGAAAACACGATTGACTACCCGCCAGGATCGGAACTGACAGGTTTCCCGTCGGCGTGTATCAACATGTGCCGTTTCAACTCCATACGTTTTTGGCAACTATAATCGCAAATACTACAACTAATCGGCTTCTCGTCGGTGTGCTTTAACACGTGTCGCTTCAACATTCCCTGTCGTTGACATTTATAACCGCAACGATCACAACTGAACGGCTTTTCGTCGCCGCTGTGCGCCGCCATGTGGCGTTTGAAATACTGAAGCTGCCGGCATTTGTATCCGCAAAGGTCGCAGCTGAGCGGCTTCTCGCCGGAGTGCGTTAACATGTGCGCCTTCAACTTCCCAAGTTGTCGACCCTTGTAATCGCAAAGATCGCAACTGTACGGCTTCTCGCCCGTGTGTATTAGCATGTGTCGCTTCAGATTCCCAGATAATCGACATTTGTAATCACAAACGGCGCAAATGAAGAGCTTCTCGTCGCGGGTGTGTTTCAGCACGTGCCTTCCGAGGCTTCCGGATAATCGGCATTTGTAATCACAAGCGTCGCAACTGAACGGCTTCTTGTTGCCGGCGTGTTTCAACATGTGCCTCCTCAGGTTCGCGGATATTCGGGTCTTGTAATCGCAGACGTCGCAGCTGAACGGCTTGTCGCCGGTGTGTATTAACACGTGCGCCTTCAGATACCTGAGCCGTGTGCATTTGTAATCGCACTGGTCGCAAGTGATGGGTTTCTCGCCGGTGTGCGCCAACATGTGCTGTTGCAGTTCCGACGGGTATCGGTATTTGGAGTCGCAGAGAACGCATCTGAACAGCTTCTCTCTGGGTTTAGTGTCACTTATGCGATCCGTGATTTTAAATTTGGTGATGCGTTGGCACCTGAAATGAAAAAGTAATTTTAATAATTCTAAACTAAACTAAATATTAGAATCACGTAGTTGGCTAGCTTAGGGCATCATGTTTGATTATTAAATGGCGTATATTAATGATCAATGTAAGGACACTTTTGAGACAGTCAGATTTAATTACAAAGAAACAAAACACAACGGATATCTCTATCGTTTGACAGGAGAAGAAACTGTCAAACGATCGAGACAGAGACTTAGGGAATCATGTTTGATTTTATTAATGGCGTATTATTAATGATCAATGTAAGGACACTTTTGGGTCAATCGGATTTAATTACAAAGAAACAAAACACAACAGATATCTCTATCGTTTGACGGGAGAAGAAACTGTCAAACGATCGAGACAGAGACTTAGGGAATCATTTTTGATTATTAATGGCGTATTATTAATGATCAATGTAAGGACACTTTTGGGTCAATCAGATTTAATTACAAAGAATCAAAACACAACAGATATCTCTATCGTTTGACGGGAGAAGAAACTGTCAAACGATAGAGACAGATAGTTAGGGCGTCATGTTTGATTATTAATGACGTATTAGTAATGATCAGTGTAAGGACTCTTTTGAGACAGTCAGATTTAATTACAAAGAAACAAAACACAACAGATATCTCTCTCGTTTGACAGGAGAAGAAACTGTCAAACGATCGAGACAGAGAGTTAGGGCGTCATGTTTGTTTATTAATGACGTATTATTAATGATCAATGCAAGGACACTCTTGGGTCAATCGGATTTAATTACAAAGAAACAAAACACAACATATATTTCTATCGTTTGACGGGAGAAGAAACTGTCAAACGATCGGGACAGAGAGTTAGGGCGTCATGTTTGTTTATTAATGACGTATTATTAATTGATCAATGCAAGGACACTTTTGGGTCAATCAGATTTAATTACAGAGAAACAAAACACAACAGATATCTCTATCGTTTGACGGGAGAAGAAACTGTCAAACGATAGAGACAGATAGTTAGGGCGTCATGTTTGGTTATTAATGACGTATTAGTAATGATCAGTGTAAGGACTCTTTTGGGTAAATCAGATTTAATTACAAAGAAACAAAACGCAATAGATATCTCTATCGTTTGACGGGAGAAGAAACTGTCAAACGATAGAAACAGATAGCTTAAAAATCGCAGAGTTCTCAACGTTTCACCATCGTTTGACAAGAGAAGAAGCTGCCAAACTAAGGAGGCAGCAGTTTGACAACTTCTTTTCCTGTCGAACCTTAATGAAACGTTCAGAACTGTCTGTGTCTATTGTTTGACGGCTTCATCTCCTGTCAGACGTAGAAAATTATGCGATTTTCAAGCTATTCATGACAAGTCATAATGAAATTCCGAAGAAGACAGTGTTGGTTCTCTTCGCAAAATTCGATCCCCCAACGATCCCTATCAAACGATAGAGACAGATAGTTAGGGCGTCATGTTTGATTATTAATAACGTATTAGTAATGATCAGTGTAAGGACTCTTTTGAGACAGTCAGATTTAATTACAAAGTAACAAAACACAAAAGATATCTCTCTCGTTTGACAGGAAAAGAAACTGTCAAACGATAGAGACAGTTAGCTTAAAAATCGCAGAGTTCTCAACGTTTCACTATCGTTTGACAAGAGAAGAAGCTGCCAAACTAAGGAGGCAGCAGTTTGACAACTTCTTTTCCTGTCAAACGTTAATGAAACGTTCAGAACTGTCTGTGCCTATCGTTTGACGGCTTCATCTCCTGTCAGACGTTGAAAATTATGCGATTTTCAAGCTACTCTTGACAAGTCATAGTGAAATTCCGAAGAAGACAGTGTTGGTTTTCTTCGTAAATTCGATCCCCCATGCGCATGATCCAATGGGCATTGGTAATGAAATGCACGAACCTCAAAGGTGCCGATTTCAAGCGATTCTATTGGATCGTTACAGGCAATAGTTAAAAAAATGACAGTTACTTAACTTGCTTTGCAACGCCACTTATTTACATGATCGATTTTAATAGAATATGCATTGAAAGAGATACTTCGAAGATTTATAAAACACAAAATAGTTTGCGTTTGTTTATTGCTGTTTCTCAAAAGAACTACATACATACATAAAAAAAAACTCGCTGGTATGTCTCAACATATTTACATATGTGATATATGTTATGTATGTTCTTGCTCCACGTTGGGCGCCAAACGCCGTTACTCCATATGTTAAAATAAATGAAATCTCCGGATAATCTACGTTTACTAAACTCGTTTTCGTTTCTAAAATTATAGTTCCCGATTAAATAAACACGATGTTATCGCAGATCAAGATACTTGCACGATGTGCTTACAATGACTCGCAAAGATTAAACCCTCGCAATAATAATTAATTGCACGCGGTGATCATGCAGTAGATAAAATCACATAAAAATTGCTATTATTAAGCACACATAGGTATACAGTCAGGCTCTTTAATGATTACGTCACTACTGATAATTTTGCGAACGTAATCATTCGTAGTGTCGTAATCAAACCTCTTAATCTAATTATAATCATAATGAGTATCAAATTCTAATAATAGCAATATTTTAGAACACCATCCAAATCTAAATATTTTTAGAAAAAACATTAATAAATAAAGAAAAGGTAAGGCCGTTGGCACACTATGCGATTTATCTTTTGCAATAGAACGCAGTGATATCGCATAAACATGGTCAGATGTTATCCAATGTTTCGAAAAATTTGGTATAGGGCTAATCAAAATACCGAGGGTACAGAATCAACGCACTTTAAACGTTCTACAGATGCAGTCAACTGTCAAGCGAATGTATGAAACGTACCTAATACGTTAACGTTAGTAACAGCTATTCTGCTCTGTCTTTATTATTTTATTATGGACTACATTATGTAGTAGATTAATAAATTTGAAAAAAAAAATGGTGACAAAACAAAGAAAACAAAACATTAAAAATTCGAAAATAATAATAAAGACAATCGATTTTAAAACAGATAGAATTTTTTCTTAAGTTAAAAAAAAAACGATGAGAAATCAAAGAAAATGAATTAATAGAAGTTTTTAAAAGACAATCGATTCTATAGCAAAATTCAGTAAAATATGTGGTGCCATCTACGTCGGACTTCATTTTTTGATGTAACTCAGTATTTCGTGTAAGTTTTGTTTTTCTAATTTTCGAACTATGTAATAAAATGTTAAAAATGAAATCATATTAATTAGTGCTGGCAACCTAAATCGATTTTTTGGATAATCGGTTAACCGGTTTTGAATATTCGCGGTTTTGGAGAAAACCGAAAACCGGTTATCCGGATAACTCGGTTATTCGAGTATCCAGTTATACGGAAAACCGGTTATTCGAATATCCGGTTATTCGGATAACCGGATATTTGGATATTATCAGTTTCTTGGGTAATCGGTTTTAACCATTATTTGGATAGCCGATTATATCCGAAACCGGTTTTTAAAGAAACCGATTATTCGGTTTAAATTTTTTCCGGTTTTTGCCAGCACTAATATTAATATCAACTTTAGTGGCGCCATCTATGTAAATCTTGTGAGATTAATTATTAGCCGCGAAATTTAAAACACCTAATTCTTTTTGGTTACCACCTTTTTATGGAATTAATTTTCTAAATTTATATTAGATTGAAATCAAATGAATAATAAATTTACAAAAAAAAACTGTTTGCTAGGGGAAAAAATAAAAGCAAAAGACAATCGATTTTAGAGCATAATTTAGTAGACTCTGAATAATAATAAAAAAAAAAAACAATTAGAAACAAACAGCAACAAAACAAAGAATTGTTTATTATGTGATAATGTTATTGATCTTCCGCATCACGGGGAATATTTAGAGAACCACCCCCATAAAAACAAACGAAAAACACTAGAGGCATTTAAATGTTGCGTTGTATGAGTTGTATTAAATGTTATACCAACAAAATTGTCGCAATAACTTCTTCATTATTCGTTTTAAGGAAAAATAGTATTTATAATTTGATGTTCTTTCATTCGTCAACAAAAAATATAGGGTATTCCATTGTATATTTATTTTGCTATGTCTCAAAAACGAATCAACACGGTGTATAAAAAATATATTTACTTAAAATCGAATGTTTTTGAATAATGCTACATCTAAAAGTGCAGGATTTAGAGACCGTTTACCTGTGTTTACCGTTTCAAACGTTTGCGTTTTTCGCCGGTGTGCGTTAACTTGTGTCGCAAAGTTCGTAAGCAAGAGATCTCTCCTCGATGTGTATCAACCGGTGTTGCTTCAAACGCTGGTGTCCACTAGCAAATACCAGAGGCAAACGGTTAATAGCCGGTATGTGTTAATCCATGCTTCTTCAACCGTGTGATCAATCCGCACTTACAATCGCAACGATCACAACCGAATGGCTTCTCCCCGTTGTGTGTTAATATATGCAGTTTTAAATAATAAAGACGTAATCGCAGAGATCACAATTGAATGGATACTTGCCGATGTGTTTTTAACTTGTGACGTGTCAAACTTACGAGGTGTCGGCACGTGTAGTCGCAAAGATCACAACTGAACGACTTCTCGCCGGTATGCCTTAACATATGTCGTTTCAAATGTGAAATGTCTCGACTTTTGTAGTCGCAACGATCACAACTGAACGGCTTCTCGCCGGTGTGCTTTAACATATGTCGTTTCAAACATGAACTTTCTCGACTTTTATAGTCGCAAAGACCACAACTGAACGGCTTCTCACCGGTGTGCTCTAATTTGTGCCGTTTCAAGTATCTGAGCTGTCTGCATTTGTAATCGCAGAGATCACAATTGAATGGATACTCGCCGGTGTGTTTTAACTTGTGACGTGTCAAACTTACGAGGTGTCGGCAGGTGTAGTCGCAAAGATCACAACTGAACGGCTTCTCGCCGGTATGCGTTAACATATGTCGTTTCAAATGTGAAATTTCTCGACTTTTGTAGTCGCAAAGACCACAACTGAGCGGCTTCTCACCGGTGTGCCTTACTTTGTGCCGTTTCAAATACTTGAGCTGTCTGCATTTGTAATCGCAAAGATCACAACTGAATGGCTTCTCGTCGGTGTGGTTTAACTTGTGCCGGTTCAAACTTACGAGGTCACGGCAATTATAATCGCAAAGATCACAACTGAATGGCTTCTCGCCGGTGTGCTTTAATTTGTGGTGTTTCAAATATCTGAGCTCTCTGCATTTGTAATCGCAGAGATCGCAATTGAATGGATACTTGCCGGTGTGTATAAATTTGTGACGTGTCAAACTTACGAGGTGTCGGCACGTGTAGTCGCAAAGATCACAACTGAACGGCTTCTCGGCGGTGTGCCTTAACATATGTCGTTTCAAACATGAAATTTCTTGACTTTTGTAGTCGCAAAGACTACAACTGAACGGCTTCTCACCGGTGTGCTCTAATTTGTGCCGTTTCAAATATCTGAGCTGTCTGCATTTGTAATCGCAGAGATCACAACCGAATGGCTTCTCACCGGTGTGCCTTTCTTTGTGCCGTTTCAAATATCTGAGCTGTCTGCATTTGTAATCGCAAAGATCACAACTGAATGGCTTCTCGTCGGTGTGGCTTAACTTGTGCCGATTCAAATTTACGAGGTGACGGCATTTATAATCGCATAGATCACAACCGAACGGCTTTTCGCCGGTGTGCTTTAACATATGTCGTTTCAAATTTGCAAGTTCTCGACATTTGTAGTCGCAAAGACCACAAAGCAACGGCTTCTTACCGGTGTGCTTTAACTTGTGCCGTTTCAAATATCTGAGCAGTCTGCATTTGTAATCGCAGAGATCACAACTGAATGGCTTCTCACCCGTGTGCCTTTCTTTGTGCCGTTTCAAATATCTGAGCTGTCTGCATTTGTAATCGCAAAGATCACAACTGAATGGCTTCTCGTCGGTGTGGCTTAACTTGTGCCGGTTCAAATGTACGAGGTGACGGCATTTATAATCGCATAGATCACAACCGAATGGCTTCTCACCAGTATGTATCAAAATATGTCTGCGCAAAAATGCACGAAATTGAAATTTAGAATCACATATCCGGCATTCGAAGGTTTTCTTATTCCCAGTTTTAGCTTTACGGATCCGTTGACATCTGAAACAAAGAATCTCTTTAGCTTTTCATTCATTGTCAACTTGAAGGTTAATCCACTCTTAATTATATTTGAAGTAGAATGTATGGTTGAGTGTACATCTTGACATATTGTACTATTATACCGCGTGGATTATGAAAAACCTCTGATGCTATAATATCCTTACTTTTTATTCAATTTTAATAAATGATGAGTCAAAAAAAAGGTTAGTTAAATTGCCCCCTCCGTAACGTTTTTCAAAGTTTTGACGTGCTTCAACAGATGACGCTGTTGGTGGGTCTTACAAAAATGCAAGAAATTGTGACAAAACAAAGAAAAAAAAACATTAACAATTCGAAAATCATAAGAAAAACAAAAGACAATCGATTTTACGACACAAACCGAATAATTTTCTTTTTTTATTAAAAAAAAGAACGATGAGGAATCAAAGAAAATGAAATGATAGAACTATAATAGAAATTCAGTAAACTAATAAATTTACAAAATAAAAAAACAGCTACGAAAAAAATAAAATAAAAACAAATGACGATCGCTTGTAGAGCACAATTAAATTAAAAAAATTAATTAATCTAAATTAAAAAAAAAAAAAACAATTAGAAACAAACCAATTTTTTTTTAATGCAATGTCAGGTCAAAAAGCGATCGCAGGATGTCGCTATTTAAACTTAAAAAAAAAATGATGAGGAGTCGAAACAAAACTGAAATAATAGAATTTTTTAAAAGACAATAGAAAAATTTAGTAAATTAATAAATTTTCAAAAATGGAAACTTAAAAAAATTTGGAAACAAACAGCAACAAAACAAAGAATTGTTTATTATGTGACACTCTTATCGATCTTCCGCATCACGGGGAATATTTAGCGAACCACCCCCGTAAAAACAAACGAAAAAAGAAACTGTCGGCATGTTTCAACAGGTGGCGGCTGTTGGTGGGCCTTACAACAATGCAAGCCATTTTTTTTTGTTACCGTCCAAAGATGACTGTCAATAGAAACTTTGGTCAATGGATGGTCGTTTTCCAATATAAGCCGTCAATAGCCGGTAGAAACAAATGAAGACAAAAAAAACTGCTAGGAAAGGTGAGAAAACAAATGAACAACATTTTAAAAAATATGTAATATTTAAACAAGAATAAATAAAAACAAAGGACGATCGATTTTAGAGCACAATTCAGTAGATTCTAAATTAAAAAAGAAACAATTGGAAACAAAGAATTATTTATTATGTGACGTTCTTAATGATCTTCCGCAAAACACTTCGGGCACGTTTCAACAGATGGCGCTGTTGATGAAATAGCTAACAAGATGCAAGAGCATCGCACCTCAAGGTCACTCTTTCCCCAACACTTGATTTTTTTGAGTATTTCTTGTATCTTTCGTGTGCTTCAACATGTGTCGCTTCAAATTTGCAAGCGCTCGACACTTGTAATCGCAAAGACCACAAAGCATCGGCTTCTCGTCGGTATGTATCATCACATGCTGTTTCAAATTTCGGAAGCTCCAGGACTTAAAATCGCAAAGATCACAACTGAACGGCTTCTCGCCGGTGTGCATTAACTTGTGCCTTTTCAAATTTCCGAGCTTTGCGCATTTATAATCGCAAAGATCGCAACTGAACGGCATCTCGCCGGTGTGCTTTAGCATGTGTTCCTTCAAACTTGCGAAGCGCCGGCATTTATAATCGCAAAGATCGCAACTGAACGGCTTCTCTTCGGTGTGGGTCAGCTTATGCTGTTTCAAATGTCCGAGCCTGTCGGATTTATAGTCGCAAAGATCACAGCCGAACGGCTTCTCGCCGGTGTGCTTTAATTTGTGCACTTTTAAATTTCCGAGATGTCCGGATTTGTACTCGCAAAGATCGCAACTGAACGGCTTCTCGCCGGTGTGCTTCACTTTGTGCCGTTTTAAATGCGCGAGCGTTCGGCATTTATAATGGCAAAGATCACAACTGAACGGCTTCTCGCCGGTGTGCTTTAGCTTGTGCTCTTTCAAGCCCTCGAGGCGCCGGCATTTGTAATCGCAAAGATCACAACTAAACGGCTTCTCGTCGATGTGGATCAACTTGTGCTTTCTCAAATGTCCGAGTTGTCGGCTTTTATAATCGCAAAGGTCACAACTGTACGGCTTCTCGCCGGTGTGCTTCAACTTGTGTTCCTTCAAGCTTGCGAAGCGCCGACTTCTATAATCGCAAAGATCACAGGTGAACGGCATTTCGTCGGCGTGCTTTAACTTGTGCTCTTTCAGGCTCCCGTGCTGCCGGCATTTGTAATCGCAAAGATCACAACTGTACGGCTTCTCGTCGGTGTGCGTCAGCTTATGCTGATTCAAATGTCCGAGCTGTCGGGTTTTATAATCGCAAAGGTCACAGCCGAACGGCTTCTCGCCGGTGTGCTTTAACTTGTGCGTTTTCAAACCTGCGAGGCTCCGGAATTTATAATCGCAAAGATCACAACTGAATTCCTTCTGACAGGTATGTCTGCGCAAACATGTACGAGAACCACATATCCGGCATTCGTATGTTTTTTTACCAACAATTTTAGCTTCGGATCTCCTTGGGCGCCTGAAACAAAGACTTTTATTAAATTTGAAAACGTTTTCCAAATAAATAAAATATTTAACAATCGCACAGTGTGCCAACGGCCTAAGCGTCTGCAATCGACAATTTTCAATATTGCACTTTTTTGAATTAGTTGGAGAAGGATAAAAATAACTCAAGTATTATAAAGGTACTATTGAATTTTCCGACATCTTTTTATGGCGTGCGCATGTACGGTCACATCCAACTAGATCGGTGACCCTTCTTGATAATTCTGTCCTGAAATGAATAGAGAACTCTAAAATTGCCTAGTGGTTATGGCCATGATAAAATCAAAAAAGAAGAACGACAACTGCTAATGAATTTCAATGCGTAACTATATAAGAAAAGTAGCAACAATTTTTTTGTTTTAATGTAAGTAGTATGTGCAGTCGTGTCCAACTAGATCGGTGACCCACGTGATGATATTGGACAGAGAACCCTAAAGTTCTCGAAAAAAAAAGAATGACGAGTATGGACTGATGATGAGCTTCAATTCGTAACAATATAAGAAAAGTGACCCTAATTTAGAGAGAGAAGGTAAAATCTTTAACAGAATAGAATCCAACAAACGAAAGAACGAGAGGGAGTACATAATAATAATAATATTAATGTCTTGGTTTTTTGTGTAATGAAAAGTAAAAAGTTATTAAAAAAAACAAAGACAAAAGAATTTATTTATTATTTATTTACGAGAAAATAACTTTACATTCAAAATTGTATATAAAGGGTGACACATAACGACGTATGTTTGATTAAATCTTGAATAATAATCTTACAGCCTTTTTTAATCTCCAGACGTTCTGATTACGTTTCCACACTTAATACGCTACTGGTCGCAAAGTTTCAACATGTGCGGTTTCAAATATTTGTAGCCACAAAATTCACAACTAAAAGGTTTCTCCCCGGTGTGCCTCCACATGTGTCTCTTTAAATACGAGGCCCCTCGGTATTTGCAATCGCAATAATCACTAAACTAAACGACTTCTCGCCGGTGTGCGCGAACAAATGTCGTTTTAACTGTCCGGTTTCTCGGCACTCGTGATCGTACAACTCGCAGTTGGTTGGCTTCTCGCCGGTTTGTTTTAAATTATGCTTCGTGAACCTGCTGTGTCGATGGGATTTATATTCACAAAAATCACAAGAGAATTGCTTCTCGCCCCCGGTGTGTATTTAACATGCGATCTTTCAAATGCCAAGCTCTTCGGCATTTGTAATCGCAAAGCTCACAGCTGAACGGTTTCTCGTTCGTGTCGGTCAACATGTAACAATGAGGCATTAATAAAATGTTAACAAACTTATCTTGTGCATTTTTGCCGCCACACTTACTGTTGCTTGCACATACAGTGAGCCTCTAAAGTATGGAATAAAATTCGTAATTTATTTATTTTTGACATTTCGAAAAAACTCTCGGACAGGTAAATTTTGTTTTTAAAAAGCACACATTTTCAAGTAAAAATCAATTTTTGACAATCACTTGGTTTCGAGTAATGACGTCATCGACATTTTTTTTAATAGCAACCCCCAATTTTTTTTCTTGATTCTGATAGCTCATTAAATTCTCTAACCAACTACATCAAAAATTTATCATGTCTTATGGAAAAAATTTTGAGAAAAAAATTATTGAAAATGAAATGAAAAAATAATAATAATTTAATTTTCGGTTAAATGACGAACCATGATTACTCGACTTGAAAAGTTATTGTAGGTATCATTTTGGTTTTGTTGAAAATGTCACGCCTACTTCATTCATTTTCAATAATTTTCTTCTCAAAATTTTTCCCATAAAACAATCAATTTTTGATGTGGTTAGACAGAGAATTCAATGAGCTATCAGAATCAAGAAAAAAAATTGGGGGTTGCTATTTAAAAAAATGTCGATGACGTCATTACTTGAAAACAAATGACTGTCAAAAATTGATTTTCACTTGAAAATGTGTGCTTTTTAAAAACAAAATTTACCTGTCCGAGCGTTTTTTCGAAATGTCAAAAATAAAGAAATTACGAATTTTATTCCATACTATAGAGGCTCACTGTATATTTTTTTTAATGCATAAAATTATTAATTAACTCATTTTCATCTCGTTTTTCGTTTTCAAATTTTTTTTTATACGTATACAGGGTGTAACAAAAACAGAGTCTGCCAGAGAGTAATAAATTTCCAAAAGCTTCATTTTTATGTCTCCGTGGCAACAATTTTCTCTGAATGTTTGGTTTGATCCAAGGCCAATCAAAATATTTATAAATTACTCCTTTTATAACAAAACTACGTACAACAAAAAATCCATTGTTACTAAATTCAGGAATAAATTATTAAGAAACCTAACATAAAGTAAAAGAAAATAGAAACAAAAGGCGAAGATTTTACAGCGTAATTCAGTAGATTAATACATTAAAAAAAAAAAAACAATTTGAAAAGAATGGTGACAAAACACTGAAAATATGAAAAATTCAAAAATCAAAAATAATAATAAAAGACAATCGATTTTACAACACAAATAGAATATATTTTTTTAAGTAAAAAAAGAGAGCAAAGCAAATGAATTAATAGAATATTTTGAAAGACAATTGATTTCACAGCACAATTGAGTAGATTAATAAATTTACAAAAAAAAAAACTGCTAGAAAAGATGAGAAAGCAAATGAACTAAATTTTAAAAAATATGTAATATTTAAAAAAGAATAAGTAAAAACAAAAGACGATCGATTTTAGAGCATAATTCGGTAAATTCTAAATTAAAACTAAACAATTGGAAACAAAGAATTATTTATTGTGACAAAATACTTTCGGCACGTTTCAACAGATGGCGCTCTTGGTGGGTCTTACAGTGGATGATAGTTTCTCAAAATAACCCGACATTAGCTAGTGAATCACCCTCGTAGAAACAAATGAATACTATCGCAGATCTTAACAGGTGACGCTGGTGAAGGTCTTCCAGTCACGTAATAAACAAGTTTCAAAAGCATCACTTTTTTAGGAAAAAGCATCCCTTAATCCCTAATTTGAAAAAAAAAACCTCTAATAGGAGATTTATCCCTTAAGTTGGGAACACTGATTGTTTTTCAAAAAGCGAAACAGCTAACAAGGCGCGAAAGAAGCACCCACCTGCAGGTCACTCTTTCCCCTTCCCTTCGTAGACGATAGAATAAACTATACCGTATGACTTAGTTGCATAGTATTGTCAGGATGTCATTATCTGGGAAAATAAGTAAATTAAAATTTGTTTCGTAATTATTGCAATTGTGTGCATTTCAAAATTATGCAGGATCAGTACCCATGGACAATTAGTAGAACAGCTGCGTTACACATGCTCGCATTTCATTATGCAAGCTCTGCGAAATGTAAGCGTGTATGTTTACATGTGCCAATTAAGATCGAGGCACTTAGAACGTTTGTAAGAAACAAATTTAATTGATGCTGACACTTTGAGAACTTTGTACCTTGGACCGAACCCTAGCCACCAGGACAAAAGAACCAATTGTGAACGATTTTGTATAATTGAAACAATTTTGTTTTTATTTCTTGATTGTACATGTTTGCAATGTGAAAAAGTAAGTGTCGGGTAGTGATTAGTAAATTAGAAGTGCGTAGGAAAAGTCAAGCAAGTGCTGGCCGCTCGGGCCAGACCATCCCCTAAGTTAAGTAATTAAGTTTAGAACTATAAAGTTTAAAGTTAAGTGATTAACGTTAAGTAATTCAGGATAGATTAAACATAATTTAAAAGGACTAAGTTTAAGTAAATTAATTAAAATTAAATTAAGGACATTGCCGCAATTTTATTCGAAAATTCCATAAATTTCTTTAACGTGACAATCAGTGCTATTCTGTAGCGTGGTGGTTTACATTGGCTACTGACGACAGTGCTTAAATTCAGTCAATACGAATTTAACCACTGACGTCAGTGGTCAATGTAAACCACTATGGTACAGAATAGCACTGAATATCTACTTATAGCTATAGCTACTATGCAGCTAACTCGACCGCCATTTTGGAGCCCCATTTTTTCTTACTTAAATAACGTGCCTGTTTTTAAATTTGTTTCTCGTAGTTGACCAGGAATTGTTAGTTGTGAACCAGCCTCAATCAACCTAACGTATGAAATAGCACAACCCCAATAAAAGTGAGGTTATGATATATGTCAATTACAAATATTAATAGATTTTCCTTTGGTTGCACTGGTGGTAGGTATATCTCTATCTTGTATCAATACATGAAGCTAAAAAGAGATAAGAATAATACACATAGTACGCCCCAGTGCAGCCAGTAGAAAACGCTATAAGTTTCAAGCAAGGCTTGTTCACAACTAATAATTCAAGTGGAGACATTTTTTAAAAGGCACTTTTTTACCCATTGGATTATTTTTATTTCATATGTTCCTCGTGTGCTTTACGCATATGTCGTTTCAAAGTTGCAAGATCTCGACATTTGTAATCGCAAAGACCACAAAGCCTCGGCTTCTCACCGGTATGAATCATCACATGATGTTTCAAATTACGGAGGTTCCAGGATTTAAAATCGCAATGATCACAAGTGAACGACTTCTCGCCGGTGTGCTTTAACTTATGCTCTTTCAAATGTCCGAAGTGTCGACTTTTATAATCGCAAAGACCGCAAGTGAACGGCTCCACGCCGGCGTGCTTTAACTTGTGCTCTTTCAAACACGCGCGGTGCCGGCATTTGTAATCGCAAAGATCGCAACTGAGCGGCTTCTCGCCGGTGTGCTTTAACTTGTGCTCTTTCAACCTTTCGAAGCGTCGGCATTTATAATCGCAAAGATCACAACTGAACGGTTTTTCGTCGGTGTGCTTTAACTTGTGCTCCTTCAAACTGGCGAGCTGCCGGCATTTGTAATAGCAAAGATCACAACTGTACGGCTTCTCGTCGGTGTGAGTCAACTTGTGCTTTTGCAAAAATCGGAACTGTCGGCTTTTATAATCGCAAAGATCACAGCTGAACGGCTTCTCGTCGGTGTGCTTTGACTTGTGCTCTTTCAAGGTTGCGAGGCGCCGGCTTTTATAATCGCAAAGATCACAACTGAACGGCTTCTCGTCGGTGTGCTTTAACTTGTGCTCTTTCAAACCGGCGAGCTGCCGGCTTTTATAATCGCAAAGGTCGCAACTGAACGGCTTCTCGTCGTCGTGCTCTTTCGAACTTACGTGGTCGCAACTGAACTTCTTCTCACCGGTATGTGTCAGTATATGTCTGCGCAAGCATACACGAGATTTCAATTTAGAACCACATATCTGGCATTCGAATGTGTTTTTACCAACGATTTTAGCTTCAGATCTCCTTCGGCACCTGAAACAAAGGCACTCATTAAATTTGAAACAAAATTTCAAATAAATAAAATATGTATTTATCAAAAAGACATTTGAAATGTGATTTACTGTCAATCACAAAACAATCACACTAGTCAACAAATTAATAACTTTTTTGTGATTCTGTCACGCATAAATTTGGAGTTACGACGCGACGTGTGCCGAAAATTACTTCATTCGGAAACTTTTTTTTAAAGAATAAACAAATAAGAAGTATGTTGTTAACCATTTCTATTACACACACACACACACAATACAGGCTGTTAGAATCGGGCTCCGATATGGTGGACGAGTCAGCTATGATATGTCAAATAGTTACAAAACAAACGAAAGCGTCAAGCTCTCGCTTCAACCTCAAAGTAAACTTGATTCAACAAATTTCAAAGTCTAAGGGCCGGTACTTTCATCACTGATTAACTTTAATCATTGGTTTATTGCTATAGGAACAATTGTCTTTACAATTATAGGCATGGGAATATACCGAAGGTTAAAGTTAATCGGGGGGTGAAAGTACCGGCCCCTAACGAATCAACTATACTTTTCCTATTACGTACATATCTTTTACAAACTGTTCGCTCAAATGGAAATCAGATTTAGATGGTGTGTCATTCGTTATTAAAACCATTGCGATGTTTTGTATTTTATTTGACAGAAAAGAAACCTAAGCACTTGGAAGAGGAAGAAGAAACATGGAAACACTCACGGCATTGATTCTATTTATTCAAGTACGATTTACCATTAATCATGGGCAATGGGCATCCGTTTATTGGGTAAACTACAAACAAAAAAATTATAAAATGCCTTTCATAACTTTACATAGCTGTAACAAACGAAAATATAAATATACAATGCGATTCTAAAATGTCCTTCCTCCACAATAACTTTTGAACCAATCAGGTTATCCGTTGAAAATTAGTAGTTATGAAACATAACCTTCAAATCGACACTTGAGGTTAGTTTAGGCGCGAACCAATGATACCAACTTGCGCATAACAAAACAAAATTCCCCTACATTTAAATTACAAAATATAAACTCACAGTTGAAACTCTGACTTTCTTGAACCTCCAAACAGCAGACAAATTTTACTTTGCGCTTTTCGTATACATGACGCAACGCCATTTTATTTCTGGCTGCGTTAAGTGAACGGTCAGTTTGAACGTAATCGTCAGACTAAACCACGTGATCGACTGCTAATGGGGAAAATTCGTCCCGCGGTTATTCGACCTTTGATTTGACGATTTTGTACGCAAGTTGACCGTTTACTTAACGCAGACATTACATAAAGTAATTTTTTTCCGAGTTTCAATCCTCATTCTCAAACTATTAAGGGGGTGGGGGAGGTACTTTAGAATCGCAAAAGAATAAATTAAATTAAACCTTCACACGATTTTATGTGATATTTAAGAGCAGCCTTCGAAACGAAATTGTTGCTACACAGATGGCAAGGATAGGGTTTTTCGCCGGTATGTCCGCGCACGTGAATCCTCAACGACGAGTCTTGATTGAAGCACTTCCCACAGAACCCGCAGGAGTACGGCTTTTCGCCGCTGTGCACGCGCTCGTGCATCACCAGGTACTCTTTCTTCGTGAAGCTCTTCTCGCAGTAGCTACATTTGTACGGCTTATAGCCGGTGTGTACGCGATAGTGAACCGTCAATTTTTCCTTGGTGGCGAACCCCTTTCCGCATACGTCGCACAGGTGCGTTTTGGGCTTCGGCAAGCCGATGTTTTCGTGGCGCTTGTGGTGTTTCTCCAAGGTGCTGCTTCGCGAGAAGATCTTCCTGCATATGTGGCATTGATTTTTCATCAGAGCTCCGCTGTAGGAGACCGTGTGGAGCTTGATTTGGTGCATCAGTAAATACCTGGAGAAGGCGAAGTCCTTGTTGCAGACGACGCAAGTGAAGGGCTTCGCCCCCAGGTGAATATTCTCGTGCTCTTTGAAGATAACCGCGTCGCTAAAGCCCTTCCCACAAAAATTACAGTAATAAGGAAACTTCCTCAGGTGTGTTCTATTGATGTGCTGTAGTATGGAACTAATCCTCGCGGTGACGTACTCACAGGTGGGGCAACGATACAGTTTATCTTCACTGTGCTGCTTTTGGACGTGGACCGAGTACTTGTAAGCGCAGGGGAAGACCTCGCCGCAATCGCCGCAGCTAAATTTTTCCTGGTGGCAGAGAAGGTGCGATGTGATTTCCTCCAAAGTCTGCACTTCCGTGTCGCAGGTGTTGCAGGTGTACGAGCGCCTTTCCTCGTCGTAGGTGTAATTGTACTGCGACTCGTCTTCAGGCCTATGCAGCTCTTTTCTGTGCGCTGTCAGCAACTTCTTGGTCCGGAGGATTTCACCGCACTTACGACAGAGCCATTCGTTTTTCTTGTTCGCATCTTGAACTTGGGATTCGAATTTTCTGTAGAAGTGCTTGAAACTGGCGTAGTACCTGAAAACAAACTGCGTTAATAACATTGGCCTTACTTTTATTTAAGCTTTTATTCAAATTGAGAAACACATCCAATAATCAATCTGACAACTAAAAATTTTGGCAAAAACAAGTATGTTGTGAGTACTCCTTTTCTATGCCACATTTAAAAGAATTAAAACAAACGATGCAAGGCTTTCTTTTATTCATCAATTCGCATGTAGTTATTTTCTTTTGCAGGCAATTTACAACACAGATTTTACTTCACAATAATATAACATGTTTAAAACAAATTAAATACAACTGTACGACCGTAGAGGCGAATGTCGAATTGCAAAAAGCGTATATTCAACGTGCCTCTCGCCGGTACGTGTGTGCATGCGTTTCTCTAACGTTTTACTAAAAAAAAAAAGACTCAAACTAAAAGTAAGCATGAAAACAGCTTGAACAGTTCATTACTTTATCACATATCACTTTCTAGTTATTACTTTGACTTGACTTCTACTACTGCTGACGTTTTGTTCCCCTTCAAGGCTGCCACTGTTGATGTTGCTGCTGCTTCTCGTTAGTCGTTGATACTAACAAGAAGCGACAGTAGAAGAAGTCAACGTGACGCCATTCCAACCCGAAGCCAATTCAAACATGGACGACGGCCGCGGAAGCCTTCAAGTTAAATTACTTTGAATTGAAATAAACAAAACAAATGATGCATAACTTTGTTTTATTAGGTGATACAATTTGCAGGATGTTCTGCTTCACATTAAAAAAAAGTTTTAAAACAGACGAAAAATAACTAACATTCGCAAGAGAAAATCTTGGAAAATACAAAGAGTGCGTTCAAATTGGCTCTCGCCGGTGTGCGTGATGTTTGTTGCTCTCGGTGTCTTGCTGAAAGAATTGAAACTGAAAATAAGCAATAAAACAGCTTCAACAGTTCATATACCTTTATTCGTTGGATGAGGAAAGCAACCTAATTTTTTTTAACAGTTTTGTACCATTTCGAATAACACAAAACGAAACAGAATTTCGTTTTACTCGCTAATTCCCATACGACTGTAGCAGAAAACAAACATTTTTTTCTTGTGCGAACAATTTACAGAATGTTCTGCTTTATGTTAAAGCAAAGAAAATATTTAAAACAAATCAAATACAAAAAACACCTTCTCCTATAGTTGTAGTAAGGAGAAAGGTTTGGGCCACTCACGAATTACTTACAAAACTGCATTTGAATTACTTCTCGCCGGTATATGCGTACTTGCGGCGTTATGCTGAAAGAATTAAAGATGAAGGTAAACAATAGCGCAGCTTTAAAGATTCATTGTTAAAACAATATCTAATAGCGATTTCGACTGACTGCTCCAGAGCACTCTGAGAGTATCTCTATCCCCTGTTGTTACATGAGGCTAAAAGCTGGTTTATACAACAAGAATAAGAAATAAGGTTTAAGGCCTAACGCTTAAGATAAAAGTTAATCTTACGGGTCTGTGTGTTTGCGTTTATAAACGGAATAAGGAATAAGGTATACTGCGTAACAAAAGTTGGTTAACATTGAACTTTTAGGCCTTATTCTTAGGCAATGTCATGCGCGCATGCGTACAAAGCATTGCACTTATTTTGTACGTTTATTTTTCACGAAATAACCGGTATACCCAACTCACGATTTTGACGATTGACAATAACAAACCTAACCACGCATGCGTGCTTTGGAGGAACACTAAATTTTATTGGTCAGTTTTAAAACGTATCTTATTCTTATTCTGTTGAATAAACACGTACATTCTTATTCCTTAAGCTTTATCTATTAGGCGTTAGTCCTTATTTCTTATTCTTGTTGTATAAACCAGCCTTTAAACAAGATGGAGAAACTCTGGGAGTGCTCTAGAGCGGTCAGTCGAAAATGCTGTAAGTTATAATTATCTACATGTCAATTAAAACGACATTTTCCATCAAACCTAGCTGTCACACAAAAAACCACATTTCCTTTATCAATACGTTACACTTAAATTGGCGCCCAACGTTGGGTAAGAATACCACATTACAAAATTCTATCAGAGAAAAATCCACATTCTCTTCGCCAATACAACATGACGTAAATTGGCGCCCGACGACGTGGATCAATAATTGTATTACAGAAATACCTACGTTAAGTTCATCAATTACATAAATTGGCGCCCAACATGGAGCAGAATTCTATTATAGAAAAATCCACATTCCCTTCATCAATACAACATCACATGTTCGAAATTCGTACATTTTTAAGGAATTTTCGATGAAAATGATTGTTGTGAATCACCCTGTAAATGTAATTGCAATTATAAGAATATTTCATCTTGTCATAGTGCCAGTTGTTTTACAATTTATTCAAGTTTGATGTTAAATTTTTAAAACCTAAAATAGGAGTACAAAATATTGTCTTAATATAATTACAAGAAGTCTCATGATAATAATGAATAAAATTTATTTATTTTGTTACGCCCCCTGCAAGAATTAATCAAAATCTCGAACCTGGATAAAACCAAGTGTTATAAGATTTGAAACTCCTGTAATAGAGGGCAGAGGACAGTTCAGAATTTCTTGAATTCTTCTCCTTTTCACTCCTTCGTGATAGGCAGTCCTAAAACAGTCCATGGGATTATTATTATTATTTTTTTTTTTGACAAAAAGTATTTCGTTTAGTAGAATACTTACGAAAAGAGACATACAATTAAACAGAATAAGATCGAATTACAAATGAACATGATTTGATGAAGTAGTCAAAAGTTTAGCACTAATACCCCGTTCACAATCACTTAACGTAACGTAAATTAATAATTTGAATGCACTGTTTGTTAATGTAAACGAAGTAATTCTAAATTTAAATGATTTACTGTTCATAATTAAACAGTTTCAGTTTAGAATTTTAAGTATTTACATTAAAACAAACAAACCTGTATTTAGAGGTTAATTTTGTTACGTTAAGTCATTGTGAACGGACATTTACGCTTGTTGCTTCATGTTGTTTAACAATAAGCAATTGTTGTTGTTATTTAACAAAACAAGAGAAGATGCGTAGACGTAAGCAACGCGAAACAAAACAAACTGAAATATCATTTGCTTTAAACAATCCAAAAGGATAACAATCAAATCATAGCAAGCTACGTTAATAAAATTTACAGGTAACAAAGTTAAGCCCTGTATCCAGTAAATGCGTAGAAATCGGACACATGTTTGTATGAGAAAAAATGTTTGAAATTCCATTCCCTGTAACCCCTTTCATTTTTCGTCGCGATTTTTGAAACACCCCCTATAGTACCGTCTCTCCTCTTGAGTAATTTACCTTTCTTTTTTTTCTTGCCCTTTTAACTAGCAGTATCCAGCATCTAAAAGAGACTAATTTTTCACTGGTGTTTGAATGGATCAAGGGGAAACCTTCAAGGGCAGTTTAAACGACACGAAACATTTGCTTTAATGACGGAGAAATTAAAATAAAAAATTATTATCGTTTAAAACTGCAATCCAATTGCGCTCAACTAATGGGTCCCTTGCAACGAATCGGTTTGAGGAAATTAATAAAGTAATCTGCCACCAAACGCATTGTTTTATTTAAAAAAAAAAAAAAAACAATTTAATTATCAACACACATAGTAAAAACAGTGTACAGTTTTTATAACAAAAATAGAGCACTTTTATTACGTAAAACACACGGCTTTTTAAATGCTTTAAATCTACAACTTTTTTACAAATTTTTCAACATAACAACGTGCAAAGATGATTGAGTGAAGAACACAGTTCAACAAATCAATACCTACATCTAAAACGTTTGGAATGAAAATGGTCTGACCTTAAGTCCATTGCGGTTCGAATTTCCAAAACTGAAGAACTTCCTCTTGTATATTCAGTGCGATTTCACCAAGACTGACGCTGAACTCTTTCATGAACCTTCCAAAAACACCAGCTTGCTTGTTGAAGCCAAACATTAAATATTCTCTCGACTTAAAGAAGCATCCAAAAGAGTTTGCAGCACCATTTTTAATATTTTATAACTAAGAAATGTATTGGTTTCCTGACACACACACCTACTATCACAGAATAATTTTTGTAGAAACGTGTTCCCAGAGCAAATGGATCCTCGGGTTAAGTCCTAGTTAAATCAAAAGGCTACACAAATTTCAACCACGGGCTAACAACAGTAAATACAATTAAAGAGACTTATCGCTTCATTACATCTTGGTTTCTAAAGCTTAACGAATTCTTTACACCGCATAACATTTATTTATCCAACAAAGTTCTTCAGATTACATAAAATTACCTGATCATGACGGGGGCCCTCTGAAACCAATTTGTTATTGCTCTCGACTCTAAATAAATAAACTCACGATCAGAACGTTCTTGTGTTCACTTTAATTTTGGAGGTTAGGTTGTTTCTTGATTGACTGAAGATCTCACGTGTTTCCCAAGATTTTTCCAAGGTGTCGCTGGTGCTAGATAAAACGTGTTTTATTAAATTTTTCAACGTTTCAATGCCGCTGCTAATTAGTTTCGTTGTAAACGGACGAAAAATTTATTTACGCACGTAACCTCGATTATTATGACACTTGCACGAGTAGTGTTACCAACTGACATACAGTCACAGCATGGTCGCAGAATGGGCGCATTCAGCAGACCCGAACTGTTGACCAAATTTCTGCTGAATGCGACCTCTCACAAGTTGATGAGTTGGAGCGGTCGCCATTTTTTGAAGCGTAACTTCTTCGCTACCTGACTGGAACATGTTATGATGAGTGAACTTCATTCAGCAGAAATGAGTGCTGAGTCTCAACTGTTGGAGCGGGAACTGTTACTGATATGTTCTGCTGAATCAGCCCAATCACACAGTAGCATCACTCGAGTATAACTGTCACATTTATTCTTTTGTTTGATACCAGCTGTAAATTACATTGCATTTCCATAAGGGTATCAAATAGAATGGCCGCTTTTTTTGACATTGACGTTTAAGTGACGCTACTGGGTAATTACTTATACTGTGATACAGTCTGCAGTGTTGCCAATCCCCTCTAAGCCGATTACCCTTTTCAAATTTTAAAAAACCCGCTCTTATCCATAATCTTTATCGAGATAGAAAGAATGCGTTTAATGCATGCAAGAGTGAGAAAATAGACTAACCGGTATATACCGCTCCAATTTTCGTAAATGCCCATTGAGTAATGAAATGAATGAATGAAATGGTACAAAATTTATTTTATTTAAATACCTAATATTATTGGACTTACCTTACACACATAGACGTTGCACGACAGATTTTTCAGGTTAAAAATCATCTAGTGGGACACTGGGCGGCAATCGGCAATAGTGCTGCTAACCGACAAAGCGAGACATTTCGGAAGGTAGTTGTGGAAAATTCCGATAGATATCTCTGAATTTCGGTTGAGCTTGTTGAGTCCTTATATTGTCTGTTTCAAAATCAAAAAACCACCAACCTCGCAATTTACCTCATAGATACAACCGGCAACACTGCTGCATGTACTTGCTAGTGACAAATTTAGGGGGAAGACATTTTTAACTACGCGTCTTGAAAGATTTTTGCGTTTTCGTAGCCTCGTAAGCTTTTAGGCAAATTAAATATTAAGATGACGTTTTAAATTTTGACGCCAAACTACTGACGCGCATAAATTACAGTGACATTGTGAAGTACCAACCAAAATACATCTGGGAATTTTGCTTTTTGGCAACATAATTCAACAGGTGGTGGTTTTTTAATTTTGAAACAGACAATACTTACTTATAGTAACGACAAGCTGGAGCAAATCTGATAAATTAAAAATCGAAAGTCACTAGACACACTGGCACGTTGTTTAAACGAATATTCAAAGAAAGAGAAACAGCATTTTGCACATTCAATTTATTAACAAAGTACAAATTTTCCTTTTTTATGGATGAATAACTTGAGTATACGTTCTTTTTTTATATTAGCATTTCATTTTCTTAAAAGAAAGTACATACATACGAATTCGGAAATATAAGTTTACAATTTTTTTTTAATACCGCTGCATCTACATATTTCTTCATCTACGTTTACGTTAGAAACGTTTAGCCTTACACTGTTCGGTGGTTTACACTGTTGCTTATGACAGTTGCCCATTTAGTAACTTTCAATGATACCAACTAAATTTTGCCCCAGTGGCGAGATTAAAGGATGTCGTTACTACCGAGTGACTTTTAATGATTGATTTTATTAGATTGGCAACACTTTTCAATTTTTATGTTGGTGTGCTGGATTTTCAAATTCAAAATTTAGATTTAGGTTAGTGCACTAGATTGTCAAACTCAAATAAATTCGTTTATTGTCTAATCAAGAAAACCAAATAAATAAGATATTTAATTATCACAATTTATTACCAAAATGGTTTTGAGCACAGAATAAAATACATTTTTAGTAATGGCTTATTTTCGAAGCGGAGTACAAAATGAAAATGGGCAAATTCAGCAGACCCGAAAGTTGTGTAACTGTTGAACAAATTTCTGCTGAATGCGACCTCATGAGGTTGATGAGTTGGAGGGTTCGCCATTTTTTGTAGCGTAACTTCTCTGCTACCTGACTGGAACATGTTACGATGAGTGAACTTCATTCAGCAGAAATAAGTGTTCAGTCTCAACTGTTGGATCAGGAACTGTTACTGATATGTTCTGCTGAATCAGCCCAATAGTAATTGAATTTATTCACAGCAGCATGCCTATGACGATTTCATTGAAATATACCCTGAACAACAAATTGAGTTTAGTCTTTTTTCACAACACTGTTTTAGAATAGCCGTCCTCCATTTACAACAAACACGAATCGATTCAAATTCACTTAAAAATCATTGATTGCATTCCATTTAGTTATTCAGTTGGCGACCAGTGATAAGGAAGTGATTGAATTTCCCCTCCCGCACACTGTACTGATCAAGCTGGTTTTCTAAATCAGTTATCAGTTTCATGTGATTTATACGTATTTTGAGGTTATGTTAATTTTAGTTCCAAAACATCATTCCTTTTATGAGTCTCTCTATTCACTTTAAAGTCAGTTCAGTTCAAAATCGGTTAATAAATGAACGTTTCTTGCAAACCGGTAATGTAAAAAAAGGAAAATTCACTGATCGCCCCACTATAATAACACTCGATATTGTACAAAATGTTAATGATACTGCATAACAGAATCCTCATGTTTCCTATACGAATCCACTCGGAAGATCTTGAAAAAACACCTTCATTTCCAATCATACAAATTTTCAATGGTTCGACAACTTCACCCACTCGATTTTCTTCAATAAATTCAGTTTTGTCAGTGGTATAACAATAATCTGCTAAATAATAGTGACCAACAAGATACAACTTTCTTTGCTGATAAAGCCTGGTTTCATCTCTCTGGGTTTATCAATTCACAAAATTTCAGGACTTGCTCGGAACATAACCCTTTAATGTGATTGATGTAAAGGCACTACATCCACTTAAAATTGGTGTTTGGGTGGCAATGTCTTGGAGAATTATTGGACCAATATTCTTCCGGGAAACAACCCCTATAGATATCAGAGACTTATATTGGATACATTTATAAACCAGTTAGACGACACTGAATTAGCAAATAGCTACTTTCAACAAGATTCCGCCACTGCTCACACAGCACGAACCACAATAAATTATTTAGAGGAGTTTTTCCCAGGATGTTTAATCAGTGCTGGTTGGTGGCCTAATTGCTCTAATATTCAATTAAATCCGGACTTCTTACTTCCTTATTTCAATAATTTGGTATTCAGAATACGTATTAAACAATTTGGAAGAATTGCAGCATGCAACTGCAAATATCGGACAACCTAAAACGTTAATAATGTCTTCAATAACATATCTCAAAGGATTCGGTACTGCTTACGCAAATGGGGCTTGATGATTTGCTCTAATATTCAATTAAATTTGAACTTCTTATTTCCTCATTTCAATAATGTGATGTTCAGAATACGTATTAAACAATTTGGATGAATTGTGCAGCTGGCAATTAAAGAGGCAATTGCAAATATCAGACAACCTAAAACGTTAATAATGTCTTCAATAACTTATCTCAAAGGATTCGGTGCTGCTTACGCAAAGGGGGCTAACATTTCCAGGTCTTGAATAATAATAATAATCTGTTAAACAGTTTTCATCATCAATGTAAACATCAACTCTAACCTATAGCTACGCATTCCCGCAAAATTAACGAACTTTCAAGTAATGCCAATTCCTCAGTGTTCCCAACATACTAATTTGCTTCAATCATTAAAAGTCGCTCGGTATATGTAAGTATAGGTGCTATAAATTACATGATTAAAATCATGATTTTATTCGGGCGATTTTTATTTCTGCAAATCATTTAAAAAAGAAATTAAAAAAATTCTCATGAAATAAACAAAACTGGGTCCAAATTTCTAAAATTAAGACATCTGACAGTTATTGTGCAATTTTCGATGCTAAATAAATCCAATCTACATTGAAAAAGATAAAATAATTAAAGCACCATCGTGATCATAAAAATCGACTACAGCGAAGTGAAATTGACACATCCATTTAAAAATAAATGTCAAATAAACCAGCAGTTACAGTGTTGCAAATAGCCGAATTTAATGCTCTTAATTGTTTTGCCAACTCAAACGGTTATTCTTGATCACTTTGTAGATTCCTGTTCGACGAAAATTGAAAAAAAAAAAACTTGGTAAAAAATAATAATTTATTGAAGCAAACACTAGAATATAAAATAAAACAAGAACTCTCCATAAAATAAAACAAAATTAATTTCCTTTATCCTTTATTCATTTCATTACACATCGTCAGTGCTGCCAACTCTACCGATTTTGAACTCAACCTGCCGATGTACCGAATTCAATTTAATTCTTCCGAAATTTATATCAAGTGTTCAATTGAAAAGTTCATCAAGTAGCTTTTGAATTGTTCATAACATTGTGAAGTGGGTCTTGAATTAGATTCATAGCATTTTCGATTCACCTGCACTGGTTACACTCATTAGGTCTGTTCGTTTGTTCCGTACTTTTCTACACTTTTTGCATCAACCGGGCCCGAGAGAGTGAGATGTATACATATAATATAACGTAAGTAGGAGTGAGAAAAATAGTGTAAAGGAGTTTAAACGAACAAACCTAATGTCAGTGTGTTTGCATCTTCTTCTAACCTCATGTGATGATACGAGATGAAGATACTCTGAGTGCGCACTAGTGCGGACAATCGAAAACGTTATATACAGCGACCATATTTAGTGACCAGTTTGGACGAGAAACTATTATTAACACGACTCTCTCCTGTTATTCTTAACTCGTTGGTGATTACTGTCATCTAGGGAAATTTAGGGAAATTATTATAGAGCGGCAAATTCAATCAGTGCTAATTACGCTGTATTTCACAAATGAGAAAAGCTGGTTAACTAAGGAAATTAAATACGTTGTAAACTCAAATTATGTAATTAATATTGAATTTACAAGTCATTATAATTACGAAGCAAAATTATTTTCTTTTCAAAAGTATACATACAGTATGTGTATGTATAATCGAACAACTTATGATTATACCGTTTGAAAATCGTCAAAATTAAACTTGGAAGACTTCGCCATTGTGTGTTAACATGACGTGCAGCTTCAGATTTTTGTATTCTCGGAATTTATAATCGCAGAGCTTACAACGGAACGGTTTTTCAACGAAGTGTATTTTCACATGTCGATTTAATTCTTCCACCGTGTGATACCTAAAATCGCACTGATCACAACCGAACGGCCTCTCATGCAGCAACATGTGCCCCTTTATATGCACCCTGTGTCGCGATTCGTAACCGCAAATATCACAACTGAACAGCGTCGTGCTGTTGTGTTTTAACATGTGCCTGGCCAACGTCTCAGAATTACGACATTTATTGTTGCAGAAGATACAACGCAACCGACTATCGTCGGTGTGCGTCAACATGTGCTGCCTCAACATCGCGGGATTCGTGTTCACGTAACCGCAGAGATCACAACTGATCAATTTCTCGGTGACGTGCCTCAGTAGTAAGTGCTGCTTCAAATTTGACTCGTACGGTGACAGGTGATCGCAATGACCGCAACTGAACGACGGCGGCATCTTGCAAGGATCTCGAATTTTAAATTTGGACACAATTTGAAATCTGAAACAAAAAAGAATACTAATTAACAATAATAGGTACAGATTTATTTAAAATAGAAGAATACTTGGCGAGTATCACGTGTTTATTTTGCTTGCAAGAAAGAATACAACCGTGTCAAGGTCAGCTTATTTAATTAAAATGTAAACTGCACTAAATATACATAAACACACTTCATGCAAAACTGATGATAATAAGAAGTTATCACTAAAAGAATAAAATTAAAGTATGCCTATTCAAAAGATTACATTTACGTTTGTTTGTATACATCACCGGTGTGTGTTAAGATATGCGGTTTGTATTTACTCGGTGTGTAATAACATGTGCCGTTTCAACTGTCCGGCAAATAAGTATTCATAATCGCAAAGGTCACACCTATACGGCATCTGGTCGGAATGTCTTAACATGTGTCGCTTTAAATCTTTCGCCTGCCGACATCTATACCTGCAAATATTACAATTCAGCGGTCTCTGACCGGTGTGCGTCATCATGTGTTGCGTCAACGATTTCGCCCTTCGACACTTGTAATCGCAAAGATTGCAACTGATGGGTTTCTCGCCGGTGTGTCTCTTCATGTGCCGCCTCAAATCCTTGAGTTGTCGAAATCTATGATTGCAGAGATCGCAGCCGAACGGCTTATAGTCGGTGTGCACCACCTCGTGCCGTTTCAAATTAATTTGATTTGGGGATTTATAATCGCAGAGGTTACAGCTGAACGACTCCTCGCTGTGGTACTTCAACCTGTGCTGCTCCAACGTCCTTGAGCGTCGACATTTATAACTGCAAAGGTTGCAACTCAATCGGTCGTCGCCGGTGTGTTTCAACATGTGTAGTCTTAACGCTTTGGGATGCACGCTTTTGTAATCGCAGTGATCACAAGTGAAGGGCTTCTCCTCGCCGGTGATGTGCGTCAACATGTGGTATTTCAACGTCTCGGTTTTGCCACATTTATAATCGCAAAGTCCACAAATTAGCTGCTGCTCGTCGGCGGTGTGTGTCAATATGTGTCGATTCAAATTGAGAGAGTTTAAGGATTTGTAATCGCAGTAGTCAGCCGGTGCTTGGAATCTGAAACAGAACAATTAAAAAAAAGATGAGTAATGTTGAAGCTCTTGTACACAGTTGGTTAGGGGTGTTGTAGAAATGAAAAAAAGTGAGAAGGTAACGTTCAATAAACTATAACAAAAAAGTAAAATTACATTCAAAAAAACTGCACATTTTATTACAAAAAAGAAACAGTTTCTCAGCGGCATGCGTCACCACGTGCCCTGTCAAATATCCACGATCGTGTGTTAGCTTATGCTTTCCGCATTTATAATTACAAAGACCGTTTTCCTCCGGTGTGTGTTAACATATGCAATTTCAATTCTCCGGACTGTCGACACTTACAATCGCAGAAATTACAGCTGTCCGGCTTCGGTGTGCAATAACATGTGACGTTTCAAGCTTACGGCATGCCGGCACCTATAATCACAAACGCCACAAATAAACGGCTTTTCCCCGGTGTGTCTTAACATGTGCTGTTTCAAGTGTTTTAACTGTCGACATTTGTAAACGCAGAAATCACAACTGAACGGCTTCTCGCCGGCGTGCATTAACTTGTGCTTTTTCAAACTTCCTCGGGATCGGCACTTGTAATCGCAGAGATCACAAGCGAATGGTTTCTCGCCGGTGTGTATTAGCACATGTTCTTTCAGATGTCCACTTTGTCGGAATTCCCTATCGCAAAGATCACAAGCGTACGGCTTTTCGCCAGTATGTATCAGCGTATGTTTGCGTACGCATCCGGGAGATTTGAATCTAGAATTACACGTGCCACATTTGTACTTATATCCGGATTGCTTTTGGTCGGTGTGCGATAACATGTGCTGTTTCAATTTTGCCAAAAGCCGACCCTTATAATCACAAAGGCCGCACCTAAACGGCTTCTCTCCGGCATGTATCAGCAAGTGTCGTTTCAAATACCTCGACTGTCGACATTTGAAATCGCAAAGATCGCAGTTGAAGGGCTTCTCGCGCGTGTGCGTTGACATGTGCCGCTTCAAATCACCCGACCGCTGGCAGTTGTAATCGCAATGATCGCAACTGAACGGCCTCTCTACGGTATGCGTTAGCATGTGCTGTTTTAAATTGCCGGGCCGCGTGCATTTATGATCGCACAGCTCACAACCGTACGGTCTCTCACCGGTGTGTGCCAACATGTGTTGCCTCAAATTTCCAGGATATCGACATTTGTAAGGGCAAATATTACAGCTGAACGGCCTCTCGCCGGAGTGCATCAATAAATGCATCCGTTGGGATCTGAAATAAAAATAAAACCGACGTTAGTGAGTCACTAAGGATAAGGGAAAGGATAAGGGAAAGTCAAAAATAAAATTAGCGAATTTTTGTGTTGTCTACGTATATTTACAAATGAAATACGCAGTTGTCCTGATGATTACAAATTTAAAATAATAAAGTCTGGAATCCAACTTGTACATTAGGTTCTGCGAGTTCAAAATTGAAGTTCTCATAGAAATTTGTAACGCCGGTATCTGTGAGCCCAGGTCGTTTTAAAACTTCGGACGATCGGCGTTTGTAGTGGCAAACTTTACGGCTTCTCGCCTGTATGTACTAACACATGTATTGTCCTAATTGCCGGCTTTTATAGCCACAACTAACTACAACTAAGAGGCTTGTATGTTTTAACATGTGAAATGTCAAGGCCGTTTGTTCTCCACTTTTAAGTTCACAGAAACCGCAAATGTACAGTTTTCTGCTGGAATGTCTCAACATGTGACGCTTCAGTTCTTTGGATTGTCGAAATTTGTAATCGCAAAGATCACAACTAAACGGTTTGACGTCGAGGTGCGTGGACAGATGCCTTGTCAAGACCCCGGACTTTTGGCATTTGAAATCGCATACAAAGCAACTGAACGGTTTCTCGCCGGTGTGTCTCAAATTGTGCTGAATTTTACTAAATGCAAATCTGGTCAATACTTACTCTATTATATAATCGAATTTATAACTACATAATTAACGTTCTTTTAACTTAAGCGATTAATATTTTGTTATTTTTTTAGTCTCCCCTGTATATGATTCTATTTTGTGACAAATTATTGTTATAATTTATGTTTCTTATTTTTTATTTTTATGTTATTCTATTTTACTTATTTCTTTTATACTGATAGGTATATCATTTGTATTGACGTTGTCCGCATTTGCTACAGATCAGCGACAATAAAATTATTAATATTTAAGAAAGATATTCTTTTCTATAATTTCCAAATGTTCTTTTATTGCAAACTAGTTTCACCTACAATGGCATCGTCAGTGCATCAAACCTTCAAGTTAAAAAATACATAATAGTAAAATATAATATTAAGTTAACAATAAAAATTACTTACGGGTATTTTATAAAATTAAGATTTTAAATTATGTGTAGAATAGATGTAAGTTGTATGTATTTTTTTGTAAAATGTCATGAAATAATAAATAAATAAATATCTGAAGAACGTAAAATTTAGCTATGTGCTTTATTAGATACAATTCAATACGAATTCAAATACACGATTTCCAATCAATCGAACTAAAGAAATTATTTGTGTTGAAAAAAGTTTGTTCATTAAGAATATCATTAGGAAACAAGAAAGTATGTAAAAATATTTCTAAATTTTCTGCGATATCTAATTTGGTACCTTTCAAAAAATTATGTAATAATTTTGTGTTAATTGTAGGGTCAAAATTTCATTACAAGAAATCTGAAGAATAATCTCCACACTCATTCTTCAAAACTAACAATCATGAAGGCAAGAAGTTTTTGGCTGAATTTTGAAATAAGAACTTCGTATGGAAAATTGCAGTCAATATCGAGAAATCTATATTTCATCCGTTCAGAACTTGTCAAGAGGATCCATGGTCTAGAATGGGATGTCTTGGAATCTACAATTAAGGAGTACACAATGCATAAATTTGATATTAGATTTAGAAATCTTGAGAAGAAGTTACAATATCTTAATTAATTCAAATTTACGAAATTATAATTCAAACATAAATGACAGTACAAATGTCACAAATGGAACTTCTTCACATGACATTTTAGTAGATTATAATTTTAATTTTAAATACACCAACAACACTTTGAACAACTCATATTATAATAACTTATCCATATCACCTAATAATTTTTCAAATAACTTTTCAAACAATTTTATACAACTCTAATTTACACACTCTACCTACCAACTTTTTTGATAATAGTTTAAACAATTTATACAACCCACACATTTACAATTTACATTCTTCTTCTACAAATTCTATTGGTTATGCACAACATTTTAACAATCCCACTAATTTATCAATTTCAGTACAACTTTCTCCATCAGTTAGACAAAATTTTGACAATGATACTCTTTCTAATGTCACTTATCTGTCATTTATTGACAACAAAAATGAAAATAATTTCTTACCTGAGGTTACGAAGTCTGATACACAGGATTCCAACGTTTCTGAATCTGATTCTTTTCAAAATCCTGAAACTTCTAAATATCATAATTTAAATTATGAAGTTAATGATTTATTTCAATATCCACCGAATCTAACTCATAAATTCAATCATAACATTCTTAACTTATCTAATATGAATTTTAATGAATCAGAATTAAACATTCTAAAATTAGGACTAAAATTTTCTCCTATATCAAAATTAAATTGTATTAAGAAATTGTATTAAGAAATTAAGAAATTTAGAAATTGTATTAAGGAATTGTATTAATTGTATTAAGAAACTTGTAATCAATATAGAAAATATTATTTCTAAATTAGACACTCATTTAAAAAAACCTACACAAAATACAATTTCTCACATCATTAATAAATCTCTAGCTGATAATAAACATAAAAGACTTAGTCTTTCTCAAAAAGATTTCATTAAAAAAATAATTAGAAATAAAATTATTAGTTCTAACATTGTAATTACAAAATCAGATAAAGGTAATGGAATGGTAATTTTAGACAGACGTACTTATACAGGGTGAGTTTTTTTCGATGTTTAGCATTGGGATCTCGGAAACTAGCAGAGCTAGAGAGACGGTTAAATGGGGAAAGATTTGTAGTTTTAGGAGCCCAGTTTAATGCAGCTTTGTTTTTTTCTTAAAGTTCATGGCTGGCTAGGTATTTTGAAAAAACTGATTTTTTATAAATTCGTTAAATGCATATAGCTCGGTTATTCTTGATTTTAGAGAAAAGTTGCAAGACAAAAGTTGTACAGAATTATGTTCTTAATTAAACAGTCGAACTAAATTTTCCATATAAGCTCTTATTTTTCAGTTATGACATAAACATCAGTTTTTTTAAATGGAAACCATAGTAGGCCATGAGTGAAAAAGAAAGGCCTTTTTTTACCTTTTCAACGATGTAACATTCGATATGGTTATTTAAAAAAACGACGGAGATACGGCAGTTTTTCTTTTTCAAAATTGTTAATATGGTTGGCCATGGAAACAAAAGTTTATTGACAAATGCAAGTTATAAATGGTGAGCAAATAAAAATCAGAGTAGAGTAGGCGCTGCAAAAAAAATGTATGTCTGTGATTAAATAAAAGGTCAGTACATTTGACAGTCCACGAATGTATTACATTAATTAATTCAGTGAATCACAAACATTGCACAGCCCACTCTAATCTGATTTTTATTTGCTCACTTATATTACTTTGACATTTTGTTCGCCGTTTCTTTTTTACATACGTTTCAGAATCAAAACTCTAATACCAACAATAGTTCAATATTTCAATAGCCTCCTAGGAGAACCTTCAACCTCAAAACATCAGTATCACTATAATTTCATGTTTTCTTCAATTTTCGAAATTTTTAACATTGGGCCCGTTCAGACGACCACAGCAGCTGAGTTGCTAACTCAGCAATCGTTTGTGATTGGCTCACATTAAGATAATAGCCAATCACAAACGATTGCTGAGTCAGCAACTCAGCTGCTGTGGTCGTCTGAACGCGACCAACGATTTAATGTCAACTCTTTTTTGTAAACACTCACTTTATGACCGCTTTTTGTTGAGATAGGGTTCATTTTCATCACCAACTCAAAATACTGTTAAATATCAAACAGCTATGTGAAACATTGAAATACAAAACCAATAATTCGTACGTATAAATTATTTTATAGTTTACAAACACGAAGCAGCGAAACCTTGGAAGATCATTCTTGTGGTTCTGAAAAGAACCTCTCAAAATTCACCGGATGAACAACTGCAAGCTTACCAGGGTCGGAGAGTAGGACTTGACCTTCATATTGCTAATCCGAAGCCTCTTTAACAAATCTAAACTATCGAGAACAAAAATAAACTAAAAATATCTCTAAAGATGTTCGAAAAGACCACCATTATTTGCAATACATAAATTACATCTCTTTAAAATCGAATTTACTGCTTTCCTAGTAGAACGTCCGTCATTAGGGGCTATTTTGTAACTTATTAACAGGCTGTTAAAATTTAAGGGTACGTTAAAATTCAAAATAGAGTCTTGTGATTCGCTGTTACTACGATAACTGTACTTTTTATTTAATCACAGATACACATTTTCTTTGCACCGCCTACTCTAATCTGATTTTTATTTGCTCACCATTTATAACTTGCATTTGTCAATAAACTTTTGTTTCCATGGCCAACCATATTAACAATTTTGAAAGAGAAAAACTGCCGTATCTCCGTCGTTTTCTTAAATAACCATATCGAATGTTACATCGTTGAAAAGGTAAAAAAAAGGCCTTTCTTTTTCACTCATGGCCTACTATGGTTTCCATTTAAAAAAACTGATGCTTATGTCATAACTGAAAAATAAGAGCTTATATGGAAAATTTAGTTCGACTGTTTAATTAAGAACATAATTCTGTACAATTTTTGTCTTGCAACTTTTCTCTAAAATCAAGAATAACCGAGCTATATGCATTTAACGAATTTATAAAAAATCAGTTTTTTCAAAATATCTAGCCAGCCATGAACTTTAAGAAAAAAACAAAAGCTGCATTAAACTGGGCTCCTAAAACTACAAATCTTTCCCCATTTAACCTTCTCTCTAGCTCTGCTAGTTTCCGAGATCCCAATACTAAACATCGAAAAAAACTCACCCTGTATGTATAGATAAAGTAGAATCTTTTCGTGAAAATAATGATTTTTCATTACTTCAAAATAATCCTTTACCTTCTTATTGTACACTTTTACTAAAATTTCTAAATAATAATAAAAATAATTCTTTAGTTTATACACATTTATACACTTAAAACAATTAATCCATAAATTCCTAGGTTATACGGACTTCCTAAAACACAAACTTAATTGCCCAATACGCCCAGTTGTTTCCTTTATTAATTCACCAGCACATGTGTTATCAAAATTTCTAGTTTCATTTTACAAAAGTCATTTACAATACAAACCGAAATACAGTATTAAAAATTCTTACGATCTTATTGATAGACTAAATCTAACTTATATTTCAAATCATAGTATACTAATTTCTTTAGATGTTTGCAATCTCTTTACATCAATACCTGCTTCTGAAAGTATTGAAATTGTTAATGATTTATTAATTTCTTCTAACTTATCAGATGAAGATACCAAATTCATTAATTCTTTGTTAAAAATTACTCTTGATCAAAAATTTTTTGTTTTCAACAATAAATTTTATTCTCAAACAGATGGATTAGCAATGGGTTGTGGCTTATCACCCCTTTTGGCCGATTTATTCATGGATAAATTAGAATCGGAATATTTTTCTTCAGTTAATTCTTGCAAAAATTATATTAAATTTTATGTTCGATATGTTGATGACATTCTTATTATTTATGACGGTCCATCTTCTTCTCTTATAAATCTTTTAGATGAATTTAACTCATTACATCCAAAAATTAAATTTACTTTAGAAAAAGAAGTTAATAATTCAATTAATTACTTAGATTTAACAATAACGAAATTTAATAACTCTCTTCAATATAAAATATTTCGTAAAACTACACAAACATATAATTGCATAAATTTCTTTCATCCTTTCGAACATAAATTTGCTGCTTTTCAATCATTTTTTCATCGTTCTTTTTCTGTTCCTATGAATGAAATAAATTTTAGAAAAGAAATTAGTATAATCATCCAAATTGCTTATCTTAATGACTTTCCTATTAAACCAATACATAATATTTTTAACAAAATTAGAAATAAATTACTAAACAACATCATTTTCCCAACAATTACAGATAATAATAATTCATTAAATAATTTTTTCTCTATTCCGTATGTGGGTACTTTGTCAGTCAAACTAAAGAAATTATTAAAAACATTAGGAATACAAATTTCATTTTCAAATCAAGTTAATTTCTCAAATTTATTTTGTAAAAATAAAGATTAGATTGATAATCTTTCCAAAAGCGGAGTTTATTCATTAAATTGTAATTCATGTCAAGCAGTATACATTGGACAAACTGGAAGAAGTCTTCAAATTAGAATTAAAGAACACTTACGATCTTTAGGTTTAAATAAATCTGATTCTAGTTTTGCTAATCACCTTTTAGAAACTTCCCATAATTTTGGCCCTACAATTAACACAAAATTATTACATAATGTTTTGAAAGGTACCAAATTAGATATCACAGAAAATTTAGAAATATTTTTACATACTTTCTTGTTTCCTAATGATATTCTTAATGAACAAACTTTTTTCAACACAAATAATTTCTTTAGTTCGATTGATTGGAAATCTTGTGTTTGAATTCGTAACCTGTATCTACACTGCCGGAAAAAATCTAGGGATATGAACAAAATACACAATAAATTACTGGTTGCATAAAGATCTTCATAATAAATGAGCTCCTAAAGAATATCTGTGTATTTCGCAGTGTGTAATGATAAGTAACCATAGACATTTGTTTCAAATTATTGGAATATGACAGATTTCGACAAGAAGGAAATATTAGCATTTTAAAAATCGATATTATCGATCAATCAGCAGTGGTAACCAGCAGATGTGTGTAGTGAAGAATAGTGAAGAACGCATGTTAAAGTGATGGAAAGGCAACATTTAAGTCGCGAAGAAATGTTGAGAGCCGTGGGGATGCTTCAAGCTGGTACGCGTCAAATTGATGTTGCAGAGGTCATTGGGACGACGCAAAGTGTAATTTCAAGGTTGTGGTTACGATATCGTGAAAAGAGGGGATGTGGCAGAAAGACATACTGGTCGACATCGAGCAACTACCCCAGCACAGGATCGTTATTTACAACTGAATGCTAGAAGAAATGTCACAACCACCGCATCCTCTTTGCGTGGGGAGCTGCAACAAGCGCATGGGGTTAATGTTTCATCCAGAACTGTGATAAATCGGTTACACGAAGTCAACTTAAGATCTCGACGACCTCTAAGATGCCCACCCCTCACGAGAGGCAATCGCGGTGAGCGACTTAATTGGAGTCAGGACCATGTGGATTGGCAAAATGAGCAATGGGGTCATGTGCTCTTCATCGAGGAATCACGATTTGGTCTGCACCCTGATTCAAGAAGACTTCGTGTTTGGAGACAATTTGGTCTAAACAACAGACTCCAACACGTGCAGGAAGTGCATAGCTTTAGGGGTGGCACAATTATGGTCTGGGCCGGGATAAGTGTGGGCGGAAGAACCAATCTCGTTTGTCTGGATGAATCATTAACTGCAGTTCGCTACCTGGATCTCATTCTCCAACCTTTTGTGATTCCCTATGCAGCTGCAGTTGGAGAAAATTTTATTCTACAACATGACAATGCGCGGCCACATGGAGCCAGATTGATGGGAAAATTTCTTATTGAAAGCGCTATCGAGGTTTTGCCATGGCCTGCACAGTCTCCCGACCTCAACCCAATCGAGCATGCTTGGGACATGCTCCAAAGAAGAGTTCTACATGGTGGAGGTGCGTTTCAAAATCGAAGACAATTGTTTGCTGCCCTTGAACATGCATGGAGGGAAATACCACAAGAAGCTTTAGATAATTTGATTTTTGGCATGAACAGGAGATGTAGAGCAGTCATAAACAACAGGGGAGGGCATACAATGTATTGAAACACAAAAAGGAACAAACATTGGATTTTTAATTTTTTGTTAATTTATTTAATTTTTTTAATTTTTAAGAAATGTTTATGTTTTTCACACATAGTGTTAGATTAGTGTTAGAAATTTCACAATAATTACATTACTACCAGTTTTCAATGAAAGAGTTTCTTTAATTTGCATTCTTACCAATATCCCTAGATTCTTTCCAGCAGTGTAATAAAACACATAGCTAAATTTTACGTTCCTCAGATATTTATTTATTTATTATTTCATGACATTTTACAAAAAAAAAAATACATACAACTTACATCTATTCTACACATAATTTAAAATGTTAATTTTATAAAATACCCGTAAGTAATTTTTATTGTTAACTTAATATTATATTTTACTATTATGTATTTTTTAACTTGAAGGTTTGATACACTGACGATGCCATTGTAGGTGAAACTAGTTTGCAATAAAAGAACATTTGGAAATTATAGAAAAGAATATCTTTCTTAAATATTTATAACAGCATGGAGAATTTCAACATTAATAAAATTATTATTATGTAACATTCGAAGCAATCACTGTTTGCTACAACTTATTAGGTAAAAAAATTAAGTTTAAATGTAAAAAGTTTATTTGTAACTCATATTTGTACGTGCTTGTCACTTTGTATCGCCGGTGTGTTTCAGCTTGTGCTGCTTCAATATTCCGGGACGAGTGCATTTGTAATCGCAAAGATCACAACCGAACGGCTTCTCGCCGGTGTGCGTGAACATGTGCTGTTTCAAATCTCCGCGTTGTCGAAATTTGCCGTCGCAGACTTCACAACTGAACGGCTTCTCGCCGGTGTGTACGGCCATATGTTGTTTCAAATTGCTGGATCCTCGGCATTTATAATCGCAAACGGTACAACTGAACGGCTTCTCGCCGGTGTGCCTTAACATGTGTTTTTTCAAAGCCTCTACTCGTCGGAATTTGCAGTCGCAAACGTTACAGAAAAACGGCCTCTCGCCCGTGTGTGTTAATATGTGAAATTTTAAATCTCCGGGGCGCAGGAATTTATGACCACAAAAGTCGCACATAAATCGTCTCTCACCGGTGTGCCTTTGCACGTGCTTCCTCAGCTCCGATCCTTGTCGGCATTTGTACTCGCAAAGGTCACATTCGAAAGGCTTCTCGTCTGTGTGTATCAACAGGTGCTGTTTCAACCGTTTATTTTCCCAGCATTTGTAACCGCAAATATTGCAACTGAACCGTTTCTCGTCGGTGCGTGTTAGTACAAGCTTCCCCAAGCGTCCAGGAGATTTAATCTTGGAATCGGATGCTTCACATTTAAAGGCATTACGTTTCGAAATTCGTTGGTATCTGAAATTAAGCTGAGTTTAGTAACTGCCGAGTTCTCTGCCAAAAAAAAAACTACTAATACTTATTAATAACAACACAGCTTTCCTAAAAGCGCAAAGCTCGTAACCGTAAAGATCAATGAAACAACTTTTCGTCGGTGTGTGTGAACACATGTTGATTCAACTCTTCAGATTGTCAGCGTTTACACTAGAGCAAATGCGACTTCCGGAGGTTCTCGCCGGTGTGTATTAACTTGTGCAGTTTTCTCCAGAACGTTTATTTTTGCTGATTTACATATCATACATACATTGAAATGGGATTGCTTTCTACGACAAGTTATAACATGAAACAAATGAAAATATTAGACTCAGTTCGTGACTTAGCCGTGACTTAACCTGTGCCGTATTTTTAACCGCGTAAAGTTTGATGGTTTCTCCGGTGTGTATCAACATGTGCCGCCTCTCGTCGCTATGCATGCACGAGCAGGTGTCGTTTCAAACTCTCCAACCTTCGGCACTTGAAATCACAGAAATCGCAGCTGTACGGCATCTCGCCGGTATGCAGTAACATATGCTTCTTCAGGACGTTGCTGTATCGAAATTTGCTATCACAAAGGCTGCATCTGTACGGCTTCACATCGCCGTGTATCAACATGTGAGAATTCAAGTGTCCGGCGTGTCGACATTTATAGCCACAGATGTGACAACAAAACGGTTTCTCACCGGTGTGCGTCAACATGTGCTTTTTCAAGTCACGAAATTTGCGATCGCATAGCTCACAAGTAAACCGCTCCTCGCCGGTGTGCTTGGTCATGTGCAGCTTCAAATTGCCGGGTCCTCGGCATTTATAATCGCAAACAGTGCAACTTAACGGCTTCTCGCCGGTATGTCTTAGCATGTGCATTTTCAAGGCATCTCCTCGTCGGAACTTGTGATCGCAGACGTCGCAACTGAACGGCCTCTCGTCCGAGTGTGTCGACATATGAGCTTTTAAGCTTCCGGCGTGTGGGCTTCTATGACCGCAAAGTTCGCACGTGAACGGTCTCTCGCCGGTGTGCTTCAGCACGTGCTTCTTTAACGCCGCCTTCTGTCGACATTTGTAATCGCAAAGGTCACATCCGAAAGGCTTCTCGTCCGTGTGTATTAACGCGTGCTCCTTCAACCGTTGGCTTGCTCGGCATTTATAATCGCAAAGGTCGCAACTGAACGGTTTCTCGCCGGTATGTGTCAGCATGTGCTTCCGAAAACTTCCGGGAGTTCTAAAATTGGAATCGCACGTTTCGCACTTGAAGGTTTCTTTCTTGAGAGTTTTAGATTTTGAAAGTCGGCGGCATCTGTAACGAAATCGGTTTTAGTAATTCTACAATTCGTACAAATTAACAATGTCATTATTCTCTATAAGTAGGTACATTCGTTATATTGTTACGAAACCTGGTTTCTTATCCATTTAATTGAATACACGAGGATTAGGAAAAAGCACCAAAAATAGAAGTAACCATTTTTTTTGCACGTTCCACGTATATTATACGAAACAGTTACACTATTGTCTTGAAGACAACTGTAGTTACAAACGTAAAATGACAAACGCTTTCTATTCTACCCGTAAACCTTAAGCTGTGATGTCCTTGCAATCGCCTAGGTCACAACTAAACGGCTTTGCCCCTGTGTATCTCGCCGGTGTGGAGGAGCAGGTGTCGTTTCAAACTCTCTGATCTTCGGCATTTGAAATCACAGAGACTACAACTTAACGGCTTCTCGTCGGTGTGTACTAACATGTGCTTCTTCAAGGTGCTTTTTTGTCGAAATTTGTAGTCACAAAGGCCACACTTGAATGGCTTCACATCGGTGTGTGTTAACTTATGAGCATTCAAATGTCCGGCGTGCCGACACCTGTAACCACAAATATCACAACAAAACGGTCTCTCGCCGGTATGCGATAACGTGTGCTTCTTCAAATCTCCGCGTCGTCGGAATTTGCGATCGCAAAGTTCGCAGGCGAACGGCCTCTCGCCGGTGTGTATTAACTTGTGCTTCTTCACGTTTCCGAGCAATTGGCTTTTATAATCGCAAAGATCACAACCGAACGTTGTCCTCTGGTTTCTGTGCGTTGTTAACTTGTGCTGTTTCAAGTCTGCCCGTTTTCGAAACTTGTGATCGCAAAGGTCACAACCGAATGGCTTCTCGTCGGGATGTGCCACCAAATGCCTCCGCAAATATCCAGGGCGTTTATACTCGGCATCACAAATGACACATTTAAATGTGCTTTCGCTTAGAATTTTAGATTCGCAATTCCATTGGTACCTGAAAAGAAACCGCCTTTAGTAACTGCCAAATTCAGAGTGTGTAATATATAATAATAATAATAATAATAATGGTTTATTAGTGATAAATACACTAGGTACTGTCACAAGTCAATACATATATAAAATACATTAATAAGTATAATAAAAAGTAGTCTTCACAGACGTCCTAAAATTTAAATGAATGCTGTAGAAAATCTTGGATTGAATAAAACGCGTTATTGATTAAGTATTCTTTAACAACCTTTTTGTACTGTGAAAATAGTTTGCTTCTTACTTCAGAAGGTAAAATATTAAAAAACTTTATTGCATAATAGTTACTACGGTATCGAAATTTAACTAATCTATGATGGGGCACTACTATATATCTGGTGTCATATTCGTGTACGGCGTTATGATTTTTGTAATTGTTGATGTTCAGTTTTATGTGATTTAAACATTCAAGGATGTAGAGTGACGGAAATGTTAATATTTTTAGTTTTTTAAAAGTGTCTTTACAACTATCTCTGTACCCGATTCCACTTATAATACGAATAACTCTTTTCTGAAGAAGAAAAATTCTGTTTGCTTCAGCACAATGACCCCATACTAATACTGCGTAAGACATGACAGACTGAAAAATACCATGATAGGCTGCTAGAACAGTACTTATGGGAACAGAATTTGTCAATTGTCGAATCAGATATATAGTTTTAGTAAGTTTGTTGGCAATATAATCGATATGTTTATCCCATCGTAGAGACGGATCTAGATAAATGCCCAAGTATTTTATATATTTTTCCTTACAAAGATTGTCTGTTATATCCTCAATATTTCTTAGGGAGAATTGCATGAATTGTGTTTTGATGTCGTTTAAACAAAGTCTGTTGTTCAAAAACCATTCATTTATTTGCGTTGTGGCATCTATAAATGTTTGTGTCCCGTAATTTAGATCTTTATGTCTATATAACAGTGTTGTATCATCTGCAAATAATATAATCTTGGAATCTGATATATGACTGACAATATCGTTAATAAATATTAAAAATAAAATGGGGCCTAGTATAGACCCTTGGGGTACACCCATTTTATTGTCAAGTGAATTTGAATGTTCACCTCTGTACCGGACAAACTGCCTTCTATTACTCAAATAGGATTTTAATAATTTAATGCTACAGGTATCAAAATTATAATATTTTAATTTAGAAGCGAGAATGTCATGTGAGACACAATCAAATGCCTTCGTTAGGTCAAAAAACACAGAAAATGCATAATCTCTATTTTCAAACACATCGATGATATAATCAACAAGTGAATTTATCGCGGTAATAGTGGAACAATTTTTGCGGAAACCGTGTTGATTTACATTGAATAAATTTTGTGATTCAAAAAAGTGGCACATTCGATTTTTCATGGCAGTTTCAATAATTTTAGATATTACTGGAACTAGTGCTATGGGTCGGTAGTTGCCACATTCTTCGGGATTACCTTTCTTGTAAATTGGCACGATACAAGAGAGTTTTAAGACATTTGGATATATTCCATATTTAAACATCATGTTGATAAGCTTAGTTAAAGGGATATATATTAAGTTTGCAATCGTTTTTATGACGGGAACGTTTATTCCGTACGCATCTACGCTCTTGCTAGGTTTCAATTTAAATATAATATCACGAATTTCAATGTATGACACTTCGCTAAGGTGGAAAGTATTATTCGGTCTTTTTTTTTTTTTCACCCACTTTTGACCCCAAGCTTGGAGCTTGTCGGAGAGAGGTGGCGGCTGCGACCGACTTTAATATTATTATATTATATTATAATATTATTTGTGACAGAGTCATCAAATAAAGCTGAAGGCAATCTTAATTTAGAAATTGTGTCACTAGCTATATTGGCAAAAAAGGTATTAAATTCGTCAACAGGAATTTGATTTGTTCCGGGAAAAGATCCTTTTCTTTGCAGATTTATTATGTCCCACATAGCTTTAGCACTATTATTTGAATTTTTTATATATTTTTCATTTGCATTTTTTTTTTGAAAGTTCTAAATATCTGTTGTATGATAATTTATAGTTCTTATAATCTTCTGAATTTTTTGGAGTGGGATATTTGTTTTTTACTTCGTATAAAAAATTTAAATGATCTCTCATTTTCCGTAGATCATTTGTAAACCAATTTAAGAGCGGTTTACCAGTGGCAGATGTTTTTACTTCCTTTTCAGGAAAAGACTGCTCATATGCATTCAAGATTACAGACAGGAATTGATTAAAGGCAATATCCACGTCGTTAATATTACGTGAAAGATTCCAATCAGTATTTGATAACAAGTTATACATTTTCGTCAATCCACTATCTGTTATAGGTCGACGTAGTGCAGTAGTATTTTTAGTAGAAACATTTATGTTGTCGGTTTTATGAAAAACTAGGAGAAATCTATGATCGGACAGATTATTATCATAAGATTTGGACACAAGAGAAGTATCATTGTTTGTGAAAACATTGTCGATCAAGGAAAAGTGATTTGGAGAAGCTCAAGTAAAATCTTGTACTATACTATTTAAGTTATATGTACACAATAAATCCAAAAGTTCCGTTTTTCTGGACGTTTCTTCTAAAAAATTTATATTAAAATCGGCTACAAGTATTAGGTTACCATCAAGAGTACAGAATTTATCTAATACGTTACCTAGAGCAAAAATAAAATTCTTAAAGTTGCCACTGGGCGAGCGATAAATATTTATTATAGTATAAGGAGTGGTACTGCTTAAGAGATAAATTCCAGAAGCTTCAAAATCTTTTTCTGCGCAAAAGGTCGATAACTCAATTGGTTTGGCTGAGACTCCATTTTTCACCCATATAGCAGTGCCTCCACCATTACAATCGGTACGACAGTAATGATTCCTAGGATGAAAACCATTTATGTTATACACAGATAAAAATCTGGAGTTCCCTCGCGTCTGGTGTTTCCTCGCGTCCATCCGTTTTTGGTGTTAAAATAAACGGAGTTAGGACGTTTAACTTTAGAAAGTGTTAACGTGGTCTACAAAAGTAGCATTTTAATCCTTGCGGTAGTTATTTCTATATATGTATTATATATATATAATTTTTAACACCTATTTTTAGACGCATTTTAATCAGGAAAAGATTTTAATATCACTAAATGAGATGAGCTTTACAACTTTTCAAGTAAAACTCTATCCGTATTTTTTAACACCGATTAGGAGGAGAACATTTTATCCCAAAAATTTTTATGTGTGTAAGCTCCAATCTCAGATTTTCGCAGCCATGTCTCGTTTAAACATAAAATATTACAATCAGTATCTATCAGTATTGATTCTAGGTGGGAAACCTTACGTCTTAAACTACGTATATTTAAAGACAATAATAACACCGACCTATCATAAGGTATTTCGCTTTTATCAAAAAATTTTAATCTAAAAAAGGATTATCATTATGATTTTCAGAATTGTTTACTACGCTCTTAAAAACGTTTGTGTCTGGAGCATTTACATTAATATCTATCACAGTACTACTCTGCCAAATGCGGTTTTTTAATCTATTGATAAGTAATTTACATAATTTAAATTTCCCGGACGCATTTAAATGGAGGCCGTGTTGTGTATAATCCGTTCTTTTTAACATTACGTTTATATCTAAGAGACTAACATTTGATATGATTAAAGTAGGCTGTGCACCGAGTATCGATTTTTTCCCCCATTGCAGAAGTAAAGGTCCTTTATTGTGTGTTGAAAAGAAAAAAAAATCTATCTGGTTCATGCAATAAATGATTACAATGATCACCGCCCCCCCCTGACTTGTCAAAAAATTAACATTAACATCTGGGTGAACAGTGTCTTTAAAAAAAAGCTTCTTCAATTAAAATTTAATAATTAGAAGTTAACATAGTACACCAAAGTAATTACAATAATAATAGTGTTATTCTTATGTCTTCTTGACGTCGTGACCTAGCATGTGCCGTCTCAAATGCATGATTTGTCTGAATTTTCGATCGCAGACGCCACAAAAGAAAGGTTTCTCGCCAGTGTGTGTTAACTTGTGCGTCTTCAAATTTCCCAATTTTCGACATTTATAATCACAAACGTCACAATTAAACGGCTTCTCACCGGTATGTATCAGCATATGCTCTTTCAAATACGAACTCTGTCTGCTTCGGTAATCGCAAACATTACAACTGAAGGGCTTCTCACCGGTATGTATGCGCTTATGCTCCTTCAAATGTTGACTCTGTTGGCCCTGATAGCCGCAAATATCACAAACGTACCGCTTCTCGCCGGTGTGTATTCGCATATGGTCTTTCAAGTGTCCCCTATACCGGGCCCTGTAGTCGCAAATGTTACAACTGAACGGCCTCTCGCCGCCGTGTTTTAACTTGTGCCTTTTCAAACAGCTGAACCGCTGGCATTTATAATCGCAAAGGTTACAACTGAACTGCTTCTTGACGCTGTGCGTTCTCATGTGTGCGTTCAGGCGCCCGCTCTGTCGGGCTTTGTAGCCGCAAATGCTGCAACTGAACGGCTTCTCGCCGGTGTGGATTAACTTATGCGATTTCATATTTGCGAAATATTTACATTTGTAATCGCAGAGATCACAACTGAACGGTTTCTCGCAGGTGTGTTTTAACCTGTGCTGCTTTAAATTTGAGAGAAACTGACATCTATAGTCGCAAAGTTCGCAACCGAACCGCTTCTCGCCGGTGCGCGTTGGCAAATCACTTTGCAAATTTAAATCGCAACTAAATGATTTTTCGTTAGTTGTTACAGTTTCAGGCTTGAAAATTCCTTGGCATCTGAAAAAAGAAACTAGTTTTAGGTTACAAGCTGCATATGAAATAAATTGGCTTACTTCCGGTAATACCGGATGCGCAGGAAATTTTTTTTTAAATATTTTGTACTCTATCCGAAGTTCTGAATAGAGTACAAAATAGTGTATTTTATCCTTACGTTAAATGTATAATCAGAATTAAAAGTAATGTCTCCCCAATAATTATGATCTTCTAACCACTATCACTAGCAGACGGGTGCATCGTCTCGAAATAAAATTCAACGGGTGTTTACTCGCCTGCTTGTCCGTCTACCCGTAATAGCGGTCAGAACTGCCAATTAACATCTTACTGAGGAGACATGGAGACATTACCTTTAATTTCGACTGTACATCTATAACAGTTTTTAATAACAAAATATTAATGACAATCAGTGGCGGACTGGGCAGGACAGTGCTGCCAAGTTCACTCAAGCGGCCTCCCTAGATTACCAAAAAAAAAAAATCCCTAGGTATGCCAGATAAAAAATTAAAGAATTTTTCATAATTTTATTAGTTTTTTTTTAAACAACGTTATATTTATATTTATACCAGTTATAGTTAAACGCATTAGCAATTTCAGTTTTCGTTTAGGTACAGTAATTCCGCCCACTTTCAATTTGTGACGTTGTCATTCTTATAATCGCAAAGATCACAACTGAACGGTTTCTCGCCGGTACGTGTCAACATATTGTACTGGGAACGACTGTACGTCAGTTTGACATTTGTTAAATAGTTTTGCAGACTTAATTTCTTGGCCAACTGAGTCTAATTTATTTATTCGAATGTCTAGTACATAATATGTACAGGGGCGAGCACTGAAAACGGGCCGCGCTTTTCGATTAAAGAAAACTGTAGCCGACTTTCAAACGTCATTAAGCAACTTAATTCAATTGTCTCTGCGTGACATTAATTTTTTTTAAACTTTTAATGAAATAATTAGACCTATTAAATTTTTTAAAGTTTGATTATTCTGACTTTATAACCTAAACTCGGAACTGCCAATTAATAATCCATCTAGGAAACAAAAGTGTCACTGTACACCGTACATATTACAAATGCGTTTCATTTTTTTGACTGCTTGACGATGCGACATCGTAACGTGTGCCGCTTCAAAAGCGTAAGCTGTCCGAACTTTCGATCGCAAAGGCCACAAAAGAAACGTTTCTCGCCAGTATGTGTTAACTCGTGATTCCTTAAATTTCCGGTCGTTCGGCACTTATAATCGCAAAGATCACAACCGAACGGCTTCTCGCCGGTGTGCGTCAGCATGTGCCGTTTCAGGTCTATACTTTGTCTGAATTCTCGAGCGCAAAGTTTACAAACGAAAGGTTTCTCGCCGGTATGGATTAACTTGTGCGTCTTTAAATTTCCGAACGCCCGGCATTTATAGTCGCAGATATTACAACTGAACGGCTTCTCACCGGTATGCGTTCGCGTATGCTTGTTCAAATCATCACGCGTGCGGGACTGGTAAGTGCAACTATTACAACTGAACGGCTTCTCGCCCGTGTGTGTTCGGATGTGCTCTTTCAAATGTCCGCTCTGTCGGGTTTGGTAGCCGCAAATATTACAAATGAACGGCTTTTCACCTGTGTGCTTTCGCACGTGCAGTTTCAAATCTTTATTCTGTCCGGTTTTGTAATCGCAAAGATCACAGGCGTACGGCTTCTCGCCGGTGTGTGTTTGCAAGTGACGTTTCAAGTGCACCTTCTGTCGGAAATTTTTCTCGCAAAGATCACAGCTGAACGGCTTCTCGTCACCGTGCGTTAACTTGTGCTTTTTCAAATGTCCGTAGTGTAGGCTTTTATAGTCGCAAAGATCACAACCGTACCGCTTCTCGCCGGCGTGCGTTTGCAGGTGAAGTTTCAGGTACGGTTTCTGTAGGAACTTCTTATTGCAAATGTCACAACTGAATTGCTTCTCGCCCGTGTGCGTTAAATTGTGAAGTTTCAGCAAGTCGGCCCGTTGGCATTTATAATCGCAAGTATCACAACTTAGCGGCTTCTCGCCGGTGTGTGTCGGCAAGTGGCGCATCAAGCTTCCTTTGTGTCGAAATTTTTTATCGCAAAGATTACAACCGAACGGCCTTTCGTCGGTATGTGATCGCACGTGCACTTTCAAATGTCCACTGTTTCGGGTTGTGTAATCGCAAAGCTCACAAGTGAACAGCTTTTCGCCGCTGCGTTTATCTGTTTCCTTCATTGCATTTTCAGACTTGAAAATCCGTTGGCATCTGAAATGAGAGTAGTTTCAATAAAATTTTTAAATACTTCGCTCGTGCACGATCATTAAAATACCATCGTCACTAAACTAGTGATAGTGACAAACAGCAATGACGTTTAATTTTCTTGAGTGGATAAAACTAATACACAACGCTTTATTCACAATCAATTCATTTGTGGGGCCAGAATTATCGGAATTTAATAAAAAATTAATCTGACATGTAGATGTCACTTCAGAACTCAGTGAAACTTTCGATTCGTTACTCGGGAGCATTGTCAGAGTATTTTCTTCTGATTTTAACCTAATGTAATAGTAAATACTGCGAGAATGCTCTAGCTAGAGCAGTGAATCGAAAACGCTTTTGGAAAGCTATGTCAGCCATACCGGTTGTTCACATTGGAATAAGATTACACTTAAATCCTATAGTGAATAAATGAGGACAATTATGGGCTAATTATGAGTTGATGAGAATAAACTAAAGATTAAAGTTACCAGTGGTTAAAGTAAGTACCTGCTATAAGTCATATAAAATATTTCACAGAGCTACACAAAATATTATGTACCATATACAGCTTGCGAACTGCTGCTAAGGTCATACCCACGCTTCGTTCTGTGGTGCGCAAGGGGGACGACCTAGATCGTTAGAGTCCTTAGAACATGATACAAATATATGGTGTTTAAAAATTGTCTCCCGATGTTTTCAGGGCGAATAAAACATCAAAAAAATAAGGCGAAATTATTGTATATTTTTTGTCCAAAAAGTGAATAACAAGGGAATCATAAGTACCGAAAGAGGGTGAAAAATTGACAGTTTTTCATTAAATTATCTGATTTTTTGAATCACCGAAATATGTGTATTTTATGTCTTCTGCGTGTGCTTTAACATATGTCGTTTCAAACTCGCGAATTTTCGACATTTATAATTGCAAAGACCACAATTGTACGGCTTTTCGCCGCTGTGTTTTAACTTGTGTCGTTTCAAATATTCGAGACGCCCGCATTTATAATCGCAAAGATGACAACTGAACGGCTTCTCGCCGGTGTGCCTTAACTTGTGCCGTTTCAAATATAATAGAGCTCTCGGCATTTATAATCGCAAAGATCACAACTGAACGGTTTCTCGCCGGTGTGTTTTAACTTGTGCCGTGTCAACTTTCCGAGACGCAGGCCGGTCTCTTTGAACCTGTTTTTTTATAGCAAGATCATAAAACCGATACGAAATTTGGACGACTATACATTAAATAACTTTTTAATATAGATTTTAGAGTAAAAATGTAAAAAGTTTACAACTAAGGATTAGTAAGGATAAGATACAGAAAATCTATAACAGAATTGAAGAGAAACATGTACACTTCTATTCGTGAAATGAGGTAGAAGGCGTTGCATTTAAAAACATTGAATAACAGTAGTTTGAAAATCTGAATTTTGCATAGGCTTGGATTGTAATAGAAAAACTTATTCTTTTGTATGTTGTTCGAACATGTTTATTTATTCATCTTCAAATACATACTCTTCGCAACCAAGTTCTATACCTAACTGTCGTAGTCATCTAATTTTTTCCTTGGTTCGACGGTGCACGCGTCTTAGACGCTGAATCAGCACCGGATGCGCCGTGGAGACATTCAACCGAATGCAATGAAATATAATTCCATTACACCTCCCTCGTAGCGAAGGAAAAATTTAGGTTTTAAAATTTAAATTTTTCCAAAAAAAATATCTACTAATGCATCCTTATAATCTAAGCAAAATTTCTTAACCTAAGTATAACTAAATTAAATTGATAATGAAATAAATTTCTTAACCTGCTTTTTGTGCGCACAAAATATTAACTTATCTATGACATGACACCTTCCCTTCTTTTTTTTTTTCTCTTCTATTCATGGTATTTTTTCACTCTATTCTTATGCACTTTCACCATTTTATTTTTTATTTTCAGAGTTATATTTGGTGGTTCCACACTTATAACTTTAAATGGTCCCTGATATAACGGTTCAAGTTTATTATTTGTTTCACTTTTTAATAATACCTTATCATTAAACTTATAGCTAACATTATTATTAATTTTTTTATCTAACAAATGTTTTCTTTTCATTTTAGATTCAATCAGATTATTTTTCGCGTCTTGCCAAGCAGATTGCAATCTAAATTTTAATTCATGAGGATAATTTTCAAAATTATATATTGGATCTATGTTATTCGTTATATTACTCGGCAGATTACACTTTTTTCCAAAAACTAACTCATACGGTGAGTATTTTGTTTCTGTGTGTACACTGTTATTAAAAGAAAAACACCAAAACGGTACCCATGAACTCCAGGTATATGGGAATTTAGCTGTTTGAATACGCAAATAAGCTCCAAGGTGCTTATGTGTATTTTCTAAAGAACCCAGTGTTTGATGATGATATGCAGTGCTATTAATTTGTTTAATACCCAAAATTTTAGCCGATTCTTTAAAAATCTGCGCCAAAAATTCTGTACCTTGGTCAGAAACTATCTCGTTTGGTATTCCAAATTTTAAAATAAAATTGTTAACAAATGATTTAGCTACTGTTTTTGCTTCTTTGTCCTTAATAGAATATCCCTCTACAAATTTTGTAAGTTCACACTGAACTGTTAAGATGTATCTGTTATCATCATTATCTTGGTTTAACGGTCCTACAAGATCTAAATAAATTTTTTGAAATGCCGATGAAGCTGTGGTGGTGATTGCTAACGGTTCTATATGAGGCCTCGAATATTTATATCGTTGGCAATCATCACATTTGGTTACAAATTTATTAACATCCTCTTTTAAGTTTTCCCAAAAATAGTGTTTTTTAATATTAGCGTACATACGGTTAACACCTGCATGTCCTCCTGTATGAAGAAGGTGAAATTCATTTAATATTAATTGACGTGTTTGTTTACAGTCGATTCTTTTTGCTTTAGTTATAACGCAAATTTTAATATTATAATCTCGGAGCAAACGAAGCTCTCTCGATAAACGGGCAATTAAACTTTCATTTTCTTTACATTTGAAAATACACATTTGTGGAATTCCATACTTTTTGCATATATTCTGCAAACATCTCAACTCTGCGTCTAGGGCAAGTGTTGATCGATAATGTTGCTTAATAAAAATTATTTGTTTGTTTGTATCATATAAAATATTACCCGATTTTATCAAATCTCTACTGCAAACATTTTTTATATCAATATTCCGTATCTGCCTGAGTTCTACAGAATCTAAAGGTTTTTTCAATAATTCAACTATTCCTGGATGGTCATTGGCATTCTTGTCCTTATCGTACAGTTTGGTTTGCAATGCTGGATTTTGTTGCAAATTTTGTTTTGTGTGAGATCTCGTAACTATAAAAATATTAGTAGACATCTCTTTAAGATCTTTTAAGTCTATTTGAATTCTTGATAAAGCATCGGCTGCCGTATTTTCTTTACCTTTTATATAAGTAACTGTAAAATCAAATTCTTCAAGTAAAAGTCTAAATTTTGTTAATCTAGATGAAGGATTGTTCATACCAAATAAATATACTAAAGGTCTGTGATCAGTAAAAATCTTAAATTTACGTCCATAAAGGTAAGGTCGGAAATGTTTTATTGCCCAAACAATTGCTAGGAGTTCTTTTTCAATTGTAGCATAATTTATTTCAGCCTTATTCAATGCTCTACTGGCGTATGCAATTGGTTTCTCGTTCGAATTTGAAAGAACGGCACCTATTGCGTAACCAGAGGCATCAGTTTTCAAAATAAATTCATTTTCTGTTAAAAAATTTGGATACTGCAAAATGGGTGGGCTAATTAAAGAATTTTTTAAAGATTCAAAAGAATTTTGGCAATGTTTATCCCAGTGAAATTGAACAGATTTCCGACTTAATTTATTTAAAGGGTATGCAATCTGTGCAAAATTTGGTATAAATTTACGATAATAATTTGCAAAAGCAACAAATCGTTTAGTTTCATCTGCATTTGTGGGAACTGGATAATTTTGAACTGCAGAAATTTTATCTGGATCGGGAGAAATGCCTTCCGAAAAAATAATATGACCTAAGTATAAAATTTCTTTTTTCAAAAATTGACATTTTGTGGGATTTAATTTCAAATTAACATCTCGTAATCTGTTAAGAATTTTTATTAAATTTTGATTATGATTTTGTAAACTGTTTCCAAATACAATAAGATCAAGATATACGAAACATGATTGTAAATTCAATCCGGACATTGCGATAGTCATGACCCTTGAAAAAGAACTAGGGCTAGTTTTCAAACCCATTGGTAAACGAGTCATTTGAAATTGACCTTCATTAGTAGTAAAAGCTGTACATTTTCTACTCGATGGTTCTAATTCAACTTGGTAATATCCTTGAGAAAGGTCTAGATGTGAAAAATAAAAAGCACCTGCTAGCGAATCCAAAATTTCTGTAATGTTAGGTAAAGGAAAACGATCATCTTCAATGTTTTTATTTAATAGCCTGTAATCAACAACGACTCTCCATTTTTTGCTACCATTACAGTCGGTTTTCTTTGGAACAATTAATAAAGGAGCTGACCAATTTGATTTACTCTCTTCAATAATACCGTCCTTTAACATTTTATTTATTTGTTTATTTATTTCGGATTTTTGAGCTTGAGGTAACCGATACGGTTTAACGTAGACTGGTTTTACATCGCTTTTTAATTTAATTGTTTCTTGAATGATATTCGTTACTGTTACTGGATCATTCTCTAAAAGAAAAACATCAGCATATTTTGCACAAATTTTTTGAATTGAGTCTTTTTCTTATTTATTTAAATGTTTGACATTAATTAAATCTAATACGTTATTTACTCTATCAAGCGAAATTTGATTGCTATCAAAATTATATAATTCGAAATTTGCTAGTTGTACTGTGCTAGGTTTAAAATTCCTAATCTTAATTTCTTTATCGTTAATATTAAGTATACGAACTGGAATAATATGTGATCTCGGTCTCGCGATAATTCCTGCGGTGTAAACGCCTTCAGAGATTTTAGTTGGTAACACAACACAATCTTGGTTATCATCAACCCAAAAATGTTTAATAATTTCGCAACGCGGGGGAATTGTAGTACAAATATCATATTTAGATTCCAAGGGAGTTGTGCATTTACTTTTGTTGTTCCAAAACGTGAATAAAAATTTTTCAAAATCGATAACAGCATTGTGTTTTGTAAAGAAATCTGATCCAATAATTCCATTTAAATCACATCTAAAATCTTTTACAACATGAAATTCATGGTTAATTTTATTGTCTTCTGAATGCAAAGATAAATAAACTGATCCAATTGATTTTGTTGATCCTGCAATACCATTAATAGTTAATTGCCTGGAGGTATCGATTAATTCATTAGGTGTTAAAATTTTTGAAAAAATTATACTGACACTTGCACCTGTATCCAAAAGAAATAATAATTCAGTGTCTTGATACTTAAGTTTGACGTAATTCATACCATTCAAACTCAAAATTACATTTTCCGCAGTTTTAGTCTCGAAAATACCTGTCTTCGTTAGGCGAAGTTTCTACTGGCTCCATGCAAAACGCATTGCCGCGATTTACCGCGCGTCCTCGATTATTTGTTCGGACCCGGATGGTTCTTTGTGGTGACCGTATTTGTCCGCGAGGTTGACTAAAATTATGTGAACGGTTAATACCATAATTACTATTGCCTGAATGAGAATTAGGAGAAGGTATGAAATTTTGGGGTGTTCTGACATATTGCTGAAAATTTGGATTCCGATTATGGGGTGATCTGTTAGAATTCATTCTAGAACCCCGAAATCTGTTAGAATACCTGAGGTTACTGAAATAAAAAACATTAGAAGAGGAGGGTTTATTCCTGTCTTCATCTATTGCCACACTAATAGCTTCTTTTAATGTGGTGACATTTCTCGATTTAATGATAGTTCTTAGATCATGATTTCTGATACCATTACAAAAAGAATTTATAGCAATTTTTTCGTTCACCGGCCGCAATGAAACTAATAAGTTTTCATCAGTTCCTGCTTGAGCCAACGTTAAATCGCTAAGGAGTTGCTCAATTTCGCCACCAAACTCATCAATTGACTTGTTTAATTGTCGCGATTGATGTAATTGATTTGAAAGAGTTGTGGCTGATTTTCTCGTAATAAAATTTTGTCTAATATCTGTCACAAGTGAATCTACGGTATTATATTTTTTATTCAAACGAATTTTAGCATTTTCAGAGAGGCGAGTTTTTAAAACATAATTTATTAAATGCTTAATACTGCCTGGTTCTAACAAGTCTGCGTATAATATGATTGAATCTATTAATTTTTTAGTAGTGTGCTCAGTTCCATCCATAGATGGTAATAAACTACCAGCAGTTTTTAAATTGAATTTTTCTGACATTTTGGAATGAATTTTGTATCTATCTTGAAGAATACAACGAATTTCATTAATAACACTATTAATTCTTTCAATATAACCCTTAGCTTCACGAGTTACATCAATATTTGCTATATCCTTACCAAATTCTACTTTTAAGTTGCTTAATCTAACTGAAAATTGATCTAAATCTACTAATCTTTTCTGAGTTAACTCTAAATTTTCTCGTCTATCTTTATTATCCTTAACCCTATTAGCCTTAAATAATTGAAGCTCATCGTATAATGCCTTAAACTTAACTAGTATACTCATTTATAAAAGAAACACATATAAGTGAAGAGTATGTTTAAACTGACCTTAGTTCATTGAATGATTTACGCATTTTGTTGTACCATTCACGCACAATCACCTGTAACGGCGAGGTGGTCCCGACTCTTGTAAATTTCCTTCCTGATTTTCTTCATCCATGCTTTCTTACATCGACGCCAAATGAATAACGCAATCGTGACGACTACCAAAAATAATACTGCTACGCCTGCTATTTCCCAGAGGGTGAATTGTACCTTAGTTTCATCCACTTTTATAGTACCGCCACTGCTGCCAGCTTGTGCGATGATTATATCCTTTTCTTTTTTAGACTGACTACTACCCATGGTGGAAAACCATAAGATAACTTCTTACACTTTACACTTCACTAATACTTAAGGATGGCAGGATCGCCATGTAATAGAAAAAAACTATACTTTTCTATTTTTGTTCGAACATGTTTATTTATTCATCTTCAAATACATACTCTTCGCAACCAAGTTCTATACCTAACTGTCGTAGTCATCTAATTTTTTCCTTGGTTCGACGGTGCACGCGTCTTAGACGCTGAATCAGCACCGGATGCGCCGTGGAGACATTCAACCGAATGCAATGAAATATAATTCCATTACAGGATATTTGAAAAAACAAATAAAATTAAAAGAATTTATATACAGTATGGTAATGACTGAAATTTCCACTCTAGGGTCGAGATACGCGAAACGCCCGTGTCAGGTATGAAAGAGTGAAACTCCCAGTCTAGGGTCGGGATACACGAAACACCCGTGTCTGGTAAGTATGAGTGAAACGCCCACTCAGGATGGGGATACACGAAACACCCGTGTCAAGTAAGAAAGAGTGAAACTCCCACTCTGGAACAGCTAACAAACAGGAGAAGCGGTTGCAGGTAATGCAAACGTAGCACAGGTCGCTTAGCGCGTTTGAGTCAAAGCACCGACGGACGGATGATTCGGCGAATGACCGCCTTCGAGCCACGACCGGCGGCTCGATGGCTCGGCGGATGACTGCCTCAACGCGTGCTTTTTAGAGATGGGCGATATATCGTTACCGGTGACTTTGTCGCTGGTCACTGGAACTACCGGCGATTTGTGTAACATAAAACCAGCGACCGGTGCCTAAAGAAAATTGTATTGGTGCTTCTAACTCTCCCGGTTACACTTGACGCTCGTATAGCATTCATTGGCGATCGGCATTGCTACGTCGCCGTTAGGCCTATCTATATGGAAGCTGATTACTTCTTTATTGAGAGCAGATTATTGTGTTTCCGACAAGGGTATTACTTGTTACTCCTATTTATTTGCAGTATCACCGAAATATTGCTGGTGTCAAGTAAATATCAGTATAGTAATATCGGTCAAGTAAATATCAGTCTAGTTTTCCGTAATCAGTTATTACAATGCGAACGGGTTATGCGCAGCACAGAGAGCTTACCAGTGATATCGGTCGCGGTTAAAAGTAACAGTGATTTTGAAATAACCGTCGCTGAATCACCGGTGATCAAAAAATAACTGATACGCCCATCCCTAGTGCTCTTGGCGCGCTTATAAAGGCATGCGAGTGGAAGGAAGCCCCACTCAAAATATAAATTTAATTCTGCGCAAAGACATCCTAACTATACAAACTAATTAAAATATACAAGAACGACAAATGAAAAGCATTATACAAAATAAATAAAAATATTCTTGTTAACGTAAAGGTCACTTCGTTACAATGTTCACTAAAAAGAATAGTAAGATTAGTAACATAAAAGATGTTGTTTTTTTTTTTCTTTTAATACCCAAAATCTGCTCTTCATATTAATCAATCAATCAATCAATTTATTTAATTCCTCAGACTACAAGCATGTAATATGGAAACAGTCATAATAACTAACCTAAAACACATTAAAAAAATATTTAAAAATGTAATCATACAATAATGATAATTTAGTCACAAAATTTAGTCAATGTCAAAAATCTATTGAATCAAGCTGAAACGTGAGCCAAAAGGCAGATAAATGATTATAAATTTGAGCAAATTGAAAAAAATTCACTGATTAAGTAAATACTTTTTTGGAGAAGAAGGTTTTTAACTTTGATACGAAATGTAGTATGGGAGCTGATACCTCTAATGTCTTCTGGCAAACATTTAAAAAGTTTTATAGGCATAACGTGAGCACTTTTAGATGACATAGAGAACCTATGTTGAGGAACCTCTGCTTTAAGTTTATGACGTAGATTATAAGCTAAACTTCTGTTATCTAACCATTGAAATTTTTCTCTATGAGAGTGAACATAAGAAACACAACATAATATGTAAAGTGATATTACAGTTAAAATACTTAGCTCAGAAAATAAACTTCTACAAGAAAATTGAGGATTTTTAAAAGTCATTGTTCAAATAATTCTCTTTTGAGCTAATAATACGTCATTAATCGTCATTATCGCTTGAAAAAATGTCACTAAAAAAATCAAAAAAGGTATTCTTTTGTAGTAATGCACTTATTTCTAAATCAGACTTACGTGAAAGGCCGAAATCGGATTCTTAATACCAGTTATAGCATGACGTGTTTTTCGGAAGACAAACTGTATAATATAAACATAGAAAGAGGAGCTCGCACTGTCATCGAGAAACGCCGTTGAGCCCCAGGGAAGTAAGTAAAGAATTTGAAATATTAAAATAACGCCTTTTATATGATAAACACATAAACACAAGAAATTTTAATCTTGAAACTTAAATTAAAATTGACTATAATCTAAATTATAACCTTTGGACAAGAAAACCAAAATTAGATGATGGTAGGGTCCTGTGAATCCCGAACCCAGAGAATTCTATTCTATTTTCTCCGCCCCCTTCACGTCGGAACTGCACATAGACACAAATTATTTATTCTAGTTGCTAGCTTCTCACCACAAAGTTTAATTTTTCATTTGCTGAATTAAAACTAGAATATTTTATGTTCCCTTCGTGTGCTTTAACATATGTCGCTTCAAATTCGCAAGTCCTCGACATTTGTAATCGCAAATTCGACAAAACTTCGACTTCTCGCTGGTATGTATCATCACGTGCTGTTTCAAAGTTCCGAGGCTCCAGAATTTATAATCGCAAAGTTCACAAGTGAACGGCTTCTCGCCGGTGTGTTTTAACTTGTGCCGCTTCAAATTTTCCAGACGCCCGCACTTATAATCGCAAACATCGCAACTGAACGGCTTCTCGCCGGTGTGTTTTAACTTGTGACGTTTCAAACTTTCGAGACGCACGCACTTATAACCGCAAAGATCACAACCGAACGGCTTCTCGTCGGCGTGCTTCAGCTTGTGCTCCTTGAAACTTTCGAGACGCGCGCACTTATAATCGCAAAGATCACAACTGAACGGCTTCTCGCCGGTGTGTTTTAACTTGTGCCTCTTCAAAGTTCCCAGCTGGTTGCATTTATAATCGCAGAAATCACAACTGAACGGCTTCGCGTCGTGCTGCTTTAACTTGTGCTCCCTCAAACTTTCGAGACGCTCGCATTTATAATGGCAAAGAGCACAATTGAACGGCTTTTCGCCGCCGTGTTTTAACTTGTGTCGTTTCAAATATTCGGGACGCCCGCATTTATAATCGCAAAGATGACAACTGAACGGCTTCTCGCCGGTGTGCCTTAACTTGTGCCGTTTCAAATAATCCAGCTCTCGGCATTTATAATCGCAAAGATCACAACTGAACGGCTTCTCGCCGGTGTGTTTTAACTTGTGCCGTGTCAACTTTCCGAGACGATTGCATTTGTAATCGCAAAGATCGCAACTGAATGGCTCCCTTTGTCTGAATTCTCCGTCAGAAATAAAAGGTTTCTCGTCAGTATGAATTAATTCGTGCGTCTTAAAGTCTTCCAATTTTCGGCATTTATAATCGCAAATGTTACAGCTAAACAGCTTCTCGCCCGTATGTTTTCGCATATGGTCTTCCAAACGTCTACTCTGTCGGGTTTGGTAACCGCAAATGTTACAAATTAACGGCCTCTCACCGGGGTGCGTTCGCATGTGCAGTTTCAAATTTATACTCTGTCGGGTTTTGTAATCGCAAAGAACGCAGGCGTACGGCTTCTCGTCACCGTGCGTGAGCTTATGCTTTTTCAAATCTACGAGGAGTAGGCATTCATAATCGCAAAGATCACAACTGAACGGCTTCTCACCGGCGTGTGTTAACCTATGACTTTTCAGCAAGTCGGGCCGTGTGGCATCGTCGATTACATTTTCGCACTTGAAAATCCGTTGGTATCTGAAATGAAACTAGTTTTAATAAATTTTAAATACCTCGCTCGTGTACGATCATTAAAATACTATCATCACTAACTAGCGATAGTGACGTTAATTTTGTTGAGTGCAACTAAAACACGATTATAATACATCGCTTTATCCATATAATGTAATTCATTAATGGAACCACAATTTTATTATACAAATTTAATAAAAAAATAATCTGACGTGTAGATGTCACCTCATAACTCAGTGAGACTGGCTCTGTTTTACAAATGCCACTTTTAAGTTAAAGCTGAAGGGGGGGAGGGGGTGAACCGTTTAATCCTCGCAATATCACGGATCGCCTACAACACACCTTGATGAGCATTGCTCGCGTGCGATCAGATAATCGCCTATTAGCCTTAAGAGCCGTTCCCAACCTGTATACTAGATGACACTACCAAATGACATTCAGGCCCGGATTTACCCGTTAGGTTGACTAGGGGCCCCGAGCAAATGGGGGGCAAACTAAAAAAAACCTGTCGTTCTTCTTCTAGATTCGTAATTGTTAAAATCAATTGAGTTTGAAACCATTTTGCTTCAGTGAAATGTCGAGAAAATATGTAATTTTTATAAGTTCGTGTTGTTAAAAATGAACACAAGGTTAAAGCCTTTGTGCAAGTAAATAAAAGCGAGAATTTCGAAAGGTGGTGCAACAATGTTTCCCTCTGAGGTAAATAATCAAAGATGATTGTTTCAACAAGAATATTTCAATTTTTTTTAATGGTGGACTTTTCAAGTCTTCACAAAATGTTAATGGTCCTTAGTAGCTCCCTCTTAATTCTCTTGATGTCTTTTCTGTCAATTCTTCAACCTCTTAACGACCTCACAGGTCTTATGGTCAATCTCAAAACTGTGAAGCGTCTGGTATTCAACGAAAATATTATATGCATTGTCCTCGGTAAAATATGCATAATTTATTGTTCGTTTTCTCGAGCTTTTTATCGTAAGCGTCTAAATCCTTTTCGGATTCCGCCATTTTCTTCTTGATCTTTTCCAGGTCATTCAGGGTTTCCTTCCAACATGCCTTCATCAACTTCTTCAACGCCATCTCTTCAACTTCTTCTCCTTCGTACTGAATTTTATCAGAGACGTTTTCGATTTGCTCCAGAATGCGACCGATCTTTTCCTCCACCGCACACCTTTGCACCGACAAGACGTCCGATCTCTCGGCGACCTCACAAATCTTGTGGTCAATCTTGGAACTGTGCATTTTCGTAATTTTATAGTATAGTTTTTAGTTTCAAACTATAATAGAGAGGGGGGGGGATTAATGTGTTTAACCGCGCTGTTCGTTAAAGGTTCTCATTCCTCAAATAAGCTCCCAATCAAAAAAACGTTTATTTGGAACAGAGGCAATACATAAATATGCAAAATATATGCAAAAAAGTCGATTGACCACCACACGTCAACTCAACAGATCTTCCCTTCGGAGCACTTTTTGTAATGCTTGCAGGCCTTCTGTAGCTGCTTATCGTACATGCCGAACACCACCTGAGCCTTCTTCTTCTCTCTCTTTATCCTCTCTATCTCGCACAAGATGCGGTCTTTGCATTCGTTGACCGCGCTCTTACTCAAGGTGCGCTGGAGTTCCTTCTCCGCCGCTTCCAAGCGCTTGTTCACCTCTGTGATCTTCTTCATGCAACAGTAGACGCTTTCGACAGCCCTACATTTCCTCTCGTCCAAGATTTCCAGGTCGTTCGACACCTTCCGGATCTTTTCCAAAGTACTGCACATTTCGAACGGGAAGACGAAAACGGATAGTACTACTAAAAGAGAAACGTTAGGACAGAGATTTCTTTGGGTTCTTGAGCGCGAGAATTTCGAATTGGGTTTTGCCAAAATTCATTGCGATCGCCTTAACGACCGTTGTTTTCCCGGCCGCATTTTTTATAGTGCTTGCAAGCTTCCGCCAGTTGCTGTTCAGACTTGGGCAGTATTTGGAAATGGACTTTCGAAATTCTCGTTTAGTGTGTGGCGGCGCAAGCGAGAGTGCAACGGAAGGGATACTTACCGAAAATTTTTGACTGAGGTCCGAAAGGGAAAATTTATGCAATGAGGACACGAAAATTTTGTTTGTTTACACTGACATGTCAATGGATGTTTACAAAAAGGCCAACTTGGCAATTTCTTTTTTGTTTCCGATTCGAATACGCCACCCCATTTTTTTTTTACAAGATTTTATTCTATTTCTTAAACAATTTGATTTGTGCAATGAATTGTATTTATCATTGGCCATCTGGAAAATTAGAACATGTTCGGAACTTGAGCCAAATAATTCTAAATTTCTATTGGCTATAGAAATTGAACCAAATCTTGTTCAAGAAATAGGATAGTCTAAAACGGTTGTTTTTATCGTTTTTGTCGTCGACTGTGGAAACGCAAACACATAATTGATTTAAAAAAAATATATCACCGGATATTACAAGAAGGAAAGGCATTACCCTCCAAATAAATTTTTAACCTTACGGGTGGGCGTCTCGTGCTGTCCAACCACAGTATAAATATCTTACAGTAGGGACAAACCGTGTCGGCACCTTTGATGTTCAATACCCCGATTTTTCATCCCAACATGGCCGATATTGGCGGTCCTTCATTCTACTGCAGTTAGATGTCACCAGTGCTGTCCATATTTTTATGCAGATTTAAAAAAGTAATATTTTAATAATGTTTGTACGAAAAGTTTAGAAAAAACAAAGGAACAAAAACGATACTACAAAAAAAAAATACTTTTATGTTTAAAAATTACATAAAAACAACTTAAAACAATTCTTTATTCTTACGTTAATAAAATCGATTACATGTTTAGAGCAAGTTTTATAAATTGCCTAAATATGAACATATTACATTTACGTATTAACATATTCCATATATACAAACATTTCTGGCTGTTTTAAATGTAATAATACTAGCGCAAAATAATATTGGAAGAAAAGTTATTTAATGTCACAAAAAAAAAACTGCCGTATGAAATTGTAAATATGTATATGTCGCAGTCCTTTGCGATAATCCGTCTTTATAGATAAAGCCCAGGCATGACTTATTATACCGGCAAATACTATAATGAATCGAAATTATAACTCCAGACTGATTAAACCCAGGCGTTATCTGTAATGCCAGCAGCTCGTAGGCGTATTCTATAATTATAGCATTTGACAAGCCAATCTTAGGCTTTATCGATTAAGCCTTCCCTTAGTCAGTCAAATTCTTTAAGAAATAAATATTATTGTATTTGTCTAACAACATTAGGCGTATTCAATACATTCCTGCGCAGTAGTGAGTGGTTATGAAGTAAACGTCCCACCTTCGCGCACGTGCGTCACTCCGCTCGACTGTCAATTCTTGAACGGTTTTGTGTGAGAAACAATTCCATCGTTGTTTAATTCTAAATATCAGTGATAATTGCCTACTTCATAATGGAATTAGTTGAAGAAATCGTACAAAAGGACCCAGTATGTCCAAATACAAATACGGATGCAATTGCAAGTGTCATCAAGGAAGATTTTAATTCAGCTGTGGAACAATATTTTAGTGATAAAAACACCAACACGAAATTACAATACTGGTCAAAATCTCGTGTTTCTGACACCATAAAAATTATCGAAGAATACAAAACGACGCCGACTCTAGGTAAAGTAAGATCTCCATTACACTACAATAGAGCAAAAATATATGACGTAATGGAAGTTGGAAATGAGAAAGCTTTAATATTAAAGCGAAAAACTCACGACTGCCCAATTATTGTTATCGCCCCTGTTGAGGAATATTATTCTATCCTTTCCGAGTATCATAAAGCAACGGGTCATGGAGGTCGAGACAAAATGATTTATGCATTAAAGAAAAAATATTCTATTCCTAAACCGGTAGTCGAACTTGAAACTTTGTAAATGGTGCAATCAAAAGAAAAAATTTCTTAAAACGGGCGTGGTTGTACGACCTATTTTGAGTAAAGATTTTAATTCAAGAGGGCAAGTTGACTTGATCGACTTCCAGTCGGTTCCAGATCACGAGTACAAATGGCTCCTTAATTTTCAAGATCATTCCACCAAATTTACTTATTTAAGGCCCCTTAAAACAAAAAGAGCAACTGAAGTTGCTCTTGAACTTCTGAAGATATTTTTAGATGTTGGTTGTCCATCAATTATCCAAAGTGATAACGGAAGAGAATTCACAGCTGCCGTTATCAAAGACATAATGAGTATGTGGCCGGATTGTAAAATAGTAAATGGTCGTCCACGTCACCCTGCTAGCCAAGGTAGTGTAGAGCGATGTAATCAAGATATGGAAAACATGCTAAGAGCGTGGATGGATGACAACAATTCGAAAGAGTGGTCTGTTGGATGTCGTTTCGTACAGTAGCAGAAAAATATTTCATTTCATCGAATTATAAAACGGTCACCCTATCGAGCGCTTTTTGGATCAGATCCTAATGTTGGTCTCAAATCGTTAAATTTACCAATCAACGTATTAAATAAGATGGAGATGGAAGAGGAGTTGGAGGAATTTTTACAAAAGCAAGAGGATTTGCCGGGAACTTCACATTAGCCTTTACATGAAGGCAGTAATGCGTCCATAACATGCAAGAAATGTGAAGCTCTCATAGAAAAAGAAAATTTTGATATACAGACTGAATCGTCACTATGTAATTTATGTCGCCAGGAGACAATAATTGCCAACGAACGCATAAATTCTCATGAAGGTCAAAAACATGCTGCAGAAAAGATGCTATCACATTCCTCTAAAAAATTTAAGGATATAAATATAGGTGCGACTGTTCTTATTGGAGCTCCAAAAGTAAACAGAGGTCCTCTAGATCATAAAAACTTATTAGGAAAAGTTTTAAATATTCAAAATGATATGTACCAAGTGGGTACCTCAACTGGTATTTTGAAAGACTGGTTGCCAAGAAATGCCGTAGAGCTATCTGAAGTGAAATTTATAGAGGAAATTCCCAATGCAATAGTATCTTTAAGAGAATCTGTAACAAAGCATTCACGATTTGGCGGTCAGGGTTTTCATAAATGCCTGTGCAAAAAGACAAAAATTCAGTGTAGAACAAAAAAATGCGTCTGTAAGAAAAATGGACTTCTCTGTAACTCCAGATGCCACAGCTCTCTCACTTGTCTAAATAAATAGTCACAGCTTAACATTCTTAATTTTAGTTATTATTATGATGTTTAAAATTTTTTTATTGTTGCTTTTGTTATCTGTATTTCTAACTGAATATATTTCAAGAAATATGTGTATCTTGTGTTATAATTGTTTATATTTGAAGAAATTAGGTGCCCTTTTCTATACCCACTACCTTCCCTACAGTTCAATATTTCTATAAATGGAATTTGACTGACAAGGTGAAGGCTTAATAGGTAAAGCCTAAAATTGGCTTGTCAAATTCTATAATTATAGAGTATGCCTGCGAGCTGCAGGTATTATAGACAACGCCTGCGTTTAATCAGTCTAAAATTATAATTTCGATTCATTATAGTACTTGCCGGCATATTAGGTTATGCCTAGGCTTTGTCTACAAAAACCGATTATCGCAAAAGACTGCGACATATATACCCTTTAAAAAAAATAAGCACTCTTTCAATCAAGAAATATGTAATCACAGAAATTTAACAGAAACAATTTGATTACGTGTGCCCATTATTTAATCTAAATTATTACCGCTCAAAAAAATTTTTTTTGTACATAATACACTTTAATATTCAATTTTAATTAACACATATGATATGATACATAAATAAAAACTTAAATAAATACAATCATTATTTATGTTGCCAGACTATAGTCTTCCGGTGAATTCTTTTACCTTTCTGATTCGTGTATTTAAAGTTTGCGTTAATATGTTTTAAAGTGTAGAATAGTTTCATTCTGGAATATAATTTTAGTAAAAATGTGTGGGGAAATTGTGGGCATGGGTGTATGAGAGCGGCGGTTTTCAGTATGTTTATAAAATGTGTTAATGTCTTGTTTAGTAAAACAATGTGTTCGAAGTTCTGTTCAAATATTTGTTCCAGTGATGAAATGACGTGTTGCGCCACACTCGGTCGTTTGTGGAAGGACCGCCAGTTTCGAAACATGCGCATTAAAAAACTGTTCACGCAAATACCGGATTTGTCCCTACTGTAAGATATTTATACTGTGTGTCCAACTATTAACCCTTAAATGCGCAGCGTAGCATATTTGCTAGGCTTTACAGAATGCTGCTTAATGTGAGATTGGTTACCTATGACAGGGTTCTGTATTGATGTTCAATTACAGAACACGTCTACTATTCATAATTTTATATTATAATAATAGGTGGCAGTAAAAATTCTGAAAACTACCCGCGCTTTCAAAGTCGTCAGTGGATTCTGTCAAACCGTCATCACGGTGATCACTTTCCAATTTTTTTTGTGAGAAATTTGGTGTTCGTAAGTGAATCAGAAAATTTTATTTAGCGTGATTAGGTAGTTTTTGTAAATTGTTTGTTCATTAAATTTTTCATTTTTTAAAACAGTTTTGATACTACATAATTATTTTTACAAGACAAATACAACTTGGAGGTCTGCCGCTGCCCGTTGTGTAGATTGTGCAACGCACAAGGAGGCTGCCAAGCAAAGGGGCGCCAAGTTGCCTGCAATTATTTAAATATGTAGATATAACTAAAAATTAATTGCGGTTAAAACATAGCAAAAATAATTATTGAAAAGCACCTCGTTTGTAAACTTTATTTCAGCAGAATTAATTTTTACCAAAGCACTTTATTTAAGTAAGTATATACAGGGCGACTGACAATTGTTTCGCCAAAAAAGAAACACGAAGGAAGAGAAGAGAATCCCAGAGTATGGAAAAAATGTTAAAAAAAAAACTCTGTTTTCGAGAAATAATCCAAAATTATACCCAAAACGACGAATCGTCCCTGGTTAAGAAAGAGCAGTAGATAAACGCAATAGAGTTATAAAAGCGTTTTATAGTTGTAGAATTTTCCGTAAGAGAAGAGCTCTGCGTCATAAATAAAACTCGTCTCGCGTTAATATAATCAGACAAAAAGCTTTGACTAGCAAAGTGCGTTATAGAATTTCGAAGCGACAGAAATGCGAAATGGAGGAAGAGGGATTGGGGGGAAATTTAATTTTAACTGAACACAAACTATAATATCAGAATTCCTGATTAAAAATATCTTAACTTTTACTTGGAAAAAAATCCTTTTAATATCAAGTGACCACTCATAAGGTCTGTTCGATAGCTCTGCACTTTTCTACACTTTTTGCACCAAACACTCCTGAGAGAGTGCGATGTATATGACATAACATAAGTAGGAGTGAGAAAAATAGAGTAAAGGTGTTAAAAGTGTAGAGCTATCGAACAGACCTATAGTTTCATTCGACACATGAATGGACAAGTACGCTGAAATAGCTTATGATTTATGGAACGTGTACTTTATACTATTTATTTCTACTTTGGTTGATCAAATGTGAAAAAATTTGAGTTATTTTGTAATTTAAATACAGGGTGTCCCGTGACGTAATGTCACCACTTCACCTGCGTGATAATCAATTCAAACTAAGTGAAAAAGTCTAATAAAGTTTTGTTCTAAAGTAAACCGTTTCAAAAATACTGGGTGTTTAATGTTTAATTTTTTAGTTTTTAAAATTTTAAAGTTCATCTAATCATTTATCCGTTCACCTAATAATCAATTCAAACTAAAAAAAAAAAAAACTAATAAAGCAAATCGTTTTTCAAGGATATGATGTTTCATAATTTTCAGAATTTTTAAACTTTATCTCAAAAGGTGTTCAAAAGCACTTAGATCTCTTTTGAAGCGCATTAGAATATGTTTAGCAAACAACGGGAGTCATTTTGGACACCTTTTGATATAAAGTTTAAAAATTCTGAAAATTACAAAACACGTTGTATTCCTGAAAGGCGGTTTGCTTTATTAGAGTTTTTTTTTTTCAGTTAGAATTGATCATTAGATGAACGGATAAATGATTAGATGAACTTTAAAATTTTAAAAAATAAAAAATTTAACATTAAACACCCAGTATTTTTGAAAGGGTTTACTTTAGAACAAAACATTATTAAAGTTTCTTACTTAGTTTGAATTGATTATCATGTAGGTGAAATGGTGACATTACGTCACGGGACACCCTGTATAGGAAAATTCTGTTTGATTATGTAGTGGTTGGTGACACTAGTTGACGTTTAAAATAATTTGAAACAAATATCAATTTGAGGTTAACAGATGTCTTCAAACAAATGTCAATTAGAGACAAAATAGAAAAATTTCTTAAAAGTCTAATTGCCATTCATAAACGTCATGTCAGTGAATGTTAAAGTACCTGGGCCATGCAAGAAGTAAGAAAAAGCAAGTGGAAAAAAATTTCAAAATTGATTTCGTTTTGAACTCAGTTTCAATATTTCTGTGTGCGTGAGTTTTATTTTTTTTTAAATAAAACTCAAAAGAATTGAAAGTAGGTATATTTCCACAACGACATCTGACGACGAATTCATTACGTGCTTTTTAGTAACTAAGAAAAAAATTAAATAAAATAAAAAATTACATTTTTAAAACGGAATTCGCTTTAGAGAAAAACGTAATTTAAAAAAACATTTTCGAAATTGTAAGAGCCATCTCCATCCTTCTTTCATATTCACTGTTGACAGAGAAACAATACTGTCGGTTGTACCTTCGGAGATTGATGACGCGGAGCTCAAGTTCCGTGAATTTGATGTTACAACGTTGGACGTTAACTCAAACTTTAAACGGAATTATTGTGATCAGCTGAAACACGAGCTCCAAGATATTGGCAAATGCATGCGAATCACCTGAAGAAAATTGTATAAAATAAGGACAACAACGGCTTCACTTGAACACGTGCTTTGACAAATAAATCACTACAACACAAAAATAAATCAAATTTCCGTAATAAAAAAATTCCTAGTATTACACATACTGTACTAGCGTTACGTTTTTCAGGAATTGTAAACTATTCCATAGAATTTTTTAAATAATCTTCGCGTAATCTGTGACATTCACTCTGTTACGCACTTCTTTTTTATGGAATAATTGTCAATCACCCTGTATGTACACTGTGTTGATTTGTTTTTCAGACAGGGAAATTACATGTACAATTAAATGTTTTGCAAGTACGTATTGGCTCGCCTGTATATTTTGAGTAAAACGGTAGAGGAACATTTTTTTCATAATTTTAAAAGGGCGCCAAAATATGTTTTACACAAGGGCGCTCGACACCCTAGCGGCAGCCCTGACAACTTGACAAGTTTGTATGATTTGAAAGGGGGCTCAACAATAGACTAGGCCCCCAAGCACCTTATATCCGGACCTGATGACATTTATTTAAATATTATTCTTATTTGATGTACGGTTTATTGTTTCTATTATAAAATGACTTACAGCAATTAATTAATTAGTTTTTTAAGACATTAATAACTGAGTATGTATATGAAAAATGGAAACAGTATCAATACAATATTTTTTTCCGTAATTGTTTGTTTGGTTTTTTTGCGATTATTGAAGTGATTTTATTATTATTTTAACCAATTCATAAATAATATAAACATGTACGATTCGTTTTCCTATTAAGTAATGGTATTTACCATTTAATATGTATATACCTAAAAAAAATTAACTCAAAACTTTTTATTTCTGATTTTGTCAACTTATGAACAATATTCCTTATAAAATTAACATACATATGAACTAAACTAAATTCTAAATTATCCTTGTGGCTCCTTGGCAGTGTGAGTTAGCATGTGCCGTTTCAAATGCGCGACTTGTCCAAATTTTCGATCGCAAAGACCACAGAAGAAGCGTTTCTCGCCGGTGTGTCTTAATTTGTGCTTCTTCAAATATCCGAGTGCCCGGCACTTAAAATCGCAAAGATCACAACTGAATGACTTCTCATCCGTATGTGTTCGCGCATGCTCTTTCATATGTCCACCGTGCAGACACTGGTAACCGCAAACACTACAACTGAAGAGCTTCTCGCCGGTGTGTACTAGCATATGCCGTTTCAAATGTTTACTCTGTCGAACTTGATGATTACAAATGTTACAACTAAGCGACTTCTCGTGCGTTAACTTGTGCCTCTTCAAAATTTCGAACTCTCGGCATTTATAATCGCAAAGATCACAACTGAACGACTTCTCGCCGGTGTGTGTTGGCATGTGATATTTCAATTGCGTTTTCTGTCGGAATCTTTTACCGCAAAGATCACAACCGAACGGCTTCTCGCCGGTGTGTGTTAGCACGTGAAGTTTCAAATGCACTCTCTGTCGGAATCTTTTACTGCAAAGATCACAACTGAACGGCTTCTCGCCAGCGTGCGTTAACTTGTGCTCTTTCAAATTCCCCAACTGTTGACATTTATAATCGCAAAGATCACAACTAAACACCTTATGTTTCCGCATAACGTGCTTCTTCATGTGTGCACTTTGTCGGGTTCGGTGACCGCAAATGTTGCAACTGAACGGCTTCTCGCCGGTGTGTGTCAATTTGTGCGTTTTCAAGTTCCCGCGGAGCGAACACTTGTAATCGCAAAGGTCACAACTGAACGGCTTCTCGCCGTTATGTGTTCGCATATGCGTCTTTAAATGATGACCGTATCGGGTTCGATAATCGCAGAGGTCGCAACTGAAAGGCTTCTCGCCGGAGTCTGTTAACTTGTGCCCTTTCAAATTTTCGAACTGTTGGCATTTGTAATCGCAAGTTAACGTCTTTTCAGACTTGGTCACAGTTTCAGACTTGAACATCCGTTGGCATCTGAAATAAAACATGTTTTAATAATTTTTACGTAAGTACTTCGCTAATGTACTAACGGTACGTGTTGATTAAAATACCATCGCCACTAGGTACTAGTGTTATAAATCGCAAATAATTTTTCATCCATTCCGTCAAGGCTAAATTAGAAATGCCATCGCTCTGGACTACAACTACAATGTATAGTCGCGCGCAGCTTAAGTGCTACAATTTGACAGTTCTGTGAACCTTTATCACGAGATTCTAAGGGTGAGGCTTGCGTGTGAGCTATCCTAGTTCTGTCAATAGACTATCGATCAATTGTTGTCAGTTAAATCTATTAATGTAAATTAGTAAGTGACAAATTGCAGCCTGGAGAAAAAGAAAGTCTACTTTTTTAAACTATTAATACCTAACCATCATTTTTTTTCCGATTATTGAAGTTATTTTATTTATAACGTTAACGACCTATAAATATGAATGAATCATTTTCCTGTCAAGTAACGGTAATACATATTTATATTTATATTATATATAAAATGTTACGGTATAAATCGACACAAGGGGCATAGCTTAAATATTATATTAGAAATATGACTAGACAAACATTAATTATACAAATATAACTTAAATACTCACATCCTTAATTCACAACACAAATCAAAGTACAAGAAGTTACATGCTGTACTGACAGCTGATAATAATCTTATCTCTTTATGTAGATCGAGGGGTTTTTATACAAAGTGCGACTCGAGCAATTCCGAATTGTTACGAGAGCGGAAAGATTCGACAGAACGCGAAGTAATTTACATCCGTTTTAACTTGTTCAAGGTTTACCACCTGCGTCGTGTGTCGAGGTCATATCTGTTGGCGCCGCCGAGATGCATTTTCTCTTATCTCAAGTTCGCTAAATGAATCTAATATTTTAACTTACTTCTGTCTTGTCACAATATATTATATATTTATATTATATAAAAAATACACAGGGTCTCCGAACAGTATGCTCTCGAGCTATATCTCGGTAACTACTAAAGGTACAAAAGAGTTTTCAAGATAGTTTTGACTTTAGTTTCTTCTATCTTCTCACATAACTTGTCCTTTTCTTCCTTCTCTGGATCTTCTATATGTACATACATAAGTACATATTTATTATAGATAGGTTGAAGGGTTTCGCTCTTAATCTCACTTATGCCACCCTACCATTTATATATCTAAATTCCATTATGGTTTTTCGCATCCTCAGCATTATCATAAACGCCATTCTATTACGTCTGCTTTTCTTCTCCTGAGTACAGGCGTGTGAAGTTATCCTTATCTATTTATCCTTGCCCCTTCCAACGAATCTCTTGTAATGCCGCGATATCTACTTTGTATTTTTTCAATTCATTGCTCACTTGCATCATTTTCTCCTCCTCTAACATCGTTCTTACATTCCATGTGCTTACCCTTATTATTATTTTTTTTTACTTTGGTTACTCTCGGATAATCGGATATCTCTTGCCTCCGTATCTTCTGTTCTCTCGGATGTTCTTTGACTGTATGTTCTTCATTTTTTTTTTTCTTTTTCCTTGTCTTGCCCCATATTGTCCTCTTGTTCTTGTCCGTTTATTTTCAGCTTGTTATAGTTCAGTGTCGGTCTATATCCTTTTAAACCGGCTTCCCTAAGATGTTTTATCAAAATCTTCCTTTGTTCCATAATTCCTTTCGTATAATCTTCTGATATCCATTTATTAGATCCTTTCATATTTCTGCTTTTGTCTGTGCTGAAAGTATTTCCATAATTATTGGTCTAGGTTTATTTCCTCCTGTAATTTTATTGCCGATCCTTCTGTTCCACGTCCATATTTATTTTAAGATTTTTTTTAGAGTTTTTATGAACATTGAATATTTCCCATAAATGGTACGTGCTGTTTAAAGAAATTTTGTAAGTAATTAAAACAACATTTAAATTTTAACATTAAATTTGAGTAATAGTTTAATCTGTACTAAGGCCCGATTTTTCGATCACAAGTTTCCTTCATCTACATCTGAGTGACTTTAACTAAACGACCTCTTAAACTTGTTACAGTAAAGGGGTAGGTTAATACCACTTACTTGTCTAATACATTTGGTAAAAAAATTTGGTAAAAAACTTGTTTATTTTTTTTACGCGAAAAATTTAGTGCATATTTTGCATATAATTTTAAATAGAACAGAAGGTTTTCCAGTAAATAAGTAAATAAAAGAAAAACATCTCTATTATTGCGTGACAAAATGAAACTTGTATCGCATTCGCTGGAAACATTTTTAAGGCCACTGTGCAGTGGAATAAAATGCGGCAAAGAGTTCTACAATATAAAATTATTTTCATTTGTACAGAGTGAATCAAAACAGTGGTGCTGGACACAACTTTTTTATTTCAACGGGCACACCCTACATATTGCTGTGTTATCTGGACCCTTCCAGATTTTAGCTTATGTTGCAAATTTTCCCTTTCTGGCCCCACGTTGACAACCCAATTTTATTGCTGTGTTACGGGTTGTACGTTGGCGAAGCCAATTTTATGCAGTGCTATGCCCCAGCTTGGGTATTCGTTTTGATTTTTAATTTGTTAATTTTTTCTAAATCTTTATTTTGTTTAGATCTTAATTGTTTCTTATCGCTTTTTCACTTCGTAATTTCCTGCTTCGACGATGTAATTTGCAGTGTATCTCGTAGATTGATTCTTGCTCGTAGAGTGTATTTGTTGTGTGATAAATTTTCGATGGAGATAGCACTCACGAGCCTTCCCATTCAAAATTATGCGTCATTGTGTGCGTAGAGATGGGTCGTTCACAACTGATCCGGATCTTTTAAGAGATCCGCGTGAGCCGAATCCGAAAATTTTGGGATCCGGCTCACGGTTCCTCGCACGACTCGCGAGTCATTTGAACGGCCGGCTAAACAGACCGACCTGCGAATGTTTGAATCACACGGATCATAGATCCTTTTCGGGACGTGACTGGAGTCTTTGTCTTTGTGCTATGACATTGTATCAGTATTAGAAATTGATATTAAGAGTATTAAGTTTTTATATTCAGTTCATTTATTCAGTTTGTTTCTTCTGATTAGATTTCCTTGGTTTGAGTTAATATTTTATTTTGTAAGAAATAGTAGTTCCAGTTCGTCAACAAATTAAAAAAATATATATACAGAAGCTGTAATTTAAAAAAAATGTACCTATAACAGTTAGTGGTACTATTGTATACATATTATTTTTTATATAAAATTTAAAAATTATATTTTAATAGTAAATGAGTAAATGAATATGCCCTCGTGTTTACAAAAATTTTGTATTTTTAATTAAAATAAATGCCGTGATTTAATTTTTGTAAAGATTTTTGAATCTGAGATCCGGCTCTATTGATCCGGATCAGTGATTCGGATCTTTATACTGATCCAGATTCAGTGAGTCGGATCTTGTAAATTATCCGGATTGGCCATCTCTATGTGTGTGTGTGTAAATAAATAAGAAGATATTTCGTAAAATAAGACGGAAAACAATTTATTAAATCAATTTTAAACAGTTGCACAAACAAATTTATATCATGAAAAAGTTCGGAATTTTAAAGAAACGCTTGGTCGGTTTCTCACGAAACCGCCAATATACTTTACTTACAAGGATCCGAACTGGTCACCTGGTTACCCGGGCGTCCACTTAAGAAGTGTGACCGGGTACCTTTACCTAAACTAGTTACGCGACGCCCTTACTGACTCAATTTCCGAACTCCTTACTACCTACAGTTTCCTTCCAACGTCCGGGTCGTCATGACATTATTAAATTAATTATTATACTTATTACAATTCAAAGCTTTAACCTTACGTATTTACATTTCAACAATTTATTTACCACAAACATTTAATTTTAAATCGCCTATTTCGGAAAATATTTACAAAACCGTAAAATATTCACACTTGAAATCAACAATTTCACAAACAAATCCTGTAAAACACATTCAATACGAACGGTCTTGTCCGTGGCCGCTGTTCAAGGTCACTCGTCTTCTTTCACATTCACAAATAAACCAATTAGAAACTCTCGTTTTATACAGGGTGCGTAGAGGTGGTCAGACAATTACTAGAACGCGGATTGGACGAGCAGCGCCGAGACAATTCGGGTTGAACGTTATTGAATCATACGTTATAAAATATGTATTTAAAGTTCATTCTTTATTTACATGCCGATCGTATACATAGATTCGAATTAAGAAAATACATGTAAGATGAAATGACAAAAGTCGCAAGACCGTTTCACGAAAGTTCGAAGGAGATAGCTACATGAAAGTTGTTTGACTTATCGATCGATCGATCGGCATAGACTAAAAAGATAAACTGTACTTCATATTATTAATTTAAAAAAATTAGCTTAGACCCTTTATTTCTCAGTACGTCAACTCATGGCAACGTATATTAACTTAATTAACTTATGAACTAAACCAAATTTACAAAACAGTTTTATTCTTACGGCTTCTCGACGGTGTGGGTCAGCATGTGCTCTTTCAAATACATAATTTGACCAAATTTTCGATCGCAAAGACCACAAAAGAAAGGCTCCTCGCCGGTATGTCTTAATTTATGGGCTTTTAAGCTTCCCAATGCTCGGCACTTATAATCGCAAAGATCACAACTAAGCAACTTCTCGCGTGTGTGTTTTCGCATATGATCCTTCAAGTGTTCATTTCGCCGGGTTTGGTGACCGCAAATATTACAACTCAACGGCTTCTCGGTGTGTGTTAATTTGTGCCTTTTCAAATGAGCGAGGAGCGAGGACTTGTAATCGCAAACATCACAAACAAACGGCTTCTCGCCGGTGTGCGTTCGCATATGCCTCTTCAAATATCCACTGTGTCGGGTTTGGAAGCCGCAAACATTACAACTGTACGGCTTCTCGCCCGTATGTGTTAACTTGTGACTTTTTAAAGTTCCTAACTTTCGGCTTTTATAATCGCAAACGTCACAGCTGAACGGCCTCTCGCCGGAGTGTGTTGATTTGTGCGTCTTCAAATTTCCGACGTACGAACACGTGTAATCGCAAAGATCACAACTAAACGGCTTCTCGCCGGTATGTTTTCGCATGTGCCCCTTTAAATGATGACCGTATCTGGTTTGGTAGTTGCAAATATTGCAAGTGAACGGCTTCTCGTCGGTATGTATGAACTTGTGCTTCCTCAAACTTCCCGCGTGTTTGCTTTTGAAATTGCAGAGATCACAACTGAACGGCTTATCGCCGTCACGGTTCAGCGAGCGTCCGGGAGATTTAAATCCAGTTCTCCGCTTGTGAGTTTTCTTGGTTTCTTGGCATCTGAAATGAAACAACAATTTTGAAATACTTGGCTATTGAGTGACGTCGAATTTTTATTGCTGTTAACAGTGGAAATGTGTACAGTAGCAACCAAGAAAATCCGGACACGTCATTCAACAACGTTGATGGTCGTGGTCCAGTGTATTCGCTATTACGCGCTATATCTTATTGGCCGACGGGATTGTGATGGTGTTTTTACCGATGAGGACCCAATTAGAGCCGGAATAGCGCTATGTCAACTTGCTGTCAACTTGACTGTTACTTATAAATTTTGGACCTAACCTTTCTTATCTGAAATATTGTGACAAGACGAAAGTAAATCAAAATATTGTTACGGTAATAATTTAAGTAACATGAAATAAGGGTCGTAGCTCAGTATAACAAAACATTTATTAACAATTAATTACAACTACAAATACTTACATATTATTTTGGGCACAGACAATTCAGACTACTTGACACTCTGACTAGATGGAACTCTAATTATGCCGCTAACGTTCGATTTGACGCGTTTTTATAGGGGTTTTGTTCCCGGGGTCAGTGTTGTAACAGATACATTTTTCAAAGTATCTAGATTCAGATACAGATACTTATCCTAATTTGTAACTCGATACAGTTACATATACTTCTTTTTTAAAAGTAACTAGATCCAGATACAGATATAGTATAAATGTATCTAGATACCTTTTAGATACTTTTAGATACATACATAAACGTGTTACATAATAATAAAAATAATAATGTTCTTTATTTCAAGAAAAAAAAAACCGACAAAGCATCAAAGTTTGAAATTGAAAAATGTCAAACAGAAAGAACGATTAATTATCGTTTTGTATCGTTTTTAATAAAATTACACTGAGAAGTAGTACGAGACATCAAATGAACAAATTCACAAGTTCAAAGTAGATTACGTTGCATACAGGGTGACCGACAAAAAAAACTCGTAAGAGAATCGATGAATTCTTGCAAACAGTTTATAAATAAAAAATTACCGCAAAATCAAGCTCCGGTACTGTGTTCGTACACAGTTGGCAATACGGCGGCCACGTTCTATAAATGCAGCTGTATAACAGGACTATAAATTTTTTTATTGACTCTCGCTGGCGCACAATGCGACCTTGACAAACATTTCAATTGATTTTAATACTCGTTTAACAGCTGGGGAAGGTAATTTTCTTTTACGCGATGTAATTATTAATAAAAAAAAATTGTGCAAATCGGTTTTGATTACAGAGAATTCCTCGAGCAGGCTCTGTGCAGCTGTTTCAGGCCTAGTTGGGCCTTCGTCAGCAGAACCGTAGCTCGAGAACTCCACTGCAAACCAAACCGATCTGACCTAGGTTATTCGTCAATGCGATGTGAAAGTAATGAACATTTTAAGTAGCGACATCTTTCTATCGTTTTTTGACCTGACATTGCAGTAGGATTGACAAATTGAAGCCAGTTCGCTACATAATAAGTCATCACATGCAAGGCGGCCATGCTTGCTGTCAAAGCATATGAGAATTTAAAAAAAAATTGTGCAAATCGATTTGCATAAAATTTTTTTTTAAAATTCTGGTCAGATCAAAAAGCGATAGAAAGATGTCGCTACTTAAAATGTTCAGTAATTATTAATATCTTCTAAAATTGCGTATGAAATACAAATAATAAATTCGTAAATAATTAAGTAAATCATTGTTTGTTAATTCGTGCGGAATGGACCCGTTTCGTACACAAAAAAAAAATCGCAAGGATTTAAATCTCGTAATCGCACGGAGGCAATAAAACTGTTACGATACAATCTTTTGTTTTAAACTTGGCGTCGCTAGTATTATGCGTAATACTACTTAATTGGTAATAATTATCGTCACGAAAAAAATGACGACTTGATTACATTTGCAAAGTATTGTGTTTAAACTAATCGGTTTTCTCCGAAAATGTGAAACGATTTATTAGACCTGAAGTCATCGCCGACTATAAAAACTTTATGAATGTGATAGATTACGGGATCACGTTTAAAAAATTCTAAGGAATAGTTCATAATTAATTAAAACTTGTCAAAGTTTTAATAATTTTAATAGATTTGTGTTAATAATTCCTCGCGCACAAAACGAAATTATAATAATTAACATTCGAAACAAATTACGAATGAGTTTACTGATTTATTTATTCACCAGGTGTTCAAAGTGTTGTTATTCTTTGCGTGGAATAATCTATTTCTAGTAATTTGCTGCATTCATCATTTGTTAAGTAAATATTTTCGAGTTTGCACTCACGTCGGGCGTCGACCTAAAAACGGAGTTGTGAAATTCCACTTAAAGATCAAGTTCAAGCCATGCTGCAGTATCATAAAACATGATAAAGCTCCTCGACTTTTTAACCAAGGGCGTCATTTTGGGGCTAATTTTTGATTAATTATTTCTCAAAAAGTAGAAAGAATTTTTTTTAACATTTTTCCCATACTCTCGGACATAGCTTCTTATCGTAGTTTCATTTTGTCGGTATAATTAACAGTCATCCTGTATATTCTTCTACCAAATATGGCTCCAAAGTTAATAGTATAATAGTAGTCGGTATATGTATTTCCGTATAAAAAGTTCTACTGCTGGTTAAGCTACGTCTTCAGTTATGCAGATAGCCTTTTTCGTCTCTCGTGCAGCATTTGTGATTGGCTCATTCAGAATCATTCAAAATTATAGCCAATCACAACCGTAAGACGCTATCCACTTAACTGAGGAGGTAGTTGCTGATTTATCCTATGTGGAAGTTTATTATAAAAAGACATTGCACATTTGCACAATATAGAGATCTTTCCATTAACGTTTAGCCTGCGTATTGGAAATCTGTACTTTTAATTTCTTATAACATAGGGTGAGATGGCATAAAATATTTTTATTTTTATTTAAAAAATGTATCTGTGTATGCTCAGATACATACATAAATGTAACTAAACATAATTACAGATACTAGTTACAGATACAGATACACTGAAAGTATCTAGATACCGTATCTAAATACTTGTAACTAGATATGTTACAACACTGCCCGGGGTATTGCGTCAATTGTTGCCTTGACATATATCGACTTTTGTCTTCAGATCTATGCACGAAGATGAGTCATATACCTTGACATTTAGATTTACACACGGCACACGAATGAATCATACGCCTTGACAGTGCAGGTGCAGCTTTTGCAACGCGGGTGAGTCAAACGTTACATAATTGCAAATGAGTCATTCTTATGTTTATGTTTCCCTCGACTGATTTTCAGCTGCACATTCTTTGGTGGTCTTCTCGTCGTAGTTACATTATTAAATTCATTTAGCGAAGTTAAGATAAGCAAATATGCATCCGGAGGGCGCCAACAAAAACGGCGACAGTGTGATTCATCTCTAAGTGGATAAAAACCCTGGACATATTCCAACTTGTTTGAAACAATAAACGTACAGTTTTCCCTCGTTTAATACTCGGAATTGTTCGAGTTCCAAATCCGAGAGATCATAAACTATAGCTGTTATCAGAGCATGTAAGTTCTTCTCTTGTAAAGGCATAGTGTGAGGTTAGCAGACCATGTAAGTGTAACATTGTTCAATTCTATTAATTTATGTACAGTATATTATTTAAGCTATGCCCCTGTTTCGTTTAATACCGTAACAATATTAAACCACTAGTTCAATTAAACTAATTTTTAATTTATACTTTTACAAAACGGACAGAAGGCTTACATCGTGCTATCTTGCTTTCATTTAGAGAAACAGCGCTGTAATACAAATGATAGCTACATAAAAGTTGTTTGACTTAGCTAAACATTAGCTGTTTGTCCACTGAGTTGCATTTTGAATGCGTAGCATCCAAGTTCACCATAAACAATACAAAGTTGATAATCTTTGCGATATATAGAAGTCCAAATGGTGATTTTGATATTTTTTTAAGTAAATTAAATGAAGCATTGCAAATTGTAAACAAATCCAATAACCAACATCTTATACTCTGCGGCGATTTTAATATAAATTTTTTAGAGGAGTCCTTAAAATTAAACAAAATTAAAGATCTATTAAGCTCGTATGACACGGTACTCACTATTAATGACCCCACTAGAGGTACAAATTGCCTTGACAATATTTGCACATCGTATCCATCAGAACTGAGAAAGAATTTTGTTATTTACAATGGCATTTCAGATCATGCCGCTCTTATATTCACAACCAGCTTCTAAGACCCCCTAATGTATCAATTCCATATCGTCAAATAAAAAACAAACGAAACTTGGAAAACTTCAAATTACTCCTGGCGCAGATAAATTGGAATAATTTTAAAAGCACGCCATCTGTAAACGATCAATATAATTAATTCATAAACGCATTGCTGAATACCTACGATAAAGCTTTCCCCGTGAAATATAAAACTAATAATCAAGCACACTGTTCAAAATGGATAACGAAAGGTATAAAAATATCATCGAGAACCTTAAAAAGCTTATGCTTCTTACAGTTGACCGGTAGTGTACTAGTCAAAGAATATTATAAATGCTATAAAAAAATTTACAAGAGTGTCATAATGAAAGCCAAACAACTATATAATAACGAACTATTGCTGATATTGATATCATAAGGTGTCATAGAAACCAAACTCCTCAAAGAGACATACTATTGAAAATCAATAATGAAGATGTAACTGACTCAACTGTTATTGCAAATCACTTCAATACATATTTCAATAATATTGCTTCTTCTCCAAGAAAATCAAACAATAATGTTTCCACAGATGGCATAGAACAGAATAATTTTTCTTTTTTTTTAGGTCCAATTACAGAAAAAGACATTTTAAACGTTGTGTCGTCATTTCAAGTAAATACTTCCCCGGGTTGCGACGGCATCAGTCCAGCTGTAATTAAGCAGTGCATTCAAGGAATATTAACTCCCTTGACTACAATTATAAATAATTCCATTTGTCAAGGAATTTTTCCTGATAGATTGAAAATAGCAGCAATTGAACCATTACATAAAAACAATTCTAAGGAGCTTATTGAAAATTATCGACCCATTTCTTTATTAAGTTGCTTTTCAAAAATTATTGAAAAAATTGTTAGTAAAAAATCAACTCTTTTCTTGGAAAAACATAAATTATTTAACAAAATACAATTTGGTTTCCGCAAGGGTCTATCTACCACTTCTGCTATTTTAAATTTCTTGGAGGAATTATATGCCAAATTAGATAAAGGTGACACATGTTTGGGTTTGTTTCTGGATCTTAGCAAAGCTTTTGATCTTGTGGATCACGACATATTACTTAATAAGCTATACAAGTATGGTATAAGGGGCACAGCGCTGAATTGGTTTAGGAGTTACTTGACGGACAGGAAACATTATGTTGCAGTGAACTCGAATGTATTAACACTAAATCGAGGTATTCCTCAAGGTTCGGTTCTGGGACCACTTTTGTATATTCTGTATGTAAACGACTTTCCATTGAGTAATGCCGTGATCTTTGCAGACGACACGTCTCTATTCTCACATGACACAAATAGTATTCAGGCGGTTGCAAATGCACAGTCAGATTTGCTAATCACTCAGGAATACTTTCTGGACAATGAGCTAGTTTTAAACGCCGAAAAATCAGTTTGTATTACTTTCACTGCTTCACAAGACACAGAAGACAACTTATTAATTCTTTACAACAATACCAGTATAGCACAAGTTGAGAAAACCAAATTTTTGGGTATCATAAACAAATGTAAATAGACTCATCATATCGATATGCTATGCAAAAAACTAGCGGCATTATGCTATACTTTAAAACACCTTAAGCGATCTGTGAATGCATTTATATTAAGAACATTTTATTTTTCTAATTTTCATACTTTATTATCATATGGCATTATTGCATGGGGATCAGGAAAGGATATTGAACGAATCTTACTACTCCAGAAAAGAGCCATGCGATTTATGGAAGGAATCCATTGCAAAACTAGCTACAGGAATTTGTTCAGAAAGTGGCGCATAATGACGGTGCCATGTATTTTTATCTTTCAGCTACTTCTATATGCCAGAAATAATGCAACTCAGTGGCCCAAGTTAAATTTTCATCATTGTTACAATACGCGTAACGAATCAGTATTTGAAATTCCACGTCACAAACTATCATTCTTTAAAAAATCGCCAAAATATTTAGCAATCACATCAAATAATAAAATTCCGGACAAGTACAAATCCCTAAGTTTTACAAAATTTAAGCTAAGTATTGCTGATTTCTTAATTGAAAAATGTTACTACTCATTCTATGAATTTATTCAGGATAACTAGTTGACTTTGAATTAATGGTATATCTATAGCAATATGATTTTTTTAACGTGTTTTCATTATCCTATATTTTTCTACGTTGTATTAATTTAGTTTAGTATTGTATATTGGTTATATTTTTTGACTCATCCGATACCATGTCTTTGTGGTCTTATGGAAGTAATAAATATTATTATTATTATTATTATTATTGAAAGCTGTAGTTCTTGCCAAATGAAATCAATTTAATTTATTATTATTATTATTATTAATAAAAAAAAATTAGCTTAGATCCTTTATTTCTCAGTACGTAAACTGATGGAAATAACTACAACGTATATTAACTTAATTAACATATGAGCTAAACCAAATTTACAAAAGAGTTATTCTTATGGCTTCTCAACGGCGTGAGTCAGCATGTGCTCTTTCAAATACATAATTTGACCGAATTTTCGACCGCAGAGACCACAAAAGAAAGGCTTCTCGGCGTGTGTTAATTCGTGAGTTTTTAAAGTTCCCAACTTTCGGCTTTTATAATCGCAAAGGTCACAACTGAACGGCCTCTCGCCGGTGTGCGTTAATTTGTGCGCTTTCAAATTTCCGGCGTGTGAGAACTTGTAATCGCAAATATCACAAATAAACGGCTTTTCGCCGGTGTGCATTCGCATGTGCATCTTCAAATATCCACCGTGTCGGGTTTGGAAGCCGCAAACATTACAACTGAACGGCTTCTCGCCCGTATGCGTTAACTTGTGACTTTTTAAAGTTGCCGACTTTCGGCTTTTATAATCGCAAAGGTCACAGCTAAACGGCTTCTCGCCGGTGTGTGTTAACCTGTGCGTTTTCAAATTTACGACGTGTGAGAACTTGTAATCGCAAATATCACAAGTAAACGGCTTCTCGCCGGTATGTATTCGCATATGCCCCTTTAAATGATGAGCGTATCTGGTTTGGTAATTGCAAATATTACAAGTGAAGGGCTTCTCGTCGGTATGCATTAATTTGTGCTTTTTTAAATTACTCGCGTGTTTGCTTTTAAAATTGCAGAGATCACAACTGAACGGCTTATCGCCGTTACGTGCCAGCATGCGTTCGGTAGATTCAGATCTAGTTCTGCGTTTGTGTGTTTTCTTGGTTTCTTGGCATCTGAAATAAAACTGTTTTAACAATTTTGAAATGCTTGGCTATCAAGTGACATCGAATTTTTATTGATGTTAACAATGTGTACAGCACTTCATATTATTAATTAAAAAAAAAATTGGCTTAAAATCCTTTATTTTTCAGTACGTCAACTCATGGAAATAACTGCACTCAACCCAACCCAACTCATGGAAATAACTACACCGTATATTACTTAATAAACATAATATTATGAACTAACCTAAATTTACAAAATAGTTTTATTCTTATGGTTTTTTGACGGCGTGAGTCAGCATGTGCCGTTTCAAATATACAACTTGACCGAATTTTCGATCGCAAAGACCACAAAAGAAGGGCTTCTCGCCAGTATGTCTCGACATGTGGACTTTTAAGCTTCCTAATCCTCGGCATCTATAATCGCAAAGATCACAATTAAATGGCTTCACATCGGTATGTGTTCGCTCATGCTCTTTCATATGTCCGCTGCGTCGACACTGGTAACCGCAAACATTACACCTGAACAGCTTCTCGCCGGTGTGTGCCAGCATATGTTGTTTCAAACGCTTACTGTGTCGAGCTTGATAACTGCAAATATTACAACTGAACGGCTTCTCGTGCGTTAGCCTGTGCCTTCTTAAAACTCCGGAGCGTTGGCATTTATAATCGCAAAGATCGCAACTGAACCGCTTCTCGCCGGTGTGTATTGGCAGGTGGCATTTCAAATGCGCTTTCCGTCGGAATCTTTCATTGCAAATACGACAAACGAACGGCTTCTCGGCGGTGTGCGTCTGCAAGTGTTGTTTCAAATGCACTTTCTGTCGGAATCTTTTATTGCAAAGATCACAACCGAACGGCTTCTCGCCGGTGTGCGTTAACTTGTGCTTTTTCAAATTTCCCAACTTCGGACATTTATAATCGCAAAGATCACAACTAAACGACTTTTCGCCGTCGTGTTTTCGCATATGCTTCTTCAAGTGTTCACTTAGTCGGGTTTGGTGACCGCTAACAATATAACTGATCGGCTTATCGCCATTACGTACTAACATACATCCGGGAGATTTAAATCTAGTTCTCCGTTTGTATGTTTTCTTGGTTTCTTGGCATCTGAAATAAAACAATTTTGAAACATTATCGAGTGACATCGACTTTTATTGATGTTAAGAACGGAAATGTGTACATAAATCCGAACACGTCGTTTCTACCTATATTGTTAACCATACTTAATATTTTTGACGTTTAGTACCTTACACAAAGTGTGAAAATTTACTGTCAGTAGTTAGTGTTTATTTTGCATTTCGACAGAATGCGTCGGTTAAGTAAAAGTACTGACTTCTCCATGTGAAGTTTGAACAGAAAGTAGAGTTGCTGCGAAATTTCATTTTTTAAGTTCGACATATCAAATATTTTTTACGTTTTCACAGAAACCTAACCTCAATTAACGCCTGACGACGTAACAAACTTGTGTCAGTAAGTAAGATATGTCGAATTCTCGCCCCAATTTTATTGCTCGCTACTGTACATACGTAAAACAAGATTCCGTATTTTAATTACTCTTATATGTTTACGCATATTACTGCCCTTTGAATTGTTACAAGAATGACGTAAGGGAAAATAGAAACGAAGTGCAAAAACTTTAAAGAACAATAAAAACAAAAGACAATCGAATTTAAGGCACATTTCTATAATTAATGAACAAAAAAAAAAGCTTTCTGGAAGGAAAGACGACGAAACAAAGAAAACAAATTAATAAAAATTAAAAAATAATCAAATTAAATAAATAAATAAAAACAACACAATTTAACAGATTAACAAATTTAAAAAAAAATAAGTAAAATAAAAAGAACGATGAAAAAAACAAGAAAAAAAAATAAATAAAAATAAAAAGTACGATGAAAAAACATAGAAAATAATATAATAATTTTTTTTAAGAAATACGAAAGTTTAAAGAACAATAAAAACAAAAGACAATCGAATTTAAGGCACATTTCTATAATTAATGAACAAAAAAAGATGAATTAAAAAAAGCTTTCTGGAAGGAAAGGCGACGAAACAAAGAAAACAAATTAATAAAAATTAAAAAATAATCAAATTAAAAAAATAAATAAAAACAACACAATTTAACAGATTAACAAATTTAAATAAAAATAAGTAAAATAAAAAGAACGATGAAAAAACAAGAAAAAAAAATAAATAAAAATAAAAAGAACGATGAAAAAACGTAGAAAATAATATAATAAAATTTTTTAAGAAATACGAAAGTTTAAAGAACAATAAAAACAAAAGACAATCGAATTTAAGGCACATTTCTATAATTAATGAACAAAAAAAGATGAATTAAAAAAAGCTTTCTGGAAGGAAAGGCGACGAAACAAAGAAAACAAATTAATAAAAATTAAAAAATAATCAAATTAAATAAATAAATAAAAACAACACAATTTAACAGATAACAAATTAAAAAAAAAATAAGTAAAATAAAAAGAACGATGAAAAAACAAGAAAAAAATAAATAAAAATAAAAAGAATGATGAAAAAACGTAGAAAATAATATAATAAAAATTTTTAAGAAATACGAAAGTTTAAAGAACAATAAAAACAAAAGACAATCGAATTTAAGGCACGTTTCTATAATTAATGAACAAAAAAAGATGAATTAAAAAAAAGCTTTCTGGAAGGAAAGGCGACGAAACAAAGAAAACAAATTAATAAAAATTAAAAAATAATCAAATTAAAAAAATAAATAAAAACAACACAATTTAACAGATTAACAAATTTAAAAAAAAATAAGTAAAATAAAAAGAACGATGAAAAAACAAGAAAAAAATAAATAAAAATAAAAAGAACGATGAAAAAACGTAGAAAATAATATAATAAAAATTTTTAAGAAATACGAAAGTTTGAAGAACAATAAAAACAAAAGACAATCGAAGTTAAGGCACGTTTCTATAATTAATGAACAAAAAAAGATGAATTAAAAAAAAGCTTTCTGGAAGGAAAGGCGACGAAACAAAGAAAACAAATTAATAAAAATTAAAAAATAATCAAATTAAAAAAATAAATAAAAACAACACAATTTAACAGTTTAACAAATTTTTAAAAAAAATAAGTAAAATAAAAAGAACGATGAAAAAACAAGAAAAAAAATAAATAAAAATAAAAAGAACGATGAAAAAACGTAGAAAATAATATAATAAAATTTTTTAAGAAATACGAAAGTTTAAAGAACAATAAAAACAAAAGACAATCGAATTTAAGGCACATTTCTATAATTAATGAACAAAAAAAGATGAATTAAAAAAAGCTTTCTGGAAGGAAAGGCGACGAAACAAAGAAAACAAATTAATAAAAATTAAAAAATAATCAAATTAAAAAAATAAATAAAAACAACACAATTTAACAGATTAACAAATTTAAATAAAAATAAGTAAAATAAAAAGAACGATGAAAAAACAAGAAAAAAAAATAAATAAAAATAAAAAGAACGATGAAAAAACGTAGAAAATAATATAATAAAATTTTTTAAGAAATACGAAAGTTTAAAGAACAATAAAAACAAAAGACAATCGAATTTAAGGCACATTTCTATAATTAATGAACAAAAAAAGATGAATTAAAAAAAGCTTTCTGGAAGGAAAGGCGACGAAACAAAGAAAACAAATTAATAAAAATTAAAAAATAATCAAATTAAATAAATAAATAAAAACAACACAATTTAACAGATAACAAATTAAAAAAAAAATAAGTAAAATAAAAAGAACGATGAAAAAACAAGAAAAAAATAAATAAAAATAAAAAGAATGATGAAAAAACGTAGAAAATAATATAATAAAATTTTTTAAGAAATACGAAAGTTTAAAGAACAATAAAAACAAAAGACAATCGAATTTAAGGCACGTTTCTATAATTAATGAACAAAAAAAGATGAATTAAAAAAAAGCTTTCTGGAAGGAAAGGCGACGAAACAAAGAAAACAAATTAATAAAAATTAAAAAATAATCAAATTAAAAAAATAAATAAAAACAACACAATTTAACAGATTAACAAATTTAAAAAAAAATAAGTAAAATAAAAAGAACGATGAAAAAACAAGAAAAAAATAAATAAAAATAAAAAGAACGATGAAAAAACGTAGAAAATAATATAATAAAAATTTTTAAGAAATACGAAAGTTTGAAGAACAATAAAAACAAAAGACAATCGAAGTTAAGGCACGTTTCTATAATTAATGAACAAAAAAAGATGAATTAAAAAAAAGCTTTCTGGAAGGAAAGGCGACGAAACAAAGAAAACAAATTAATAAAAATTAAAAAATAATCAAATTAAAAAAATAAATAAAAACAACACAATTTAACAGATTAACAAATTTAAAAAAAAATAAGTAAAATAAAAAGAACGATGAAAAAACAAGAAAAAAATAAATAAAAATAAAAAGAACGATGAAAAAACGTAGAAAATAATATAATAAAAATTTTTAAGAAATACGAAAGTTTGAAGAACAATAAAAACAAAAGACAATCGAAGTTAAGGCACGTTTCTATAATTAATGAACAAAAAAAGATGAATTAAAAAAAAGCTTTCTGGAAGGAAAGGCGACGAAACAAAGAAAACAAATTAATAAAAATTAAAAAATAATCAAATTAAAAAAATAAATAAAAACAACACAATTTAACAGTTTAACAAATTTTTAAAAAAAATAAGTAAAATAAAAAGAACGATGAAAAAACAAGAAAAAAAATAAATAAAAATAAAAAGAACGATGAAAAAACGTAGAAAATAATATAATAAAATTTTTTAAGAAATACGAAAGTTTAAAGAACAATAAAAACAAAAGACAATCGAATTTAAGGCACATTTCTATAATTAATTAATAAAAAAAATGAATTAAAAAAAAGCTTTCTGGAAGGAAAGGCGACGAAACAAAGAAAACAAATTAACAAAAATTCAAAAATAATCAGATTAAAGAAAAACATAGAAACAACACAATTTAATAGAAAAATAAAAATAAAAAAATTTTAAAAATGAAAAAATAAAGGAAATGAAATATGTAATAGAAATTTTAAATACAGGGCAGGAAAAACAAATCGATTTGAAGCACATTTCAGTAGTTGATAAATAAAATAGAAGTCTGTCTGGAAGGAAAGATGATAAAACAAAAAAAGCAAAATATGCAATGCAAATTCAAAAATAATTAAATTAAAAAATAACAGAAACAAAAGAGAGTCGATTTTACAGTACAATTCGATAGTTAATAATTTTTCTTTGTTTAAAGCTGAAAGCTGGGAAAGGTGACAAAACAATGAACAAAGTTTATACATACACAAAAATGTTCAAAAAATAAATAAATAAAAAAAGCAGAATTCAGTAGATTCGTCGTAAATTAAAGCAAACGAAAATAAACTTCCGGCATGTTTTCATAGATGGCGCTCTTAATTGTCTTGCGACAAAATATAACCCGTCAATAACGATTCGAAATGGGCACCCCGTGTAATCATTTACACTTAATTTATTTTAATGAAAAAAAAAATCTTAAAAAGCGATTTATCCTTAAAGCCCCTGACACATCATTAGTCAGTTTGATCAAACTGGACTGACAAACTAAACTAATGACATCACATGACGTCATGGAAACAAATTTTCTAAATTTTAGGGGCGCCTCTATATCCATCAGTCAGCTTGATCAAACTTGCCTTATGATTGGTAGATTTAAATGCACAGGAAGAGGCGCGAAACGGAAGTCTAACGTCTAACCTAACCTATAAGGCTAACACTGCCACTGCTTTTTTTGTAGAATGTAAAGTTTTCATCGTGTCATCAAGTTTGCATTTGTTATGTTATGACCAGACTTCGGACATTCCGGAGCGTTGCCGTGGCTACGCAACAGACACTTTTCATTGGTTTTCGGATTGCGTAACCATGGTAATGCTCCGGTATGTCCGAAGTCTGGTTATGACTTAATTTTGACAATGGGTTTAGGAAAGTGCAAAAAATGAAAGTGACAATTTTTTTTAATCATTCATGTATATTCAGTGAAACAGATGTATGTACAATAAAATTGTTCCTACTCGCTAGTGTCAATCAATCGAAAAAGCTATAAGATTTGAAAATCTCTTCGCAAATTACACTTTGGCCTGTATTCTCATCCAGGCTTGTTTGTCCTCGGTGTTTGTGAATAAATTCCTCTTAAATTATCCGAATTTCCGGCACGTCACAAATGAACGGCTTCTAGTGAATGCGCTTTCGCAAGTGACGTGTCTTCTCGTCGACATTTCTTATTGCAAGGATTACAACTAAAGGAATTATCATCGGTTGCTTCTCGCCGGCGTGTGTTAACTTGTGATTTTTTAACAAGTCGCGTCGTCGGCATCAATAATCTTGACGGCGGTGTGCGTTAGCAAGTGGCGTTTCAAACTTTCTTTATGCCGGAACTTTCTATTGCAAAGAGCACAAATGAACGACTTCTCACTGTGTATTAATTTGTGCGTCCTCAAAGTTCCGAGGAGTGCGCATTTATAATCGCAAAGATCACAACTAAACGGTTTCTCGCCGGTATGTGTTCGCATATGATCCTTCAAAGTTTCACTCCGTCGGGTTCGATAAGCGCAAGCTTTACAACTGAACGGCTTCTCGTCGGAGTGCGTTAACTTGTGCCTGTTTAAATCTCTCAATTGATGACATTTATAATCGCAAAGGTCACAGCTGAACGGCTTCTCGCCGGCGTGTGTTAATTTGTGGTTTTTTAAATTTACCGATTTCCGGCACTTGTAATCGCAAATATCACAACTGAACGGCATCTTGCCGGTGTGCGTTAATTTGTGGTCTTTCAAATTCCCGAGGAGTGCGCATCTGTAATCGCAAAGATCACAACTAAACGGCTTCTCGCCGGTATGAGTTCGCATATGCCCCTTCAAGTAAGCACCGTGTCGAGTTTGGAAATCGCAAACGTTGCAACTGAACGGCTTCTCGTCAGCGTGTGTGAGCTTGTGTCTTTTTAAACTTACGGACTGTATGCATTTATAATCGCAAAGGTCACAACTAAACGGCTTCTCGCCTGTATGCGTCCGCAAATGTCCCCTCAAGTAGTCACTGTGTCGAGTTTGGAAACCGCAAACACTACAACTGAACGGCTTCTCGGCAGTGTGTGTCATCTTGTGCCTTCTTAAGCTTACGAGCTGTTTGCATTTATAATCGCAAAGGTCACAACTGAACGGCTTCTCGTCGGTGTGCGTTAATTTGTGCGTTTTCAAACTTCCGAGGATTGAGCACGTGTAATCGCAAAGGTCACAACTAAACGGCTTCTCGCCGGTGTGTATTCGCATGTGCGTCTTTAAATGATGACGGTGTCGGGCACGATAATCGCAAAGGTTACAGCTGAAAGGTTTCTCACCGGAGTGTGTTAACTTGTGCTCCTTCAAATTTTCGAACTGTTGGCATTTGTAATCACTGCTACGTGTCGACATAGATACAGGAGACTCTGTTTCAGACTTGAAAATTCGTTGGCACCTGAAATAAAACTAGTTTTAATAATTTTTACATAAGTACTTCGCTAATATTCTACATGGTACACGACGAATAAAATACTATTGTCACTATTAGAGTTATAAACCGCAATGAATTTTTAATCCAATCTGTCAAGAGTAAATTAGAAATGCCGCTCTGGACTACAACTACAAAGTGCGTAATTAACAACGAATCTCCTTAAGCTCAATTTAATTGAGTTCGTTGCGAAACGATCAACTTTACAGCTTGGCTCGATTCTAACTCGTTACTGCGACTAACTAACAGTCGAAATAAACTCAAAATCAAAATTTTATAATAATAAAATCAATTCTTCCGATAATCCACAACGTACAGCATGGAAAATCGTAGCTGACTTGAATGGCAAGGATACTTGTTTCAATAATATAACACTGAATATAAATAGTGAATTAATATCTGATCCGAAAGTAGTTGTAAATCATTTTAATGAATTTTTCATTCAAGCCCCTGTAAGTCTAGTAGATAGTATTCCTAATACACAATCTAAAATTAAACATAACATAATACGTAACGATCACAGTATGTCTGCATTTCATGTTGTGAAATGAAGTGATTAATTTTTTCTTGAAATTAAAAAATAAATGGTCGAGTGGTCCGGATGGTATTCCTTTAAAAATAATTAGAGATATGTGTTTCATTTTGGCAAAACCATTTACTCACTTGATTAATTGTAGTTTTGATGAAGGTGTATTTCCGTCAGCTTTGAAACTAGCGGCAGTATGTCCAATCTTTAAAAAGGAGTCCAAAACGAATGTAGAAAATTCGGTATCTCTTATGTCAAGGTTTGCGAAAATATTTGAATATGCGATGCTACACCATTTAAATAACTTTATTATAAAACATAATATTTTAACGGATAAACAACATGGTTTCCGAACCGCACGCTCCACTTTTACTGCAGTAGCACATTTTTATGCAGAAATTCTTAAATACTTAGATAAAGGTCAATGTTCAGTGGGCTTGTTCTGTGACTTGAGTCGAGCATTTGACTGTGTCAATCATAATACACTTTTGGATAAGCTAGAATATTATGGCATTCGTGGCACTGTTCATAATTGGTTTAAAACCTACTTACAAGATCGTTCACAATATGTAACATTAAGATATTTTGATGAATCTAGCCAGATTGTCAGTAATGTTACATCAAATATTTTATCTACGGGTGTGGGAGTACCACAGGGTTCCATTTTGGGTCCTGTGTTATTCCTACTCTACATTAATGACATAGTAAGCGGAGTAGCGTGCAGTGACGTCGTTTTATACGCCGATGATACTTCTGTACTTGTCAAAGGTGAAACAACTCAAACTGTTCAGAAAGAACTAAATGATACCACAAACCAGTTAGTTGAATACTTTCATGTAAATTCATTATATTTAAATCCCAGCAAAACTAGTTACACTGTGTTTCATACTTCCCGCAATAAAAATTCTTCAATTAATTATAATTTAAATACTATAAATCTGACACTCAAAAATTTTTAGGTATTCATTTTCAAGATGATTTGGAATGGAAAACGCATTGTAATTTTGTGACAAGTAAAATCAGTCCTTTATGTTTTCAAATAAGAGTTCTAAAAGATATTCTCAGTAAAGAGTCAATTTTATCTTATTACTTTGCTCAAGTGCAATCTCTTCTGACATACGGAATTTGTCTATGGGGAGTTTCTTCTCACAGCAGTATTGTCTTTGTAGCACAAAAAAGAATTTTACGAATAATAAAAGGAGTGCCCTTTGGTACTACCTGTAAGCCAATTTTCAAAAAATATGGAATCTTAACATTATATGGCCTGTATTATTATGAGCTTTTAATTTATATTTTTAAAAATAAAGACAAATTTATTAAAAACGATTTTCATCACAATTACCTTACACGTAATAAAGAAAATTTCTGCTTACCGTTAAACAGGCTCTCAATGTCGCAAAAATCGCCCAATTATATGGGTATTAAAGCATACAATGTGCTCCCCGAGAGATTTAAATTATTAAGTAACGTCTCAACATTTAAGAGAGAAATCAAATCATACCTCTTAGATAAGTGTCTATATACACTCGACGAATTTTTTATGTGATAATTAATGATTAATTCTGTGATAATTAGGTGTTCTGTTTGTCATATCTGTTTTAATTTATTGTTTATATTATTTGTTACTCATACACATTTACATTATATTTTTTGACAATGTCGAAGTTTCTTGTGAAACATATGACAAATAAATTGAAATTGAAATAAGAAGGAATTAGCTAATCGTTAATTGTGAAACAAAATCTTGACGGAAACATTAGTGCGAATTTCAGCCAAAAGGCAATGTAATGCAAAAACAGAAGCGATTCAAATTTCGGTCTGAATCCTAGCTAATAGACTTTCTGTTTTGGTTAAATCCGCTAGAATCGTTAGCAAAGTGAATTGCTAATGGTTCTTGCTAAAGTTACAATGAATATTTGTGCAATAATTTAATGAATTTAACTAATAGACAGACTGAGGAGACGGAATAGAATTCCGGGAGTACGCTTAGTTGACAGAATAGAGTTCCGGGGTGTGCTACAAAAAATATTTCTAGCCAAAGTTCGAAAGTAGAAGTGGAACGCGAATTTGACTAATTAACTAATAGCTTAGTACAAGCATTAGCTAGACTAAAGCTTAAGAGATTATGACTTCGAGTCAGAGTATAATTAGTTGATGGTCTAAGTTGAAGTCATAGCCTGTCGTGAAAACAAATTTAGCTAATAGACCAAAACTTTCATCAGACTTCGAACAGAAAAGCTTTGCTCAAATAAAAGCAGAAAGTTATACTTAAGTAAAACAATATCTTCCAGAACTCTCCACATTAGAGCTTAAAAGGCGTGGCAGACCAAGTAGCTAATAGAATCATATGTATGTAAAACTATCAAAGCCAAATGTACCTATACACCAATAGATGAATAATTGAGGAAGAAAACAGCACATATCTTGCTTTCTTTAACCAGTAGAATAATTTCGGTTATACATTTGGATATAATTCAAAAAATAGATCAAGTTAGTTAATAGGGTTTTGCTAAAGGTATCCGGTTGCTACGCGGACGTCTTATCTTAGTCATTAAATTAAAAAAAAACGCTATCTCGACGCATGGCACACCATTTAGTGTTTTTTTTTGTCGCAGACGATAAAAAAACTGCGAATTTTTGGCTCGTCACGCTAGAGCCGATTGAGGAAAAGACGAACGTCCTCGAAGGCCGCGTGTTATAATATAGGTTATCGCCCGTCTAAATCCAGAGCTTCATTTATCGAATTGTGTCAATGTGAATGTCACACACGCAGACACATCTGGGGAACGGAAAAAAAATTAATTTTTTTTTCGAAGTAAACCCCAACGCTTCCACCAAATCAAGATTATTCTATTAGCTAAGATAAACGTGGTCTACTATTTTAAAAAAGGATGATTCAATTTTTTTTATTAACTTTGCGTAAGATTCTATTAGCTATTAATATCATCGAATTCCTAAATTGCCAAGTTAATTATAAACCGATTTTTATTTTACAGATTACAGAATAAAGGTTCAATTAGACATTAGATGCCCTAATCAAAAAGCTAAAAGACTACTTTATAGTTAGCTAACATACTATAGTTGGCAAACTACATAAATGAAAAATTCACAAAACTCAATTTATCTATTAGCTAGTAAAATGTACTATTAAAGATGTGTTATAAATGGTGAGTGTCCTCCCACGTCTTACAACAGTTCTGTTCATGATACTGCATTACAGCATTTTCTCTTTTCACTGAGAGGACTAAAAATTACACAGACTGTATATCTATTTACAGAGTGCCTCACCCTTGCGCGTGTTTCAAATGTGTTTGCAATTTTTTCACGTATGAATTTTTTGTGCCCCTTTTTGACCTATCCTAGTTCTGTCAGTAGACTATCAATCAACGTCGCGTCGGTTAAATGTATTAATTTAAATTATGTAATAAGGCCCAGTTGTGCAATGAGAGTTTAATTTTAAGCTGAAACTTAAACCCATGACAACGATTATTTCCACAACTGTTGTTAAGGATTTAAGCTAAGGCTTAAAGTTAAGCTGGAATTGTACAGTAACAAATGGCAGCCAGGAGACAAACAAAGTATACTTTTGTAAGAATCCAAGCATCTTATAATTGTCAAAAGCAAAGTACGGAAATGAATTCAATGCAACACGACCGCGAGAGAAATCAACCCACATAAAAAAATTATGTATGTGACCTTGGCGACGCGGCGGCTCGTTTATCAAGAACCTTGTCCTAGATGAGACACGATTTTTTCTTCGATTATTGAAGTTACTTTATTTATAACGTTAACAACCGGCTTCCTAATTTCGTTACCGTTACGAGCGACGACGGACGCTCTCGCTTCCTAGGCCAATTTTAATGGATCGTCCGAAAATTATCAGAACGTGTTAATAGTCGCTGTTATGTTTCTTTTATGACACGGTCGTTTCAACACTCCTCCTACGAAATTAAAATTTCAGTCCTATCTTTAGGAATGCTGCCATTTATACAAGTGACAAGGGGCAACTGATGATAAGTAATAATAGTTTACAGTTTATCATTTCCAAACCCTAACTCGTTCGAAAAGATTTCTATGCGAAAATGGAGCAAGAGTTTTCGAACGCACCCTCGTATTTTCAAATTTTCTGAACGTACCCCAACTCACGCCTCAATGAAGAAATTATATTAATTGCTTGAAACCACATATACATAACGCACTCTTTCATTGTATCAGTCTTAGTAGGACATGAAAGAAAATTTGATACTTGATTGATTTGACGAAAAAAAAAGAATCATACATTTAAGTACGGAATTGTTTCTTTTTTTTTAAATAAACGTGTACAAGATTTGTGGGCGTTCTCTAAAATCTGAATAAGTTTTCTGAATGTATTTTCACATTCACGGCTAAACTAATTTTCTGAACGTATCTCAATAGAAAGAAAAACTTGCCCTTTCTGAACGCGACCTTACATTGGGCTGTATTTTTTATAAAACAGCAGAAAATTTAAAGCGAATTGGCTAATCTGTTTATTGAATTTGGACGCACTCGAATTTTCTGAACGTATTCCATTGTTGAATCAAAGCGGCAATAGTTAAACTCTCGTTGCTACATTGAATCAATTTTCTGAAGCACGATTTTTGAAACTTTCAGTTTTTTAATGTACTCGGTTAAGCTGTCTGAACACACCCATAAAAGTACAAGCAATAAAATTTTTGGACCTGCTTTTTGATGCAACGAACATTTTGAGGGGTCCTTTGATTTGTGGAGAATCTGAACGCACCCACATTTCCTGAGTGTAATCTAAGTGTAAATGAATTTCTAAGATACATTAATACGTCGAATAAATTTCTTTTGTTGTTGACGGAAATGTTTCAAATTTCAGTTTGTCAACAATCTGAAATCGGAAATTTTCTGAACGTATTTCTATGTCGAATAAACTTTGTCATTATCATGTATTAGGTAAATTTTCTGAACGTATTCTTCTCAGGTCGGATAACCTTTCTTTTTAATATTGGACTCCTTGACGTTTTCAGAATTTATGATCCGTGAAGAATCTGGATGTTTTCAAACTTTGTGAACGCACCCCAATACTGATTGTGAGCAAATTTTTTTAAAAAAATTCTGAATTTGTGACCCCCCCCCTCCGTCGAATGCATTTTTGAATAAATTATAGTATACTTTGGATTGTTTTGGGAATATTGAACTCGTTGATGTTTTAATTTTTTTTTTTTTGTGAAGAATCTGGACGTACTCAAACTTTCTGAACGCATCCCAATAGCGAGTTAATTGTTCGAACGCATTGTTTTCGTTATGAAAACAATTTGACATTTTAAAAACGTTCCCTAAGATTTGAATAAATTCTCTGAACGTGTACCTTCGCTTCTGAACTAATTTTCTGAACTAACTCGACGGAAAAGTTCTATTTTCCTGAGCGCGACCTCAATTAATTGATTGTCTTTTGTTTTCCTTTGACTTTATCAATTGAATTTCATTATTTTCAATATTGACTTTTCTTTCTAAAATATTACAGACAGTATAATTTGTTGTTTGTTCTGTTCAATCAACTTATTTTTCTTATCATAAATGAGTTCATATAAAGACGCGTTTAGAGTATTCAGGCAGGCATTAACCGTGGGGTGTGTTCGGAAACTCCAAGGTCAAAGACATAAAACCTACGACGTATGAATGAATCGTTTTCCTGTCAAGTAATGGTAATATTTAAATATAAAAATATACAGGGTGTCCCAACAGTGTGTTCTTGGGCTATATCTCGATAACTACTAAAAATACAAAAAAGTCTTCAAGACAGTTTTGCTCTTAGTTTTAGAGCTCTAGAATATAAAATTATTTTCATCTATACAGAGTGAATCGAAACAGTGGTGCCAGACACAACTTTTTAGTTCAACCGGCACACTCTACACAGGGTGACCGCCGAGGTATCCGAGATACTTCCTATATGAATTCTATGACTAATGGGTAGTTGCTAAAGAGTAAATTACAGCAACTTGGCTGAGATTAGAAAAAAATTGTAGATTGTCAAGTTCGTTAATTGTCAGCATTGACAGTTGTTTTTTTTTTATTTTTTGCGTCACTTTTCGTCTCCAATGAAGCAATAAGAAAAACGAAACAAAAATCGTCTACCAGTGTTTATTTTGTTTCAAATGATAATGTAACTAAAAAACAAAGAGCATCGAGCTGAAACAAACGCCATCTCCGACGCTTTCATTTGTCATTAAATGGAAAAAAAATTGTTGTGTACGTCTGCATGTCTCGGCTTAACAAGTGTCCGAGAACACACCCTGTATATTTGCTTCATATTATTAAAGAAAATACGCTTAAAATATTTTATTTATGAGCTTGTCAACTTATGAAAATGACGACACTGTACATTAAGGTACATAATTAATACACAAACTAAATTTACATAAATTATATGCATATACGTATACAACACTCAATTACCCCTAGAAGTAGTGGAGAGTAAATTAAAAACTAGCGCAAGCCTGCCGATCTACAGGTGTTCTTAAATATTCCGACAGGATAATAAATTGAATGAAAAATTAAAACTCAATTCTATGTCTCTTATTGTTCGTGATATTGTCGACCAATTTTTTTTTTTTACCAAAAACATGACCAGCAGTTAAAACACATTACAGGTGTGTCTAATAATTTTATTCTCATTGCTTCTCGTCGGTGTGAGTTCGCATGTGGCGTTTCAAATGCAAAAGTTGTCCGAATTTTCGATCGCAAAGACCACCAAAAAAAAAGGCTTCTCGCCAGTAAGTGTAAATTCGTCGGCCTTTAGATTTCCTAACTTTCGGCACTTATAATCGCAAAGGTCACAACTGAACGGCTTATCGCCGTTACGTTGTAACTTATACATATGTAAGTTCTTCTCTTGTAAAGGTGTAGTGTGAGGTTAGCAGACCATGTAAGTGTAACATCGTTCAATTCTATTAATCTATGTAGGGGAGCTTGGGGTAAGTTGACGAACAGTGTAAGATGACGAAGCGGCAAAATTAGTTTCCCTATAAACAATTGGGATATAATGGTTGCTTTTTCTAATTAGGCAACATATAGCGGTATAACTTTAAACACAGTCAGGCTCGATTTCTGTTGTAATTGGTTGTTATCCTAGAATCTTTAATAACGTATAATGCAACTATAACTTTTTATTGTTGGTAATTAGTAAAAAAACAAGTGAAATAAATAGTAGGAGGGAACTTAGTGTAATAATCTCTAATGAGTAGACATTTAAAAATGTAACTACATAATTAGATTTACTTTATTTATTTCCGTTATGTAATTTATGAAAATTTTGTTTGTCCAATACTTTAAAGGACAAGTTGGCAGAGGAAAGATGGCGAACTCACCAACTTACCCCGTGGTATTTTGCACGGGGTAAGTTGGTGAATTTGTCGTAAGTTGCAAGTAACATAAGCCCTTGGGATATAAGACCTCTTCCTAAAGCCAACTGCGAAATGACAGTAAACAAAAGAAAGAAGTATTTACCTCTTATAATAGCATCAACAGTGAAAAACCAACTACAAGAGAAAGAACAAGCAAACAGCAAAAAGAAATTAAAAGGAAGAATAAAACATTAAAGATAGGAAAAGCATACAAAACGAGTAGTGGAAAAGCGAAAGAAAGAGTGAAATCAGTAAGACATTCATCAGAAGACGAAGACGATGTCGTTTGCCCAGGTTGTCGAGAACGTTTTGAAGATCCTTCGAATGAGGGTTGGATCAAATGTTCAATATGTAGGCAGTGGTGGCATGAACAGTGTTCAAATTATGAAGAAAATATTTTTATTTGCGATTTTTGTTCTTAACTTTTAATTTCAAGATTATATTGCTTATTACGTTTTTTAGTTTTGTTATTGTTAAGAAAAAAAAATGTACTTGTGTTATTTATCGAATAAATGCTAATTTATGTTCAAATATTACACTTCTGTCATTTGCCATGTTACCCCAATAGGTTAACCAACTTACCCCGTGCGTTGGGTAAGATGGCGAATTTTATATTTTTGATAAGAGAGGGTATAATTTAGTTCCATTTTTATTGAAAAAAACCTTACATGCAAGATTTGCTTATATGGTTAGTTAATTCATACTGTATTTTTCATAAATCTTGGATATTTATTCGTAGAGGAAAATCACTGAAAACTGTTAACATCGTCAACTTACCCCAAGCTCCCCTACAATATATTATTTAAGCTATGCCCATGACCCCTGTATCGTTTTATATCGTAACGATATTAAACCACTAGTTCAATTAAACTAATTTAAGACGTGAGACATGTTTGTCCTCGGTATTTGTGAATAGATGCCTCTTGAATTATCCGAATTCCTGGCACGTCACAAATGAACGGTTTCTAGTGAATGCGTTATCGTAAGTGACGTTTCAAACCATCTTCTCGTCGACATTTTCTATCGCAAGGATTACAACTAGTGGACTCATCATCGGTTGCTTCTCGCCGGCGTGCGTTCACTTCTGATTTTTTAACAGGTCGCGCCGTCGGCATTTATAATCTTGACGTTGTGCGTTGGCAAGTGGCGATGGCGTTTCAAGCTTCCTTTATGTCGGAACTTTTTATTGCAAACATCACAACTGAACGACTTCTCGCTAGTGTGTATTAACTTGTGCGTCTTCAAATTTCCGAGGAGTGCGCATTTATAATCGCAAAGATCACAACTAAACGGTTTCTCGCCGGTATGTGTTCGCATGTGCTCCTTTAAAGTCTCACTCCGTCGGGTTTGGTAACCGCAAACGTTACAACTGAACGGCTTCTCGTCGGTGTGCGTTAACTTGTGCCTTTTTAAACTTATCAACTGTTGACATTTATAATCGCAAAGGTCACAGCTGAACGGCTTCTCGCCGGTGTGTATTAACTTGTGGGTTTTTAGATTCCCTAATTTTCGGCATTTGTAATCGCAAATATTACAACCGAACGGCTTCGCGCCGGTGTGTGTTAATCTGTGCTCTTTCAAATTTCCGAGGAGCGCGCATTTGTAATCGCAAAGATCACAACTGAACGGTTTCTCGCCGGTATGCGTTCGCATGTGCCCCTTCAAACATTGACTCCGACGGGTTTGGTAACTGCAAAGATTGCAACTGAACGGCTTCTCGCCGGTATGCGTGAACTTGTGTCTTTTTAAACTTACGAACTGTAGGCATTTATAATCGCAAACGTCACAACTAAACGGCTTCTCGCCGGTGTGTGTTCGCATATGCCCCTTTAAATGATGATTGTATCGGGTTCGATAACCGCAAGTGTTACAACTGAAAGGCTTCTCGTCGGAGTGTGTTAACTTGTGCTTATTCAAGTTTCCGAGGAGTGAGGATTTGTAATCGCAAAGATCACAACCAAGCGTCTTTTCACTACCACGTATCGACGACATACATCCGGGAGATTTAAATGTAGTGCTGCGTTCGGTTGCAGTTTCACACTTGACAATCCGTTGGCATCTGAAATAAAACGAGTTTTAACAATTTTTTTCATTACGTCATCGTGTTTGCATTTGTTAGGTTATGACCGAGCTTCGGACATTTCGGAGCGTTGCCATAGCTCCGCAGTTTTCATTGCTTTTCGTATTGCGTAACCATGGGAAAGCCCCGAAATGTCCGAAGTCTGATTATGACTTAATTTTGACAATGGGTTTAGGAAAACGCAGAAAATAAAAATTACAATATATTTTATTATTCATGTATACTCAGTGAAACAGATGTATGTATGTACAATTGTTCCTACTCGCTACTGTCAGAAAATCGAAAACGCTGTAAGATACTAAAATCTCTTCGCAAATTGAACTATGCCCAGTATTCTCATCCTACTTACAAGTAGGATGTGAAAAGAACGTCCGTTGTCACGGTAATTTCCGAGGAGTGTGCATTTATAATCGCAAAGGTCACAACTAAACGGCTTCTCGCCGGTATGTGTTCGCATATGCCCCTTCAAACATTGACTCCGTCGGGTTCGGTAACTACAAAGATTGCAACTGAACGGCTACTCGCCAGTGTGTGTGAACTTGTGTCTTTTTAAACTTGCGAAATGTAGGCACTTATAATCGCAAAGGTCACAACTGAACGGCTTCTCGCCGGTGTGTGTTAATTTGTGGGTTTTTAAGTATACTGATTTTCGGCACTTGTAATCGCAAATATTACAACTGAACGGCTTCTCGTCGGTGTGTATTAATTTGTGTTGTTTCAAAGCTCCGAGGTGCGAGCATTTGTAGTCGCAAATATCACAACTAAACGGCTTCTCGCCGGTATGTATTCGCATATGCTCCTTCAAGGATCCACTCCGTTGGGTTTGGTAACCGCAAATATTGCAACCGAAAGGTTTCTCATCGGTGTGTATCAACATGTGCCTCTTCAGATATTTCTTTTGTAGGCATTTATAATCACAAAGGTCACAACTGAACGGCTTCTCGCCGGTGTGTGTTAATTTGTGGGTTTTTAAATTCCCTAACTGTCGGCATTTGTAGTCGCAAATATTACAACTGAACGGCTTCCGGTCGGTGTGTGTTAATTTGTGCTCTTTCAAATTCTTGAGGAGTGCGCATCTGTAATCGCAAAGATCACAACTAAACGGCTTCTCGCCGGTGTGTGTTCGCATATGCCCCTTCAAACATTGACTCTGTCGGGTTCGGTAACTGCAAAGATTGCAACTGAACGGCTTCTCGCCAGTGTGTGTGAGCTTGTGTCTTTTTAAACGTAGGAACTGTCGGCATTTATAATCGCAAAGGTCACAACTGAACGGCTTTTCGCCGGTATGTGTTCGCATATGCCCCTTTAAATGACTATTGTATCGGGTTCGATAGCCGCAAGTGTTACAACTGAAAGGCTTCTCGTCGAAGTGTGTTAACTTGTGCTTATTCAAATTTCCGAGGAGTGAGGATTTGTAATCGCAAAGATTACAACCAAACGTCTTTTCACTACCACGTATCGACGACGTACATCCAGGAGATTTAAATGTAGTGCTGCGTTCGGTTGTAGTTTCAGACTTGAAAATCCGTCGGCATCTGAAATAATACTAGTTTTAACAATTTTTTTCATTATGTCATCGAGTTTGCATTTGTTATATTATGACCGAAGTCTGATTATGACTTAATTTTGACAATGGGTTTAGGAAAACGAAGAAAATAAAAATTACAATTTATTTTATCATTCATGTATACTCATTGAAACAGATGTATGTATGTGTGTACAATTGTTCTTACTCGCTACTGTCAGTAAATGGAAACCGCTGTAAGATTTAAGAATCTCTTCGCAAGTTGAGCTTTGGCCCGTATTCTCATCCTGTGATTAATTGAATGACGTGTTTATTTCCCATGACAACGGTCGTCCGTCGCTCTCTTACTCACTAAATTGACTATATCGTTATAACGCTATATCGTTTCTTTCTAATAACAAAAGCTTCCGTTCACTCTGATATCGTTAAATAACTAAAATATTATGAAAGAAATCTTTAAAAGCGAACCAATCCTTATTCGTATTAATTAGCTTCTTCATGCTGTTCATGTTGTTTCATAGCTATTTCTAAGAAGAAGCTTCAAATTATGCAAATGTTAGATTTAATTTAAAAGAATTTGAATATCGTAGTACTTTCCTTATCTGACATTTTAATAAATCGTACGCCTTGGAGAGCTTTCGAGCTGCGTTAAATCTCTTTTCAGATCTAATTATAATTATATTATTAATAATTTGCAATTTTAGGTCAAGAAGGGATCGCAGGACCTCGCGATTTAAATTTTTCATTATATTATTTATTAGCTTACAAAAAATATTTCTGGTGAGTTATTTATCCTCATCATCACATTTCAATTTTGTTTTGTTCACTTGATGTATGCATGAGTAACTTGACAAAGGTAAAGTCTTTAAACATTTAGGCTGTTTTTGAAATGTGTCCGGAATTAACAATTTGACGCATGAAAAAGATCTGTTTCATCTGGACACGTTTAATTATGAACAAAACGAATTTTTTTACATTTTTAAAAGTGATATATGTCTATCACTCAAACATACGGTCAGAAAAGAAATGTAATAAATCGGATAGAATTTAATAAGTTGTTCATTGTATATTAAAAAATGAACGTATATGTAATGGTTGATTGATTTAAGTTGATCAAAATAAATTCTGAAACTGACCATAAATAAAAAAGAAAATTAAAATGAGGGTTTATTCACAGATTGATCTCTCATTACAATGCAGTATAGTATTAAATTTATAATTTTTTTGAATATTCATTTTGGTATTTACGCAGAGGATGTGAAATGGGTAGCATTTAATAAATTTCTTGTCGATTGATTATAAATATTCTTATACAAAGAAGAGGGCTCTTTTAGCACATAATTTAAAGAACGACGCAAATGTATAAATAAAATGTTTTGCATGCAAAAGCAGGCCGAAAAACGTAATTAAGTTATCATCGTTTTACTTAAAAACTTTCCTAATATTCTCCAGGAAATTTCCAACGTTTGCAGCCATTAAAAATTATCATTCTGAAATTCTCGCGAGTTACTTCTCTTAACGGGACGTAATAAAAATCTGTGAAAGAGAAATTCCTCGCTTCTTTATTCAGACGCGTACATTTTACGGGGCCATTTTGAAATTATTCATAATATTATTTCCGGGGAAATTCAAACAAAGAGCAAGAAATGTCAAGCTTTGCTTTTATTACACGGGAATATTCAATTTGTACGCTTGTTCTGACTGGTATGTGTGTGTTTGAATCACATGTAGCAGTAGAAACTGAGTTGACACATAACTTCTTTGACGTTAATTAGAGAAATTTCATCTTTTCTGTGGAGAATTTTGTAGTATATGTCACACGAAGGTAGAATTACAGTAGAACACGAAAAATGAAATTTCTTATTTAACATGATATTTTAAACAGAAATGCAAATTAACTTCTTTTAGTTATTGAGCTTAGTTTTCGAAATACCATGGTAAACCTAAAATAACTAATGTTCGCAAGCTGTCTCTGAATAAAGAACACCACAAATTTATTGTGAAAACTTTAGTAGAGGTGTGTGTTTCTTGTCTGCTATTAACTAATTATTTAATTTTTTTTTTTTTTCTCCGGGTTAATTTTTTAAGTTTAACGAATTTTTTAAGATGAGGGAATCGTGTTTGAGTGTCGATAAAAAATTTTCTTCAGCAGAAGAGCTCGAATTGTTCATTGAAAATTACGAAAGAGAAAAATGTATACAACTGTGGAAAAGAGATGCTAAAACGATTGAACATATGCGGCAAACATGCCCTGGAAAATTAAAAATGCACTATTATCCTTTAAAGTAAGTATTATTCTTTAACTTTTGCCTGTTATATGGGTGGTAGAAAATTTAAATCTAAAAGCAAAGGCATTAAAAAAATACAACATTCAGAGATAATTGTTCAATGTCAATTAAATTATTACTTGTTGTTGGTAGATACCGTGAAAAGAAATAAAAGTTTCCTATAATATTTTTTTTTTAAGTTTTGAGATAAAATTTAATCGCGACTTTGTTAAAGACAACTTTAATCAGAAGACGAGAATACGGGCCTATGTATTTAAATTCTTCTAGATCTAGTAACGCCGTGCTAACCGCAAGCGAAAATGCACAATGCCAATTAATATAATAATATAAACATGAAATGTGAATATCAGCTTTTGAAACAAAAGGCTTATGAATTTTCGAACGTTACATACAAGGTTTATTATAAGGTTGTATGTATAAGCCTGTGGAACTCATCATCGGTTGCTTCTCGCCGGCGTGTGTCAACTTATGATTTTTTAACAAGTCGAGCCGTCGGCATTTATAATCTTGACGTTGTGCGCTAGCAAGAGGCGATGGCGTTTCAAACTTCCTTTATGTCGGAACTTTTTATTGCAAACATCACAACTGAACGACTTCTCGCTAGTGTGTACTAATTTGTGCATGTTCAAGTTTCCGAGGAGTGCGCATTTATAATCGCAAAGATCACAACTAAACCGTTTCTCGCCGATATGTGTTCGCATATGCTCCTTCAAAGTTTCACTCCGTCGGATTTGGTAACCGCAAACGTCACAACTGAACGGCTTCTCGTCGGTGTGCGTGGACTTGTGCCTTTTTAAAGTTCTCAAATCTCGACATTTATAACCGCAAAGGTCACAGCTGAACGGCTTCTCGCCGGTGTGTTTCAATTTGTGGACTTTCAAATTTCCTAACTGTCGGCATTTGTAGTCGCAAATATTACAACTGAACGGCCTCTCGCCGGAGTGTGTTAATTTGTGCTCTTTCAAATTTCTGAGAAGTGCGCATCTGTAATCGCAAAGATCACAACTAAACGGCTTCTCGCCGGTGTGTGATCGCATATGCCCCTTCAAACATTGACTCCGTCGGGTTCGGTAACTGCAAAGATTGCAACTGAACGGCTTCTCGCCAGTGTGTGTGAACTTGTGTCTTTTTAAACTCACGAAATGTAGGCACTTATAATCGCAAAGGTCACAACTGAACGGCTTCTCGCCGGTGTGTGTTAATTTGTGGGTTTTTAAGCTTACTGATTTTCGGCACTTGTAATCGCAAATATTACAACTGAACGGCTTCTCGTCGGTGTGCGTTAGTTTGTGTTGTTTCAAACTTCCGAGGTGTGAGCATTTGTAGTCGCAAAGGTCACAACTAAACGGCTTCTCGCCGGTATGTATTCGCATATGCTCCTTCAAGGATTCACTCCGTTGGGTTTGGTAACCGCAAATAATGCAACCGAAAGGTTTCTCGTCGGTGTGTACCAACATGTGCCTCTTCAGATATTTCTTTTGTAGGCATTTATAATCGCAAAGGTCACAACTAAACGGCTTCTCGCCGGTGTGTGTTTGCACATGCCTCTTCAAATGTCCACTGTGTCGGGTTTGGAAGCCGCAAATATTACAACTGAAAGGCTTCTCGTCGGAGTGTGTTGACTTGTGCTTTTTCAAATTTCCGAGGAGTGAGCATTTGTAATCGCAAAGATCACATCTAAACGTATTTTTACTGCCACGCATCGACGACGTACATTCAGGAGATTTAAATGTAGTGCTGCGTTTGGTTGTAGTTTCAGACTTGAAAATCCGTTGGCATCTGAAATAAAACTAGTTTTAACAAATTTTAGATGCTTCGTGATCATCGATTGTTACAAGAATGGCGAAAGGTAAAATAGAAAACTTCAAAATTGCAAAAACTAATATCAAGTTTTCATTATGTCATCAAATTTGCATTTGTTGTATTTATGACCGGACTTCGGACCATAAATACGCAATGAGTGGATGCTTTTCATTTATTTTCGTATTACGTAACCATAGTAACAAATCAAACTGATTTTAACAATTCTTTAATAGAAATAATTAAAGTACTGTCGCACTATAAATAGCAATTATAAGTCTTATGTTGTATCACTTACGTTACGAATAACGTACACGTTAAGTGGCTCATATGTTAGAATTTTCAAGGTGTTTTACAGTTAGCTCTGATAGAGCACTTGAAAATGCAATAGAAAAGTAAGTTTGGTTTGTTTAAAAGTCCATTTTTTACAAATGCGTTTACGTTTATATTTTTAGTAATGATACAAAAATACAAAGAAGACTTTTACGTCACACCAGTGATCCTTTTCAGCTAAGAGAAGAAGTATTTCAGAAGCATTTCCGTCTGTCGAAAGGATGTACAAGGCATTTGATTGAAATGTTGCGGCCACATTTACAACAGGGTGAAAGAATTACTGCTTTATCTGTTGAAATGAAAGTAACTTAATAAAGTAAATTATTAGAAGCAGAATTTTAAGTTATTTTTTTTCTAGATTTTAAGTGCACTTGTATTTTTTAGTAGTGGAAGTTATCAAAGATGTGTTGCACAAAATTTTTATCTAGCTGTTGAGCAGTCTAGATTCAGCAGAATTCTTTCCGAGGTTATTAATGCGATGGTGGATAATTTGCTTGGGGAATATATAAAATTTCCACAAACAGAAATGTAATGCAATGGAATCAAAGAAACGTAATATTTAATTACCATTGACATATTGGTGCTATTCAATGATTTTTTTTTTGTTATAGGTTTCATGAAAAGTTTCATTTCCCTGGAATAATAGGGGCAATAGATTGTACACATATAGCAATAATTGCCCCTGCTACCGAGGACCCTGTCCATCCAGGGCTGGCTTACTTTAATCGTAAAGGCTTTTACAGCCTTAATGTGCAAATGGTAAGTAAATTAACATGTATAAAACGAATTCTCAGATATAGTTTAATAATACATTTTTGGAACTTGCAGATATGTGATGCAAATTTAAAAATTTTAAATTGCAACGCACGTTTTCCTGGTTCCACACATGATTCAGCCATTTGGGGTATGAGTGAAGTAAAAAGACATCTTGAAGATAAATATTTAAACAATGACTTAAATGCATCATGGTTAATTGGTTTGTAATATTTATTATGCTAAATTAAATTGCTTCATAAGTTTTAACTTGTTAGGTGACTCAGGATATCCACTACAGCCATGGCTTTTAACCCCAATTGAAGGAGCTGAACCAAATTCACCTCAAGGGCGATACACAAGACAACATATTTTAGCAAGGAATGTGATAGAAAGGTCTTTCGGGGTATTAAAACAAAGAATCCGATGTCTTTTGAAACACCGAGTCCTTCACTATACCCCAGAGAAGGCTGCCAAAATAGTATTGTCCTGTGTTATATTACATAATATTGCAATACAACAGGGAATACAAATTCCAGAAGACGTGGAAGAGGAATTAAATGAGCCTGCGGGCAATGTAGAAGCAAATCATGGTTTGCTATAAGCCCTCTCTCATTTATTATGAATTACATTTCAATTTTATTTGCAGCTCCAAATTATTTAAATGAGGGTAGACGTACACGAAATACAATTATTGAAAGGTATTTCTCTGATTGAAGAACTGTACTTTTGAGTTTATAATAATTAGTAAACTGGGGATTATCGGGCTCCTCTGTTACTTATGATTCAAATTCAATTGGTGTAGTGCGGTTGTGCAGCTTCGCTGTGCACGTAACTTCTGTACTTCTATACACAAGTCATATGTAAGTACAGCAAAGCTGAGCGAACTTTCTGAGCTGAGTGAAAATTATTCAAAAGCGATAGAGGAGCCCGATAATCCTCAATTTAATAATGAATATTGTTAAGAATTTAAGTTTTTTTTTTTACGTTTCTGCGGAGTTGCTATCGGTCCAGAGGAAAACAACGCGTGATTCATCTACAGTTACATAAGGATGAAATAACTTCGGCACGGGTTGACACCGAGGACGACAGATCATTTTTGACCGTGTTAAAAAAATCAAGTCGCTAAAAAAAAAGATTATAATTAATTGTCAAATTGAAGTAATTAAAGAGAAAAATAATTGTTCGTGGTAAAAAGTGATTTGTGTTTAATTCTTTCTAATATCAGAAGCGGGATAGTGCCTACAACCTATAAGTGGGTTCCTGTTGTGTGATTTAAATTTGGGAAAATGGCTTCCGTTGAAGACGACTCTGCTAAAACAATATTAGTGGAATTGGTTAAGGTTTTGCAGTCGCAAAGATCTAGCGAACAAGTGGATTTACCATACTTTAGACCTGAAATTAACGAATCCAATAAGTGGGTGAGTCATATTGAAAGTATTAAGAATGAAATGGCATGGTCTGATGTAATGACACTGGCTAAAATTGGCCGATTTATGTTAAACGACGCGAAAAAATGGTACGAGCGTTGGAATCCGGAAAGCAGAGACTGGGCTACTTTTCGTAGCGAATTTGTTGAAGCATTTCCGCCAAAAAGAAATCTTGGACGGCTGCTGGACGAAGCGGTAAAATTTAATAGTACTTCTGTCAACACTTATGAAACATATGTTCATGAAAAATCGGCTATGTTAAAAAACTTACGAGCAAATTGGAGTGAAAATGATTTAGTTGAGTTAATTATTCATGGAATTTCTGAACTTGAAGTACGCAATGCTGCAATAAATACAAATTGCCAAACTATTCCCGAGCTGTTAGTATTTTTATCATCTTTTGTTAAACCATTGCGCAATAATGAGGACCAACATAGAATTACTGGAGAATCTACTTTCTTCAAGAGAAAACATCCAAGTGTGGACAAACAAACAGGTGGATCCGGAAATTCTGCAAAGAAATGTTTCCAATGTGGCAAAATGGGACATATTAAGGCAAACTGTCATGTTAAAAGGACAAAATTATCTTTCGAGACTAAGAATATTTCTCGTGATCGAGGTGAAGCGTCAGTATCTGCTCACAGTCCAAATGATATTTGCACTTTTTGTGCCAAGCGAGGTCACAATAGTTCTAACTGTTTTACTAAAGCCGCCATTGATAAACGTCGGAGTATTAATTTATGTTCTGCAGGGAAACCTACCGGTGCTACTGAGGTTTTCATAGACGGCTATCAATTTTGGGCATTGATTGACACTGGTGCCGATTTGTCTTTGATGTCGGAAAAATTTTTAAACTTGTTTAAAAATAAGAGTCGCTCTTGTGATATTACTTTGAAAGGAATTTCCAACGTTACCATCGACGTATCAAGAATATTTACCGGTTACACCAAAGTTACAGAGGTCGATATCCCTATTACATATGTTTTTGTTCCCGAAAAATGCCTTGATTATGATGTTTTGATTGGCCGTGATATTTTTGAAGATCAGAGATTGATGACAATAACAGATCACCAAGGTTCCCGTGTTGTACGTCGTGAATTACCCGGGATAAATCGCATCTCTGAAGAATTCGATTCTGTGACCTTTGAACTCGATATTCCTCCAGAATTCCGAGATTCAGTGGAAAGGGTTCTTGGTGATTTCAGAGGCATGATAACAAGTGGTAATAAAGTGGGCGCAGTTAATAATGTCAGCTTGAAAATTCGTTTAGAAAAGGATATAATCGTCAATCGTTCACCTTACCGATTGGCTGCCAACGAAAGGGAGGCCGTACGTGAAATGACAGATGATTTATTGGCTAACAACATTATCCGACCGAGTGAATCGCCATTTGCAAGTCCTATACTGCTCGTGAAGAAGAAAGATGGCTCATTTCGGATGTGCGTCGACTTTCGTGAACTCAATCGCGCTACTATTAAAGACAGATATCCTTTGCCCCTGATCGAGGACCAATTAGACAGACTAGGAAAAGGGATGTTTTTTACATCCCTGGACATGGCATCCGGGTTTCACCAAATACCGATCCACGAGGACTCAATCTACAAAACAGCATTTGTGACACCTGATGATCATTTTGAGTATCTGAGAATGCCCTTCGGTCTCGCCAATGCACCTGCTGTTTTTCAGAGAGCCATAAATTTGGCCCTTGGCAAACTAAAGGATACGATTGCCTTGGTTTATTTAGACGACATTTTGATTCCCAGCTCTACTGTAGAAGAAGGCCTTGTTAATCTTCGTCGTGTTTTGGAAGCTCTAAGTTCCGCTGGATTTTCTCTAAACGTTCGAAAATGTCATTTTCTTCAATCTTCTCTGGAATATCTTGGAAGAGAAATCTCTAACGAAGGCATAAGACCAGGAAAAGCGAAAATCCAAGCATTAATTGACTCCCCTGTTCCTGAAAATGTGAAACAAGTTCGACAATTCATGGGACTAGCAGGCTATTTTCGGAAATTTGTTCCAGAATTTGCTAGCCGAACAGCCAGCATTACTCGATTAACGAAACAAAATGTATCGTTTAAGTGGGAAAATGAGCAGGAGACTGCTAGACGTTATGTTATTGATCATTTAACTTCAAGGCCACTACTGGTGGTTTATAATCCAGAACTGCCAACAGAATTGCACACTGATGCTAGCAGCATAGGCTACGGTGCTATTTTGATTCAGAAATATGAGATACAACCAAAAGTAGTAGCGTACTTTAGTAAGAGAACGAGCGAATATGAAGCGAAGTATCACTCTTATGAACTCGAGACTCTGGCAATAGTGCAAGCCCTGAAACATTTCCGTACTTATTTGCTTGGCATCAAATTTACAATTGTCACTGACTGTAATGCCATCAAGGCAACAGCTACCAAAAAGGACCTCGTGCCTAGAATAGCCCGTTGGTGGGTTTATCTGCAAGATTTTAACTTTGAAATAGTCTATCGGAAGGGAAGTAGCCTCCCTCATGTTGACTATTTGAGTAGGAATCCATCGAATACGATTCGGCGAGTTACTCATCATAATTGGGCGTACATGGAGCAAAAGGGTAACGAAGAAGTTCAGAATTTGTTGGAACAGCTTAGAGGTGGAAAACTTGATGCCAACCAGTATTTGGAAAAAGATGGAATGTTATATCGCAAGCACGCCAATGCAGATGGTACTACGAATTTGCAATGGTTTGTTCCCAGGCAAAGCCGTTTAGGTTTGCTTCGCATTTTTCATGATGAACAGTGCCATGTCGGTTACGAAAAGACTTACGAGTCCATTGCTGAACATTTCTGGTTTCCTCGAATGAGACAGTTCGTCAAATGTTATATTAAGCATTGCGTAATTTGTGCTGTGAAAAAGACCAGGACAGGACCATTACAGGGATATGTGAACCCAATGGAGAAACCAAAAGAACCATTTCACACTTTGCACATGGATTGCTTAGGACCATTGCCTGTATCGTCGGAAGGTTATAAACACATTCTTGTAATAGTTGACGCTTTCACGAAATATTGCGTTTTATTGGCCATGAAGACAGTTACTACTGCTGAAACCCGTGACAAACTACAAAATGTTCTTGCTCTATTTGGTACTCCGAAAAGAATTATAATGGATGCTGGTACATCGTTCAAGAACACAACTTTTCCAAAGTACTTGGAAGAATGGAAAATTGAACACCATTATGTCACCCCTGATATTCATAGAGGAAATGGACAAGCAGAGAGATACATGAGAACAGTCAGAAATCTCTTGAGAATTGAGACCCAAATTAAGTCAGAATGGCCGAGCGGACTATGGAAGATTCAGTTAGTTCTTAATACGACACTCCAAAAGAGTACAAATTCGACACCACTACAGCTCCTCTTGGGAATACAGAGTTCAATCCCACTGATTCAAGCTGTATTAAGAAACGTTTCAAAGGATTTAACACCCATTCGTAATAGAAAATTGGACAGACAACGAGTAGCTGAAAAGCTTTCTTCAACATCCGACTTGAAAAGCATTAATAGCAAGCGAAGAGACAATGTCCAATATTCAGTAGGAGACTTTGTTTTAATGCATCGGGACTCGCAGATGCATATTAGCAAAAGCGATTATGAGTTTTTAGGTCCGTACGAAGTAGTAAAGTGTTTGGAGAATGGTCGTTACGAAATAAAGAAAGTTGGTACAAATGTTATCACCAAAGCAGCTAAGGAGCAGCTAAGGGCTTGGCCTTTGCAGTGGTCATTGACGTGCGACATGAAGGAGGTCTTAGAGTTATTGGAAACTGAGGATGATTAAATTGAAGGTTAGTTAATTGGTCTCTGTCCCGATAGTGGTAGAGCCAAGTGGTGGCTGCGGTCTCCACGGATTTATTTTATGACAATTGGTCTCTGTCCCGATAGTGGTAGAGCCAAGTGGTGGCTGCGGTCTCCACGGATTTATTTTATGACAATTGGTCTCTGTCCCGATAGTGGTAGAGCCAAGTGGTGGCTGCGGTCTCCACGGATTTATTTTATGACAATTGGTCTCTGTCCCGATAGTGGTAGAGCCAAGTGGTGGCTGCGGTCTCCACGGATTTATTTTATGACAATTGGTCTCTTCCCGGAAGAGGTAGAGTCAAGTGGTGGCTGCGGTCTCCACGGCTTTATTTCCTGATAATTGGTCTCTGTCCCGTTAGTGGTAGAGTCAAATGGAAGCTGCGGTTTCCACAGGAGTTGCCTGTAATTGTTAACAAGGCAATTGCCTACCTGCCCAGTAAAATTTAGCAATGGTTAATTATCTGTGTAATTTATTTTACAGATACCAACATTGAAATTGAAGCGCCGAGTACGTCACTTCCGTCAGTTTGGCCGTGTTAGGAATTTAAGTTTTTTTTTTTTACGTTTCTGCGGAGTTGCTATCGGTCCAGAGGAAAACAACGCGTGATTCATCTACAGTTACATAAGGATGAAATAACTTCGGCACGGGTTGACACCGAGGACGACAGATCATTTTTGACCGTGTTAAAAAAATCAAGTCGCTAAAAAAAAAGATTATAATTAATTGTCAAATTGAAGTAATTAAAGAGAAAAATAATTGTTCGTGGTAAAAAGTGATTTGTGTTTAATTCTTTCTAATAATATAGTTAATGTAATAATATGTGAATAATTTGTATTATAGTATATTGATACATTAATATATATTATTGAAAATTTAAATAAATTCATTAAATATACTTATGTTTTTTCACAAAAATCGGCAAATCCTTCAAAATTTCCAAATATTTTATAATACTCCAGCTTTAATTTTGACAGTTCTATTTTTTTATAGGTGCCTGCCCAGATTTTTACTGAATCTGCCAAATTATTAATCGCTTCTGCTTTAATTTTTTCTGATTCTATTGCAGAATTTTGACTCTCTGCAAAAGCATTGCATGCTGATTCCAGAATTGTAGATGCATGTCTACTGGCAGTTGCACTTTTTGCTTTTTCTTTTAATTTAAAATTACCAGCACTTTTGGCTGAAATTGCACTCGTGGATGGAATTGCATTTATCAACGAAGTTGCGTTTGTGGATGGAGTTGTAACATGTACTACTGTTTCAATTTCAGGTGATTGTTCGTTAGCAACTACTATGTTATGATCCACAGTCATTTCTTCACAAATAATTGAAATATCTTCCTCCAATATGCAATAGTCGTGGAAACTTTTCTCAAAAGATGTAACATTATGAATGACAGGAACATCAGCTACTGGACTTGTAATTGTGGCTCTATTTCCTCCCAAAGAATCAGGAATTAACTGATCCCCTAAATGAATTTTAGATATCAAATTTAAAAGCCGCTCTTCCAGATCTGTTAATTTTTTCTTTGAAGGACATCCTCCGCCTGTTTGCGCCATACTTTGGTAGATCTCTCTGCTCTTTCTTTTGGTATTTATCTTCCATTCATTAAATATCTAAGAAAGAAATTAATTAGAAACCAAAAATTAACACTCGTCACTCATAATTCACTTACTTACTTTTCTCCATTGTTCTGCAGTTTTAGGAGGTCCATTTCCAGAGGCATTTTCTTGTTGAGCAAACTGTTGCCATAATGAATTTATTTTATTGTAATCGGAAGGTTTTATTTTTCCCGTTACAAGTACTCTGTTTTCTTCCAGGAAACTAATTAATTCCTCATACTGCTTTCGGGTGGTTTTTTTTAGTCTAGGATTTTGGGACATTCTAATTTCTAATGGTATTGAACTACAATGGTATACAACTACAATCTATATATTAAAAAGGTTATAAAAGTAAACGCTAAGATACTACACAAAAAATGTACGAAAACACAACTAAATTTTCAACGGGCATTCACGCGGGCAGCGATGGAATGGCGATGGTGATTGGTGAAAGGAGCGCATGCGGAATAGGTACACAATTTGTTTCTTTCTAATTCACACATTTTTCGTATAGCTCTTATTCTTTTCAAGTACATTTTCCTTTCTTCCCTTATAATAGTTTTAATTTAACGTAGGACATAACGTATATGTTAAAACAATGATATAACATATCGGATTTATGCCGATACGTTTTAGGAACTGTTATATCAACCCGTTATATTTTGATAACGTACGTACGTTACTTTTAACATAAATGATACAGCATAGGGGTGATTATCATGTATGCTTTGGATGTTTCGGGCGTTACCATGGCTACCCAATACGCGGACGATGAATGCACGTTGCTCATTGGGCCTCGTTTTGCGTATACGATAAATGCGCACTCTCCATGGCAACACCCAAACAGGCCCCAATACTCATTACGTGTGTCCATTTACATAACCTAATTAAAGTAGACTGAAAACCCATAAAACAAATTCTTTTTAAACTTTAACGGACACTATAAAAAAATTCACAATTGCTCAACGTTTCACTATAGATCGACAGCTTCGTCAGGGATGACGTTTCTCCTTACAAATAAGAAGTTTGTTGCCACGAGTTCGTTGACAACAAAACTTTGAAAAAAAATACCTACACATGATAACTTGGTATAAAATTTAAAATTAAATAATTTGTATTTTATTTCCAATTTATTTATTCATTTCTAATACCTAGAAAGTATTCCCGCTGACATGCGTCGACACGTGTCTCCTCAAATCACTGGGTAATCTGCACGCATACCCACAAACGTTACACTTGAGCAGTTTCTCGCCGTTATGTATCAACATGTGCGATTTCAAATTCCCCGGTAATCTACACTTATAATCGCAGAGATCACATTCGAACGGCTTACAGTCGGTGTGTATCTGCATGTGTTCCTTCAGACGTCCCGGATATTTAGCTGCGTAATTGCAAAGACCACACTTGTACGGTCTTTCATCGGAATGCACCCGCATGTGCTTCCTCAAGTGACTGGACGTCCTGGCTGCGTGGTCGCAACGGTCGCACTTAAACGGCCTCTCGTCGACGTGCATTAGCATGTGCACTTTTAAAGTCCCCCTCCGACTGCTCTCGTAATCGCATAGGTTACACTTGTGGCGCTTTTCGCCGGTGTGTGTCAGCATGTGCTGCTTTAACATTCCGGGCAGCGCGCATTTATAATCGCAGAGTTCGCAGGTGAACGGCTTCCGACCGCTGTGCATCAGCACGTGACGGCGCATGGCGATGCTGGACTTAAATGTAAAACCACAGGTGTCGCATTGGAGCAGCGTTTCGGCCAGATTTTGGCACTGTGGCGGCATCCATTGGAATCTGAAAGTGAATAAATCTCAAGCTTTTCGTAAAGAAAATCTCAAGGTGAAGTTCAGTCAATAAAAACTAAAATACCCTACGTAAGACACAAAATATGTAGCTTATCGCCGGCGTGCGTACTAGTATGACCCTGGTATTTATAATTTTTTTTCGAAATTGAAGTGGTTGACGTTGCCTCCAAAAAATGGAGAATAAAAATTAACAGAACAGATCTTTTTAGCTCTCAGTATAATTGCGGTTTGTTAGAAATATTTAATACAATCGAATTTCAAATGTTTTTATTTAAAGGATTTACAGGAAATAACAAATCGCCTAACACGAACTTTTCTATTAGTCTTTTTGAATTTTGTTTGAATTTCCCAATTCAATCACATTGAGCAATTTCTCTCTATCATGTACTAACATGTGCGACTTCAAATTTTTCAATGTTTTGCCTTTGTACTTGCAAATACTACATTCAAACGGCTTATCGTCGGTGTGTACCAGCATATGCTTCTTTAAGTTTCCAGATTGTTTGGCCGCGTATTCACAAAGACTACATTTGAACGGTTTCTCACCGGTATGCACCCGTACGTGCTTTTTTAACAGTGCGGACGTCCTGGTCGCGTAATCACAACGGTCGCACTTAAACGGCCTCCCGTCTACATGCGTTAAAAAGTGCGCCCTCAAACGTGCGCCTTGATTGCACTCATACTTGCAAATATTGCACCTGTAGTGTTTCTCGCCGGTGTGTGTCAGCATGTGCCGCTTCAAGTTCACGGACTGTCGGCTTCTGTAATCGCAAAGGTCACAGCCGAACGGCTTCTCGCCGTCGTGCGTCAGCTTATGTCGTTTTAAATCTTCGGATCGTCGGAATTTGTAATCGCACAGGTCACAACTGAACGGCTTCTCGCCGGTGTGTCTTAACATGTGCCGTTTTAAAGATGAGGACCGTCGGCAGTTATAATCGCAGAGATTACAACTGAATAGCCTCTCGCTCTCGCGCGTTTTAAATTTCGAGTCATACGTGCAGCATTCGAATGGTCCTTTAGTCGGAGGATGATACCTGAAATAAAACTGGATTTAATAATTTTCTGTTAGCGCTACAGTATTACGCACGGGAAGCACAAACATTTACGTCCCGTGCGTATTTTTGTTTTCCCTATGTTATTAATTACTTTGTCTGTCGTGGAGACGGATGTTTTGAGATTATGCAATTGGGCTGCACAAACACGGGAGCACAAACATTTACGTCCCGTGTACGTCTTTGGAATTAATAATGTTTGCTTCGCCGTTGTGATGACTCGACATTGAATGGAAATTTTCCACAACGTAATTGGGAAGCAAACACGTTTAAAAACTTGGGAGTGCAAACATTTACGTCCCGTACATGCCTTTTGAATTAATCTTTTTTGCTTCGTTGCTGTGATGATTCGACTGAAATTTTTCCACAATGTTAGAAATATTTTGAAATTATGCAAGTGAACAGCACACCCATTTACAAATGCGGGAGCACAAACATTTACATCCCGCGCTTGACTTTGGAATTAATAATGTTTACGTCGCCGCTGTGATGACTCCAATATTCAATGGCAATTTTCCACAATGTAGGTAATTGGGGAGCAAATACATTTACAAACACGGGAGCACAAACATTTACGTCCCGTGTTTGTCCTTGGAATTAATAATAATTAAAACATTGACTGGAATTGTTCCACATGTTATGTATGATTTAAATGTTTTGAAATTTTGCAATTGGGCAGCACAAAGATTTACAAACACGGGAGCGCAAACATTTACGTCCCGTGCGTATTTTTGTTTTCCCTATGTTATTAATTACTTTGTCTGTCGTGGAGACGGATGTTTTGAGATTATGCAATTGGGCTGCACAAACACGGGAGCACAAACATTTACGTCCCGTGTACGTCTTTGGAATTAATGTTTGCTTCGCCGTTGTGATGACTCGACATTGAATGGAAATTTTCCACAACGTAGTTGGGAAGCAAACACATTTAAAAACTTGGGAGTGCAAACATTTACGTCCCGTACATGCCTTTTGAATTAATCTTTTTTGCTTCGTTGCTGTGATGATTCGACTGAAATTTTCCCACAATGTTAGAAATATTTTGAAATTATGCAAGTGAACAGCACACCCATTTACAAATGCGAGAGCACAAACATTTACATCCCGCGCTTGACTTTGGAATTAATAATGTTTACGTCGCCGCTGTGATGACTCCAATATTCAATGGAAAATTTCCACGGTGTAGGTAATTGGGGAGCAAATACATTTACAAACACGGGAGCACAAACATTTACGTCCCGTGTTTGTCCTTGGAATTGATAATAATTAAAACATTGACTGGAATTGTTCCACATGTTATGTATGATTTAAATGTTTTGAAATTTTGCAATTGGGCAGCACAAAGATTTACAAACACGGGAGCGCAAACATTTACGTCCCGTGCATATCTTTGGAATTAATAACTTGTGTTTCGCTCGCTATGATGATTCGATATTGGAATTTTTCGACAAATAGTTTTAAATATTTTGAAATTATGCAAACATTTACGAACACGGACAGCACAAACATTCACGTCCCGTGTCCGACTTTCGGAATTAATAAGTTTTTCTTCGCCGCTGTGATGACTCGACACTGATTGAAAATTTTCCAAAGTTTTAAATATTTTGAAATTATACAACTGGGCAGCACAATCATTTACAAACCCGGGAGCACAAACATTTACGTCCCGTGCATATCTTTGCAATTAATAACTTGTTTTTCGCCGCTATGATGATTTTTCGACAAAAATTTTAAATATTTTGAACTTATGCAAACACTTACAAACACGGCCAGCACAAACATTTACGTCCCTTTCATAACTTTCAGAATGAATAAGTTTTGTTTCCCCGCTGTGACTACTAGACATTGACTGAAATTTTTCCACAGTGTTATAAATAGTTTTAAATATTTTGAAATTATGCAAGGGCAGCACAAACTTTACAAACATGAGAGCGCAAACATTTACATCCCGTGCATGTATTTGGAATGAATAACTTGTGTTTCGTCCGCCATGATGATTCGACATTGGAATTTTTCAACAAATCGTTTTGAATATTTTGAAATTATGCAAACATTTACAAACACGGGCAACACAAACATTTACGTCCCTTGTCCAACTTTTACAGCTTCGCCGCTGTCATGACTCGACATTGTCTGAAGCTTTTCCACAACGTTATAAATACATAGTTTGAATATTTTTAAATTATGCAATTGGGCAGCACATACATTTACAAACACGGGCAGCACAAACATATGCGTCCCGTGTTTGTCTTTGGAATTAATAATTTTTGCTTCGCGATCGTGATAGTGTTTGCCGACATTGACTAGAATTTGTTCTCAACGTTAAATTGTTTTAAATATTTCGCAATTATGCAGCTGGTCAGCACAAACATTTACAAACACGGGAGCGCAACATTTACGTCCCGTGTTTGTTTTTGGAATTAATAATTATTGCTTCGCGACTCTGACGGTGTTTACCGACGTCGACTGGAATGTCTCCACAACATTGAATTGCTTTAAATACTTGGGCAGCATATACATTTACAAACATGGGCGATACAAACATTTGCGTCCCGTGTTTGTCTTTGGAATTAATAATTATTGTTTTACGACTGTGACTAGAGTTTTTCCACAACATTAAATTGTTTTAAATATTTTGAAATTATGCAAACTGGCATTTACAAACACGGGAGTGCAAACATTTACATCCCGTCCTTTGGACTTAATAATTTTTGTTTCACCGCTGTGACGGCGATGTTTACCAGCACTGGCTCGAGTTTTTCCACAATGTTATAAATTGTTCTAAATATGCATTTGGGCAGCACAAACATTTACATCCCGTGCGTATTGTTTCGAGATTAATAATTTTTGCTTTACCGCTATGATTACTGTAGCTAACCGCAATGTTATAAATTGTTTTAAACATTTTGCAATTTCTGCAGTTTACAAACACGGGCAGCCCAAACATTTACTTCCCGTGCTCATTTTTTTTAACCGCCTCGAATTTTTCCTCCTTTTCTACTTCGCGTAGACGAACATTTTGAAATTATGTCAATCATTTTTGAGTAATTAATCGTAACTACAAATCAACGAAGCAGACTGACAGTTAACTCGAAATACGTAAAAAAAATACCATAAAAATGGGATATACCTTATTTATAGCATCAGAATTAGTATGATCTTAATAAATAGGATGCGGCAAATGACAGGACGTGGTAAGTGACAGGAAATCGACTTAGATATATGTAAGTTTTATGCCTACAAGCACTACATAAAATTTTTAAACAACGTCATGAATTTTCATCATCTTGAGCTACAACTTATTGACATTAAATTGTTTCCTTATCTAACAGGGAAGCCTAAACAGATTAAAATGTTACAGAGGGTCCGATGCTCTAAGAAAGTACACAAGAGTAAACCCGCGCAACCAACGTTTTAAATACAGCATTGGCAGAGAGTCCAAGGTCATTCAAACACTAAAGTTTCTTTGTCTTTGTTACATCTAGCAATTTACATGTGGTAAACAGGTTTTTCTTTTGAATACACAGCCGACTGACTAGCCCTGGTTTACATTAAGTAACTCAATTTAGCTTAAGTTAAGACATCACATAGAATATGACTTACGCCATGCTGTATAACATTAAATCTATCGCATTAAATACATCAACAACATTTATATTACATGTTTCTTTTCAATGTGCGCTTTCAAATATTTCGCCCTAATACATTGGTAGCTGCAGCTCGTACACTTGAAGGGCTTATCCTCGGTGTGCGTCAACAGGTGGGGTCTTAAATTTCTAGACGACTTAAACGCAAAACCGCACACGTCACATTTAAAAGGCTTATCGTCCTCGTGCACGGCCATGTGCCCCCTTAAATGATGCTCGGACTTAAACGCCGCGTTACAAACGCTACAGATGACGGGCTTCTGGTTCGTGTGGACGTACATGTGGAGTTTCAGGTGCTCCCTGGTGCGACACTTGCAGGAACAGACTTCGCACTCGTAACGTTTCACACCCGTGTGCGTATACATGTGTTTATTCAGGAGGCCCACGGATTTGTACTTGGCTTCGCAGAATTCACAGGCAAAAGGCCTGTCGTCGGCGTGTACCCTCAAGTGCTTCTGCAACTCGTTGCCCTCGACGAAGCTCAAGCTGCACCTGTCGCACGTGTAGGGTACTCCCTCGATGTGGGAGTACATGTGCTGCCTCAGCCGTTGGGGGTACTTGAACTTTAATCCGCAACTGACGCACGAGAAGTTTAACTCGTCGGTGTGCGTCAGCAGGTGCATCTTCAGTGAGTAAATCCGGGAGAACCTCGCGGTGCACTTGTTACACCTGAAGGGTTTCTCGCCGGTATGCGTGGAGTAATGCTGGATTAAACGCGAGGCTTTCGAACACGTGTAATCGCAAGTGACGCATCTGTACCACGGCTCGCCGCAGGCCTTGGCCTTCTCTTTGAATTCCTTGGTGACGTGCACTTGCTTGACGTGGTATCGAAGTTCTTTTTCGTTGAGGATGCCATAGTTGCAGACTATACATTGAAATACAAATTTCTCGCCGGCGGCCGAGCTTTTAAAATCGTTAGAATTGTTTAGTGCGCTGAAACAAAAATGCTAGTTAACACTTTCAGTTGACGGTAACTAAAACACGAAGAGCACAACATCTTTATTACATATAACATATAACAATTATTTGGTTTTTTTCTGTCCTCAAGTATCGCAGGCGTAATTGCATAATGTCGTTTCGTCGGTGTGTGTACAGGCATGCAAGTTCCGCAAATTTGGGAACGTCGTGTCAATTTACCTAAAAAAAAGTAGTTACATACTGAAGCTTCATTGCTGAAATTACAAGAATATATTATAAAAAGTAGATAGTCAATTTATTTATTTATTTTATTATGGTTACAGATGTTACGTATACAAAACTAAAATTAAAATCTACATACAGCTTGTGGATGTTCAAAAGCTTTCACATTTTTAAACCTTTCCGAACAACAATAATTTTGTTCTTTCGGTAACAGTCGGTCAGTAGCTGAAAATTTTTAAGCAAAGTTGGGGGAGATCCTTTACTATATGCATATAATGGTGTCACATTTATTTTAACAACAACAATAATAAAATACACTTATTCACTGACATACAATTTGCATAAACTGCTAATTAGCAGTTAACAATCATAAAGGACATGACTAAAAATGAAACACAATTTTTCTTATTACTTTAAAGACACAAAACAAGCAATTCAAATTGGACTGCTATTAACTTTAGGCGCAGCCTGTACAGTAATAAATTATCTACGAATTATAATTATGTAACAAATTTATTCTTCAGCCAAACTTGGGCGAATAAATTTAGAAATTATTGGAGAAAATTGATTGAAAAATGCTTTAAAAAAAGATCAAGTACAGCTAAGAATAAAGAAATTCGGTAACATGCCACATTATTGGTTTCTTTGAGTATGTCTTGTAGGTCTTTGGGATTGCGATGGAGTTCTCGAGCTACTCTTCTGCTGGCGAGGCCCCAATTAGGGCCGAAATGCAGGGGATGCTCGGGGGCCCCATTACAATCCAGCCGACTTGCAGCCAAGAATTTTGCAGGAAATTGGGTAAGTTCAAGATTTCATTTATTTGTTTATACAAATAGCAAACACAGGACGTTAATTAAAAATGAACAGAGTTAATACAAACGTGGTAAGTAACAAACATACCTAATACATAACTTTTTTGCAGGGCACATTTATATTATTAAATACGCATGCTATAATTAATTGAATTCCAAAATTATTTGCTCTTCAAAATCTTCATTGAGAGAAATTAAGAAGGCATCTAATATCTAACGAATATAAAAAACGAATCTCGTATTAGGTGAGTAAAAAAATTAATTATGCCGCAAATTACGTAGTAAATTTATTCTCCGTGTACACTTTATAGTCAAAGTTTCGTAGCGTAGATTGACAACTTTCTCGAGATGGCACAAAACGTCGATTATGAAGCGAACGAAAAGATGCATAAATTTTGCGTGAGACAAAAACTACTTTAACTAATAATAAATTATTACGACCCGAAAAGTTCCTTCTAAATTGTTTAGAAATAAAACAATTATAAACGAAGAAATTCTGGCGTTTCTGACGTTTCGTTCTTTGTTACGAAAGGACTGTTTGCTGTGGAACTGATTGTGATGCGTTTGGTGCTTGACTCGCTCTATTTGTAGGTATGGGTGGGGGTAATGTACCGGTGGGGTTTGACGATTGACCAATTACAACACTTGGAAATATCTCATTGGTCAATCGTCACGCCGGCACCGCACATTTCGGTGCGTTACCCCCACCCATACCCTATAAAAGGAGCAGGCCAAACGCATCACAATCAGTGTTGCCAGCGATTTATTACCGAGTCTATTACTTTCTATAATTAGTTGTTACGCTATTACACCTATGGAAAATCTATTACGTTTTCCAACTTTAATTTATTTGGTTTATATTTTCCGAAAAATTGTTTCATTATCATTAGTACATTAAAACAGTTTCAGTTTTAATAACTGATCGTGATCTACAACTAAACTATTTAATTGCAATTAAATTCAAACGTAAAATGCCATTGATATTAATTGTGATTAAATTTAATCACAAAATCATATTAATCAATTAGTTTTTAATTGACTTTTTAATTGATTAATGTCATAGCTACACTGATGTATACAAATCCGGTAAATACCAAATAAGTACGTAATAACTATTTGATATTTTATTAAATATGCAAGGTATTAATTTTTTTAATTTTAAAAGCCTGACGTTTTTTTAAAACTCCTTTTTCAAATGAGTATATTAACAATTTTAAATTATAACAAATATAAAAAAAATTCTGACCTTATGTGTAGCAGAAAAATCTTGACATTTAAAGTTTCCAAAACTGCCTGTCCACAAATCTTCTTCCCATAAGGGGGTGTACACTCCTTGCACTTTCACATGATACACAACTTCACTCAAGTCAAAAGTTTCAAACATGGATAAAAATCACTTGCTCTTTGAAGCAACAAAATTCTACATGTTTGCTTTCAATATTCTTTAAGTGCGATGAGCAGACTTCGGCGTTTGTTAGGTCATTTCAGAGCCGGACATTTAAGTTTTTAAAACATAAGATTATGAGTTCTCCGATAATATTCCAGGCGGTTTTTCTTACATCCATAAAAAAAAAAACATTGTTTACGAATATAAAGCGCCCGCCGACCTGTTAATAACTCGTAAATCGATCAAGATGACATCATGACAGAGACCTATGAATAAGAATTGTTTATACACGACTATTTATCAGATTACATTACAAAAATTCATTTGTGGTAGATGTCTTTTTTAATCTAAATTAAAGAAGTGCCGGTAAATTAATTTAATTAAAAAAAAATATTAATCGTTATCATTAATAGATTTAGAAAATTAAATTTTATTTTCTTATAATGTCATATGTACAACTGCAATTTAGTTAATTATTCATATACACAGAAAAATCGAATTCTATGTTATGGAATACGTCCTCTTCCCCGACACCAACTTTGTCTCTGTCCGCCGCCGTCTCGTAAATATCATAAACTATGTGGCTCACGGCGACGCTGACATCACTAGGGGGCGTATTTAATATTAAATTATTAACACACGTCACGAAGTATAAGAACCGAAGTCGGGAAATATTTTAAAATACATTGCCTCTCTATTGTATTTTGTAAACTTGTGCGCACGAGATAGAACAAGTCCGGCTCTGAAATGTCCTAAGAAACGCCGAAGTCTGGTGACGAGATATAGAAACATTTATTTTTTCCTACAATTATTGATCATATCCTGCATATTATTTGTTTAAAGGCACAATGGTCGCATCATTTGTTGCAACGTTTACTTCATTTATAGAAATAAGGTGTTAATTAATATTTGCTTCTTAAGTAACAGCTATATTTTGTGTTTTGAATCGCAGCAACAATTCGAAATACTTTTCCTAATATGTCTCAACCATACTCTATGATAGGGGATTCATACCTGGGCATGCAACGTGACTTGAAGTTAACATTAATGGAGTTACACAGTGACGAGTGATTTCAATACAATAGAATGTGTGAACTTGGCTATATAATCATGAGTTAAATTTTTTTAAACCTTACCCGTTTGAATTATGTAATTTATCTAAAAATTCGGCTGCCTCCATGAACTAGTTTGGTATTGCTACGTCACGTGAAAAATAATACTGATTTGTAAGTCATGAGTTGAAATGACTTACCTCTAAGTTGACTCGATGAAAAGAACCTTCGTATATTCAGTGATTTTGACCTTTGCATATTCAGTGAACTGCTGTTTTTATCTTCAGTTTCCAGTGCCCAACATGTTGGCACAATTGTAACGTCCAATACGATTCCCTTAAAATAAAAGTTATGTGTTTTACAAGGGAAGCAAGACATCATTTCTAATTTCTCCCATGGTCGACGCTTATTTCCCCCATGACCCAAGGGGTGTGTCTCTTCCCTCACTTTTAATAACGGAGTTAATTTTCCGTTCTCGTTCTGTTCTAGATAAGAATTCGATGAAAGTGGGCTCTTCAAAGGGCTCTTCTAGTGTTTTTAAAACTTTAGGATGATTGACAGGCATTCTTAAGTACCCGGTAACCTACTCTGAAGCAATAAGAAGGCTTGGCTTTTCTCTGCAAGCACGTTCGCAGAAGTATTGTTATCAAAATGGTAAACCCGGAAGCTTTTTTAACCAGCTTGAACTTGCACGTTATTTCTTTACCAGAACGAAGCTGATTCTGTAAGTCAACTTGTTTCAGTTTATTCTGACCTACCAAAAAAGAAGCCACTGCCCCAATTCATACCACACCGCTATCATGCCCTTTTGGATTTTGAGGTTAGGTTGTCTCACTAGTTTATTGACACTTTTCTAATGGCCAATAAAATGTCCGTCACTTTTTGGAAAGTAAATAAACACTAACAACACAATAAAACACTGAGAAATATTCTTTCGAAACGTAATTAACCGCACATAACACAAAAAGGTAACAAACCTTAAGTTAGCACTTTCAGAGCCACCAACATGAAAATCACATATGAATATTTTCGGCACAGTGTTGCCAATCGCTTAGAGTGAAATATCACTGCTACTCTGCTACCAGAAATAAAAGTTGCTGCTTTCAGAACTTTTTCAGAATGGAATGGAATGGAACCTTATTAATCGCTTATTCAAATATTGAATTCGTCTTCTGAAGCTCATGTTCATGTTCCTACATGGTGCATTAGACATGTACTTAATTAGCTCATCTGTACATAGGTAGGTGATAGGTAGGTTAGAGTTGATGTTTGTTGTAAGGATGAAAATTGTTTAACAGATTATTATTATTATTATTATTCGCAACCTGGAAATATTGGCCCCCTTTACGTAAGCAGCACTTAATCCTTTGAGATAATTATTGAAGACATTATTAACGTTTCAGGTTGCATGCTGTAATTCTTCCAAATTGTTTACTACATGTTTTGAACACCAAATTATTTAAATAAGGAAATAAGAAGTCCGGGTTTAATAGAATATTAGAGCGAATGTTCAAAATGTTGGCCGCCTTCACGTAAGCAGCATTGAATCCTCTGAGATAAATTATTGAATACATTAATTAACGTTTCAGGTGTGATATTTGCAATTGCATGCTGTAATTCTTCAAAATTGTTAATATGATTACGGAACATCACATTTTTTAAATGTGAAAATAAAAAGAAGTCCAGGGTTATCAAATCGGTTGATCTACTAGGCCACCAACCATTACTGATTAAAAACCCTGGGAAAAACTCCTCTAATTCAATGTCGTCTAACTGATTTATAAATAGTTCCAATATAAATCTCTGATATCTATGGGCGTTAATTGTATCCTGGAAGAATATTAGTCCAATAATTCTTCTCCGAGACATTGCCACGCAAACACCAATTTTAAGTGGATGTAAGGGCACTTCAATCACATTAAAGGGATTACGTGCAACCAAGTCCTGAAATTTTGTAAATTGATAAATCCAGGTAGTCGAAACCAGGCTTCCTCAGAGAAGAAAATAATAACCTGTTGGTCAATATTATTTATCAAATTATTGCTATACCACTGACAAAACTGAATTCATTGAAGAAAATTGGGTGGGTGCAGTTGTTGAACCATTGAAAATTTGTATGGTCAGAAATGAAGGTATTTTCTCAAGATTTTAACTTCGAAATATGAACGCTGTGAGTAGGGTTTACTCTATTAACTCGAGCAATTTATGAACGGTTTAGAGTTAATAGAGTTAACTTCGAGTTAACTCCATGGATTTTATGAATGAATCCCAGGGTATTTTCAATAAAATCATGCTGCTGTGAATAAATGTACCATTTTCATTTTGTACTCCGCTTCGAAAATAAGTCATCACTAAAAATGTATTTCGTTCTGTGCTCAAAACCATTCTGGTAATAAATTGCGATAATTAATACTTATACTTATTTATTTGTTTTTCTTGATTCGACAATAAACGAATTTATTCGAGTTTGACAATCTAGTGCACTAACCTAAATCTTGAATTTGAAAATCCAGTACACCAACATAAACATTGAAAAGTGTTGCCAATCTAATAAAATAATTTTCAATCATTAAAAGTCACTCGGTAGTTATAGTGAATGTAACTGGCTTCATATTTTACAATATTCTCCATTTCTTTTTTCTTGACGAGGTTGTTAAACATTGTGGCCAACATAAATGTCAATAATTATTCAATTAATTGTGTTCAGGTTCTTGGCTGGTTGTGTAATAGATTCAAAGTTTATTGGTTCACAGCCATTTTATTTTATTTTGTCAATTTGTTTTACAAACTGTGACATTCGTTCGAACTGTTCGGTCGTAGCCGGGCCACTCAACACAAGCACGTGCTGTGATTGTAACTTTGTTCTGAAGATGAGTATAATTTAATACTCGAAAACGTTAAACGAATGTCACAGTTTGTATAACAAATTGACAAAATAAAATAAAATGGCTGTGAACCAATAAACTTTGAATCTATTATTCAATTATAACATGTTCCGATCCAAACTTTTGGATCTGCTGACTGCGTCCAATTGCTTGCCAGTAATGTTGCCAACAGTCTTTCACGAAAAGCCTGATTTGATTTAGTATAAAATATCACTAAAAGCAGAATATAATTGTTTAAAGTCAAACCACAGCACAGATTACCCAGATACGAAGGCTCGAGGCGGTGCCTTTGATGTCGGCATGGCAAAATCCCGTGAGCTTCGGCCATTGTTTAGGTGGTTCATAAGGTGCTCTTGCATCAAATAGGAAATAAATAAATTTATTATTATTATAAAGCGCGAAATTAAAAACCACGTGTATGATGACAACTGCCTCAATTTATTAAAGAATGTATTTATTAATTTTCCATGTTGGTCCGTTTCAAAGAATTTGTGATATAATTTTCATCGGAGAAGAACTTGCTTAAATTATTATAAAATCATTTACAATAACTTTCAGCAACCTAAAGTTTTGTAAGTAGTTGTTGACAATGATTACTCCTTTTACCGCTTTAGAAATAAATTAATTCTCAATGCCGACAAAACAAAAGAACTGCAAACGTATTGTATGAAAATTCATAAAATTCAAAATGAAGTAAAAAAAATAATAAAATAAATTCAACCTATACATGTATGTTTTATTTCATATCATATTACAAAAACGAGAAAAAAAGAAAACATTTATACATTTATATGTGTGACAAAATGTTAATTTTTCTGTATCTCCTTTGGGCAGTGGACTTCATTTGCATATTACAATATTTTAAACTAACTATAAAAAATCTATATAAAAAACTATATATAAATGGACTCTTATCATTTGTTTCTTATTTCTTTAACGTCCATTTGCGTTTGAGATTCTTCATCTGATGTCGCAACTTCTCTTTTCTTGGCGAGTTGTATGATAAGGAGGGTACTGTTTGTTCGGTATCAGATTGTGTAAGTAATGTGGGAACAGCTTCGTTTAATAAACGTTTCCTATCATCTTTTGGTTGAGAAGTAAACCATTTCTGTTCAAAATGTAGCTCACAGAATTGATAATTCTTGTTCTTAACTTGTTTTAAAAAGTTAATCACTGCGGCCAGCATGCTTTAACCATTGCTGAGCTCTACAAGTCAAAATTGTTACATTTACTTTTACTGAAATCCTTTGAGAGTATGTTAAATTGGTGCTTATGTTATTATTGTATAGGTATAAGTTGCTTTCCACTTGCACATATGAGCTGCTCGGAGCTACTCCGCAGCTGCTCCAAGTTGTTCTCACCGGTAAATTTGTGCAAATGGAAAGCGCCTATAATATAATAACATATGGCTCTTTCAATAATAAACAGAAACCTTGTAATAAATAAGACTTTATTTACCTTTAGAGTCCCCGGGGATTCTAAACATCGACATATTTTTATCACTTGTTTCGAAAGGCATGGCCGATATATTCAAACTGTTCCTCCTCTATAAGGCATTTTCAACTTATAAAATTACATAAACAGCTCTCTAAAATTATTTTATTTTATCATAACCTAACAAATGAGTTTATAGCACAGTATAAAGTATACAGTAGTGCAACTCGCTTGTCGCAACTTTGATCTATTTACTGGATTTTCATTGACCTCGAGTAGATTAAAGGGGATGTGTCGAACTGTTTGTTCTGCTTTAAGGCACCCGACTTCCTTCCAGATATACGCCTAAAACATACTCAATAATCAATATAACATAATTAATATTCATTGTATTAATTTAGATTTCTTTACACGTATAGTAAACATCAAACACATAAACACGGGGCTGCAGCTGAAATATTGAAAACAATAGTTTAAAAGCTAATAATTTTAATTTTAAAACGTATATTTGTAGCAAAATTTGACAGGAATTCAATATTTTTTTTCTAAATAAATTGGGTCTTTTCATAAATAATGACGACAGCCCCGTGTCATATAATCCTTTTACAAAAGGTTTACGTTTTTTCCTAAAAGAAAAACTATAAACTATTTCCTACAAACATATTATTGTCAAGCTATGATTTTCATTTAACTCGATTCTCAAACCGAAACATAGATGTCCTCTGAAACTCACATTTCTACCAAAATATCTGATTGGTGGTTACGACAAAGACCAACCCCTTACATTTTATGCGTGATTTATTAAAGCAGACCCACAAATAAAGGAATGCAGTCCATCAAATATTCGCGGGAATTTTAAATTTGGAAAAGTGGCAGGTGGGTTGTGACAACGTGCTAAGCGTTGATGAGCACTAGTTTCAATAGTGATAACCAGATAAAGTAGATCGTGGTTGAGTTTAAAAGTGTTCTATGTCTAAAGTGATGTTAATTTTGAAATAATGACGGTACTGTTTTATATGCGAGAAAACAGCTTAAACAAATATAGTAAAGCAGTTTACGATACTGCTAAATCTCAAATTATAGAGTATGCATCGAAAGATATAAATGGCATTAAATAGTACATTTAAAAAAATTAAAAGAATTAAATCTAAAACATACAGCAAAGAAGAATATACTGCAGTGCGAAGTCACATCGTAATCGTACGATTATTATAAACATAATAGGGATGCACGATTTAAATCGATACTTTTGGAAGATCGATATTTTCCTTTAAATTATCGATTTTTTGAATCGACATTAAACTTCCGATTTTCAGTACATATCGATACGTGTATGTACGAATCGATTCACTAAATAATTTCGGGACAGTCGGCGATTTAATTGATATACCCAAGAAATTTACAATTTTTTTTCAAGAATTATTTTTGTCATGAAATAAAATCTGTACTTTACAAGGTGACCCAATAGATTATTATTGTTATTATATTTTAAATCGATCTTTTCTAATATCGATATTTTTTAACAAGCGGATGACTAATTCGAGCCACACACGCAAATGGAGCATCATTCTTTTTTATTTGTATCAGCGTCAAATCGATTCGGACTCGATTCGAAAATTCGATTTTTTAAAATTTTGGTGCATCCCTAAAACATCACCTAACTTTTATATCCATTTAATACAAAATGGATAATAAAAGGCAATTAATGAATTAAAACATTTATTTTATTACATAAAGTTCGACGATGTAAACAAAGCCTTTGACAGTTAGAGTTGACGCTGTTGACAACTTCAAGGTTGCGACATACGTACTAAGCTAGAGATGTTCAATTCAGAATCGATCTTTTGGAAGGTCGATCTTTTTCTCATAAAAATCGATTTTTTAAATCGATTTCTTAGTGAATCAATTTTTAAATTTGGAATTGAAAGCGTTTTACGGCTTTGACACTGCGTAAAAAATGCTAATCTGACTGCGACTCCGAAACTCAACCGCGTATTTTGAGAATTATTTTTGACACTCGATAGATTTGACATTAGACGTGATAACCTAAATAGAATAAATTTTGCTAGCACCAAATTAACGCAGTGCTCTAAAAAGTAACTGTTCAGTATTATGTATTGCTGTTTTAATATAAAACTTTCCCTATTCATAGTTTTTATTAGTGTAATTGTGTAATTGTGTAAGCAATATCATTGGAGGAAAGTTTAAGTTTGATCGAGTGGTTAACTTATTTTATACAATTGGCCCTATGACATACAGCGACCATATTGAGTAACCAATTTGGATGAGAAACTACTGTTAATGTAGCTCTCCTGTTATTCTTAACTCATTAGCCAACACTGAATGCAAAACTTCAACGGCGACAGATATATGCATTTGTCTCCGTAAAAATTTTTGGTGGGGGTTCATCAGCGACACTCCTACTGACTGTTCCTTCCCTTCACCCTTTAGCCCCTCAGAAACTTTAGGATTGCAAGGCGTCAGCCTTAAGTGTGAGCGATTTTGTTGTAAATTGTAAATTTGCACATGCTCACACACCAAGGCCGAATTGTAGTGTTTAGTGGACGTGGTAAAAAAAAAAACAAGGCATAAATAATGTGTATTAACATAATTATAAAGATCCATCCGGCACCAGAGCCGTGAATGAATGAGCTCTGCATCCCGAGATTGTGACTCAGACCTTGCGCGGGATGTTATGCGCGAATTTAATATTTTCATGAGAGTCGCGGTACTGTGTAATCTTTATACTGTGTTTATAGGTTGATAGATAAACCATCAAAACAATGGCGGCACGGTACATGCGCAAAGACATTTTAATCCGGCGGGAATGCCTAGCCTTCGCATCTGGGTAATCTGTGACCACAGTATAAGAATCACACAGTAGCGTCACTCGAGTATAACTGTCACATTTGCTCTTTTGTTTGATACCTACCCAGCTGTAAATTACATTGCATTTCCATAAGGGTATCAAACAGAATGGCCCCTTTTTTTTGACACTGACGTTTAAGTGACGCTACTGGGTATTTACTTATACTGTGGTCAAACTATACCGAATATAACAAGCGATCAATATAAAAATGAATCAAGGTAGGCTTGGGAATGTAAATGCATGTCTTGGATAACGTCATATTAACACTAATTGTGTCAATCAACTGTAACACAAATAACACGCCGGAAATGTTCTTTAACCTTACTCACGCGTTATTGATAGAATTCAAACGTGTCTTGTTACAACAGGCAATGGTCTGTCTTATTTTTTTTTTTTTAATAAAACGGTTACATCACCAACTCTAATTCATTTTTCATTTGATCACTTCTTATTAAATAATGGTAACGTATTGCATCGCTGTTTGTAGATGTTTTAATGGAGTCTGTCTTTCAATTTCTTTTTTTAATTTTAATCCAAACTGACTACTGACATTAGCAAGTGATGGAATTTGAAAACCGTAAGGAAAAGACTTACTAAATGCGAAAGAATATAACTTACAATACATAAATAAAATAAATAATTTTATAATGAAAATTATAGAAATACACGAAACAACAAATCCTGAAAATCACTAGAAGTAAAACTTTTCACTAGTTACTAAGTTGGATCAAAAATCACTAGATTTAGTGAAATTTGACGCACACTGAGTAATATTATACCTAATTATATCTACAAACTCAAGTATTCTCTACTGTGTATTATAAATATTATAATCACGAATAAATGTTAAATATATGTAAATGTGTATGTGTGCAGTAGGTACGAATTTTTTGTAATCGAATATTCCTTGTGCAAAATTACAGCGTTGCCTACCATGCGGCTTTTCCCCTAAATTTAGGGTAATTTAAAAATCAAGAGGAAATTCTAGGAAGCAAATTTTTATATAGATTTTTAAGGCTCTACTATTTCTTATTCATATACCAGAATCATTGTACTTAAAGTATGAGGAATTACATAATTAATAATTTAATTTTTGCTCGACTTTTTAAAACACACGATGACATATTCCATCTGTTAAAAACTAAAAATAAACTGAGAATAATTAAGACCGAAAAAATTAGGTTGTCTATTTAAATCTACCGGGTGTTTGTAGAATGGTAGCCAGTCGTTAACTCCGTTAATAATGGAGATATTTTAGTAAACTTTTTTTTGTTTTGTTTGACAGAAGGTAGCCTATATGGCAATATGCATTGCTCTTTTTCTAGGCCTACTGGGATTGAGTTATTATACATAACTTTGTTTTTCAAAATGGAACACCCGGTATATTTTGTGATATTTGGAATCTACTCAAAAAACTCTATCCAATAGCAAAGTTTCGACAAAATCAAAGACATGGTTTAATTTTTTCAATAATTTTTTAATTGTGTACAAGTTGGCTGTGAATTGTTTAAAACCGTCAAAAATGCTCTTACATTGATATAATAAATAAAATTAAGTCAGTAAAATGCTTTACTAAGGAATTATTGCATCTTAAAACATAATTCATAAAAAAAAAAACTCTTTTTTTTAATGGAAACATGAGTTTCAGTGCATATTTGAAAAACAAAGTTATGTATAAATAACTCAATCACAGTAGGCCTAGGAAAAGAGCAATGCATATTGTCATATAGGCTACCTTCTGTCAAACGAAACAAAAAAAACTTTACTAAAATATCTCTATTATTAACGGAGTTATCGACTGGCTACCGTTCTACGAACACCCTGTATATGAGTATCAGCAAATATTACACATGCGTTAACTTATGTTGTTTCAAATTTCCGGATTGTCGGCATTTATAACCGCAAACATCACAAGTGAACGGCTTCTCGTCGGTATGTATTAATTCGTGTCGTCTCAACTCCGACTTTCCCCGGCATCTAAAATCGCAAGAATCACAACTGAACGGTTTCTCGCCAGTGTGTATTAACATGTGTCGCTTCATCCTTCCGGCTTCTGGGCTCTTGTAATCACAACGACCACACGCGAAGCGTTTCTCGCCGGTGTGTCTTAACACGTGCCGCTTCATTGTTCCGCTCAGCCGGCATTTGTAATCGCAAAAATCACAGCGGATCGGCTTCTCATCGCTGTGCGTTAACATGTGTCCTTTCAATTGTCCAGACTGTCTGCATTTGTAATCACAGAAGGTACAACTGTAGGGTTTCTCGTTGGTGTGTGTTAACAAGTGCTCTTTCAACCTTCTCAGCTGTCGGCATCTGTAATCGCAGACATCACAACCGAACCGTTTCTCGATTTCACTATCATGGTGTGTTAACGTGTGCTGTTTTTCGTCGGAGTGTTTTATGATGTGTCGTGCTGCTTGACGACCGATTTTGAACGGTTTCTCTTCGGTATATTTCGAGACGTGGTTACACTTGTGAGATTTAAATTTGGGACCGCATATTTCACACTCTGTCAGGTTGTTGACAACTTGCTGGTATCTGAAACAAAACGTTCTTCAGCAATGTTTCAGTTCTACCCCGGCAAAAATTGTAATATCTACCTAGTATCTGAAACAAAACCTTTTAGTACTGTAAGGATAGTGTATGAACGTAACGTTTTCTTTTTTGTTTCGAAACTGCTAAGAGGGTCCTGTATGTAAGGTCCCCTTAAATACAATGGCGTTATCATAGGGTGGTCAAAATAAATACCAGTTTATAAAAGTTATATAGTTTATTGATTAACTATGTAATTCCCCCAAAAAATAGTAGTATTTAAGAAGTCGTACCAACTTAAAATTTCATTGACAAAGAACATACCTCGCAATTACCTCCATAAAAGTGTCCACAAGTGTCGCTTCTGGTTTGTCAGCATTTATAATTGCTTCATGCCTCCGTGTGTTAACATGTGTTTCTTCAAATATCTAGGCAGTCTGCCTTTGTAATCGCAAAGATTACAACTAAAAGCCTTCTCACCAGTGTGTGTTAACATATGCTGTTTCATGAAATAGCGCCGTCGGCATTTGTAACCGCAAAAATCACAGCTGAAGGGCTTCTCTTCTGTATGCGTTAACATGTGACGCTTCAACGTTCCGATCTGTCGGCATTTATAATCGCAAAGGCTACAACCAATCGGCTTATCGCCGCTGTGCGTTAACATGTGCTGATACAATTCATACGCTCGTCGACATTTGCAGTCGCAAAGCTCGCAGTTGAAAGGTTTCTCATCGGAGTGTATCAACATGTGCCTCGTCAGGTATCCCTTTAGTTGGCATTTGTAATCGCAAAGATTACAACTGAAGGGTTTCGCGTCGGTGTGTGTTAACATGTGCCGTTTTAAACTCTGAGCGTGCAGGTATTTGCAACCGCAAGATTCACAGATGTATGATTTCTCGTCGGTGTGTTTTACGATGTGCCGTTTCGCTTCTCGAAGTTGATGACCGGTTTTGAACGGTTTCTCTTCGGTATGTGTCAACACGTGGTTACACTTGTGAGATTTAAATTTGGAGACGCATATTCCACACTCTGTCTGGTTGTTTACTACTTGATATTCAAGACTCTGCTGGTATCTGAAATTAGCAATGCTTCAGTTCTAATTCCAACAAACATTGTAATAATAATAATAATAATAGTAAAATAGATTCAAAATAGACATAAGTTTATTATTTAACTATTTCCACTTTAATTCGTACTACCACTCAGATGTATAAAAAACAAATACACAAACAAAAGTAATTTTCAGAACCAAACAATTTGGTTTCTGACTGGTGTGTGTTAACATATGCCGCCTCAACGACATGGTTTGCCAGCATTTATAATCGCAACCCAAAGACTTCTTGCCGCTGTGTGTCAACATGTGCAGCTTAAAATTTCTAGATTGTCCGCATTTGTAATCGCCAAGATTCCAACTAAAAGGTTTCTCGCTAGTGTGCGTTAGCATATGTCGTTTCAGAGCATCGCACCGTCGGCAACTGTAATAACAAAGATCACAACTAAAGGGCTTCTCGCCTGCACGTGTCGTAATGTGACGCTGCAACGTTTCGGTTTGTCGGCATTTGCAATCGCAAAGCTCACAGCCAAGCGGTTTCTTGCCGGTGTGTGTCAAAATATGCTCCTCCAAATTTTGAGAACTCCGGCACTTGAAATCGCAAAGGTTACACCCGTAGGGCTTCTCTCTGGTGTGTGTTAACACATGCCATTTCAAACTTAATACAAAATAAATTACTATGTAATTCCACCAAAAAATATTTAAGAAGTTGTACCAAAAACGTAAAATGAATTCAACTTAAAAACTTCATTGACTTTCCAGACCAAAACTATAAAGCAGAACTACCTTCGTAAGAGCTTTTCGTTAGTATGTGTTCACATGTGTCGCTTCTGGTTTGTCAGCCTTTATAATTGCTTCTTGCCACCGTGTGTTAACATGTGTTTCTTCAAATGTCTGGATAGTCTGCCTTTGTAATCGCAAATATTACAACTAAAAGGTTTCTCACCAGTGTGAGTTAACATGTGCTGTTTCAGGATATCGTGCCTTCGGCATTTGTAATCGCAAAGGTCACAACTGAAGGGCTTCTCTTCTGTATGCGTTAACATGTGACGCTTCAACGTTCCGATCTGCCGGCATTTATAATCGCACAGGCTACAGCCAATCGGCTTCTCGCCGCTGTGCGTTAACATGTGCTGATCCAATTCATCCGATCGTCGGCACTTGCAATCGCAAAGATCGCAACTGTAAGGTTTCTCGTCGGTGTGTATCAACATGTGCCTCTTCAGGTATTCCTTTTGTCTGCACTTGTAATCGCAAAGTTCACAACTGACAGGTTTCTCATCTGTATGTCTTAACATGTGACGCCTCAATGCGCCGTTATAACGGCATTTGTAATCGCAAAGATTACAGCAGAACGGATATTTGCCGGTGTGTTTCAATATGTGCGCCCTCAAATTTTCGGGTTGTCGGCATTTGTAGTCGCAGAAAGTGCAACTTAGGGGCTTCTCGTTGGTGTGCGTTAACATGTGCCGTTTTAGGCTTAGCGCTTGCGAGCACTTGTAATCGCAGAGTACACAACCGAAGGGCTTCTCGTCGGTGTGCGTTAACATGTGTCGTTTCATGTTTCCAGACTGCTTGCATTTGTAATCGCACACGGTACAGCTGAAGTGTTTCTCGCTGGTGTGTGTTAACATGTGCCGTTTTAAGCTCAGCGCTTGCGAGCACTTGTAATCGCAGAGCACACAACCGAAGGGCTTCTCGTTGGTGTGCGTTAACATGTGTCGTTTCATGTTTCCGGACTGCTTGCATTTGTAATCGCACAAGGTACAGCTGAAGTGTTTCTCGCTGGTGTGTCGCCTCAAGATTCCCGATTGATTGCATTTGTAATCGCACAAAGTACAACAGAAGGGCTTCTCGTCGAGGTGTGTCACACGTTGATAATTAATATTCCACTGGTATCTGAAATGTACCTCAATTTAATAAAATAAGTTCTATGTAAATTAAAATTAAAACATTAAATAAACGAGCATCGTCTGAAGCAGCTATTTTATGTTAATCTACAGGGGGGGGGGACATAAAAATATGCAAAAAATATATATTTCTTCTTAATTGTAAAGTCTGTAGCACTCCTTAAAAATACTTTTTGGACCCAAACCAATATTTATTTTATTGTGTTTACACAGCTGACATTTCGTCATTTATCACATGATGGATCTGATGATGATAATCGAAACGCTAGCCCAAAATCTTTTCGGCGATAAATTCATGATATACAGGGTCACCAAAACATAACCTATTAACGTTTGTCTTTGTTTTTTTTTTTACAAATGGAACACTTTACGAAGCATTCTCGCCGGTATGTGTCGACAAATGCTTTTTAAAATCGCCGGCTAATCTACAGGTGTATTCACAAATATTACATCTGAGCCGTTCCTCGTGTCTCAGCATATGCCTCTTTAAACCTACCGAATATTTAGCTGCGTACTTGCAGAGACTACATCTGAACGGCTTTTCGTCAGAGAATGTACCAGTTCGTGCCTTTTCAATGAGTAACTTGTCCTGGTTGCGTATCCACAACGGCCGCACTTAAATGATATCTCGTCGGTGTGCAACAAGACATGTTTCTTTAAGTATTCCCTTCGTCTGCGCTTGTACTCGCATATATTACATTTGTAGTGCCTCTCGCCGTCGTGTGTCAACCTGTGCTGCTTCATGTTTCCGACGTGAGCGCACTTGTATTCGCAACGGTCGCAACTGTACGGTTTCTCGCCCGTGTGTGTTAACATGTGGAGTTTCAAACTTGGTGCTTGTGAGCACTGGTAATCGCAGAGCATACACCCGAAGGGCTTCTCATTGGTGTGCGTTAGCATGTACCGTTTCAAACTGGGCGCTCGCAGGTATTGGTAATTACAGAATGCGCAAGCGAAGGGCTTCTCCTCGGTGTGTGTTAACATGTGCTGCTTCAGGTTTCCGGATTGTTGGCTTTTGTAATCGCACAAGGTACAACGGAAACGCTTCTCCTTGTTCGCATTTATAATCGCCGTATTACAACAGAAAGGCTTCTCGTTGGTGTGTCTTAACACGTGCGGGTTTTCGCCGCCGGTGTTTGTCACACGTTGATATTCAGTTTTCCGCTGGTAGCTGAAATAAATCTTGCTTTAATTCATTATATTTTTTCACAAATATTTGTAACAAAAATACAGATGAAAAGAAACTTGTAGATATTTTTTTATGAAGTCTGTAGCACTCGTTAAAAATACTCCTTCGACTCAAACCTGTATTTATTTGATCAGGTTTCAAAGTAATAAAGAACTATTAGACAATTGCTTGCGCGAGAACCTCAGGACTACGTTTCTGAGAAGCTTTTCGTCGGTGTGCGTCAACACATGTCGTACCAACGACGTGGTTTGATGTCCTGTTAATTGTTTTGCAAATCTGGATCAACTTGAATCACTGCGTTACATAGCGCATAACAAATCAATACAGTTTGAGACACCCTGTATAAGCTCAGTCAATCGCATAAACAGTAATACCTAAAATAATTTTCTTTTCGTGATTTAAATTGTGAAGTATGATTCTCAATTAACAAAAAAAAAAACTAAAAAATAACAAAATTATAACTATATGTATACAGGGTGTCCTATAATTATACCGTCAAACTGATAGGAGACACCAAAATAGACAAGACATGTAGCCCCTCCTAGTTTGTCGGTCGGTATAATTATGGGACACCCTGTATATAAAAAAACATTAAATTATACAGGGTTGAAACTATTTAATAAGTTCAATGGAAACGCCGGTCTTCTATTATTGCGTTCCAAAGAGAGAATGTGTAGACATGTGTTTCCTCAAAGTTCTGGCCCATTTGGCTTTGTAATCGCAAAGATTGCAGCCGAAACGTTTCTCACTAGTATGTGAGGCCTTATGTTGTTTCAGAATATCGCGCCGTCGACACTTGTAATCGCAAAGATCGCAACCGAAGGGTTTCTCGTCCGTGTGTGTCAACATGTGACGCTTCAACCTTCCCGCTTGTCGGCACTTGTAATCGCAAAGATCGCAGCCGATCGGTTTCTCCTCGCCGTGCGTTAACACGTGCTCGTCCAACCGTTCGGGCCGTCGGCATTCGAACTGGCAGAGATCGCAACTGAAAAGTTTCTCATCGGTGTGAATCAACGCGTGTCGCTTCAGGACTTCGATTCGTCGGCATTTGTAATCGCAAAGGTCGCAGCCGAAGGGCTTTTCGCCCGTGTGAGTCAACATGTGACGCTTTAGCGTTCCGTTTTGTCGGCACTTATAATCGCAAAGCTTACAGCCGAACGGTTTCTCGTCGGTGTGTGTCAGAGCGTGCATCTTCAAATTCTCGGATTGTCGGCACTTGTAGCCGCAGAAAGTGCAACGGAAGGGCTTCTCGTCGGTGTGTATTAAGACGTGCCGTTTCAGATCTCTGGAGTGGCCGCATCTGTAATCGCAAAGTTTACAGGCGAAGGGCTTCTCGGCGGTGTGCGTCAGTAAGTGCTGCGTTAAGTTTTGCTTTTGCTTGCAGCGAAAGTCGCAGGAGCTACAACCGAATGGTTTCTCGTCGGTGTGTGTTAGCATGTGCCGCTTTAGGCGCCGGGCGTGTAGGTATTTGCAACCGCAAAATTCGCAAGTAAACGGTCTCTCGCCTGAGTGGGTCGCAATATTCATCTGGCATCTGAAATAAACCTTGCTTTAATAAGTACTATGCCGTTGACAATAATTATAAAAACGTTAAACAAGTGAGCATCGGGGTAACGCAACGAAATGTTAAGACGCGTCGCCTTTTTTCTTGCTTTGAAATATTCCGTCTTCTTCTTAGTTGTACAAAATGAGCGAAAGTGATTGACGACAGTTTGAATTTCCCGCGTCTCCTCTATCTAGTTATCTTTATTCTTTGCGCGTAGCCCTTGTGTGTTTTTAATTAAATAAATACATTAATGAATTGAATCATTATTACATTAATCTCGTTACCCTGTGTGCATTTTAGCCGAATCACAAAAAAAAATTGAAAGGCGGGAAATTTAAACTGTCCCCAGTTCTACTTATACAGGAGGAACTTTAAATCAAAATAAAAACATACAATTTTTAACTTTATTCAAAATTCGCAAAATATTATATTTAGGGCATTTGCCGTTCGAAGACAGGTTATGTTGCGCTGTCAAGTCCGAAAGCGCAGTCAAAGCACTTCAAACGCCCTTCACCTTCGCCGTGAGCAACCATGTGGCGCCGCAGTTGGTACTTCAAGCGAAACTTACAAATGCACCAGTCGCACTTGTAACGTTTCATCCCCGTGTGCGACTCGACGTGCCACTTCAAGGTCTTCTGAGTCTTGAATGTCCTATCGCAGAGCATACATTGAAAGGGCTTCTCGTCGCTGTGGCTCAACAAGTGCTGCTGCAGGGAGGAATTCCGCGCGAATTTCGCGGAGCAAACGGAGCACTCGAAGGGCTTTTCGCCGGTGTGCCGGGGCATGTGCCGCTGTAAGTACTCGGCCCTTTTGAATTTCGCCCCGCAAATCTCGCACACGTAGGGTGTTTCGCTGGTGTGCTTCGACATGTGGTCTCTCACGTGGTGGGCCTGGCGAAAGCTGGCGCCGCATATCTCGCACTGGAACGGTTTCGCGCCGGTGTGAGTGCGCCGGTGCTGCTCCAAATTGTACGGCTGGTTGAATCTGCGGTCGCAAACCAGGCAGACGTAGGGTTTCTCGCCGGTGTGCGTGTAGACGTGGTATTTTAAATGCCCCGAGTAATTGGTCGCGTAATTGCAGAACTTGCAGGAGTATCTGTATTGCCTCTTGGGCTCCTGCGGTTGATTTTCAGAGCTCGATTCGACGGCGACGGCGGCGGTGGCGGCGGCGTCGTTGGTTGAAGCCTCGCTGGATTTGTTGAGCATCCTGAAACAAAACAACGCAGTCAGAAAAAATCAAATCCTAAATAACTCACATGTAGAGCGCATGATATTGTCACGCTTAAAACTATTCTTTTTTACATATATAGACTTTAGTGCTTTAATACATTTGGAAGGCAGTGTACTTTGAAAATCAAATTTACCAAAAAAACTAAAACCTTTTATTGCTTGGCTAAAACAAAATTAGAAACTATGTAATTACAAAATTTCACGCACTTATACATACAGTGTGTCCCAAAAAGTTTTATACAAGTGGAGAAAAAGTTTATCTTACATTTCACAAAAAAAAACTATTCTTTATAAAAAGTTCTGCATGACTTGTAGATCCATAATCAGGTACAATTTTTTTTTAATTGGCTGGAATACAGGGAAAATAAAAAATAATGATTTGGACGGAGAGCAAAACACGTTCAAACTATAGTGGAGAGCAAAATGTTCATTGAAATTGTGATTAAATAGCAAAAAATTATGCACACTTGTAGATTATTGATATTCCCAGATAAAAATTGATAAAGAAGGTTATCAATGTTTTATAAAAGTAAATTATCTAACAATTGCTGAAGTGTTTATTTTTTAACTTTTATCTGAGAATATCAATAATCTACAAGTGTGCATAATTTTTTGCTATTTAATCACAATTTCAATGAACATTTTGCTCTCCACTACAGTTTGAACGTATTTTGCTCTCCGTCCAAATCATTATTTTTTATTTTCCCTGTATTCCAGCCAATTTTTTAAAAATTTTGTACCTGATTATGGATCTACAAGTCATGCAGAGCTTTTTATAAAGAATAGTTTTTTTTGTGAAATGTAAGATAAACTTTTCTCCATTTGTATAAAACTTTTTGGGACACACTGTACTTCCATCTAAAACATCAAGAAGCCTGATCGTCGGTATGTCTCAACTCATGTACGACTTTAAATTCTTGTATAATGTAGACATGTGTTCGTGTAACTATTTACTTGAGTATCTTTTCTGTGTCGGCAAATGCGACCGCTTTGACAACGGTCGCACTTGAACGACCTCTCGTAGGTGTGCCGTAAAGCGTGCGCTTTCAAATGTTCGTCTCGACTAAACTTGTGCTCGCAGGTATTACGCCCGTAGCGTTTTTCGCCAGTGTGTCTCAACAGGCGCCGCTTCAAAGTTCCACGTTCTTGCCGTCTGTAATCACAGGTCGCAAAGGTCACAACTGGACGTTTTTTCGCTTGCGTGCGTCAACATGTGAATTTTCAGGATTTCGCGTTGTCGACATCTGTAACGCAGAGATTGCATCGCCTGTATGTTTCAACATGTGCCCTCTCAAGCTACTGAGTTGTCAGCCACAAACTTTACAACTGAACGTTTTCTCGTCGGAGTGACTCACATATGACATGTGACGCTTCAAATTTCTGGCCTTCCGGCATTTGTAAACGCAACTTATCGCTCGCGTGTATCAACATATGTCTTTTCAGAACTTCCTGGTGGCCACTCTGGTAATCACAGAGATCACAACTGAAGGGTTTCTGGTCGGTATGCACCGGCATGCTCCGACTGCTCAACATTTGTAATCGCAAAGGTTACAACTGAGCAGCTTCTCGCCTGTTTGAGTTTTCGACTTGTCTGGATTTATAATCGCAGAGATTACAGGTTAGGTGCGTTTAACATGTGTCATTTTAACTTTCTTGCTTCATGAGCTTGGAAATCACAGAGGGGTTTCTCGCCGGTATGCGTCATTCGGTGCTTATGTGAGCATTTAAATTCGCAAACGCATATTTCACAATCGTCCACAATTTTCGACGTAGTAACCTGAAATTACACCAATTTAGTAATGCGCATTCATATGTTAAAAATAAAGGAAACAACAGAAACAAATAAAATATAAATAAAAATAATAAAAAATAAATTAATAATAAGACAGCGACATAAGGAATTAATTTAAAATGTTTTTTAAGTAACATTTAAAAACTTGTACCCGCAAACGGTTTCTCGCCAGTGTGTGTTAACACGTGTCGTTCCAAATTGATTGTAAGCCAGACACTTTTAACCGCAAAGATTATCACGTGCCATTTCAACGATTCGGCTTGTCGAAATTTATAATCACACACGTCACAACGAAACAGTTACTCGCCGGTGTGTGTCAACATGTGCCCTTCTAAAAGCCGTAGTTGTCGGCTTCTGTAAGCGCCGAAAATGCGGCATTCGAATGTCTTTTCGTTCGGAATTTTAGATTTAGGGCCCCCTTGAGATCTGAAACAGAATAATGAAAGCAATTGAGTAATGTTTAAATTACGCGCCAGGTATCAAAACAAACTAAAAATCTCGTAAAAGGAACTTTATTTCACCGTAACATGTTTTGTTATTATTAACTATTCTGTCACTTGTTATTTACATTAATTTTCAGCGTAAAAAATTACATACAATTAAGAAATCATTTTTTTCGCACCCTGTATATAAACAACAAATTGAGAATGTACAGGGTGATACACGACCTGTTTGCTGGCAAGTAGAAAAAGCTTAGCGAAAGTATAAATTAAAAAAAAAAAAAGTTCCTAACATCAGGAAAGATTTTCGCCAGTATGTGTCGACATGTGCTTCTTTAAATCTTTTTGCCATCTACAGGTGTATTCACAAATGCTGCACCTGCGCAGATTTTCATGTGACTGCATGTGACTCTTCAAGTACCTCGGAAACTTAGCCGCGTAATTGCATAGAGTGCACTTGTAGCGTCTTTCGGCGATGTGCGTCAGGACGTGCTCCTTAAACCTTCCCGGATACCGGCCCTTATAATCGCAAAGTTCGCACTTGAACGGCGTCTCGCCGGTGTGTATCAACGCGTGCCGCGCCAGGGCGTCCTTGTGCCGGCACCTGTAATCGCAAAGATTACAGCCGAACGGTTTCTCGTCGGTGTGCGTTAGCGCGTGCCGTTTTAAATTGCCGAACCGTCGGCACGTGTAATCGCAAATGTCACAACTGAACAGCTTCTCGTCGCTGTGCGTTAGCTTATGCTGCTTCAAGTTTCCGGGCTGTCGGCACTTATAATCGCAAAGGTTACAGCCGAACGGTTTCTCGCCGGTGTGCGTTGACACGTGCCGTCTCAATGTTCTACGGTCTTGACATCTGTATTCGCAATGGTCACAGCCGAACGGTTTCTCGCCCGCGTGGGTCTTCTTGTGCAGTCTCAGTGTTTGAGAGTTGCGGCAGGTGTAATCGCAAAGATCACAACTCAACGGTTTCTCGCCGGTATGTTTCAGTGCATGTTTGCGGACACGTCCAAGAGATTGAAATTTAGACTTCCGCTGAGATCTGAAACAGAACAATGAAGAACACTTAAGGTAAGCGAGAAATAAACAAGTTTGATGCTTGATTGTGCAACTGCAGATTTATGTTCAGTTCAATGTTTTAAATCGCGTTCGAATTCCAATTCCTTCGAACTGGGCTTCTTCTGTTTTTAAGGAGGTTCGAAAGAGGGAGGAAAAACATCCAGTAAGTCAACCGCAGCCGCAACCTACCGTATTAAATAACTCGCTGGACGCTCGAGGCTTTCACGCTTTACAATAAACACACTAAACAGTTCGTCTAATAATAGTCATAACTAAACGGTTTATCGCCGGTGTGTATCAACGTGTGCGTCTTGTCGATTTTTATTTTTTTTTGGCAACCAGCTGAATCTCCGAACAGCCGCTGGTATGTGACGTAATGTAGTGTAAAGGAGTGGAATAAAAAAAAGGAATAACGTAAAAGTCTTTCGACGAACTACTGGGGCTATATTTTCATCACAAAAATTATTAACTACTTCTTTGTTTTATTTCAAAATAATAAAACTTTCACGAAAATGCTGAAGATATTCGCCGGTATGTGTCGACTAATGCAAACGTGTATTTCCAATTATTACGCTCGGGCAGTTTCTTTCTAGCAATCATGCACTAACATGTGCAATCTTAATCTCTTCAAGGTTTTGCCCTTGTAACTGCAAAGCGTACATTCAAACGGCGCATCGTCGGTGTGCGTCAGCACATGTGATTTTAAATGCTCCGATCTTCTGGCCGCGTAGTCGCACAGCTTACATTTGAACGGCCTCTCGTCGGTATGCACCAGCAGGTGCCTCTTCAACGATCCGAATAGTTTGGTCGTGTGTTCACAATGATCGCACTTGAAGAGCTTCTCGCCGGTGTGCGTTAAAAGTTGCTCACTTTTACCGCCGGGTGTTTTTCCATTCTCTGGTATTAAGATATGCGTTAACTTATGCCGCGACAAACCTCTGCGCTCGCGGCCTTTATAATCGCAGAGATCGCAGCTGAACGGTTTCTCGTTGGAGTGTATCGACATGTGGCGTGTCAAAGCTCCGCGATCTCGGCATTTATAATGGCAGTGATCACAACTGAACGGTTTCTCGCCGGTGTGTATAAGCACGTGCCGTTTCAAAGCTGACGACTGTCGACATTTGTAATCACAATAGTCACAACTAAACGGTTTATCGCCGGTGTGCGTTAACATGTGCGCCTCGAAGTTTCCGCGATGCACGGTTTTATGTTCGCACAGGTTACAGCTGAACATCTTGCCGCTGGTGTGTGACGCCAGGACGTGTTGACGCATGAGTTTACGCTTTTTGAATTTAGAGCCGCATATGCGGCAGGCGAATCCTTTTTCGTCCAGAAATTTACGTTCAGTCGTCGGGTGGAATCTGAAACATAATTTTTAAAAATGCGTCAGGATGCATATAAATTAACTAAAGTGGTGAGATCGCCTTAAGTGCGATTAATTATTTTGTTTTTGTTATTTTACTAATGAATCACAGTTTAAAAAGTTACTTAAACACATCGGTTTCTTCCAAAAGTGTAGAACGCTTCATTTTACCTGCTGTCTATCACTGATAATTATTTCTTCAAAGTAGTAACTTGAACGTAAAAATAGCGAAAAAAAATTAAATAAAATACTTCCATGTACTTATAACGTGCGATCTTTATTAAATTTAACCTCCAAAGCAAGAACTACATATTTTAAAACAGCTTCTCGCCGGTATGCCTTAAAACGTGCTTTCCGGCGGGTGTTTTTTTTTAACACTGTGGTAGTCTCTCATCGCCGGTGTGTTAACTTGTGCCGCTTCAAGTATCCGCCCTGCCGGCATTTAAAATCGCAGAGGTCGCAAGCGTACGGCTTCTCGCCGGTGTGAGTCAGCATGTGGCGCGTTAAAGTTGCGCTCTCTCGACACCTATAATCGCAGCGATCACAGCCGAACGGTTTCTCGCCGGTGTGGATTAACATGTGCCGTTTCAAAGCCGGCGACTGTCGACACTTGTAATCGCAATAATCACAACTGAACGGCTTATCGCCGGTGTGTGTCAACACGTGCGTTTCTAGGTTTCCGAGAAAGGAGGACTTATATTTGCAGACGTTACAGTTGAACAGCTTGCCGGTGGTGTGTAGCGTCTGTATGTGAAGACGCAGGTGTATGCGCGATTTGAATTTGAAACAGCATATGCGACACGTATGCTCTTCCTCGTCCGGATATTTAGATCCAGACAGTTGCAATCTGAAACAAAACAATAAAAAACATTCAGTACTACTTAAGTAAAAACAAATGAACAAAATAAAAAAGTAAGTTAACAAATTGTTAATCACCTGTGTGGGTGACGTCATGTTATATTACTTATTTTTTTCTTTTTTATTTCTTATTTATTACTACAAAATGAGAAAGCGCGAAGCGCTTTAAGGGGCGCTCTCCGTTCGAATGGCTCGCGGCACCTAGGTACTCGATGGACGATGAATCCTCGCTCGGGTCTCTTCGACATTGACCCCGAACTCTTTAATTTTATTTTTTTAATTTTTTTACCATATTGATTTCTTGCTCGGGTTGAGGGGACTTGGGTTCGCTTGGGTTGGGTTGACATTGAAATTTCGTTTGACCTTGACCTTTAACTTTTCGAAATTTCAATTTTCAATTTTTTTCCGATTTAAAATTCTCGCTCAGCTTGAGCGGAGTTGAGTTCGCTCCGATTGGTTGACCCTGAACTTTCGATTGACAATGACCTTTGACCCTTTTTCCCATTGTTGATCCTGGAAATTCATTTTTTTTTTTCAAAAAATTTTCAACTTCTTCAACTTTTTTCCTTGACCTTGATCTTTACGATGCCTTGTTCTCGAAATTCAAATTCTTTAAAAAACTTTTCCCAAACTTTTACATTGACCTTCACCTTTGACCTATACGAAGCTGTGTTCTCGAAATTCAAATTTTTAAAAACATTTCTCACTATTTTCCCCAATTTCTTGCTTTGACCTTGACCTTTGATCTTTACGATGCCTTGTTCTCGAAATTCAAATTTCTTTAAAAATATTCCTGAATTTTTCCCAATTTATTGCTTTAACCTTGACCTTTGACCTTTACGAAGATGTGATCTCGAAATTCAAAATTCTCCCCAATTTTCTGGCCCTGATCTTGACCTTTACATGAATCGTTGTCGAAATTCAAAATTTTCCCAAATTTTTGGGCCCTGACCTTGACCTTTAAGATGATTCAAAATATTTTAAGATTTTACCCAGATTTCTGGCCCTGACCTTGATCTTTGACCTTTACGATACCTCGTGCTCCAAGTTCAAATTAAAAAAAATAATAATTTTTCTCCAATTTCTGGGTCCTGACCTTGACCTTTACATGAATCGTTCTCGAAATTCAAATTTTTTAAAATAATTTCCACAATTTTCGGCCCTGGCCTTGACCTTTAAGATGCCTCGTTCTCCAAATTCAAATTAAAATAAAAAAAATTTCAAATTTTTGTCCCTAACAGGATGCCTTGTTCTAGAAATTTAAAAATCCAAAAAATTTCCGGAATTTCTTCCAATTTTTTTTGTCTTGACCTTGACCTTTGACCTACACGAAGCAGATTACGGAAAATCATAGCATATTCATCAATTAATCACATCGGTTGGATAATTGCAGCATCCGAAATTCTCGATGTTCTCGAAATTCAAATTAAAAAAGAAATTCTTCCTATTTTCCTCAATTTCTTGTTTTGTACTTGACCTTTGAATATTGACCTTTTAATATTCCCGAATTTGCCCCAAATTTATTGCTATGACCTTGACCTTTGACCTGTACAATGAATCGTTCTCTACATTCAAAATTTTTTAAAAATTTTACCCAATATTTGGGGCTCTGACCTTGACCTTTGGCCTTTAAGATGGCGCGTTCTCGAAATTCAAAAATGGTTTAAGAATTTACCCAAATTTCTGGCCCTGACATTGACCTTTGACTTTTACGATGCCTCGTTCTACAAATTCAAATTTTTTTCAAAATCTTCCCCGATTTTTTTGGCCCTGACCTTGACCTTTGACCTTCAAGATTCCTTGTTCTAGAAATTTTCCGGCATTTTTTCCAATTGCTTGCTTTGACCTTTACGATGCCTCGCCCTCGAAATTCTCAATTCTTTAAAAATTTGTTATATTAATTATTATTATTTCTTTTTCCATCTTTGATTTATGAATTTGTTTACTATGTACTATAAAAACTACTTGCTAACTATTGTTTGTTTGAAGGTAATTAAACCCAATGCTATTTTATATATTTAATTGAACGTTACGAGTATACAGGGTGACTGAAATAACAGCGGGATCGCCTAAAGTTCATTATTCAACTTAAATTTTATTGGTGTTCCGCGGTAAGTGATTAAACAAACTAATTTATTTATTTGACAACAAGAATTAATTACATTAGAGACGATGGTGTTTAAATTGCTTGTAAATCGCCATCACATTTACAAGGAATGGCTTAAATACAATCAGTTTCTTCCGAAAACGTAAAACGCTTCATTTTACCTGCAATCCATTGCTGATATAATTTTTTACTTTAATTAACGGACTAACCAATCGCATTTGGTTGGTGGTTTTATTTGTTGAGACACCCTGTCTTTTTTTTATGCACCTCACACGTCGGGGCCTGAAACATAGCAAAGTCATAGTCATTTTTATAACAACATTCTATGATGCAATTGTTTTCTTCAAATGAAATAATTGATGGTTTTTTTAAATTTATTTTGTTTAATTTGATTCACCCAACTATTTAAAAAATTACAATGCAAATTTAACTTCCTAATTGTCTAACATATCTTCCTCGAAATAAAAGATCGTCATCTAAGATTTCTTGCCGTCATATTCAAGTGACATTTCGTCGGTATGCGTAAGCACATGCTTCCTCAAATTCTGCGGGCATTTACTTTCGTAGTCGCTTGCGCTTGTGCGACTTTTCATCGACGTGCACTCGTATATGCCCTTTTAGGAGCTCGGGCGTTGCAGCCGCAAATTCGCAATGTTCGCACTTGTACGGCTTCTCGTCGTGCGTTAAAAAGTGCACCTTTAAATCTGCGACCTCGTTGCATTCGTAACTGCAAACGTAGCACCTGTAGTGTTTCTCATCGGTGTGTATTAGCAAATGCTTTTTTAAGCTTCCGGGCTGCCGACACTTATAATCGCAAACGCCACAACTGAACGGCTGCTCGCCGGTGTGTTTCAATAAGTGCTCTTTCAAATTTCCGAGTAGTCGGCATTTGTAGTCGCAAAGATCGCAGGCGTATGGTTTCTCGTTGGTGTGTATCAACTTGTGCTGTTTTAACTTCGAGGGTTCTCTGCATTTATATTCGCAGCGATCACAGGCGAACGGTTTCTCGCCGGTGTGTATTAACAAGTGGCGCTTCAGCGCTCCCGGCTGTCGGCATCTAAAATTGCAATAGTCGCAACAGAACGGCTTCTCGCCGGTGTGTATCGACACGTGCGTTTCTAGGTTTACGAGTTGCCGAAATTTTCGCTCGCAACGATTACAGCTGAACAGCTTGCCGCTGGTGTGGGACTTCAGCACGTGCTGACGCGTAAGCTTGCGGGATTGGAATTTGGCACCGCATATGCGGCATGCGAATTCTCTATCGGCTGGTTTTCTAGATTTAGATTTGGGCGGTTTAGATCTGAAACAATAAGAAAAAAAAAATTAATTTCTGCGTTAGTAAACATATGAAACTAAAATATTCATGTTCAGATTCTCAGGACTAATTACTATCGGATGGGATCCTGTCCAGGACGTAGAAAATGGAACCCCCCAGCGCGAGTCATAAAAATTTGTAACGTTAGGCGCTGCTCAAATGGCACTCCTGGTTCTCTGCCATCATAAACAAGTCAGCTCAACATTTTAGCTTTGTGTTGTTCGGATTTTGTATGAATTGGTCACACTAAATTTTAGAACATATAGAAAAGGAATCAATTACATTGCAAGTGGAAAGTAGTTCGCTTTGTTTGCTTAATGTTTCAAGCAAGTACCGGACACTTTAAAACGTCAAGTAGACGCTTGTAGGGTTGAATGATGGGGAGAGAGTCAGGAAAGTTTCAAATTGCGAAAGACCACCCGCCGATCCTTGTCTGACAAGTTAATTGGCGTTTTCTTAATGTATCAGTATGGGACAGGAAATATGGAGTAGGCGTGATTTTGGGCTTGAGCAGCGATTATTGGTCCGGGGTTGTTTCGAAATTTGCTTGCGGAGTCCGAGGGAGAAGATTAATAGTTTAGTTGGAAAGAAGGAAGCTCCGAAAAAGGTTTCAATTTCTCGAGCGAACGGTTGAATTCTTTAATTTTGACTTAGCGAATTTTCCTTAATGCTTGCAGTGATTCTCTCATTTTTCTCATATTTCTAGCTAAATCATTTTATTTCGGTACAATTGGTTAAAATCCAGTGTGTTAAGAGAAAAGGGAATTAAACAAACAAAACCACGAATACGTACAAAAGGATTGGGTTACAACAACGTAAGGCCAGGTGTTGCATTGACGATCACGGGTTATATATAAACATTATAAGGTTTATTGCGGATTCCCGCAAGGGTCGCATCAGAACGTAGGGCAGGTAGAGTAGGTCAGTAGGGTATTGCCTTAAGCGCCGGCAGTAATCCCAGGTAGTCCTGTAGCCGAGAGTCTAGACGGGTAGGGTTTCAAATTGCGAAAGATCACCCGCCGATCCTTGTCTGACAAGTTAATTGGCGTTTTCTTATTGTATGAGTATGTGACAGGAAATGTGGATTAGGCGTGATTTTGGGCTAGAACAGCGATTATTGGTCCGGGGTTGTTTGCTTGCGGAGTCCGAGGGAGAAGATTAATAGTTTAGTTGGAAAGAAGGAAGCTCCGAAAAAGGTTTCAATTTCTCGAGCGAACGGTTGAATTCTCTAATTTTGACTTAGCGAGTTTTCTTTAACGCTTGCAGTGATTCTCTCATTTTTCTCATATTTCTAGCTAAATCATTTTATTTCGGTACAATTGGCTAAAATCCAGTGTGTTAAGAGAAAAGGGAATTAAACAAACAAAACCACGAATACGTACAAAAGGATTGGGTTACAACAACGTAAGGCCAGGTGTTGCATTGACGATCACGGGTTATATATAAACATTATAAGGTTTATTGCAGTGATTCTCTCATTTTTCTCATATTTCTAGCTAAATCATTTTATTTCGGTACAATTGGCTAAAATCCAGTGTGTTAAGAGAAAAGGGAATTAAACAAACAAAACCACGAATACGTACAAAAGGATTGGGTTACAACAACGTAAGGCCAGGTGTTGCATTGACGATCACGGGTTATATATAAACATTATAAGGTTTATTGCAGTGATTCTCTCATTTTTCTCATATTTCTAGCTAAATCATTTTATTTCGGTACAATTGGCTAAAATCCAGTGTGTTAAGAGAAAAGGGAATTAAACAAACAAAACCACGAATACGTACAAAAGGATTGGGTTACAACAACGTAAGGCCAGGTGTTGCATTGACGATCACGTGTTATATATAAACATTATAAGGTTTATTGCAGTGATTCTCTCATTTTTCTCATATTTCTAGCTAAATCATTTTATTTCGGTACAATTGGCTAAAATCCAGTGTGTTAAGAGAAAAGGGAATTAAACAAACAAAACCACGAATACGTACAAAAGGATTGGGTTACAACAATGTAAGGCCAGGTGTTGCATTGACGATCACGGGTTATATATAAACATTATAAGGTTTATTGCAGTGATTCTCTCATTTTTCTCATATTTCTAGCTAAATCATTTTATTTCTGTACAATTGGTTAAAATCCAGTGTGTTAAGAGAAAAGGGAATTATACAAACAAAACCACGAATACGTACAAAAGGATTGGGTTACAACAACGTAAGGCCAGGTGTTGCATTGACGATCACGGGTTATATATAAACATTATAAGGTTTATTGCGGATTCCCGCAAGGGTCGCATCAGAACGTAGGGCAGTTAGGTCAGTAGGGTATTGCCTTAAGCGCCGGCAGTAATCCCAGGTAGTCCTGTAGCCGAGAGTCTAGACGGGTAGGGTAGCGCATGTCTAATTGAAGTAATAAAACCTTTGGGTGAGTTTTTGGAAGTTCTCAGCAAGTAAACCTTTCAGTTCAGTTTTCGGTCCAGTTAATTAATTAGGCAATAAGTTTAAATTATTTTTTGTTTGGTTTTATTGGTTATTTAGTTGTCCATAAGGTGGCACGTCGGCATGTTACAAGTACAATCGTTCTCAAAACCTATCTTAACCTAGTTTCTTGACATTTTAATTTTTCAAAGATTTTTTTTCCAATTTATTGCTTATATTGAATTGCTTTATACACAGTCGAAACTCCATAACTCGAACCTCAAGGGACCGGAAAATTACTGCGAGTTATAGAAACTTCGAGTAAAAAAAAGAGACATTTCAGTTATACACAACGTGTCTATTGTCACCTGTATGTTGGAGTAAGTGCCATTTCAAACTAGCTACTTGTTGACATCTTCAACTGCACTGACCACTTCTCGCACTTCTCGCCGGTGAGTGTCGCCATGATGTGTTTTTTCAAATGTTCGTTTCGTCGGCATTTGTAAATCGCAATGATCACTAATGAATGGTTTCTCGCCGGTATGTTTTAATTTGTGCATCTTCATACTCTGAGAACGTCGACACTTGTAATCGCAAAGATCGCAAGCGAACGGCTTCTCGCCGGTGTGTGTTAACAAGTGGTATTTTAAGTTCCCGATTTGTGTGAACTCACGATCACAAATTTTACAAGTGAAGGGCTTCTCGTTGTTGTGCGTTAACACGTGCCGTTTCAAGGTTCTAAGTTGTCTGAAATTACTTTTGCAAATTTCACAAGTGAACTGCTTCTCGTTGGTATGTCCTAATTTGTGTTCCTTCATACTTTGTGATCGTCGGCACTTGTAACTGCAAAGATCGCAACTGAAAGGCTTCTCGTCGGTGTGTGTTAACAAGTGAAGTTTCAAGTTTCCGAACTGTGTGAACCCACGATCACAAATTTTACAAGTGAAGGGCTTCTCTTCGTTGTGCGTTGACAAGTGCCGTTTCAAGGTTGCGAATCGTTTGAATTTACGATCGCAAATTTCACAAGTAAACGGCATCTCGTCGGTATGTTTTAATTTGTGTTTCTTCATACCGTGATATTCTCGACACTTGTAATCGCAAAGATCGCAACTGAACGGCTTCTCGTCGGTGTGTGTTAACAAGTGGCATTTTAAGTTTCCGATTTGTGTGAACCCACGATCACAAATTTTACAAGTGAAGGGCTTCTCTTTGTTGTGCGTTAACACGTGCAGTTTCAAGGTTTTAGGTTGTTTAAATTTACGATCGCAGATTTCACAATTGAACGGCATCTCGTCGGTATGTTTTAATTTGTGATCTTTCATGCTTTGGGATTGTCGACACTTGTAATCGCAAAGATCGCAACTGAACGGCTTCTCGCCGGTGTGCGTTAACAAGTGGTATTTCAAGTTTCCGATTTGTGTGAACCCACGATCACAAATTTTACAAGTGAAGGGCTTCTCTTTGTCGTGCGTCAACATGTGCCGTTTCAAGGTTTCGAATCGTTTGAATTTACGATCGCAAATTTCACAAGTGAACGGCATCTCGTCGGTATGTTTTAATTTGTGTTTCTTCATACTTTGGGACTCTCGACACTTGTAATCGCAAATATCGCAACTGAACGGCATCTCGCCGGTGTGCGTTAACATGTGCCGTTTCAAAGATGCGAATCGTTTGAATTTACGATCGCAAATTTCACAAGTGAACGGCATCTCGTCGGTATGTTTTAATTTGTGTTTCTTTATACTGTGGGATTGTCCACACTTGTAATCGCAAAGATCGCAACTGAACGGTTTCTCGCCGGTGTGTGTTAACATGTGCTGTGCCAATTGCCGACGCTGACGGCATTTGTAATCGCAAAGATCACAGATGAATGGTTTCTCGCCGGCATGTGTCAGCAAGTGTTTCTTTAAACTGGCTTGAGCTTTAAATTTTCTTTTCTTGATATTATGTTCAGGAGCCCGTTTGCACCTGAAATGAAATGAGTTTTAATACTTTTCAGTTCCGTTCCAACAATTATTTTTGTAAGCAGTGTTGCCAGCTGCACACAGATGTTCGAAATTGTAATAGATTTGATTATTTCGTAACAGCAACTACCTAAGTCAACTTTTAAGTTTACAAGGAATAAAAAATGATTCATAGAGAAAGTCATATTTATTTTTATAATAATAAACTTAAGAATTCACAGAAAAAAAGCAAACAGCTCAGCGAAATTTTTTTTTTTTTCTATAATACCTGTCAGCGCTAAGAGTAACAGGTTTCAAACGTCAGAAACCTTTTAGGGCATCAGTAAATTTCGACGACTTACAGAAAATTTTAAGTTGTGGAGGTTCGAGTTATAGAGGTGCGACTGTATGTTAAAGAAGTCTCGTGTTGCATACACCTAGACCTTCAATCTTTTTGAACTACGTCTCTCGAATTTTTTTTTTGTTGGCACTTTCCAATTTTTTTGTCTTGGGTTGGGTTTACCTTGACCTTTAGCCTTTCTGAACCTTTGTTCTTGATATTTTCATTTATTAAAAATGTTCCCCTTTTTTCCTTGGGTTGCGTTGACCTTGACCTTTAACTTGTTTTAACCTCGTTTCAACAACTGTCTCTCTTTCACGGTTTTTACTCGCAAAAACTGCAACTGAACAGCTTCCCGCCGGTGTGTATCAATATGTGCAGTTTAATATCCGCCAGTTCTGTTCGTGAAATAAAGAATAATCTGGCAACGATGTGGATTTTAAAACATAACAAATTAAAATAAAAACAAAAGTAAATAAATAAAATCAAAGATCAATTGTGTGACAGATGTTTGAAAACAATGTTTGTGTCTCTTCTTCGAAAAGAAGAAAGAAGGAAAACATATGAAAATCAACAAAACGTTCTATCTGCGAAATAGTCTGGTGGCAACACTGCGTGGATCTTAAAACATAAGAGTCTTATGTTTAGGAACAACGTGGATTTTAAAATATAACAAATTAAGGATAACAAAACCCATTGTGTGACAAATGTTTATAAAACGATGCTTTTCTTCAAAAAAAGAAGGAAAAATAAAGAACGGAAAACATAGCAGTTCTGTTTGAGAAATATAGATTAATCTGGCAATAATGTGGATTTTAAAATTTAACGAATTAGAAAAAAAAACACAAAAAATAAAAGATCAAAGATCGACTGTGTGACAGATGGTTAAAAAAACAATTACTGTCTCTTCTTCTTCAAAAAAAAAAGAAAGTTGCATACAATTTTGACCGCTCGCGACGGGGTCGAATTTCAAACGAACGACCCTAAAATGCACTGGTTTTAAAAATTCGCCGTTCGGTTATTTATAGTGCTACCGTGTTACAGTTCATTTTCCATTTGTGTTCTAAACACACCATGTATATGCATTGCTACCGTTCATTTTTCATTTGTGTTCTAAACACACCATGTATATGCATACTTCGACGTTCCGGATTATTTTTGGAACGCGTCGTTCTACGTCTTGCGTTCGGAGTAGGAATGCATCGTAATTCGCCGGCGTAGTTTCCGCAAAACTTCGTTCTAACATATTACCATTAACAGAACCCTCAACTAAATAAGCAAATTCATTTTATATAAGTAATCCATCCTTATTTAGGGTCAAAATCGCGCGTATGTGAGGAGTTGGACAAATTTTAACGAAGTCCTATTTCACGGCGCGTATTATTCGTGATCTTTGCCCTTTCCGGCGATTGGTCCTCACTGTTGTCAAGCAGTTCCGCCAGTGGTAAAATTGAATGTGTCTCTCTCGTTGGTATTCTTTTCTTTTCCGCCGATCGAGAAGTATACCGCCGTTTCAGAAAAATTTCGATCGTCTCGTGGATCACACGTTCTTTTGTTAACTGTTTGGTTGTGTGCCCGTTTCACCGAAGGGGGTGAAAGTGCATGTGAACGGCTATTCGCCGAATTTGATTGATCCATTTGGGGGGACGAGAAAGCCGCATCCCTTTGCGACTTGTGGCAGCCTAGGTGATAACCCTGGGTGAGTTGTTACGAATTGTTTCTCTCGATTTGCCCTTACGTTCGCTTTTCTTTTTTTTGTTTATAGGCTTTTAGTGGAAGTTGTTTCTAACGTTAGTTATTTTGGCGTTAATCGTCGTTCGTGGTCCCGGATCATTTGTGGACTCGCTGCTTTACGCCGTTGAGTATTCTTTCCTCCGCCATCGCGTCTACGCCGTAACCTTGCTACGATGACCGGAAGGCTGGTCATCCACGGAAGTGCGTGACTGCCGACCACCTCTGCTATTGTCGACGGACATTTGATGCTGTGTAACAGGTCGGATCTATTTAATTATTATTATCAGTAGCAATATGCGTACGGTGTTTTCAAAGTAGCCGCGATTGTGCACGAGATTTTGCGTATACTCATGTAACGACTCGAATGACGTCGTCATAGGCATTAGGATATGTAAAAAATCTTGTTTTCATATTAGTTTAATTAGATTTATGCGGAGTTCGAACTCGAAGATGTAGGTTTCGTTTTGTTTTGTTTTGTTTTTCTTTCTTGTGTCGGTTGTATTCATGTATACTTGCTGAGTAATCGCTTATTTTTCTTGTAAACGAAGAAAATTCTTTGTGTTAAATAAATTGTTCGTGTTTTGGACGTAACGTGTTTTCTTAATTTTTCACTGTTTCCGTTCAAAAAAAATTAAGTGGCGCCTATTTTGTATTGGCCTTCGCAGTTTGGATTTGAACCCCCCCGTCCCACTGAAGTTAGCTGGCAACACCGGAATATTCCGCTCCGGTGTATAAACTTCTGGCTATCGTCACAGGTAGGTAGCAACCGGATCGAGACCGGTGCCGTTAATTTGAGGAAGGTGTTGGCTATTCTCCGGTCTAAACATCTCGACAATATCTGCGGCGATTTCGGAGAAATAATTTTTTTTAGGAGCGTCAAGGTCACGACCAAAATTTGGCAGAAATCGTAGAAAATTTTTAAAAAATTTTGAATTTCGACAGCGAATCATCTTAAAGATCAAAGATCAAGGTCACGAAAGCGAATTTGAGAACAATATGCAAAAATTTCTTATTTAACCCGAGCAAGGAATTGAGATCGAAAACCCAAGCGAACCCAACTGTTGTCAACCCGAGCGAGGAATTGAGATCGAAAAAATTCAAAATAAATTTTTTTTTTCGATAAGTTAAAGGTCAAATGAATGTTCAAGGTCAACCCAACCCGAGCGAACCCAATTGTAGTCAACAAAAGCAATTAATTGAGATCGAAAAATTATTTTTTTTTTTTCAAATTAAACGAAAGACTTCGAGGGGTCAAGGTCGAAGGAACCCGAGAGAAAATTCAATTCCCTAGCTGCCGCGAGCCCCCAAACGCGAGCGGCACTTAACGCGCGAAGCGCGTTCTGGAAATTTTTTTCTCTGTTGACCCGGATTCGGATTTTTCGGTATTTTTACCCTACGATGCCGAAACGCTCGTCTCGATTCGATCACGTTTAAGGGTCGAAAAAAAATTGCCGAAAAGTTCTCTACCAAAATGCAGTGTGACGTTCCGCCCCCTGGCTCCCCACAGCGACGGGCGGTCGATTCGCGACCGCCACCAAAAATCGTCCAAAGGATTTTTCTAGAAGGCGTATTTACGAATTTTTATAGAAAAATTTCCTTCGGCCGCAATATCAAAAAAACACGTAAAAACTCGAAAATAAGGGCTTTTTTTGGGGGCGTTAGAAAACGGGAGGGGGGGGGGAAATCCATTTCACGGAAATTCATAGTCGACAGTGTTTTTTATTTTTTTCGAAATTTCTTCGTAGGTATTAAAACATAAGAGCCTTGGAAGGAAACAAAAAAATAAATAAATAAAACCGTCTTTACACACCGCTTAATTTTTTCATAAAAGTTTTATTATTACGCACTATTAACACTTGCGATTTCAATCCTCTCAGTGTTTTGCTTTTGTAATCGCAACGCGTAGATTCAAACGGCTTATCGTCAGTGTGTAACGTTCACATTTTTCGTTGTCCGTTACATTATCTTTTTACATATTTTCTCGTTATTTTGCTGTCGAAATTTAAGTAAAAACTGTTTCGTTCGTTTAATTAATTTCATATTTATGACTTTCACGCCTCTATCTCTCAGGATTTGTGTTTTAATTTCAGATAGTAATGCGGACTTCTATTTTCTTCTTAAAGTCATTTGTTTGTTTCGGAAATTAATCTGTAGATGTCGTACATGGTCTTTTGGTCGATTTTATTGATCGATATTTCTTGATGACGTATACGGAAATTGCGTAGAAAATCTTTGACGAGTTTCCGTCCTCTTCGATTATCGTACGATTACTGCGTGCGAGTACGCCATTGAGACGCGTGGTTTGCGTCTCCAAATTTTTGTGTTTTGTGAAGCTCTGAACGGCTTTGAGATATTCCAGTTTGGCAAATATCTACGTCTCTATTCTCGTAAGCCCAACTGTGTCAGTTTGCTGCCGTTTGTTTTTGTCACAACGCTACCGTTTCCGCTACCGTATTCGAGCATGTGTTGCTTTAAGGTTCTCGCTCAGAAAAACTAACAGAAGATTGTAAGTACCCTAGTTGTTTAGGAGAATATTTTCTAAGGTTCTTTTTGTCTTTATGTAGAGTTTTTTTTTTGGACCGAAATTGTGTGAAGATTAGTTTTTTTTGGATTCCCGAAATTGTGTTGAGTTACCGAGGCCGAAGCTTTCCTCCTACCGCACGAGTTTTTATGGGAAAATTCCTTGCTATTTACTGCGTTCTCGTTTTGAAGATATTACCGTTCTCGTTTTGAAGATACTACCGGACAGAAGTTCTCTTTTTATCTGGCGTGGTTGTTCCTGGAAACAAGTCCAGTTATTGCGGAGTCGTTTGAAGATAAATTCAACGGAGTCGTAATTGGAACTCAGGTCAAGCTATCGTCAGGATTGCGTAAGAAACAAGCATTTGTATTAGTATCGTATCGACAAAACTGTCAGTATCGTTTCGTATGGACAAACTTATCGTATCGTATCGTATCGTTTAGAGAAAATTACCGTATCGTATAGTATTGAATTAACTATCGTACCGTATCGTTTTGAAGAAACTACCGTATCGTGCCGTATCGTTTTGGAAACATTATCGTATCGTATGGAAATAATCCATTAAATTTATTTTGATTGTCTGTGGACAATAATTATAGTATATTGGGTCACCTTCGTATTTATTTAGTGCTATATTACATTTATTTGTATGGGTCATTTATCTATAGTTTGCATCATATTAATTGTTTCCACTTTAAGTTTTTTTTGTACACATGTTAGTATATTTATTTTGTTTGGTCAAATTACTTTTTATGTTAAATCGTTACATAATTTATCAATTATATTATTTTTCATTTTCAAACATTCTTTTTCATTTTCTGTTACGATTAAAGACTAATTTCTTTAAAATAAATTTGCGTAATCTAAAAATCTGTTTCGAGTTCATTAGTTTGGTTCCGGACTGTTTTAGTAATTACAGTTTAAAGAGATTACTTGGCGCTCAACAGCTTTCGTTTTGTCATCTAACGTTTATTATTTTTTTATGAATTACGCAAGTTATGTTTTTAAGAATATAGTTCGAAGAATTATCCTTCCGAATCCACCTCAACCTCCGAGTAAACTGAGCTATGGCAACCAAACAGGTGAGAATCTACTTACAAAAAAAGTATGTCACAAGTGTGCGTCAGCATGCGCGATGCGTCAATTGTTTTTTTTGTTTGCTTTTTCTAAATTTATTTGTTTAATTTGATTCACCCAACTATTTTAAAAATTACAAGTAAACTTAACTTCCTAATTATCTAACATAAAATAATAGCACTCAATTTCGAAATAAAAGACCGGTATCTAAGATTTTCTACCGTCACATTCAAGTGGCAACTTCATCGGTTTGTGTAAGCACGTGCTTACTTAAATTCTTCGGGCATTTACTTTCGTAGTCGCTTGCGCTTGTGCGATTCTTCATCGACGTGCCCTCGTATATGCCCTTTTAGGAGCTCGGGCGTTGCAGCCGCAAATTCGCAACGTTCGCACTTGTACGGTTTCTCGTCGTGCATTAAAAAGTGCACCTTCAAATCTGCCACCTCGTTGCATTCGTAACTGCAAACGTAGCACCTGTAGTGTTTCTCGTCGGTGTGTATTAGCAAATGCTTCTTTAAACTTCCGGGCTGCCGACATTTGTAATCGCAAACGTCACAGCTGAACGGCTTCTCACCGGTGTGTTTCAACATGTGCTGTTTCAAATTCTCGAGTAGTCGGCATTTATAGTCGCAGAGGTCACAGGCGAGTGGTTTCTCATTGGTATGTATTAACTTGTGCTGTCTTAACTGCGAGGCTTGTCTGCATTTATATTCGCAAAGATCACAGGCGAATGGTTTCTCGTCGGTGTGTATTGACAAGTGAAGCTTCAGCGCTCCCGACCGTCGGCATCTAAAATTGCAATAGTCGCAACCGAACGGCTTCTCGCCGGTGTGTGTCAACACGTGCGTTTCTAGGTTTACGAGTTGCCGAAATTTGTGCTCGCAACGGTTACAGCTGAACAGCTTGCCGCTGGTGTGTGACTTCAGCACGTGCTGACGCGTAAGCTTGCGGGATTGGAATTTGGCACCGCATACGCGGCATGCGGATTCCCTTTCGCCCGGTTTTCTAGATTTGGATTTGGGCGGTTTGGATCTGAAACAGTAAGAAAAAAAAATTAATTTCTGCGCTAGCAAAAGTATAAAACTAAAATATTAAATATTTACAGAGCTTGCACTTGAATGGTCCGCCATCAGAATGCGCTCGCGCATGTTACAGTTGCTCAAATTAAATGATTATTATGAATTAAATGAAGATCGCGAGGCTGTCAGGGTTGTGGTTTCCCCCCCTTCACATAGTAATGAGAATTTCCAAAAAAGCGCGCTAGAAATTGTTATGAACGTCATAAAATCTGTCAAAGAAAACGTACTTCGCTTTTTTAAAAAAATGAAGAAGGCGTGGCGGTTTCGAAACAATTGAAGATCGCGACTGTCAGGGTTGTAGTTTACCTCCTCTCCCCCATCACGTAGTAACAAGAAATTCGGAAAAGGCACGCTGGTAACAGTAACAGTGTCATAAAATCCGACAATCAAAATGTACTTCATTTTCTTCTTAATCAAGAAAAGAGAAAGCGTGGCGATTTCGAAACAGTTGAAGATCGAGGCTGTCAGGATTGTGATTCACCCCCCTCTCCCATAATGAGGAAAATTTCGAAAAACACGCGCAAAACTTACGTCATAAAAATCGTCGAATAAAATGTACGACTTTGCTTAAAAAGAAGAAATGAAGAAGGTGTGGCAGTTTCGAAACAATTGAAGACGAAAACTGTCGGGATTGTGGTTTACCTCCGCCCCCTTCCCCATAACGATGAAGAGTTCGAAAATAACGCGCAAAACTTATATCATAAAAACGATCAAACCAAACATAGAACTTCGTTAGAAAAAAAAATGAGGAAGGCGTGGCCGTTTCGAAACAATTGAAGATCGAGGCTGTCAGGATTGTGATTCACCCCCCTCTCCCATAATGAGGAAAATTTCGAAAAACACGCGCAAAACTTACGTCATAAAAATCGTCGAATAAAATGTACGACTTTGCTTAAAAAGAAGAAATGAAGAAGGTGTGGCAGTTTCGAAACAATTGAAGACGAAAACTGTCGGGATTGTGGTTTACCTCCGCCCCCTTCCCCATAACGATGAAGAGTTCGAAAATAACGCGCAAAACTTATATCATAAAAACGATCAAACCAAACATAGAACTTCGTTAGAAAAAAATATGAAGAAGGCGTGGTCGTTTCGAAACAATTGAAGATCGAGGCGGTCAGGATTCCAGCCCCGCTCGCATTTAATACAACTTTTTTTAAACACTCTTTGCCTTCTGTATCTCTTCCTCTCTCTGTTTGTACATAAGAACGTTATTTTAAAAAACACGAAATCGTGCGTCACCCTGTATATGAGACGCTTTCGAAAATAAATTAATTGCATTTTCAATTTGTTTAAAAAAAAAAAAGTACATGTGTGGCGGGGGGCGGGCGGCGAGTTCCCTGCAACTTTCCCAGTATCAAAAAAAATGGGTTAGAGCGAGAAACCCTCAAGTATGTATGTCGAGGATTGCAACCTCGATTTTCAATTGTTTAGCATCTTTCGTAAGCATAATTTTATTTAAAAAAAAAATTTCAATTGTTGTAAAGTGTGAACGAAAAGGCGCTAGAAAAAATAAAATATACAACATTTATTTATTTTCACAGTTTATTTATTAGTGACCGGACGTCAAAAGCATAATGAATTTGGCAGGTTGTTTGCAAAACCTAGCGTTATTCGCCGGTGTGCTTCAACACGTGCCGTTTTAACGTTGAAGGATGGCAACATCTGTAATCGCAGAGCTCGCAGCCGAGGGGTTTCTCGCTGCGGTAGTGCGTTAACATGTGCCTCTTCAACATAGCGGGCTGTCGGCACCTGTAACTGCAAGCGTCACAACTCAACGGCTTTTCGCCACCGACGTGCATGAACATGTGCTCTTTCAACCTCCCGGATTGTCGACACTTATAATCGCAAAGAGTACAACTGAACGGCTTCTCGCCCGTGTGCGTTAACATGTGCCGTTTCAATTTTGCAGCCTCTCGACTCCTATAATCGCATAAATCACAACCAAACGGTTTCTCATAACCAAGCGTTTTTTCCACCTTCCCCGATTTTTGCTCGGTGTGCATCAATAGGTGGCGTCTTAACGTTACGGGCTGGTGGCATTTATAATCGCAAAAATCGCAGCTGAACGGCTTCTCGCGGATGTGCCTCAACTTGTGCTGCTTCAGCTTTCCGGTCTCTCTGCACTTATAATCGCAGAGATCGCAACCGAACGGCTTCTCGCCGGTGTGCGTCAACGTGTGCTCCTTCAACCTTCCGGGTTGTCGGCACTTGTAATCGCAGACGTCACAACTGAACGGCTTCTCGCCGGTGTGCAACAACGTGTGCCGCCTCAACTTTCCGGATTCCCTGCATTTATAATCGCAGAGATCACAGCCGAACGGCTTCTCACCGGTGTGCGTTAACACGTGCGTCTCTAGGCTTACGAGATGCCGAAATTTGTGCTCGCAACGGTTACAGCTGAACAGCTTGCCGCTGGTGTGGGACTTCAGCACGTGCTGACGCGTAAGCTTGCGGGATTGGAATTTGGCACCGCATACGCGGCATGCGAATTCCCTTTCGCCCGGTTTTCTAGATTTGGATTTGGTCGGTTTGGATCTGAAACAGTAAGAAAAAAAATTAATTTCTGCGCTAGTAAAAATATAAAACCAAAAATGACTTTGTGTTCGTCATGGCCGGCACTAACGATTCTATTGGTCATAATATACGTAGGGATGTTGAATATAATAATAATAATAATAACTTCTTTATTTCCCACATTAAAATATGACAGTAAAATAACGACATTGACAATATTAATAAGAATTGCTAACATTATAATCAGTGCCGAGCCAATTAGAGGGAGGGGAAATCTTAAGGCGGGGTTCACATATATAGTGGTCTTCCACCCAAACCTTACAAAATGAGACAAAATATAATGAGAAATTGAAACTTACATCTAACTTAATCTAAATTCTGTGTGTCCAAAACTATAAATGAATTGACTTTTGTAGGTATACCAAAGTAATACGGAATTGTTTTACAATAATGGTAATGAGTATAAGAACGAAAATAACATTATTGACGATTGACGATCAACCACCATCTGATTGTCGCAAAGCGAGCCAATGTTTTAATTGAGTTTTAAACCTGGTAAAGCTTAGCGATTTTATCGAAGTTGGAAGACTATTGTACACTTTTGTAATATTATAACTAAATGAATGCTCAAAAAGTGCCGTACGATGTAGGGGAGGTGTTAATGTACCTTTATTACGTATATTAATGTTATGAACGTCCGTCCGGAAGGTTAACTTTCTGTACAAATAACTAGGTTGCTTTGATAAAATAATTTTATGATAAAGGCAAGCAGTCTGTAAGTATCTGCAGTTCTTCATATTAAGCCACTCTAGGTCGGCAAGTTTGTGGGATATATGCTCGTATTTACGAATACCGAAAATGTATCTCATAGACGCATTTTGCACCTTCTGAATCCGATACTCAGTTAAAGAATCAATACAACTATCAAGAAGTGCAGCACAGTACGTAAAGTGTGAGAGAACAAGTGACTCACAGAGAATAGTCTTAGTTTTAGTATTAAATTCATTTCGATGTGGATATAACTTCTTTAAAATAGAATATGCAAAGTTTATACGCGCAGATACATAATCGCGAAATTTAAATGTGTTGTCTAAAATTAATCCAAGATTTTTAGCACTCATTACTATAGGAATATTAATATCCTTTATGGAAATTTTAATTCTAGCTTGTAATTCAAAAAACGACTTACCGTGACCAAAAATTAATGACGCGGATTTGTTAGGATTGATTACTAATGAATGCTTTTCTGAAAAGTTAGATATACGCTCAAGGTCTTCATTAATGTGAAAAATAGCTCTATCCATATCAGAAGGTTTAAAATTAAGGTTTAATTGACTGTCATCCGCATACATGTGTAAATTGCAGTGTCTTACCATATTGCAAAATTTACTTGTATAAATCGAGAATAGCAAGGGCCCTAGAATAGAGCCTTGAGGCACTCCAGAACTTAAAATTAAAGGTTGAGATTTAACTTGATTTAGTCTGACGCTCTGCGTGCGACCAGATAGATAGCTTTTAATTAAATTAACGGCTTCACAGCCGAAACCAACATTTTTAAGTATCGCATAAAGTACATCGTGATTGATAGTATTGCTGAAATCTAAAACTATAAGTACACTCAAGTCACCAGAATCTAAGGCACGCATAATGTCATCAAGAATATTAATTAACGCTGTAGTACAACTATAATTTTTCCTGAAGCCAGATTGAGACGCCGGTATAATTGCATGCTCGTTTGTATATTCACAAATTTGTTCAAACATAACCTTTTCTAAAATCTTGGAAAAAATTGGTAAAATACTAATAGGTCGCAAATCTTTAAGAGTACTAGGTTGTTTAACTTTCGGAATAGGAGTGATTAAAGCATGCTGCCATTCGCTGGGAAACACACTGTTTGTCGGGCAGAAATTAATAATATGTTCTACGTATGGTAATATACCAGGGCAGCACATTTTAATCATTTCAGTGCTGATATTATCGGACCCTACAGATTTAGTGTTAATTTTTAAAATAATATTTCCAACAGTCAATAAATCAACAGTTCTGAATTTAAAGGTTGAGTTGTTTTGTTGTGAAGCATTATTAGAATAAAAGGAAATTATATCTCGATTTGAGTTATTAAGTTTAGGTTTAGAATTAACAAAAAATTTATTTATTTTATTTACATCAGATAAATTGGAAGGGATGACGTTCTCATTAGTATTTAAATTTAAAGATTTCATTTTATTCCAAAAATTTTGATTGGTGCGACAAAGGCTTTCAAAGTAGGCTTTCTTCTCAAGCTTAACTGTTGCATGTATATCAAAAAGTTGCAAGATACAAGAATTTAAAAAGATAATTTTATCATTAACATTAGGAATTTGGTAGATAATATTTAGAGGAAGGTTATTAAAGTCTACATGATCTCTTATGGAGATCAATATTATTGTAGTTCCGGTATGTTTTAAATAAAGGAGCAGATTCAGGTTTTTCACATTTGACAGTACATTGAATAAGATCATGGTCTGAAATGTTACAGCTGACCACTTCAGCATCAACAACAATAGACTCATCAGATACAATAATAATATCAATTAATGTTTGTGATAAATCTGTAATTCTAGTGGGTTGTTTAATTAATTGCGTAAAGTTTAAAGATTTAAGCATAGTTTCAAAGTAATCAGTAATGTCGGTGTCGTAGTTGAGTAAATTAATATTTTAGTCTCCCAACAAAACTATATTATCAGAATAAGAACTGCAAAAAATGAGTGTAGCCTCCAGTTCATCGATAAAATATTTATAATTACTGCTAGGTGGTCTATATGCGACCCCAACTACAAATGACAACCCCGATACCTTTATCAAGATTCAGAGCTGCTCTATGCAAGTACTACATTGAACAAGTGAAAAATGCAAATTACTACGAACATATAACCCCACACCTCCGCCCCGAGTATGTCTATCAAATCGCACAAACGTATAACCATCCAGAGCCACGTGAGAACTGTCAATATCATTATTCAACCAAGTCTCTGTGATTGCCAATACATCAAAATTATGCAAAGTTATAAAATCTACAAGATCATTATATTTAGACAAGAGAGATCTAATATTCAGTTGCGCAAAAACCAGATGATGATTGTTCATTATTTATGGTATATTATAATTAACATAAATTATTCATTACGGGAATATAATAATTTTTAAATAATGTGAAAGAACTCCATAAATGTTTACATGTATTAGAAAAAGTATTCAAAACAAAGAGAAACTAAACGTTATAAGAAAATTTCAGATTAAAATAAAACACGGATTAAAAACTTAAGAAAACAATTCTTTTCTTGGTGCTCGTATTTTCTGTATACCAAGCAGATATTCGATCATGTACGCTTAACTGCTTTATTGATAGACAAATTCAATTAATTGCGTTTAATTCTTTAAAGCTAGATATTTTTTTTATTGATAAGCCAACCTTAATTATAATTTTACCGGCATTCGTCCACACTTTACCAGCACCGAACTTCTTACTTGCAGTATTAAATAGTAAGTGCCTCGACTTCGTTAAATCTTCTTTGATAACCGTCCGAGTACCTTTCAGCTTCTTATTATAAAAAAGTTGGTTCCTTACTGTACGTTGAACAAATCTGACAATGACGGGCCTTATACCATTTTTCCTCGCAGGAAGTCGGTGGCAAATATCAATAGCTGAAGTAGGAATATCAACGGAGATAGACGAACCCAATTGTTGTATTATTTTGGGAAGGTCTTCATTTTCTTTTTCAGGGAGACCATATATTCGCAAGAAATTTCGTCTTGAGTATTGATCAATATCATCGATAGTATCGGCCATTTCCGCTATTTTCAGCTCAAGTGCTTCTACCTTCTTCTCATAAGCCTGGATTGTGTTTTCAACGGCGAGTTTTACTTCTTTGGATAAGATTTCACTAAGTTTTTTAGCAAATGCTTCAGAAGCTAGCACCTTTTCAATTACATTTTTAACAATATCTTCACTTTCGTCAGAAGAACTTTTTGCACTTCGCAGTGAGGGTTTCATTTTACAACAACAGGATGAAACGCAAGTAAACAGAGTAAATAAGCAAAGCAGCTACACACGTCTACTCAGTTGGACTGGTCATCACATATGTGTGTGAATGTTGTAAAAATACCAACTTACTACTTGGTGCTCAACCCTATCGATATGATTCACACAGCTCTTTCAATCACTCTATTTATAACAGAAATATACAGATCTATAATATTGTTAACGCCTCACAGAAGTCAACTAATGTTATCTTTTTGGATATAAACACGATTTTAAATAGAAATGACTTTACTCAATATGGTTTACATCTAAATTTCAAAGGTAAACTTAAACTCTGTAAAATACTCAATAATAAACTAAGAAATTTTTATACGCAACATAGTGCTGTAATAAACATTACCTTAAATGATGATGCCGCTGAGGATGCTACGAATAATGTTACTGTTGCCGAAAATTTAAATTCTTTTTTAGTCCAATATTCTTCGACAAAAATGATCTAACTTGCGGATCTGTGCTATTAATGTCACTAAATATTAGAAGCTTAAGACAAAAGGTATCTCACCTTGAATCTCTTTTATTAGATGTTGATTGTAATGTTTTATGTCTGAATGAGATATGCGCCCCTATGCTGTATCATTTTACGTTAAACATGACGTGCTGTTATCTTTTTTTGATATAGGAATTTGAATGTAAACTCTTCGATAACGTCACGTTATGTTTAACGTAAATGATACAGCATAGGGGTGATGGCTTGGAAAGTCTGAGATTGAAATTTACAATATAAATGGCTTCAATTTACTCAGTTACTACTGTCGTACTGAATATAAAGGTGGAGGCACTGCTATATGGACGAAAGTTGGTGCTTCATCAAAGTCCATTGATTTGTCAGCATTTAGCTCGGAAAAGGATTTTGAAGCTACGGGAATTGTTCTTATAAAAAATAATATTTCTTATACTATTATAAATATTTACCGTTCACCCAGTGGAAATTTTACTAATTTCTTGATTGCACTCAATAGCGTTTTAGTCCACTTGACAGCAACGTGGTAATTGTAGGTGACTTTAATGTAAATTTTTTAGAAGAATCATCCAAAAAATCTGAATTGAGTGACTTATTACACTGCTATAATTTAAGCAGCATTATAGAAGGTTTTACCAGAATTGTTGACAGTCATGCTTCATTGATTGACAATGTATTTACTAACAGTAATTATCCTTCTTGTAAACAATATGACAATAATCTATCTGATCACAGGTACTTATTGGTTTTCAACAATAATAACCAGAAAGCAATGTCCTGCACCAACCAAAATACATATTTGTTCCGTCGACCTGTAACAATCTCTGGATTAACAGAAATGTACAACTTATTATCAAGTATCGATTGGTCCTTTGTACATAATACTATTGATGTAAACGATACCTTTAATAAGTTTTTTCCCTATTACTTAATCCAGTGAAGAAAATAAAAAAGTCCTGTAACGGAAAATCATTAGTGAACTGGTTTACTAATGATCTATACAATATGAGGGATCATTTAAATTTTTTATTTGAGGTGAAAAAAAGATATCCTACTTTACACAATTTAGAAATATATAAAAACTATAAAATTCTATATAACAAACAATTAGAATTGCAAATGAGAAATACATAAAAAATTCGAACAACAGTGTAAAAGCCATGTGGGATATAATCAACGTGCAAGAAAAAGGTTCACTTAATAATTTTCCCGCAGAACATAAAATTTCAGTCAATGAATTTAATACGTTTTTCACTAAAATAGCAAAGGAAACTATTTCCAAATTAGACATATCGCCAACTTCGTTTGATACTTTTTTTCTAAACCTTAAAAAGCCTGCCGAAATCTTCCATTTTAATGACGTTACTTTCATAGAAATATATGATATCATAACACAAATGAAGCGTAATAAAAGCCTAGACGCATATGGATTTAACATTCAACTTATTAAACATTTTGTAAACTTACTATATATTCCCCTTACCAAGCTTATAAATAAAATATTCGAAACCGGTATATATCCTGATGCTTTGAAGCTATGATGCATTGAACCAATACTAAAAAAAGGCAACCCGGATGCGTAATGCCATTGTACTGTACAGCACAGAGCGTGCCATTTTCTGTGGCGCACATTAGTTTGGCAGTGGTGATGTCTTAAGACATCCTGCCAATCTATCGCGCGGTACAGAGCATTTTATATTACAGCTGCTCTGAGACATACAATGTAATGTTTTAGATGCATTGGCGTACTATGGCTCCAATCTGTTATCGGTTCTAGCCATTTTCGCGAAAATTTTGTATGATTTTAATAAAAAAATGAGAGTATAAAATGGAAAACACAAACAGCCTTAAAGTTAATTCTGGTTTAAATCATTTATAAGTACAACTGTAAAACTAATATATGTAATTAATTTCAAATTTAATGCAATTTAGCATTTGGTTGATTTTCCAAAATATTTGAGACAAGACTATGTTTGCGCTTATTACGTTCCTTATTGGAACTTCCAGCTTGAATTCTATTAGTTTGCGGCAAACCTCGGGATTTCCGGCGGGATATTGCAGTTGGTTGAACTTTGATCTTTTTATGTTTCCTTCCACTTAAACGGAACTTTGTTTCCAGAAAATTTACTATTTGAGACGGTGTTTTTAAGGCCTGCAATTCAGTGTTGAATTTTATAACTGTCAAAGTTGTTTGAGCACTGCGATTTTCTGCTAACGTTGATATTAAACGATCAAAATGTGAACGCATTTTAGCAATTTCCTCGTTAAATTTTTCTTGATCATCATCGTTAATCAGATTAACAAATGGAACATCAGTCTCATGAAGTTGTATTTCCGTTTCATTTACGTCCATATTTCTTCCGTCCATATTATCAATCATATTTCGATAAAATTCTTCATCTGGTGCTAATTGACCAACGGCTAATTTTGCTAATTGCGTTCTATTCGAGACGTTTAAAATTGGTGATGTTTTGAATAAAAAACCAAAATTCTTTTCAATTGCACATAAATGCTTACAAAATTTACCACTTGTACCAGAGGGGCAATCACAATATGCGAGTTCTGAATTGACGGTGTACAAAAGCTTTGGATCTTTTTCTGAACCAACATGAAATAGGTTTTCATCTATTTTATAGATAACATTTATGTCTTTAGCTTTGCGGCACATGTTTGAATAATCAATTTGTGGTTTAATTTAACTTGAATTTGCAAATTCTAATAATTTTCAAACACGTTAATGATGAATTCAACTAATGCGCACGAATTGAATACCTTGCACCTCTGAAGAACAATGTCTTTGAAAATTCTAATGGACGCTTCTGTGTAATTGTTCGTATTATTACCCCGAGTAATAATATTGCTTCGGTACGGAATACACCACTCTGTTTTGCGAATCCACTTGTCCTCCATATGGTTAAGCAGTAGTTTGTTACCTTGTACCACATTATGGGATACTAAATTATTAAAATATTCTCTAAAATAGCCTGACACATATGAAAAATGCACAATAATAGAACAGAATTGGGAAAAACCGTAGCTAATGCATTCCTTTCAGCTGAACTATCGTCGGTCATGAAGATTTTTGGATAAAATGTTTTATTGTCTAGTTCGAGAGCATTTTTAACAGCAGAAAATGCTAACGTATAATCCGCTTCCGTTTGTGCTGTGTGAAGGACACATGCAATAGGTATAGCACCAGTTTTATTAGATGCAAACATAAAAGTAACACAAGTATTGCTTTGATCACACGAACCGCTGGAATCCACAAAAACCATTTCATCTGTTAAGTTTTCAAGAAATGCACGGCGCATAATTGGTGTAATAATAACAACGATAAAGGGATTTCCTTTTATTATCAATTCGCCTCCGGACTCCTTTAACGCAGGTATTTTATTCTTGAGCACTTCTAACATGCTACTTTCTTCGCGAGAGCGATTGATTGATCGTTGATTGAGCCGCCACTTATCATATAAGTAACGAACTTGCCTCTCTGTAGGGTTGTATTGCGCATTAGCGAGAAGACAAGCAAGATTTTTGTTGGGAACTTCAATATTTCCATTTTCAATAATCTTCATTTCATGGTACATTTTTGCTGCTGACGGAGACATTCCTGAAGCAAAATATGACGTGAAAACACTTTTCGTTTCATTACTAACTCGCAAATATCCTAATGCTTCTGCAACGTTCACAAAGTGAGAATGCTCGAAGTTGATCGTCAATATTACGTTAATTCCATCTTTTAATAGGGAATCGTTTTTAATGGTGTTTCGATTAATTTTCTTAAACAAAAAATTTATTGAAGCGTTACATTCTTTATTTCGTATTCGAATACCCTGCCTTTTCCGTTTACGTTCTATTGCTTTACCTTGTGAAGAATGTTGACATTGATATAACTTCCGAAATTCATAACGCGAAGCATTTGTAAATCGGCGATTGGAAATCCAGTTCGTATGAGTCAATTTTGAAAACTTATCTATCCATATATTGCATTTCTCATCATGGCCATCTCCTGGTAGCTTGCATTGCAATCAAATTGTGAATTTTTCAGGACTCGTTTTATTGATTTGTAGCAGATGCATTTCTTCACATATGTTATAAAGCATAGTTTTAATTTTTTCATCGTTTGTCAAATCGTCATTGGCCATATTGCAGATACACGAAATTAGACTAAAAGATAAGAAAACAAACTGAAAATAGTAACGTGCCTTTTTTAAAATTTCTCCTCGTGGTTGGCCGTGAATTTTTAGTTGTGAACCAGCCTTGCTTAAAACGTAATACATTGACATATATTATAACCTGGCTTATCTTATTGAAGGAAACGTCATAAATTTCAAAAAAGTTTTATTAACAAATTTCATTCAAAATTCAAATTCAATAGGTGATTAAAATGTTCTTCATGTTCATCAAGACAGGCTTGAATTCTACGTAAAACTCCTTCGCTGACGTTCAAAAGCATACGAGGATTATTGTTAATTCCCATTATTCGTTCATAAATTTTCTGCCTCAGTTGATCCAAATCATTTATTGGTTCTTGATATATAGAATTTGCTATTATTAATTAATGAAACCACATAGTTCAAATATGTGCGAAATATGTCATAAGGAAGCAAAAGGTCCGGATATTTTTCAGAAAACTCACGGCCTTTAATTTGACGGCCATTTCGAAAATAAGATTCGATCATAAAAGTTTTATGCTCCTGCAAGAGAACCATTTTAAGTCATTTTTAACCAAGAGGAGAAATTAAAAAAAGGCACGTTATTAACGTTAGGTTAAAATAGATTTCAAAAATTCCTGAGTTTACGGTCACTTTATCATATAATTTTGAAAATCTTAGATAAAGAAAAGGAAAACGTATATCTTAAATTAACTCATTCATGTATTTTGGTTAACATCACGGCGGAAATCTGATTCAATTATGAATGCCTCCTGAAGTTTTGTAAATCATTTTGAATAAATAGTTGCATTTCTTAATTTAAGCAATACGTTTTACTTTTCACAATTTCTCTTTATCTAAAATTTTAAAAATTACGATACAAGCAAAAATAGCCGTCTGACGTAAGGGAAAAAGAGTGACCGAACACTCACTATTATATGTATACATTACAAGTCAATACACTTATTACTAATTACTGTAAACACAATTGCAAAACTTACCTACTTATGAAGTGAATAAACAGATATGCACAATGCAGCGAGATTGTATTACCTACTAAAATGGTTAAAACAATGTCAGTAATTGGATGAAACCGACAACAGATTGGAGCCACAGTACCCCAACGCATCCATTACATTATATTGTACGTTTCAGAGCAGTTGTAATAAAAAATGCTCTGTACCGCGCGATAGATTGGCAGGATGTCTTAAGACATCACCACTGCCAAACTAATGTGCGCCACAGAAAATGGCACGCTCTGTGCTGTACAATACAATGGCATTACGCAACCCGGATGACTGTACTAATTATAGACCTATTTCTTTAGTTCCAGTGTTATCCAAAATTATAGAAACGGTAATGAAAAATAGAATAGTTTCTTTCTTTGAAACAAATAACTTATTTAGTAGAAATCAGTACGGCTTTTGTAAAAGTTATTCCACTGTCACTGCCATAGATTCACTAATCGAATACATCACCAAAGTGTTCGAGTCGCGAGAATATGCCTTTTCAGTATTTTTTGACCTTTCTAAGGCTTTTGATTGTATCTCACATTATATTCTAATATCTAAGTTGAAATATTATAATTTCGATTCAGTGAGCATAAAACTAATAACTTACTTAAGCAATAGGAAGCAAGTTGTTCGATATCAAGATAATTGTTCCGACAGGATTGACGTTACAGTAGGTGTTCCGCAAGGCTCCGTTTTAGGTCCAATCTTGTTTTTACTGTACATTAACGATATTGATCAATGTGCAATCAATTCAAAGATAACGCTGTTTGCAGATGACACAACATTATTAAAAAGTGATGTTAGTTTCATTAACGGATCTTTAAACTTTGCGGAAGCTGTAACAAGTATTAAAAATTGGTTCCTAAGCAACAAACTTAGGTTAAATGAAGATAAAACGCAATTCATGATTTTTTCCTTGAAAAATGCCGACATTCCGACAAATGATTTCGATAGTGCGAAGTCCATCAAATATTTGGGTATTCATTTAGATCCCACTCTACAATGGCATGAACATGTAGATTGCGTTGCAAATAAACTGACTAAAACGATATACCTCATACGACACTTAAAAAACTCTGTTCCTTGGAATACTTTGCTAACTGCTTATTATGGGTTGTCCCAATCAGTTATGTCGTATGCAATTTTAGTATGGGGGTCATTGTCCTGAAGCTAAAAGGATTTTTCTTCTTCAAAAAAGAATTGTACGCATTATGGGTGGCATTGGTCATACAGTTGAGACAGAGACAGTTGTAAGGAAATTTTCAAAAAAATAAAAATATTGACATTCCCTTCACTTTATATTTTAGATTGTTTGATTCATATAAAATCAAATATTAATAATTATGTTGACCACAATACAAATCATGAATATGACACTAGACGGAGTTCGGATATAGTAGTGCCTCAACATAGATTAAACAGGTTTCGCTATGGCAGCAATTATTATGCAATCAAATTTTCAATAGTTTAACACCTGAATTACGTCAAAACCCATTGCCTCAATATAAATCCTCTATCAAACAGTATCTGATAAATAATGCCTTTTATTCATTCGAAGACTTTCTACAGCATCCATATGCTATTTAATGGGTACATGTATACGTGCTGTCTTATTAAAGCTGCGTTCGTTTATTCAACTCCGTGCACCCTATTTACTCTCTTCGTACTTTTGTCTCACTCTTACTTATAGCAAAACTTATTCGCTCTCACTCTTTACAGTGTGAAAAGAGTAAATAGAGTGAACGGAGTTGAATAAACGAACCCAGCTTAAGTATGTGTCTGTTTACGTATTATTTACTACATGAATATTGTAACTAAATTTATTTATTTTATGACCTGTGTAATACCTTGTGTATTTATCACCAATAAACATACATACATACAAAACTAAAATATTATATATTTACAGAGCTTGCACTTGAATGGTCTGCCATCAGAATGCGCTCGCGCATGTTACAGTTGCTCAAATTAAATTAGGAAAAATAAAATATACAACATTTATTTATTTTCACAGTTTATTTATTAGTGACCGGACGTCAAAAGCATGATGAATTTGACAGGTTGTTCGCAAAACCTAGCGTCTTTCGCCGGTGTGCTTCAACACGTGCCGTTTTAAAGTTGAAGGATGACAACATCTGTAATCGCAGATCTCGCAGCCGAGGGGCTTCTCGCTGCCGTAGTGCGTTAACATGTGCCTTTTCAACATAGCGGGCTGTCGGCACCTGTAACTGCAAACGTCACAACTTAACGGCTTTTCGCCACCGATGTGCAAGAACATGTGCTCCTTCAACCTCCCGGATTGTCGACACTTATAGTCGCAAAGAGTACAACTGAACGGCTTCTCGCCCGTGTGCGTTAACATGTGCCGTTTCAATTTTGCAGCCTCTCGACTCCTATAATCGCATAAATCACAACCAAACGGTTTCTCACAACTAACCTGTTTCGCCCCCTTCTCCGATTTTTGCCCGCTGTGTATCAATAGATGGCGTCTTAACGTTACGGGTTGGTGGCATTTATATTCGCAAAAATCGCAGCTGAACGGCTTCTCGCGGATGTGCCTTAAGTTGTGCCGCTTCAACTTTCCGCTCTCTCTGCACTTATAATCGCAGAGATCGCAACCGAACGGCTTCTCGCCGGTGTGCGTCAACATGTGCTCCTTCAACCTTCCGGGTTGTCGGCACTTGTAATCGCAGACGTCACAACTGAACGGCTTCTCGCCGGTGTGCAACAACATGTGCCGCCTCAACTTTCCGGATTCCCTGCATTTATAATCGCAGAGATCACAGCCAAACGGCTTCTCGCCGGTGTGCGTCAACATGTGGCTCTGGATCTTTCCGAACTGGCGGTTCTTGTAAGCGCAAAAGTCGCAGTTGAATTCCGTCTCGTTGGTGTGTGTCAGCATGTGACGGCGCATGCGGGTGTAAGACTTATACATGGTACCGCACGTGTGGCATTTGAAGGGACTTTCAGGTTTAGGGTGCCATCGAAATCTGAAACATAATAACAATGAAACACTTAAGCTTTAGGAGAAGCAAAAAATAAAACGATAAGGATGACTACGAAACAAAATTTAGTAATCGCAATTCCTTACAAGTAAAGCACGGATTTTGGTGCATGAGTCATTTTAGTCGGACGTACGCGTTGTGGAGTGATGACCTAAAAATGCACATGAATCCGTGCTTTACTTATAAGTAATTATCAACACGACACTACGAAACACATGTTCATAGAGTCTTGTTTTTCGACGTTTTCAAAGCTTTACAAATAAATTTAAAAAAAAAAAAAACAAGGTAGGAAAACTATTTTTACTCGCCGGTGTGTGTGCACACGTGCATCTTGCCGGCTCATTTTATATTTAATTAAACGATAAACAAAATTCTTAAGTACAAATCTTTACACGTATTCCCTTCACATAACAAACTAACAACAATACATTTAACAACTTTAACGACTTTTTACTGTTACATACAGTATGTAGGTACACATTTCGTTAGGTAGAAACAAAATTCAAGTAAATATCCAAGTAATTTCATTTAACCTACTTTAGTAATGTAACCAGATTTTAGTTGACACGGATTTAAAACTGCGTTCGAGTTAGTTTAAGACGATTTTCGCGTGCATGCGACGCGACATGTCTTTTTAAATCCTTGCCCAATTTACACGTGTACTCGCAAATGTTACACCTGAGCAGTTCCTCGTGCGACATCATGTGCCTCTTCAAGTGCGACGACCATTTGGTCGCGTAATCGCAGACGTTGCACCTGAACGGTTTCTCATCGGAATGCACTCGCATGTGTATTTTTAAGTTTCCCGCCGTCTTGCTTACGTGCTCGCAACGTCCGCACTTAAACGGCCTATCGTTGGAATGCCTTAACAAATGTATCTTCAAATTTCCCGACCGATTGCATTTATAACCGCAAAGACTGCACTCGTATTGCTTTTCGCCGGTATGTATCAGCATGTGCTGTCTTAAACTCGTGCCCTGTTGGCATTTGTAGCCGCAAAGGTCGCAAATGTACGGCTTCTCGCCGGTGTGTCTTAACATGTGTTGCTTGAGGTTTCCGCGGTGTCGACATTTGAAGCCGCAATCGTTACAAGTGTACGGCTTCTCGTCGGAATGCGTTAGCATGTGTTGCTTCAAGTTTCGGGCCAGTCGGCTTTTGTAATCGCAAAACTCGCAGGTTGACGGCTTCTCGCCGGTGTGTACCAGCATGTGATTACGTCTGTGGCCGGGATTTTTGAATTTATAATAGCAGATGCGACATTCATACGGCCTTTTGTCCTGGAGTGTAAGTTCGGAAATTTGTAGGCATCTGAAACAAAAATTATTTTAATACATATAATATATAATACATATGATTCCAGAGAGAATTTTTACTAATTATTGATTTTGAAATTTCTAAAGCTGTGCACGTTTTATTAAAAAGAAAAAGAAAAACGAATAATCTACAATGAAGTCACCCGATGCATATTTTTTAATTTTTAAGTTTTTATTTAGTTGTCATGCGCATTGTTCTCTTATCCACCTACAAATAAAACGTAAAAGGGGTTAAAAGAGGGACAAATAATAAACGACTCACCTGTGTTTTTTCACGTCAAGGCAAGGGGTAGTTGTAGAGCTCCATATTGGTGACGAAGAAGTCAAGTGGCTAAACGATGTAATGCAGGAAGCAGCTTGGCTGGAGTTCAATGAATACGAGTGGTAGAAAAAAAAACATCCTTTAACAGCAAGACACTTGCTCAGTAATGGCGAACCCATGCCCAGCGGGACACGGAGTGGCCTGCTAGAATGTTTAGAGTGAATTATTTTCATCATGTTGCACACTTGTCATTATTTGTGCCAAGTGTGAACTTGTACCGACACAAAATCAAAGCAGGCCTTAGTTAGATGAATGATAAATATCGACAGGTTAAGTAAAATTGAAGAAACGAAGCACGGATCCGCCTTTCGTTCACAAACCAAACTTAAAGTAAATATATGTATAAATAGATAAATCTACAGATACAGGTGTTCGGTTGTGTCATGATATCCAGAAAGAAAACAAGAAACAAAGAAAGCTTTCTAGAATCAAGCAATTCTTCTCAACGATGGTTTTCGACTGTTACAGTTTGACTTAGTCAAGAAAGCTGTTTCCAGATCGTCCCAATAATCGAAGGGGACGTTCCAGAATCTTCCAGTATCCAGAACCAATGCTGCAATGTTTGTTAGGGGCCAGTTTCAATTTTCAATTTAATTAAAACGATGGCGAGGAGGCTCTTGCGTTACTCTGACAGTTGCGAGAAGGCTGTACCAGAATCTTCCAGCATCCAGAATCAGTATTTACAATTTTCCTTAATGAAAGTCTGCTTTAAGTAAACAAAAAAACAAAGAAAACTTTCTAGAATTATGCAGTTCTTCTTGACGATGGTTTTTAATTGTCACAGTTTGACTTATTGTTAGTCAAGAAAGCTGTTTCCAGATTGTCCTAATAATCGAAGGGGGCGTTCCAGGATCTTCCAGTATCCAGAACCAATGTTGCAATGTTCGTTAGGGGCCGGTTTCAATTTTCAATTTAATTAAAACGATGGCGAGGAGGCTCTTGCGTTACTCTGAGAGTTGCGAGAAGGCTGTACCAGAATCTTCCAGCATCCAGAATCAGTGTTTACAATTTTTCTTAATGAAAGTCTGCTTTAAGTAAACAAAAAACAAAGAAAACTTTCTAGAATTATGCAATTCTTCTCGACGATGGTTTTTAATTGTCACAGTTTGACTTATTGTTAGTCAAGAAAGCTGTGTCCAGATCGTCCCAATAATCGAAGGGGACGTTCCAGAATCTTCCAGTATCCAGAACCAATGCTGCAATGTTTGTTAGGGGCCAGTTTCAATTTTCAGTTTAATTAAAACGATGGCGAGGAGGCTCTTGCATTACTCTGAGAGTTGCGAGAAGGCTGTACCAGAATCTTCCAGCATCCAGAATCAGTGTTTACAATTTTTCTTAATGAAAGTCTGCTTTAAGTAAACCAAAAACAAAGAAAACTTTCTAGAATTATGCAATTCTTCTCGACGATGGTTTTTAATTGTCACAGATTGACTTATTGTTAGTCAAGAAAGCTGTTTCCAGATTTCCATAATTTTTGACAAATTAAAAAAACTCTGAAAGACTCGAATCGCGAAAAACGCATACCACAGCGCCATCTATTGATCAACAGCGAAAGTTTCTCCATTGCATTTTTTTTTAATTTTGAGACTTTTCAACTTAATTTTTGACAAGCGAAGAAAAAAGAAGAACTAGAAAACTCGAATCGCGAGGAAAACGCACCACAGTGCCATCTATTGGTTAACTGCGTAAGCTTTTTTTTTTTTCATTTTCAGACTAGAAATTTATTAAATCAGTTATGCCAAATTAAAAAAAAAATTCTAAAAGACTCGATTCGAGGACAGGTACCACAGTGCCATCTCTCTTTCAAAAATTATTTTAATCTGATCTGATCATTTGGTCATTTTTAAAAACCTTCAACAGGTTCATTAATTTTGTGTGTTTGTTTTTGTTGAATTTTCTCTTTTCTTTCTTTTTCAACTTAGCCTTTTTCTGTCTAGTTATTTTAGCCTTTTTTTTTCTTTTTTATTGCATTTTTTTCCCTTGTCATCATAACAAATATTTTTTGCCAAATTTAAAAAATCTGGTCGACTCGATTCGCGAAAATACACCACACCGCCATCTGTTGATCAATTTGGTGAATTTCAAGACTATTTATCAAATCGATTTTTGCTAAATTAAAAAAAAATTCTAGAAGACTCGATCGGAGAAAATATGCCACAGCGCCATCTATTGATCAACGGCGTAATGTTCTCCGCTTCATTTTTTTTTAATTTTAAGACTAATAAAGCGATTTTTGTCAAATTTAAAAAATAAATCTAGAAAGCTCGATTCGAGAAAACATATCACAGCGCCATCTATTGATCGACAGCGTAAGTTTTTCCAATGCATTTGTTTTTTTTAATATTTCTTTTCAACTTAATTTTTGACAAATGAAAAAAAAAGAAGAACTAGAAAACTTGAATCGCGAGGAAAACACACCACAGCGCCATCTACTGGTCAACAGAGTAAGCGTTTCCGTGACAGTTTCTTTTTTTTTTTATTTTAAAACTTGAATCAATTTTTGTCAAATTTAGAAAATCTGGCCTACTCGATTCGCGAAGGTACACCACAGCGCCATCTGTTGATCAATTTTGTGAATTTAAAGACTATTTATTAAGTCGATTTTTGCTAAATTGAAAAAGAGTTCTAGAAATTCGATTGGAGAAAACATGCCACAGCGCCATCTATTGATCAACCGCGTAATGTTTTCCGTTTCATTTTTTTTAATTTTAAGACTACTAAAGCGATTTTTGCCAAGCTTAAAAAAATGTGGAAGACTCGATTCGAGAAAATATATATATCACAGCGCCATCTGTTGATCAACAGCGCAGGCTTTTCCGTCACATTTTTTTTTTATTTCATCTTGAAACTTACATCGATTTTTGACTATTTTTTAACTTAATTTTTGACAAATTAAAAAAAGAACTCTAAAAGGCTCGAATCGCGAAAAACACATACCACAGCGCCATCTATTGGTCAACAGCGTAAGTTTTTCCATTGTATTTTGTTTTTAATTTTAAGACTTCAACTTAATTTTTGACAAATGAAAGAAAAAATCTAGAAATCAATTTTTGTCAAATTTAAATAAATCTGGTCGACTCGATTCGCGAAAATACACCACAGCACCATCTGTTCATCAATTTTGTGAATTTAAAGACTTCTTATTAAATCGGTTTTTGCTAAATTAAAAAAGAAATCTAAAAGACTCGATTGGAGAAAATATGCCACAGCGCCATCTATTGATCAACGGCGTAATGTTTTCGGTTTAATTTTTTTTTTTTATTTTATGACTAATAAAGCGATTTTTGCCAAATTTAAAAAAAGAATCTAGAAGACTCGATTCGAGAAAATACATCACAGCGCCATCCGTTACAATTTTTTTAATTTTATGAATCTTCCAGCATCCAGAATCAATGTTTACAATTTTTCTTAATGAAAGTCTGCTTTAAGTAAACAAAAAACAAAGAAAACTTTCTAGAATTATGCAATTCTTCTCGACGATGGTTTTTAATTGTCACAGTTTGACTTATTGTTAGTCAAGAAAGCTGTGTCCAGATTGTCCTAATAATCGAAGGGGGCGTTCCAGGATCTTCCAGTGTCCAGAACCAATGCTACAATGTTTGTTAGGGGCCAGTTTCAATTTTCAATTTAATTAAAACGATGGCGAGGAGGCTCATGCGTTACTCTGAGAGTTGCGAGAAGGCTGTACCAGAATCTTCCAGCATCCAGAATCAGTGTTTACAATTTTGCTTAATGAAAGTCTGCTTTAAGTAAACAAAAAACAAAGAAAACTTTCTAGAATTATGCAATTCTTCTCGACGATGGTTTTTAATTGTCACAGTTTGACTTATTGTTAGTCAAGAAAGCTGTTTCCAGATCGTCCCAATAATCGAAGGGGACGTTCCAGAATCTTCCAGTATCCAGAACCAATGCTGCAATGTTTGTTAGGGGCCAGTTTCAATTTTCAATTTAATTAAAACGATGGCGAAGAGGCTCTTGCGTTACTCTGAGAGTTGCGAGAAGGCTGTACCAGAATCTTCCAGCATCCAGAATCAGTGTTTACAATTTTTCTTAATGAAAGTCTGCTTTAAGTAAACAAAAAACAAAGAAAACTTTCTAGAATTATGCAATTCTTCTCGACGATGGTTTTTAATTGTCACAGTTTGACTTATTGTTAGTCAAGAAAGCTGTGTTCAGATTGTCCTAATAATCGAAGGGGACGTTCCAGGATCTTCCAGTATCCAGAACCAATGCTGCAATGTTTGTTAGGGGCCAGTTTCAATTTTCAATTTAATTAAAACGATGGCGAGGAGGCTCTTGCGTTACTCTGAGAGTTGGGAGAAGGCTGTACCAGAATCTTCCAGCATCCAGAATCAGTGTTTACAATTTTTCTTAATGAAAGTCTGCTTTAAGTAAATAAAAAACAAAGAAAACTTTCTAGAATTATGCAATTCTTCTCGACGATGGTATTTAATTGTCACAGTTTGACTTATTGTTAGTCAAGAAAGCTGTTTCCAGATCGTCCCAATAATCGAAGGGGACGTTCCAGAATCTTCCAGTATCCAGAACCAATGCTGCAATGTTTGTTAGGGGCCAGTTTCAATTTTCAATTTAATTAAAACGATGGCGAAGAGGCTCTTGCGTTACTTTGAGAGTTGCGAGAAGGCTGTACCAGAATCTTCCAGCATCCAGAATCAGTGTTTACAATTTTTCTTAATGAAAGTCTGCTTTAAGTAAACAAAAAACAAAGAAAACTTTCTAGAATTATGCAATTCTTCTCGACGATGGTTTTTAATTGTCACAGTTTGACTTATTGTTAGTCAAGAAAGCTGTGTCCAGATTGTCCTAATAATCGAAGGGGGCGTTCCAGGATCTTCCAGTATCCAGAACCAATGTTGCAATGTTTGTTAGGGGCCGGTTTCAATTTTCAATCTGATTAAAACGATGCGATGGCAAGGAGGCAAGTGCGTCATTATGAAAGTTGCGAGGAGGTTTTTCCAGAATCTTCCAGTAACCAGAATCAATGCTGCAATATTTCTTAAGCGCCAGTTTCCTTTTTCAATCTAATTGAAACACGATAAGCACATTTTTACGTCATTCTGTGAATTTCCTTCCCAACTGAAAGTTGTGAGGCAGTTCCTCCAGAATCTTCCAGTATCCAGAATCAATTTTTGTCAGGGGCCAGTTTCAATTTTAAAAAAACTACGGCAAGCAGGCTTTTGCGTAATTCGGTGATTTCCCTCAGTAACTGAGAGTTGTGATGGATGAGGTTCGTCCAGAATCTTCCAGTTTCTAGAATAACGTTGCAATATTTGTTAGGGGCCGGTTTCAAACTTCAATCTGATTTAAACGATGGGAAAGAAAATACTAACTAAACGTCAAAGTTTATAAAATCGGGCATATAAAGTAACATATCCAATCTTAAATTGTTTGAACGTACGTCGAGGCCGATAACAGCCGTGCGGTCGTGATAGCCAAAAAGGGAGATGGGTGACTACGGTTTGTCCAAACTCCCAGTGCGAACTCGCCTTACGTTCCCGTGCGAACTTACCTTAACTTACACGCCATGCCTTGGAATTGATTCGCAGGGCTACGTCCGGTCCGCTGAAATTAAACTCACTTTTGGACGTGGCACCGAAATATGCCAATAGGGAAAGCCCCAAATAATAGCTCCGGTGATACGTCCGGAATAAAACCTCCGGTAAAAACATAAGTAAAATGTTACGACCTGAACTGTGCACAAAGTTTGCTTATAAATCCTACCTGATTTGTATGCAGAAATCAGGCTTCGATGGGCATAGAAGAATGCCTTTAGCATGCGCTTATAAAATCTCAGAATAATATTTTTCATTTAAGCTTCGCTCAAAAGAAACCAGCAAAATGGCCGGAGCGCCCACAAACGACGATCTGGCGCGGTCGTACACGATTAGGCGTAGACGAACATACACCGCAAGGGGAGGGGGGGGGGTTGTTAAGAGATGTTAGTTGAGTTACGCCGGGGAGTGGTGGTGGCGCATTATTTTGCCACCTTGTGAAACGGAAGACCAACAAATAACGTATTTTGGCCTCCACACAATACAGGGTGACCCGAAATACTAGAAATAATTATCCCAATCTCATAGCAGGCTCCATCACTCTCCCCAAAAGTATTCATATTGTAACTAGGATAAGAGAACCAGCAAAGATGTACAGCTGATTAAGTCAAGCATAACGTAAACATAAAAACGATAACATAAACAAAAGATGCCTCCGTCGAAATTATATAACGTATGACTCGTCCGCAATGCAGCTGCACTCGTACGCGCCGTGCGCAAAATCTAATGAATCATCTGCAGGCACAAATCTAGCGCGGAATCACATGTATGTACAAATGTCAAGGCAACAATTGACGTCACACCCCGGAAACAAAACCTCTATAAAAAGCCGATAAAGCGAACGCTAGTAGAGAGTATTAGAACAAATCTCTTCAGAGTGTCATGTAGTCTAGTTGTCTTTTAGTGCCCCAAAATAATATGTGAGTATTAGTTGTAAGTTGTTGATAATAAATGTTTTGTTATATTAAGCTATGTCCCTAATTTCATGTTACTTCAAATATTACCGTAACAATATCATAGTAAAGCTTCATAGCAAAAGTTGGCGCCCAACGTGGGGCGCCCCCAGAAAGAAAAATATTTAATTATAATCAGTGCACATGACACACTTATGTGTTCTTTTGTTCGGGCTCGTATACGTAAGTCTGAGACATCTGAAATAAAAGAGGTTTTTACTTCAATTCTGTATTAGCAGAAAATTAAACCCGTACCACAGCAAAAATTGGCGCCCAACGTGGGGCTCTCAGAAAAAAAAGAACGAGCTCAACCGCCTCCAAAACGGGACAATATCATTTCAAAATAAATTGGCTTGCAACGCCCCCAATCTCATAGCAAGCTCCACTACCCCCAAAACTGTCCATATTGTTACGGTAATATTTGAAGTAACATGGAATTAGGGACGTAGCTTAATATAACAAAACATTTATTATCAACAAATTAACTAACAATCATTTTACAACTTACATTTTGTGTATTGGGGCACTAAAAAGACAACTAGACTACATGACACTCTGAAGAGATTTCTTCTAATACTAACTCTAGCGTTTACTCTATCGGCTTTTTATAGGGGTTTTGTTTCCGGGGTGTGACGTCAATTGTTGCCTTGAAATGTGATTTGTGCCTGTAGATGAATCATAGTTTTTGCACACGACCCTCTGTGTAGGTGGTCTGTCTTCCGCACTTCGGGTGAGTCATACGTTACATAATTTCGACGAAGGCAGCTTTTGTTTATGTTATCGCTCCATGTTTACGTTATGCCCGACTGCATCTCCGCTGCACGTCCTTGCTGGTGTTCTTATCCTAGTTACAATATCATAGTAAAGTTACAATAAAATTGGCGCCCAACATGGGGCTCCCGGGTTTGTATTCGAAATAAATCCATGTTTTATTTGCCCCAATAATCCGATTTTTTTTGTTTTGTTAATCTGGATTGGCTTGGTTTTAATGTGTGCGGACTATACCGACCGCTTCACTGAAACTTGAAAAACCGCAGAGACAGGACAGGTTATAAAATAAGATATTAAAAAACACAACGCGCACTTGATCTACTACTACATCACATCTACTTCACTGTATTTTTTAGCGCCAAGGTTCATATAAGAATTTAAGACCGGGGCGCCCCCCAAATTATGCGAACACATTTTCAACTTAAAATGAAACATACGGTATGTCTTTTTCTTCTTCTTTATTGGCGTTTTCCAAAGTGGTTACACGACTTGTCATCCTAACTTACTACAGAAGTTAATCCTAAACACTATTCTAATTTTTTTAGTTAATTATTAACGATATTATAAACACACGCTCGTATCTGTTGCTTTAGTAAAAAATACATTTTATACGTAGGCGTAGGAAAAAAAAATTAAAATATGAACGTACCTCAGAGAGGATTCTCACACGCATGCGACATGAGATGCCTTTTTAAATCGCTGCCCGATTTACAAGAGTATTCGCAGAAATTACACCCGCGCAGTTTCTCGTGCGACATCATGTGCCTCTTCAAGGACGTCGACCATTTAGACGAATACTCGCAAATGTTACAAGCGAACGGTTTCTCATCCGAATGCACGCGCATGTGCACTTTTAAATTTTCCGCCGTCTTGCTCACGTGCTCGCAACGTCCGCACTTGAACGGCCTCTCGTCGGTGTGCGTCAACAAGTGCACCTTTAAATTTCCGGGCCGTATGCATTCGTAGTCGCACAGATTGCACTTGTAGCATTTGTCGCCGGTGTGCGTCAACATGTGCCGTTTTAAACTGCCCGTTCGTCTGCACTTGAAGCCGCAAAGGTCGCAGACGCACGGCTTCCTGTCGAGGTGCCTGATCATGTGTTGTTTCAAGTACCTCTCCTGTTGACATTTGTAGTCGCATAGATCACAAGAGAACGGCTTCTCGCCGGTGTGTACCGACATATGTCTGCGTCTTTCCGCGAGCCTTTTGAACTTGTAATTACATATGCGACATTCGTACGTTTTCTTGTCCGGGGTTGTAGATTTGGAAAGCCGTGAGTATCTGAAATAAAAACAGTTCTGTTGCATTCACTAAAGGAAATCAAAAATAAATAAATGAAAACATAAATAAATAAAGCTAAGTTTAAATTTAATTAAATTGTATAAACAACCAAAATGAAAGCCGTCTTAAATGTCCCGAGTGACATCTGTAACCGGATGGTTTATCGCCAGTATGCCAGCTTTCAAATTTGCACAATATTCGCAACCCAACAGTTTCTTACCGGTGTGTCTCAACACGTGCCGTTTCAAATGTCCGCTTTGACAAACTTGAGTTAAAATGTTAAAATAAAACGTAGGGGTACACCTATTTTCGCCCCCATCCTCACGCAAGTGCGTTTTTGACGTTTTCAAATAGAGAGGGGCGGGGCGGGGGCGATTTCTAATCGTAGGTCATTGCTACTTTCGTTTTACAGGTAGAAAAAAAAACCCTTCATGTTTCTTCTACGTCGAATGTCCACCGCCCCTTTTCTCACGCGGGGTTCCTCCGAAATCTAAAAAAAAAATCAAACAGCAAGGGGCGGCTGGGTGAGATTCTATAATTATTGAATTTTTTCACGTTCGCGTTGGAAGCGTAACGAAATTTTTTGATGTTCCTTACTCTTGGGGTGTCCACCCCCCCCCTTCGAAAATTTCAAGTAGCAATGGGCGGATGTGATCAAATTTTTATTTCATTTGCTTAATTTCATTTAAATTGAAAGAATTTTTAAAGTTTTTGATTCCTGAGGTATCCATTCTCTCCCCCCACTTAGGCGCCCCTTCGAAAATTTCAAGTGGTAAGGGGCGGGTGGATCAATCGAACATTCCTGTTTGGACATTTCTTTACTTTATTTATTAAAATTATAATTTAGTTAACAAAAGGGTTTATAACCACCTTAGAGGGTAGTTAGTAAGCATTGGAAAAAAACAATGTAAACAAGCGCCCCTTCACAGGCGCCCTTTCGCAATTTCAAACAGCAAGGGGCGGGAGGGTCAGATTCTTTAACCTACCGCTTTTTTCACGTTCACTTTAAAAATGCAGTAGAAAATTTCATATCGTATTCATGAAATGTCCGCCCCCTCAAGGTGCAAGCAAGGGGCGGGCGGGACCGTTTCTTTATTTACACACATTTTGCACATTCACTTCAGAAATGAAACAAAGAACGTTACACTTGTTTCATTCATGAAGCGTCCGCCCGCTTTAGGTACGCCTCATCCCTTAAACAGGCGCCCCTTTGAAAATATCAAATGGCTAGGGGCGAGCGGGACAGTTTCTTTATTTACACACATTTTTCACATTCATTTCAGAAATGAAACAAAAAAACCTTAGACTTGTTTATTCAAGAAGCGTCCGCCCGCTTTAGTTACGCCCCATCAATCAAACAAGCGCCCCTTTGAAAATATCAAATGGCTAGGGGCGGGCGGGACAGTTCCTTTATTTACACACATTTTGCACATTCACTTCTACATTCACACACTAAAAAAATGTTAGACTTGTTTTATTCATGAAGCGTCCGCCCGCTTTAGTTGCGCCCCATCCCTCAAGCAGGCGCCCCTTTGAAAATTTGAAATGGCAAGGGGCGGAAGGGTCCGATTTTAGGGGTAATAAAAATTTTTGACGTTTATGAAATTCATGCACTTAAATCCACCCCTTCTTCAGGTGCAGGTGTCCCCTTAGAAATTTAAATTATCAAGGGGCGGAAGGGGTCAGATTCCTTAACCACAATTTTTTAATATTCACTTTAAATATAGACGTAACACAAGTTCCTGGCGTTTTATATCCGTAAAGTATTAACCCCCGCCCTCATACACGCGCCCTTTCGAAATTTTCAAATTTTCGAAGGGGTAGGTGGGTCAGAACTAGTGATTTTACATTTTTTCACGTTAATTTGAAATGCAACGACATTTCGTATTCACGAAACGTTCACCGTTTATTCATTCGCCCCACCCCCGCTCCTTTGAACGGGCGTTCTTTCAGATATTTGGTGGAACAAAGGGTGGCCGGATCAAATTCCCTAATCATACGTTTTTTTACGTTTATTTTGGAAGTGTAGCACAAGAAGATCCACTATACGTCGCCCCCTTCCTCACACGGGCGCCCGCCCCTTCAAAAAATTCGAATAGCAAAGGGCGAATGGGGCAGAGTCTTTGACATAGATTCACCTCAACAAATTTCGAGCTTAATATTGATGAAGTGTCTTCCCCTTCAGGTGCGCCCCCTCCCTAATGAAAGTGTTTCTTCAAAAAATTCAAGTGACAAGGGGCGGAGTGTCAGACTCTCCAATTATAGACTTTTCACAATTACCTCATGAAATTATCAGCGTATGACCGCCTCCCCTCCCACACACAGGCGCCCCTTTAGACAATTCGAACAACAAAGGGCGGGTGGGTCAGATTCTTTAAAGCACGTTATCCTTAGGGGCGCAACGCGTCACATTCATGATATGTCTTCACTTTAAGTGCGCCCCCTCCCTTACATAAGCGTTGGTTCGAAAAGTTCGAGTGGCAAGGGGCGGTTGGGTCAGATTATCTAATTACAGAAGGCGATGCACATTTTTGATGTTTCGAAGTCGTCCAATCCAGTTTATGAACGACCCCTCCCTCAAGGAAAAATTCCTCCAAAAAATTCAAGTGACAAGGGGCGGGTGTGTCAGATTCTCCAATTATAGACTGTTCACAATTGCCTCACGAAATTATCAGCTTATGACCGCCTCCCCTCCCACACACAGGCGCCCCTTTAGACAATTCGAACAACAAAGGGCGGGTGGGTCAGATTCTTTAAAGCACGTTATCCTTAGGGGCGCAACGCGTCACATTCATGATATGTCTTCACTTTAAGTGCGCCCCCTCTCTTACATAAGCGTTGGTTCGAAAAGTTCGAGTGGCAAGGGGCGGTTGGGTCAGATTATCTAATTACAGAAGGCGATGCACATTTTTGATGTTTCGAAGTCGTCCAATCCAGTTTATGAACGCCCCCTCCCTCAAGGAAGAATTCCTTCAAAAAATTCAAGTGACAAGGGGCGGGTGTGTCAGACTCTCCAATTATAGACTTTTCACAATTGCCTCATGAAATTATCAGCTTATGACCGCCGCCCCTCCCACACACACAGGCGCCCCTTTAGACAATTCGAACAACAAAGGGCGGGTGGGTCAGATTCTTTAAAGCACGTTATCCTTAGGGGCGCAACGCGTCACATTCATGATATGTCTTCACTTTAAGTACGCCCCCTCCCTTACATAAGCGTTGGTTCGAAAAGTTCAAGTGGCAAGGGGCGGTTGGGTCAGATTATCTAATTACAGAAGGCGATGCACATTTTTGATGTTTCGAAGTCGTCCAATCCAGTTTATGACCGCCCCCTCCCTCAAGGAAGAATTCCTTCAAAAAATTCAAGTGACAAGGGGCGGGTGGGACTTATATAGACTTTTCACAATCACCTTAGAAGTGCGAAGTGTTCACGAAATTACCAGTTTACCCTTCCCACACATAGGGAAAATTCGGACAACAAAGGGCGCAAGTGGACGGCTTCTCGCCAGTGTGTATCATCATGTGACTTCGCATGTAGCCAGGATTTTTAAATTTGCAGCAACACGTGGAATATTCATTTTTGCATAGGTATCCAGAATTGTAGATTTGGAAAATCGTGAGTAAGTAAGTAGTAATAAACAATAAAACGATAAAACAAATGAGGCCGACCATTGATTGAAAAGTTAAATTTAAATTTTTGAAATTTTTATTTATGGTAAATTATAGTTACACAAATTGACGCATCGCGCCGTTTCAGATGTTCGACGGTCAAAAGTATGGTTTCTCGCCGGTATGTCTCAGCATGTGCCGCGTCAAATTTTCGAGCTCGCGGAACGTGTAATCGCAGATATTACAAGCGAACGGTTTCACTTCGGCATGCGTTAGCATGTGTCTCTTCAGGATGGCACTTACTCCACAATTATAGTCGCAAAGGTGACATTTGTATTTGTATTTGTATTGGTTCGGGTTCTCGTTGGTATGTTTTAACATGTGCTTTTTCAGATGCGTGTTTTGTCGGCACTTGTAGTCGCACAAATCACAACTGTAGGGCTTTTCGCCTGTGTGGACCAACATGTGCTGTTTCAAATTTCTGAATTTGAGTTTGCAATAATTACAAACGTACTCCTTTTCGTTGGTGTGGGTTAGCATGTGCTGTTTCAAATTCCAGCTTTGTCGGCATTTAAAATCGCATGCGCAGCAAGCGAACGGCTTCTCGCCGGTAGGTATCAACGTGCGATTTCGTTTGTAGCCGCAATGTTTAAGTTCGGGACATTCGTCGCCGTCGTCGGTGCTTTCGTCCGGAATTATGAAATTGGAAAATCTGAAACAAAAAAAAATAGTTTAAATACAATATCAAAAAGCTAAATAAAAATGTAACAATAAATAACATTTATTCGTTTTGATAATAATCAGGGCGCGGATTGAAATATTTTTTATTAAAGAAGCGCAGCGTCACTTATTCACAGATTCTGATCCGGGCGTTGATGATAATAGTTTAATATGTACATATACAGGGTGCTAATTTTTCTAATACATAATTTTATGCACTTAAAAACATGTTCTATCTGGCATGTGACGTCATATGTTTTTTTAAGTCCTTCCCAAACGTGCACGTGTACTGACAAATGTTACATCTGAGCCACTTCTCGTGCGACAACGCGTGCCTCTTTAATTGCGGCGACCATTTGGTCGTGTATTTGCAGATCTTGCACTTGAATGGCTTCTCATCGGAATGTACCCGCATGTGCACCTTTAAATTGCCGGACGTTGTGCTCACGTGTTCGCAACGATCGCACCTAAAACCAAATTCACCGTTCAACAAAATTTAAAACAAAAATCGAGTGTTTACCTGTACACACGTGCGTTCGCAAGCTTATCGTCGCAGTCATCATAAGCGCACTGCTTATGAGTCGACATGTGCTGCTTTAAATTGACGGCGTGCTTGGACTTGAATTCGCAGTGGTTGCAAACGTACAGCTTCTTCTCGGTGTGTGTCGACAGGTGTCGCTTCAAATTCGAGGCTTGCCGGCATTTGTAGTCGCATAAATCGCAAGCGAACGGCATCTCGCCGGTGTGTATCAACATGTGACTGCGTATGTGGCCGGAACTTTTGAATCGGCAACCGCACATGCGACACTCGAATTTTCGTTTGCCCAGAAATTTGGAAACTGGCGAGGATCTGAAAAAAGTCTTATTTAAGTTCTACACTAAGCTAAGCAAGATATTTTAATAAACAGACGAGGGCGACAATTTTAAATCTTTATTCAAGATAAACTATAATTATATAAATGAGATTTTCGCCTGTGTGTGTCTTAACGTGTGCCGTTTCGGCAAAGCTTAGTATCTCGTCGGTATTTGTACTTATAGTTGCGTGCTAAAAAGTTTCACGCATTTAAAAATATCTTGCATGTGATCTCATATGTTTTTTTAAATCCCTCCCGAATGTACACGTGTACTGACAGACGTTACATTTGAGCCATTCCTCGTGTGACAACGCGTGCTTCTTCAACTGCGACGGCCATTTTGTTGTGTATTCGCAAGCGTTACACTTGAACGGTTTCTCATCGGAATGCACTCGCATGTGCGATTTTAAATTTCCCGCCGTCGCGCTTACATGCTCGCAACGGTCGCACCTAAACACAAAACGTCGCATCAAACAAAAACAAAAAAACATCCCAATAAAGTACTATCACCTGTACTCGCGTTGTACGTTCGGAGGTCGATCGCCGGTATGTTTCAGCTTGTGTTGTTTTAAATGCGAGCTCTGCCGACATTTGTAGCCGCAAACATCACAAACGTAAGGCTTCTTATGGGCGTGCGTCAGCACGTGCTTTTTCAGATTTCCGCGGTATCGACATTTGTAGTCGCAAAGGTTACACGCGTACGGTTTCTCATCGGTGTGTATCCGCATGTGTATTTTCAAATTTCCGGCGAGCCCGCACTTGTAACCGCAGAAATCGCAAGAGAAGGGTTTCTCTCCGGCGTGCGTCAGCCTGTGTTGTTTTAAATTCGCGCTCTGTCGGCATTTGTAACCGCAGAGATCGCAAGTGTACGGTTTCTCGCCGGTGTGCGTCAAGATGTGCCGTTTCAGGTAGCTGCTGTCTCGACCTTTGTAGTCGCAAAAATTACACAGGTATGGTCGCTCGCCGGAATGCGTCAGCATGTGTCGCCTCATGCTACCGGTCTGCCGGCACTTGTAATCGCAGAAGTCACAAACGCACGGCTTCTCGCCGGTGTGCGTCAACATGTGCAGCTTCAGATTGCCGGCCTGTCGGCTTTTGTAATCGCATAGATCGCAAGCGAATGGCCTCTCGCATCTGAAAAAAGAATCTGTATTATACAATTATTTTTCTGATAATAAATCGAAAACGCCGGGATGGAAAGTGAGGTTAGGTTCAACTAAACCAACTAATTTCGTACTTGCCGACCAGACGCAGTCGTAGGTTGATAGAAAGAATAATGTTGAATTACGTGTGACGTTTTAAAAATTAAAAAAACAATTGCGGAAAACGCGAAACGCTAACCGGTTATCTATTATAGCTAATAGATGGCGTTGTGATCAGATCAGTGTTACCAACGCGTAAAAAGCAGAATTCTCTCAAGAACTGTCAAAAAAGTAATGCCTCGATTGTCACTAGATTCAAGAATAATTTAAAAAAGGGTAAGGAAGTTAAAAAATCATTAAAAATATCTATATAAAATAAAGAAAACAAACAAAAGACGGTCGATTTCTACAGCGCAATTAAGTTAATAAAAAAAAATTAAAAAGAAAACAATCTGAAAAGAATGGCGACAAAACAAGTATTAAAAATTGAAAAACAATTGCAGAAAACGCGAAACGCTAACCGATTACCTACTATACGAAAGAGATGGCGTTGCGATCAGTGCTACCAACGTGTAAAAAGCAGAATTCCCTCAAGAATTGTCAAAAAAAAAACTCTTTAACATAGAAAATCCTTCAGTTGGTTACTAGATTCACGAATAAATTTAAACAGTTAAAAAATAATAAAAATACATAAAGTTAAAGAAAATAAACAAAAGACGGTCGACTTTTACAGCGCAATTCAGTCGATTAACGTATCGATTAGTGTTGCCAACGTGCAATAAGCAGAACTCCCTCAGGAATTGTAAAAAAAAAACTTTTTAAAGTTAAAGAAGTTAAAAAATAATTAAAAATACATAAAGTTAAAAAAAAAACAAAAGACGGTCGATTTTTACAGCGCAATTCAGTCGATTAATGTATCGATTAGTGTTGCCAACGTGCAATAAGCAGAATTCCCTCAGGAATTGTCAAAAAAAAACTTTTTAAAGTTAAAGAAGTTAAAAAATAATTAAAAATACATTAAGTTAAAGAAAAAACAAAAGACGGTCGATTTTTACAGCGCAATTCAGTCGATTAATGTATCGATTAGTGTTGCCAACGTGCAATAAGCAGAATTCCCTCAGGAATTGTCAAAAAAAAACTTTTTAAAGTTAAAGAAGTTAAAAAATAATTAAAAATACATAAAGTTAAAAAAAAAACAAAAGACGGTCGATTTTTACAGCGCAATTCAGTCGATTAACGTATCGATTAGTGTTGCCAACGTGCAATAAGCAGAACTCCCTCAGGAATTGTAAAAAAAAAACTTTTTAAAGTTAAAGAAGTTAAAAAATAATTAAAAATACATAAAGTTAAAAAAAAAACAAAAGACGGTCGATTTTTACAGCGCAATTCAGTCGATTAATGTATCGATTAGTGTTGCCAACGTGCAATAAGCAGAATTCCCTCAGGAATTGTCAAAAAAAAACTTTTTAAAGTTAAAGAAGTTAAAAAATAATTAAAAATACATTAAGTTAAAGAAAAAACAAAAGACGGTCGATTTTTACAGCGCAATTCAGTCGATTAATGTATCGATTAGTGTTGCCAACGTGCAATAAGCAGAATTCCCTCAAGAATTGTCAAAAAAAAACTTTTTAAAGTTAAAGAAGTTAAAAAATAATTAAAAATACATAAAGTTAAAAAAAAAACAAAAGACGGTCGATTTTTACAGCGCAATTCAGTCGATTAACGTATCGATTAGTGTTGCCAACGTGCAATAAGCAGAACTCCCTCAGGAATTGTAAAAAAAAAACTTTTTAAAGTTAAAGAAGTTAAAAAATAATTAAAAATACATAAAGTTAAAAAAAAAACAAAAGACGGTCGATTTTTACAGCGCAATTCAGTCGATTAATGTATCGATTAGTGTTGCCAACGTGCAATAAGCAGAATTCCCTCAGGAATTGTCAAAAAAAAACTTTTTAAAGTTAAAGAAGTTAAAAAATAATTAAAAATACATTAAGTTAAAGAAAAAACAAAAGACGGTCGATTTTTACAGCGCAATTCAGTCGATTAATGTATCGATTAGTGTTGCCAACGTGCAATAAGCAGAATTCCCTCAAGAATTGTCAAAAAAAAACTTTTTAAAGTTAAAGAAGTTAAAAAATAATTAAAAATACATTAAGTTAAAGAAAAAACAAAAGACGGTCGATTTTTACAGCGCAATTCAGTCGATTAATGTATCGATTAGTGTTGCCAACGTGCAATAAGCAGAATTTCCTCAGGAATTGTCAAAAAAAAACTTTTTAAAGTTAAAGAAGTTAAAAAATAATTAAAAATACATAAAGTTAAAAAAAAAACAAAAGACGGTCGATTTTTACAGCGCAATTCAGTCGATTAACGTATCGATTAGTGTTGCCAACGTGCAATAAGCAGAACTCCCTCAGGAATTGTCAAAAAAAAACTTTTTAAAGTTAAAGAAGTTAAAAAATAATTAAAAATACATTAAGTTAAAAAAAAAACAAAAGACGGTCGATTTTTACAGCGCAATTCAGTCGATTAATGTATCGATTAGTGTTGCCAACGTGCAATAAGCAGAATTCCCTCAGGAATTGTCAAAAAAAAACTTTTTAAAGTTAAAGAAGTTAAAAAATAATTAAAAATACATTAAGTTAAAGAAAAAACAAAAGACGGTCGATTTTTACAGCGCAATTCAGTCGATTAATGTATCGATTAGTGTTGCCAACGTGCAATAAGCAGAATTCCCTCAGGAATTGTCAAAAAAAAACTTTTTAAAGTTAAAGAAGTTAAAAAATAATTAAAAATACATAAAGTTAAAAAAAAAACAAAAGACGGTCGATTTTTACAGCGCAATTCAGTCGATTAACGTATCGATTAGTGTTGCCAACGTGCAATAAGCAGAACTCCCTCAGGAATTGTAAAAAAAAAACTTTTTAAAGTTAAAGAAGTTAAAAAATAATTAAAAATACATAAAGTTAAAAAAAAAACAAAAGACGGTCGATTTTTACAGCGCAATTCAGTCGATTAATGTATCGATTAGTGTTGCCAACGTGCAATAAGCAGAATTCCCTCAGGAATTGTCAAAAAAAAACTTTTTAAAGTTAAAGAAGTTAAAAAATAATTAAAAATACATTAAGTTAAAGAAAAAACAAAAGACGGTCGATTTTTACAGCGCAATTCAGTCGATTAATGTATCGATTAGTGTTGCCAACGTGCAATAAGCAGAATTCCCTCAAGAATTGTCAAAAAAAAACTTTTTAAAGTTAAAGAAGTTAAAAAATAATTAAAAATACATAAAGTTAAAAAAAAAACAAAAGACGGTCGATTTTTACAGCGCAATTCAGTCGATTAACGTATCGATTAGTGTTGCCAACGTGCAATAAGCAGAACTCCCTCAGGAATTGTAAAAAAAAAACTTTTTAAAGTTAAAGAAGTTAAAAAATAATTAAAAATACATAAAGTTAAAAAAAAAACAAAAGACGGTCGATTTTTACAGCGCAATTCAGTCGATTAATGTATCGATTAGTGTTGCCAACGTGCAATAAGCAGAATTCCCTCAGGAATTGTCAAAAAAAAACTTTTTAAAGTTAAAGAAGTTAAAAAATAATTAAAAATACATTAAGTTAAAGAAAAAACAAAAGACGGTCGATTTTTACAGCGCAATTCAGTCGATTAATGTATCGATTAGTGTTGCCAACGTGCAATAAGCAGAATTCCCTCAAGAATTGTCAAAAAAAAACTTTTTAAAGTTAAAGAAGTTAAAAAATAATTAAAAATACATTAAGTTAAAGAAAAAACAAAAGACGGTCGATTTTTACAGCGCAATTCAGTCGATTAATGTATCGATTAGTGTTGCCAACGTGCAATAAGCAGAATTTCCTCAGGAATTGTCAAAAAAAAAACTTTTTAAAGTTAAAGAAGTTAAAAAATAATTAAAAATACATAAAGTTAAGAAAAAACAAAAGACGGTCGATTTTTACAGCGCAATTAATTGGAAAATTAAAAAAAACAAAACATTTTGAAAGGACCACCGTTCTTTGGAGTGGTGACAAAGCAAAGAATACAAAATAAGTAATAAAAACTGAAAAAAATAATTAATTTAAAAAAAAAGACAAGAATAAAAGACAATCGATTTTACAACACAATATAATTTGATTAATAATATAAAAAAGCAATAAATAAATAAGTAAATAAATTTTAAAAAATAATAATAAAAACAAAAGACAATCGATTGTTCAACACAATTTAATGATTCATGTAAGAACTAAAAAATTCCGTCCACGACCACCCTCTAGTAAGAACATCACTGTCGACATTTCATCAGATACAAGAGCTAAAGGATTAGCTCTTCAGCAAAAGAAGCAACCCCCTCTAGATGGGGGGTTGACCTTGAACGATGGCCACTTCAAATGGACACACGCTGCCCGCAGCTTTTTTCAAGGTCAAAGTGTCACAGTAACCACACGTGTGTACTCGCATGTCACATTTGAAGAAAAAGTAGTGTCGCCAAAAACATCATCTTACCGGAGGATGACGGTTACTCTTTTGTTGCAGACGACATCATTGACGACACTACTTCTTCTTCTTCTTCTTCTTCAGTTACACACTAAGAAATTCCGTCAACAACCACACTCTGGTAAAATGACATAACTGTCGATATTTCTTTAGATATAGGAACTAAACGGATACAACAAGCAACCCCACTAGATGGGGGGGGTTGACCTTGACCGGCGGCAACTTTGGATGGACTCATTCTATCCACAGCTTTTCAAAGTCAAAGTGTAACAGTATCCCACTAACTACACGCGTGTGTACTCAAACATGTCATATCTGAAGGAAAAGTAGTGTCGTCAATAACATCATATCGGAGGATGACATCATGACACTACAGGTATCATCATTAACGACACTACTTCTTCTTTTTTAGTTACACACATGTCATAGTCGACACACGTCATCCGCAATTTTTTTCAACGCCAAAGTGTCACAGTATCCCGCTAGCTATACCTACTACTAAGGATAGTATTTTTATGCGCATCATTAATCGTTCTACTTCCTGTGCCAGTACGAAAAAAATAAAAGATTTTTTCTTACATGTCTAGGGGGATCATAGAATTTGAAACAATCTGTATATTTGTCAACTACAGATGACATCATTAACGACACTACTTCTTCTTTTTTAGTTACACACATGTCATAGTCGACATTTCTTTAAATACAAGAACTAAACGCTTTAGCACAAGATGGGTGTTGACCTTGAACGGTGGTCACTTTTGGATCAACACACACGCTATGCACAGCTTTTTTCAAGGTCACAGTGTCACTTCGGATGGACGTACGCTATCAGCATTTTTTTTAAAGGTCAAAGTGTCACAGTATCCCGTTAACCACACGTGTATACACTTACGCACGTCACGCTTGAAGAAAAAGTAGTGTCGTCGATAACATCATCTTACCGGGGGATGATGGTCGCTCTTCTGTTGAAGATGACATGATTCTTCTTCAGTTCCAAACATGTAAGAACTAAAAAATGCCGTCAACGACCACTCTCTGGTAAGAACTAAAGAGGGGACTCCTCTAGATAGGGGGTTGACCTTGAACGATGGTCACTTCGGATGAACACGCGTCATCCGCAAATTTTTTCAAGGCCAAAGTGGCACAGTATCCCGCTAGCTATATCTACTACTAAGGATGGTATTTTTATGCGCATCATTAATGCGCCAGTACGAAAAAAATAAACGATTTTATCTTACATGTCTAGGGGGATCATAGAATTTGAAACAATCTGTATATTTGTCAACTTTCCTAAAGTACATACATTTCCGCTACACTGAATTTGTGTATTGTACAGAAATAACTAGAAATAAAATTAAATTAGTAAAATAATAATAGCTTTACGAAAGGGGGCGAGGGGGAAAGTAATTTCTTTTTTGGTGAAAACTACTTTATGAGCAGATACAATTTAATTAGGTGTGGAATACAAAATGCGCAAAACAAATAAACAACAAAAAAAAAGAAACAAGAAATAAAATAAATAATAATAATGGATAATGACTTAGCTACATTAAAAATTTAAATTTATTCCGTAACATTATAGTACGTTCTTTCTTATAAATTACTAATATAATTTTAATAATAATGATAAAGTTTATTGTCTCTGATCAGCAGGGAGTCCTTAATGGACATTGTCAAACACACAAAATAAAATAACATAACAATATTAATGAGGCATAAAATATAACTGGTAAATCGCAAAGAGTACACAATACTTATGACACTTATAACCAAGCGACGGGGAGTTGGTGGGATTGTACGGTGAATGACCTAATTACAGCGCAAGAACTGTACAAAATACGTAAACACGTCTAGGGGGATCATAGAATTTGAAACAATCTGTATATTTGTCAACTTTCCTAAAATACATACATTTCGGCTACACTGAATTTGTATATTGTACAGAAATAACTAGAAATAAAATAAAATTAGTAAAATAATAATAGCTGGGAGATGTCGCACGGCGCTCGCTAACTGAAATAAAATAAATATCATGACTAAGCAATCGAACTTTGGACCCCACCGCTGTCCCGCCGCATACTTATAACACAAAAATGCCACATGAGTACGAGATGGTATTGATCATTATGGTAGAATTAAGGGTCGATCAATTCATTAATGTGATGAATGTTTGAATCAGTCTTTCGATATGTCATACTTTTCAAATCTTATGTTTTGACATGTGCATTTTCAAAGCGAAATCATACCTGCTTTTAAAATTGCAAAGATTACAACTGAACGGCTTCTCATTGCAGTGTGTTAACATGTGCAATTTCAAATGGGAGTTTCTCCGGCATTTATAATCGCAAACGCCACAACTGAACGGCTTCTCACCGGTATGCATTAACATGTGATGTTTCAAGTTCGTAGCGTATCGGCATTTATAATCGCAAGCACCACAACTGAACGGCTTCTCGCCGGTGTGTGTTAACGCGTGAATTTTCAAATCGCAGTTTCTTCGGCATCTATAATCGCAGAGGTCACAACTGAGTGGCTTCTCGTCGGTGTGCATTATCATGACGTGCATTTTCAAATCCCAGCTTCTTCGGCATTTATAATCGCAAACATCACAACTGAACGGCTTCTCGTCGGTGTGTATTAACATGTGAGCTTTCCAGCTTACAACGTGTCGGCATTTATAATCGCAAAGATCACAACTGAACGGCTTCTCACCTGTATGTATCAAAATATGTCTGCGCAAACTTGAACGAGATGCCAATTTAGTATCACATATCCGGCAGTGGACAGTCTTTTTGTTCACAGTTTTGGCTTTAGGGATCCTTTGATATCTGTAACAAAGAGCCTTTTTAAAAGTTCATATTCATTATTACGTTCCAAGCAGAAAGAAAGTGTTAATATACCTTATAGCATTCGCTATTATAAAGCTCCATTATTAAATTAAATTAAATATCAAGGTGTATGACTCATCTCCGTGCAGATTTGAAGGCAAAAGTCGAGCCGTGTGCAAATCCAAAGACAAATGTCTTACGTAATACTCCGGGAAGAAAACCCTTATAAAAAGGCGGCAAGCCGAATGTTAAAGGCGAGTACCATCTAGTCAGAGTGTCATGTAGTCTGAATTGTCTGTAAGTGCCCAAAATAAGATGTAAGTAATTATAGTTGTAATTAATTTTGTTAATAAATGTTTTGTTATACTGAGCTACGACCCTTATTTCATGTTACTTAAATTATTACCGTAACAATATTTGCTTCGGAAATTAGTAAAAGGGAGAAGGGAGATTAAATTAACGTTAATCACTTATCTTTAAACTTAACGAACTTATTTAATCTAGACTTCTCTTAAACTTTAATTTAAACTTTACATTACTTGAACTTTGGGGGAGGGCCTGGCCCGACCGGCCATCCCTGGCTCGTAGAGTCCACTCGCTTGGCTTTGTTTACGCGCCCTTGGTTTTACACTAATTACTTCACGACTATCACCTGACTAATAATAACTTCCATCTACTACTTAATTACTTAATGCTCTCTAATACCTGCGGGTCAATCTTTTATGCATTTCTTAAATCTACATCACAATTGGTTCGCTCTGGTGGCTGGGTGTTCGGTCCAAAGTACAAAGTTCTAAAGGTGTCAGCATCAATTAACCCTGGCCAAATTTGTTTTCTCAAAACGTTCTAATTGCCTCGGTCTTAATTGGCACATGTAAGCAACACGCTTACATTCCGCAGAGCCTTGCATTTTTACGTAAGTGGAATGCGAGCATGTGTACCACGGCTTGTCCTACTAATCATCAATGGGTGCTGATCCCGCATAATTTTGAAATGCACATAATTGCAATAATTACGAAACGAATTTGAATTTACTTATTTTCCCAGATAATGACATCGTGACAATATTTTCTCGCTTTAACAATAAAAATGTATAATTGAATTACGGATCCAATTAACTACAGTTGGAAATAAAATTCTCATGCTATTACAAAATTGTTGTTGGAAAAAAATTTAAAAAAAACAATACATTTAATAAATTTACGTCTTTCTTGGATTCACATCATTCATTTTTATAAAATTAAATGAAAATTCTTGAATCACAGCCAAATTATTTATTAATTTTTTGTTTATAGAATTAATGTTTTCGACATTGATTTATGTCGTCTTCAGGTTCATCCTATCACATTGTAAGACAACAATTAATTAAAAATCTTAGATTTTACTTACATGGTGTTCTGTCCCGAACGTGTTGCGATTGGGTGGCTGGCGCACGTAGACTGAATTGTCGTCGTTTAAATTATGTTAAATACAATAAAATTTTTAAATTCATCAGTTCACTGCCCCAGCCTCACAGTGTTACAATTTGTTAATAATTGATAAGTATCTGTTGCTTAAATGATTACAGTCAGATCTGTGATTTATACTATTTTTTTATAAAATTTTATAAAAATTTTCAAAAATCTGCCTTTGTAATAAACGAAATAAAACTCCGAAGGTATATCACAGCATACCATATTTTTCTTTACGCTGTTATTTTCAACACTTTCTCGCATTTATAGCTGTTTCAACTTATTAAATAGGGATGTGCTTTTATGGAAAAGCGTCAGAAAAAATAGGCCTATCTAATGGTATTGTCACGATGTCATTATCTGGGAAAATAAGTAAATTAAAATTAGTTTCGTAATTATTGCAATTGTGTGCATTTCAAAATTATGCAGGATCAGCACCCATAAACAATTAGTAGGTCAGCCGCGTTACACACACGCTCGCATTCCACTTACGTAGAAATGCAAGCTCTGCGAAATGTAAGCGTGTATGTTTACATGTGCCAATTAAGATTGACAAATTGATGCTGACACCTTTAGAACTTTGTACCTTGGACCGAACCCCAGCCACCAGGACAACAGAACCGATTGTGACGATTTAGAAATGTATAAAAAGGTAAGAAACCAACCCGCAGGTGGTAGAGTAATCAAGTGGTCATGAGGTAGTAATGAAGCAGTGAAAGTTTAGGAATTAGGTAGTGTAGGAGTAGTAATGTAGAAGTAATTCGTGTAGCAGTGAAAGTATGATGTGATGGAAATGATAGTGAGTTCGAGTGCACGCGAAAAACAAAGCCAAGCGAGGGACTCTACGAGCCAGGGTTGGCCTCTAGGGCCAGACCCTCCCCTAAGTTAAAAATAAATTAAAGACGATTCCCGCTGTCTTTTAACGTGACAGTATTAAAGTCCAATATAGCGCCCATAAGAAAAGATAAAGTTGATAACATCATCATTACCGTTTCCGAGATCCCAATGGTGAACCTCGAATTTGTAACACCCTGTATTATATCTACAGTGGCAGGCAGAAAATTACTATTGAGGGTATAATCAAGAATAGGGTAATAAAGACAATTATTATTATTATTATTATTATTGATTGTCTCTGATTGTTTTCATTTGTATTCAAATTGTTTAATAAATATGATTCATTTGCATTTATGTAATACCCGTGTGCAAATCTAAATGTCAAGGTGTATGACTCATCTCCGTACAGATCTGAAGGCAAAAGTCGAGCCGTGTGCAAATCCAAAGACAAATGTCTTACGTAATACTCCCGGGAAGAAAATCCCTATAAAAAGGCGGCAAGCCGAATGTTAAAGGTATTAGAGTACCATCTAGTCAGAGTGTCATGTACTCTGAATTGTCCCAAAATAAGATGTAAGTAATTATAGTTGTAATTAATTGTTATTAAATGTTTTGTTGTACTGAGCTACGACCCTTATTTCATGTTACTTAAATTATTACCGTAACAATATTTGCTTCGGAAATTAGGAAAAGGGAGAAGGGAAATTAAAGGCACGTTATTATAGTAATAATATTGATGAAGTTTATTACATAAATCATCTACCTCTTGTAGTTCTTTTTCTGGAATGGTTATCAGTACTCCTGCATCACCTTCCTCCTCTCTATTTAAGAAGCCACAATTGTGATGTATCTAAGTGCCTACCGAAGTTACGCTTTCTATGTATTATGTGTAAAAAAAAACTATTTTATTTTATCCTTTATTGAATGGTACATAACACAGCAATATTTATACATATTTTTCAAATCTTATGTTTCAACTTGTGCCTTTTCAAAGTAGAAGCATAACCAGTTTTGAAATTGCAAAAGCCACAACTGAACGGCTTCTCGCCGCTATGTGTTGACATGTGAGCTTTCAATTATCATTCGCTATTATAAAGCTCCATTATTTTCTACATAGTGACAAGGTCTCAATATGCTTCTATTTAAAATAGCGTAGGCGTTATTCTATTCGATGAAACTTTTTGAAATATCATTCGATATTTGCTTCGGAAATTAGTAAAAGGGAGAATGGAAATTAAAGACACGTTATTATAATAATAATAATAATACACTAATGAACTTTATTGCCCAACAGAACACGTTCAGTTGCAAAACAATTGACAACTAAATGAATGCTTAGGTACACTACTAACTATAATGATAAAGACAAAGTACCAATTTTCAAATATTAATAACTAAACTATATAAGTACAAACTACATAAATAGAAGTGTCGAAAATTAAGAGATAAGAGCAAAGTAAAGAATAAGTCTAAAGTCTAAAGTTTAAAATAAGTAGACATACTCTCTCTGTTATGGAAAATGTACATTGATGCAAGTATGGTTGCCCACCGTCACTTTTGCTAGGCGTTTCCTAAGAGTATCGGCGCGCTTGTACGGTGAAGAAATTGCCTAATTACAATAAACTTCTACCCGTTTTGAATTTCCCGCTCGATTTTGGTATTAAAAAAAATTAAAAACTAGATTAATTATATAGCTTTAAACGACTTTGTATTTTTTCCTTTCAAGTTAAATTTAAAACTACAATTAATCTAATTTTTAAATCTTTTTTATTAACAACAGGTAGTAGTTTATTGCAGTTAGGCAACTTCTTCATTCTACACCGCGCGCCGATACGGACCTTGCGACCTACGAGACGCCTATCAAATGTGACGATAGGCAACCAAGCATACATCGACGTAAATCCTCCATAACAAAGTGGCTCAGAAGCCCCATGGCATTTACACAATATTTTCAAATACGTAATATAATCTATCTAATTGTAATTAGTAAATAAATTAAAATTTGACAGGGAAAACTAATTTGAAAAATGAAATGGAGGATTCACATGGTCCAACTCTTATTTAACTATTGAGTAACCATTGGAAGCTTCAACATGTTTTCAAATTTAAATATTAATTTATGTACACAACCGAAATGACTTACAAATGGTAATGATGACGACAACTTAACTCATGCCAGTAATCTAATTGAACGGGACTAAGTATTAGAGGTCACCACCTCTCGGAAAGAACTGTTTAAGAGGGGGATTCTTTAAAAAAAGAAACAAAGGGGTCCGCCAGTAGAGTTTCGAAATTCGCGTGAATTACGAACGGTAATGATGACCACAGCTTAACTCATGCCAGTGAGCTAATTGAACGGGACTAAGTATTAGAGGTCACCACCTCTCGGAAAGAATTGTTCAAGAGGGGGATTCTTTAAAAATAAAAACAAAGGGGTCCGACAGTAGAGTTTCGAAATTCGCGTGAATTACGAACGGTGATGATGACCACAGCTTAAGACATGCCAGTGAGCTAATTGTACGGGACCAACTGTTAGAGGTCACCACCTCTCGGAAAGAATTGTTCAAGAGGGCGATTCTTTAAAAATAAAAACAAAGGGGTCCGCCAGTAGAGTTTCGAAATTCGCGTGAATTACGAACGGTAATGATGACCACAGCTTAAGACATGCCAGTGAGCTAATTGTACGGGACCAACTATTAGAGGTCACCACCTCTCGGAAAGAATTGTTCAAGAGGGGGATTCTTTAAAAATAGAAACAAAGGGGTCCGCCAGTAGAGTTTCGAAATTCGCGTGAATTACGAACGGTAATGATGACGACAGCTTAAGTCATGCCAGTGAGCGAATTGTACGGGACCAACTGTTAGAGGTCACCACCTTTCGGAAAGAATTGTTCAAGAGGGGGATTCTTTAAAAATAAAAACAAAGGGGTCCGCCATTAGAGTTTCGAAATTCGCGTGAATTACGAACGGTAATGATGACCACAGCTTAAGACATGCCAGTGAGCTAATTGTACGGGACCAACTATTAGAGGTCACCACCTCTCGGAAAGAATTGTTCAAGAGGGGGATTCTTTAAAAATAGAAACAAAGGGGTCCGCCAGTAAAGTTTCGAAATTCGCGTGAATTACGAACGGTAATGATGGCCACAGCTTAAGACATGCCAGTGAGCTAGTTGTACGGGACCAACTATTAGAGGTCACCACCTCTCGGAAAGAATTGTTCAAGAGGGGGATTCTTTAAAAATAGAAACAAAGGGGTCCGACAGTAGAGTTTCGAAATTCGCGTGAATTACGAATGGTAATGATGACGATAGCTTAAGTCATGCCAGTGAGCTAATTATAAGAGGCCAACTATTAGAGAACACCACCTCTCAGAACGAATTCTTTAAGAAGGGAGTTTTTTTTTTAATTTATAACGATTCATAGTAAATCATGTAGAGAATTGAAAAGTGTTTCTCGCCGAAACTTGACGACAGAAGAACCTTTAATACCCGAACGAGAGTGAGCTGATGGTACGAGACCAACTATTAGAGATCACCACCTCTCGGAAAGAATTGTTCAAGATGGAGAATTTTTGTAAATAAAAACAAAGGGGTCCGACAGTAGAGTTTCAAAATTCGCGTGAATTACGAACGGTAATAATGACCACAGCTTAAGACATGCCAGTGAGCTAATTGTACGGGACCAACTATTAGAGGTCACCACCTCTCGGAAAGAATTGTTCAAGAGGAGGACTTTTAAAAATAAAAACAAAAGGGTCCGCCAGTAGAGTTTCGAAATTCGCGTGAATTACGAACGGTAATGATGACGACAGCTTAACTCATGCCAGTGAGCTAATTATAAGGGGCCAACTATTAGAGGACACCACCTCTCGGAACGAATTGTTTAAGAAGGGAGTTTTTTTTTATTTATAACGAATCATAGTAGAGAGAATTTTTTTAAACTTCCCCAACGGGATGGAAAGGAATTTTTTTTCGTTAAAAACTTCCAACATAAAAGCAATTAACAGCATAAAAGATCACACAAAAAAAAATACAACTGTATCGTTATGCGTAGGTACAACTGCGTCACATTTAAGGGAGGAAAACAAAAACAATTGAAAAATCAGGACACATTCTTACTTGCACGTCCTTTTAAGCGGTCCTTTTTCTTAATAACAGAATGCACTCGCATGTGCCGTTTTAAATGCGTGGCTGTTTTGCTTTCATGCTCACAATCTTCGCACTTAAAGGGCCTCTCATCGGAATGCTTTACCAAGTGCAACTTTAAGCCTCCAGGACGACTGGTCTCGAAACTGCAAAGGTGGCACTTTTCTTTCTCGCCGGTGTGCACCAACATGTGCCGCTTCAAATACAAACGTAGCGCGCACTTATAATCGCAAAGAGGGCACCCGAACGGTTTCTCGTCGGTATGTATCACCTTGTGCTGTTTCAGGTCTGTTATACGTCGGCATTTATAATCGCAGAATTCACAACTGAACGGCTTCTCGTCGGTGTGTATTAACATGTGCTTTTTCAAGGTCGCGGAGTGCTTGAACGTTTGGTCGCACAGGTCACAACTGACCCGTTCCTCGTCGGTGTGCTTTCGCATGTGCTGCCTCAAAAGTGCGACCGAGCGGCATTTGTAACCGCAACGGTCGCAAACGAAGCGCATTTCGCCGACGTTATGCGTACGCCTCCTTAAAGGTTTCTCATCGGGGCGGGTCTTCTTTCTTCCGGTGTGTTGCAACACGTGGCGTTTCAGGTCCGATAAACGCCGGCATTTGTAATCGCAAAATTCGCAGGCGACTGGCTTCTCGCCGGTGTGCGTTAACATGTGTCTCTTCAAATTTCTAGAGTGCTGAAATTCTTGAGCGCAGATGTCGCAAGTGAACGGTTCCGCATCGGTGTGCTTTCGCATATGCCCTCTCAGGCTTGCGGCCTGGCGGCATTTGTAACCGCAACGGTCGCAAACGTAACGCATTTCGTCGGTGTGTGTTAACATGTGCCTCGTCAAACTTTCGGCCAAGCGGCTTTTGTAGCTGCAAATTTTACAGCTGAAGGGCTTCTCGCTGGATGGGGGCTTCTCGCTTGCGATTGGTTGGCGTGTGTAAGCGGAATGATCGCCGACGAAAAGCTTGACGCCATCACTTAAGAGTACGTAATTGGGCTTAGATTCGAGGGATGTAAGATCGGAACCGCCAGGTGTCGTTACGTCCGAGATTGTGGCACACCTGAAATGAAACTGGCTTTAATATCAGTGTGAACTAGTAAAGTATAACATAATTTAAATATTAATGTCTCAGGTTAAAATAACTAAGATTTAAATACCACTAGTCTATAATATTTTTGAATTCAGGTAAAAATCAAATGAAATAAAATTGAACAAAATCAGAAAAACACGAAAAGGTTTTCTACAATGTTCAGGTCGTTTCCTAATGGGAAAGCAAATAATTGATGTAGTATTGAAAGCACATAAATTTTATGCTTAGACAAAATAATAATAGCATGAATAAAATTGTTCCTCACGAATAATTTGCCAAACAACTGACACAAAGGATCTGCTATTTGGCAAAGGGCGATCTGGGTAACGCTGTGCATACAAACGTCTTGCAGCCAACACATTTTGACCACATTCGCCGTAAATTAAAATCATGTCCGCAATAACACTATTGGAAAATTCGGCCATATTTTCAACAATGTTATCTGCCCCAATGTGCACATTCACTTGAGAACTGAGTAACCGACCCACTTTAACAACCGATGCTGACACACCAGCATACTTCTCCGATTACGTTATTACGTAATAAAAATAAACCGGGGACGTCATCGTTCGCCTAATATTTATTAATCAATTGTTATTCAAGAACTGCTTCATTGTATCTCTTCTAATGTCAACTTTCACTGGTTTCATTTTTTGCATGAAGTTGAAAAACAGCCTGTATTTTAAAAACGAACGATGAAAACAAAACACCATAAAAAGCACACAGACAAAGATCACAAACTATGAAAGATTCTAAAAGAAAGAGAAGATGAAATCATAAAAACAAAAGACTATCAATTCATGCTAAAAGTTAACTGCAATTAAAGTGTTGTTTTAATTTAATAATTATTTAAAGGTTTGATAATGCCGATATACCTGTGGATAACCGAAACTAAATAAATATCAGTAATGTACATTCCGTGAAGTAAATTCTATTTTTAGACTGGTCGCGCCACCTATGGTGCAGACAAGATCCTAGTGTTTTCCAGCCTCGCACCGAATGGTGGTAGAATTTGCTGGAAAGTTCGATGTTTGTCCGCCGCCTTTCTAGAAAGAGTGAATTACTATATAAGCCCGAGGCGGCGGGATATTTAAATCGGTTTTATTTAGAAAGCGATGTGTGTAGCTAGCGAATTAGTAGAACGATTCAGTTATTTGGTAGACAAGTGTGCAGCTCGATATTATTTGCGCTTTCCATTGTGTTAAATAAGCGCAGACATTAAAGTGTTTTTAAAATAAACAACGATTATAATTTGTGAACCCCGAAGTCGTGACTTGAACTAACCTTCTAATGGAAGTCGAGGTCGAAGAGAAGGTTCCACAAATCTACAATCTTGAATGTTCTATCTTTTTATTGATTTTAGTAATTTCGCTTGAACTCACCTGCTAATGAAAGCCAAGGTCAAATCTACAATCTTGTCCCTTTTTTCTTCTCAATTTTTTTTGCTTACCTATTTTTTTGTTTGTTTCACACCTTTTTGCTTTTCATTAAATTATGCGTCGTTTTTCTAATAAAATTATTAGAACACACAAGACTGTAGATTTGACCTTGGTTTTTAATAGAAGGTAAGTTCAAGACTTTAAGATTGTGATTTGTAGAACTTCTCTGTAAAAATTAATTAACTGTTTTTATTGATATTTTATTGATATTAATATCACACACGCCACTTAAGAAACCATTACATTTTTTAAATATTCCAATTATTTCAAGGACACAACGCGTCCTTGTTCACCCTTGTTCGTTGTAATCTCAGAAGCTTTTTAAAGCCAGATTTTATACTGAGATGACATTTTTTTTTGGGTTCAAACGTGTGTTCGAATAAATTTGGACGTGAAGTCATTGACTTGCTTGTCGAATTGTTAGACGACGTGTTTGTTAATACCGAGGAATCCGTTCTTGTAGCACGCGACGAAAGTTTTCATTGAAATTGAAATGCCATGTTTAAAATTTGCCTTAAAAATAAATGCATAAATAAAAACCTTCACAAGTGGCTCTCTTCAATATATTTCTTTGTATGGAATTAGACAAATTATTTGCTGAAATGGAAGTTTTTTTTTTTACTTTGTATTCGCACATACTCGTATCCTTCAATAAATTTGTCGTCACGTTCGTTGACTTGCTCGTCGAATTGTTCGACGACATATTTGTTAATACAAATAAAGTCGCACGTGCAACTAAATTTTCCTTGAAATATCAAATATATTTCATAACATCGATAAAATATAAATATACAAATAAATATCGATATATTGTAACAAGGAAACGATAACGCCGCCAACACAGGGAATCCGCAGCTGCAAGAATCCGGGCGGAACATTATTATAAACATAAGAATGACTCATTTGCAATTACGTATGACTCACCCGCGTTGCACATCTGCACCTGCACATCCGAATGCAAATGTCAAGGCGACAATTTACGTAATACCCCGGGAACAAAACCCCTATAAAAAGGCGGCAAGCCGAACGTTAGCAGCATTAGAGTACCATCTAGTCAGAGTGTCATGTAGTCTGAATTGTCTGTAAGTGACCAAAATAAGATGTAAGTAATTGTAGTTGTAATTAATTGTTAATAAATGTTTTGTTATACTGAGCTACGAACCTTATTTCATGTTACTTAAATTATTACCGTAACAATATCAATGCGTTGGAAATGGAAATATCGTTACTCGATATTTGTCGATGCTGACGATATTCATTTTGTGTGCGATACATTTTGAATTTTTTTCTTATGTAATAACCAGAGAGCGGATAATAATAGTTTAGTAATTATTGTTTACCACTTTGTTAGCAAACACTAAATATAATTATAGCGTGTTTAAAAATAAATATTAAAGAAAAATCATGTATTTACTATTAACAAATTACTATTAAAAAATTTAAATAATTTCCGATAGATGGCGCCAGTATGTTCATTATTATTCAAGGCAAAATCTTCAAGAGCAATTTAAAGTTGTCAATCTTTATAATGCTATAGCTTTTATGCAAATATTTAAAAGAAAAGAAATTTATTAAATGAAAATTTAAAATACCTAAAATAATTCCCGATAGATGGCGCCAGTGTTTTCATTATTATTCAAGGCAAAATTATCACAGCGCCTTTTGCTCGTTTAATGATCCTCAAGTTGTCAAACTTTATAGCTCTTGTACAAATATTTAAAAGAAAAGAAATAAAATTAAAAAACTAATTTAATTAAAATAATTCCCGATAGATGACACCAGTATTTTCATTATTAATAAAGGCAAGATTGAAATGATTTTCAAAAGCAGTTTAAAGTTGTCTATCTTTACAAAGCTTATAACTTTTGTGCAAATAATTAAAAGAAAAGAAATAAAATTAAAAAACTAATTTAATTAAAATAATTCCCGATGGATGGCGCCGGTATTTTCATTATTATTCAAGGCAAAATTATCACAGCGCCTTTTGCTCGTTTAATGGCCTTCAAGAGCAGTTTAAAGTTGTAAATTTTTAAAATATTTAAAAGAAAAGAAATAAAATTAAATTAAAATTTTGAAATAATTAAAAAAATTAAATAATTCCTGGTAGATGGCGCCAGTATATTCATTTTTATTGAAGACAAAATTACCACAGTGCCTTTTTCTCGTTTAATGATCTTCAACAGCAATTTATTAAATTTGTCAGTCGTTATAACTTTTGTGCAAATTTTAAAAGAAAAGCAATAAAAGTGAATTAAAATGAAAAAAAAATCAAATTAAAATAATTCCCGATAGATGGCGCTAGTACTAGTTTAGCAATAGTTTGGTAATTATTGTTTACCACTTTGTTAGCAAACACTAAATATAATTATAGCTTGTTTAAAAATAAATATTAAAGAAAAATCATGTATTTACTATTAACAAATTACTATTAAAAAATTTAAATAATTTTCGATAGATGGCGCCAGTATGTTCATTATTATTCAAGCAAAATTGATATGATCTTCAAGAGCAATTTAAAGTTGTCAATCTTTATAATGCTATAGCTTTTATGCAAATATTTAAAAGAAAAGAAATTAATTAAATGAAAATTTAAAATACCTAAAATAATTCCCGATAGATGGCGCCAGTGTTTTCATTATTATTCAAAGCAAAATTACCACAACGCCTTTTGCTCGTTTAATGACCTTCAAGAGCAATTTAAAATTGTCAATCTTTAAAACATTTAAAAGAAAATAAATAAAATTAAATAAATTTTTTTTAAAAATAAACAAACAAACAAACAAGAAATTTATTTTTCAAGAGATATTTTCATCACGTTACAAAATCTATTGATGGTAACACTGCAGGCAAAATTATCAAATTACTTACATACTGCTAATATTTTTATGCATTACATTCTCTTCGTATGAATAAACATAACATGTAATAATAACTGCCATAATCATATTTCTAGGTGAACAACCAAAAATATACAGAGTGCCCGATATAAAACGTGACCCCTTCAAATTACAAGATAGGCAACACATTTTACACGAGTGCTTGCAGTTCCTTAGATGAAAACACGAAGTTATTTCTTCAGGGGTCACGATTTATGTATGATGAAAAAATATATTTTTCTTTACCTTCCATTTAAAAAAACGATTACCGTGTCCTGAATTCTTCACTCTTTGAAACGAGCGAAATAACATCAGGACACACGCTCACCTGAATGTGACGTGACATGCCTCTTTAAATCCTTGGCCAATTTACACGTGTACTCGCAAACATTACACTTGAGCAGGTTCTCGTGAATCGTGAGGTGTTTCCGTAAGTTACTTTGAAACTTGGACGCATATTTACAAAGGTCGCACTTGAACGGCTTCTCATCCGAATGCACTCGCATGTGTACCTGTAAATATCTGGCCGACTTGCTCTCGTACTCGCAACGTCCGCACTTAAACGGCCTCTCGTCGGTATGCTTCAGAATGTGCGACCTCAAATTTCCGAGCTGAGCGCATTCGTAACTGCAAAGGTGGCACTTGAAGTGTTTCTCACCGGTGTGCGTCAACATGTGCCGCTTCAAATAGATGGGCAGCGCGCATTTGTAATCGCAAACGCTACATCTGTACGGCTTTTCGAGCTGGCCGTCATGTTTTAACGTGTGCCGTTTCAGGTCCGTCAAACGTCGGCACTTGTACTCGCAAAATTCGCAACCGAAGCGTTTCTCGTCGGTGTGCGTTATCATGTGCCTTTTCATATTTCCCGGTAGATTAAATTTTTGATCGCACAGGTCACAGCTGAACGGCTTCTCGCCGGTGTGCTTCCGCATGTGCTGTTCCAAAACACTGACCGAGCGGCACTTGTAACCGCAACGGTCGCAAACGAAACGCATTTCGTCAGCGTGCGTTAGCATGTGTTTCCTTAAACTCTCTACAGATAGAAATTTGTGATTGCAAATTTCACACGTGAAGGGCTTCTCTTTGGAACCTCCGCTTCCGCTCGGTTGGCACGCGAACAGCTTCACGTCATTACTTAACGATACGTAATTGGGCGTATGTTGAGATGGTTTCAAATCAGAGATCGTACATTTAGAAATCCAAGAGCATCTGAAATAAAACCAGCTTTAACACATACATCTTATCTTGCACCTCGAAATGAAATTAGGTATAAGAAAAAAAAAGGAAACAGCACTAATTTGATATACCGCTGCGGCTGTGACCGACTTACATGTATTCATTTCTCTTTGGGGAAACGCAGACTACTCAATTCGTATGAATTCTACATAGAAGACATCTTCACTACTTTACTAATTGTGTTACCCTGACTCACCCTATATATAGACAAGTGCCGATTAATAGCCGTAAGGAACAAAACCAAATCAAAAGGCTCATTTATTTATTTATTTTTGCGAGATATGGATGTACACAGGCTGTTTCAAATAAGTCGGAACATCATTGCTAACGTTCTTATTTTTGGAGCTACAGGGTCGATCAAATTAGCGAATTTGTTTGTCTCATTCCGCTGACCTTTGACCTTTACGATCAACGGTCGGAAGAGATCAAAGGTCAAGGCAAAAAATTGGGAGAATATTTACTGCTTCACTCTTTGAATTAATCACATTAAATGGCATCAGGGCATATTCTCACCTGAATGTGACGCGACATGCCTTTTCAAATCCTTGCCCGATTTACAAGTGTATTCACAAACGTTACACTTGAGCAACTCCTCGTGCGTTGACATGTGTTTCGTTAAGTTACCTTGAAACTTAGCCGCGTATTCGCAAAGGTCACACTTAAACGGCTTCTCGTCCGAATGCACTCGCATGTGTAACTTTAAATATCTGGCCGACTTGCTCTCGTACTCGCAACGTCCGCACTTAAACCGCCTCTCGTCGGTGTGCTTCAAAACGTGCGCCCTTAAATTTTCGGCCCGGTTGCATTCGTAACTGCAAACGTTGCACTTGAAATGTTTCTCGCCGGTGTGCGTCAGCATGTGCCGCTTCAAATACATGGGCAGCGCGAATTTATAACCGCAGACGGTACACCCGAACGGCTTCTCGTGTTGGCTGTCGTGTTTTAACATGTGCCGTTGCAGATCCTCCGAACGTCTACACTTGTAATCGCAGGTTTCACAACGGAACTTCTTCTCGCCGGTGTGCGTCATCATATGCCGCTTCATGTTTGTACGCGAGTTGAATATGTAACCGCAACGGTCGCAAATGAAACGCAATTCGTCAGCGTGCGTTAGCGTATGTTTCCTTAAATCTTCTACAAATCGAAATTTGTGGTTGCAAATTTCACAGTTGAAAGGCTTCTCTTTGAAACTTCCGCTTCCGCTTGGCTGGAAAGGCTTTACGTCATTACTTAACCATACGTAATTGGGTGTATGTTGAAATGGCTTAAAATCAGAATCAAGTTCACGTGTCTTTGCGTCCGAAATCCAAGAGCATCTGAAATAAGACTAGCTTTAATACCTGCATGCAGAACATGTAAATCAATGGTGCAAATTGTCGCAAAACGTTTCCAAAAATATAAAATTACTAACAGAAAATGTACCGTTCGCGATTAGGCCTCTTCACTAGCGCTTCCAGACGAAATCCATAAATTTTTGTTGCGTTGAAGATAACATTAAATACATGTGTATTAATTCAGTAACAAATTCAGCAATTTCGCGACTATTAGTTCATTAAACGAAAAAGACGTGAACAATAACTCAACAAAAAAAAAACGATAATAATTTAAATATTACCACATTCAAAACAAAGAAAAAACGAAAAAAAAAAACAATAATTTGGTTTGTTCCGTGGTTACTATGCCTGCAAGAAGCGAAGCCTTCCTAGGCCGGTGCAACTGCTTTAGCCCTGTAAGACTCGAGGACTTCTTAGGTCGGTGAAACTGCTTTATGCCATTCGTCGATGCGATCAAAGGCGAGTTCGAAGGGGCCGCGTGGAAACAGACAGTCACGATTACGAAGCGCAGTAACTTAGTAACGGAGAAGGGTCCAACCAAACCAAAAGAAGAAACCCCGACGAAAGTTGTGAAAAATTCCGATAGATGTCTCTGAATTTCGGTTGACCTAATTTAAATCACTTGATTAAAATCATGTTTAAAATCACTGATTTTTTTCAGACGATTTTTATTTTTGAAAATCATTTTAAAAAAAATTCTCATGAAGTAAACACATTAAACGAATTAAGACATTTGACAGTTATTGTGCAATTTTTGACGCTAAATAAAACAAAAGATGATCGAGAAATAAAGAAAATTTATAAAATTAAAAAATTCTTAGTAAATAAACAAAACTTTCTAAAATTATGATTTGACATTTGTGCAATTTTTGACGTAAAACAAAAGACGATCGAGAAATAAAGAAAATTTATAAAATTATTATTACATATTATTATTATAAAGTTAAAATTAAAATTAAAAAAATCTTATTGAATAAAATTAGAAAAAAATAATAAAAATAAAAGAAATTTCATTAAATAAAATTACAAAAAAATAATAAAAATAAAAGAAATTTCATTAAATAAAATTACAAAAAAATAAAATTAAAAAATTACAAAAATCATGAAAATTTAAAAAAATAAAAGTTTTTTATTAAATAAACAAAACTTTGTAAAATTAAGATTTGACATTTGCGCAATTTTTGACGCAAAATAAAACAAGACGACCGACAAATTTATAAAATTTAAAAAAATTAATATAAAAAAATCTCATTGAATAAAATTAGAAAAAACAAAAATAAAAAATCTCATTAAATAAAATTACAAAAAAATAATTAAAAAATTCTCATTAAATAAACAAACTTTCTAAAATTAAGATTTGAAATTTAGGCAATTTTTGACGTGAAATAAAACAAAAGACGATCGACAAATTTATAAAATTAAAAAAAGTCATTAAACAAAACTAGAAAAAAAAAATAAAAAAAAACTAAAATTATAAAAAATTATAAAAATTAAAAAATTCTCAGTAAATTAGAAAACTTTCTAAAATTAAGATTTGATATTTGTGCAATTTTTGACGAAAAATAAAACAAAAGACGATCGACAAATTTATAAAATTTAAAAAAAAATAAAAATAAAGAAAATCTCATTGTCAAACTATAAAAAAATAAAAATAAAAAAGACAAATAAAATTACAAAAAAAATTAAAATATAAAAATTCTCATTAAATTGAAAAGAAAACAAAAGACATATCGAATTGACTTGATTAAAATCATGTTTAAATCACAGATTTTTTCAGGCGATTTTTATTTTTGAAAATCATTTTTAAAAAAATTAAAAAATTCTCATGAAATAAACAAAACTGGATCCAAAATTAAGACTTGACATTTGCGCAATTTTTGACGCAAAATAAAGCAAGACGATCGACAAATTTATAAAATTTCAAAAAATTAATATAAAAAAATCTCATTGAATAAAATTAGAAAAAACAAAAATAAAAAATCTCATTAAATAAAATTACAAAAAAATAATTTAAAAATTCTCATTAAATAAACAAACTTTCTAAAATTAAGATTTGAACTTTAGGCAATTTTTGGCGTGAAATAAAACAAAAGACGATCGACAAATTTATAAAATTAAAAAGTCATTAAACAAAATTAAAAAAAAAAATAAAAAAAACTAAAATTATAAAAAATTATAAAAATTTAAAAATTCTCAGTAAATAAAGAAAACTTTCTAAAATTAAGATTTGATGATATTTGTGTAATTTTTGACGAAAAATAAAACAAAAGACGATCGACAAATTTATAAAATTAAAAATAAAATAAAAATAAAGAAAATCTCATTGTCAAACTATAAAAAAATAAAAATAAAAAAGATATTAAATAAAATTACAAAAAAAAATTAAAATAAAAAAATTCTCATTAAATTGAAAAGAAAACAAAAGACATATCGAAACAAAAGATAATCGAACTGAAAAAAACTTGGTTTACAATGAGATTCACTAGTAACAAAAGCAAATTGGCTTAACGCATAAAAGGACCGAAGGAAAAACAAAAGACTAACCGAAACTCAATTTTATAAAAAAAAATTCCGCAATTTCTTGCCTTGACCTTTGACCTAGACGAAGCTATGTTCTCGAAATTCAAATTTAATAAAAAATTCCCCCAATTTCTTGGCTCTGATCTTGACCTTTGATCTTTAAGATGCCTCTTAAGTCTCAATCTTTTTCCGATCGCAATTTCTGGGGTTGAGCGGAGTTGGGATCGCTCGGGTTGGGTTGACCTTGACCGTTAAGTTTTAGAATTTTTTAAAAATATTTCTCTAGTGGCTTAGGTTTGGTACGTATTACGCGGTTTGCCTCTCTGCCGAAGGCCTATTTCTTTATTAAGGCAGTGAGGTATTCAACAGATGGCACGGATTTAACTAAGAAATGTTTAGCAGAGAAACAAACCACACGCATGTAACATTATTCGCCCGATCTGTTAGGTTAGGGCTAGGACTAGGACAGTCCAGAATATTTCTTTGATTAATTAAGTGGTTAGTGTTTGTGATGTGGCTGTGACTAGCGAGACTTTTAGTAAACTGATGACTAGTGACCTCTACTGAGCTAGTGCAAGAGCCAATTGTATATCGTGCAGTTTAAGTCCTTGCTAAATTAGCACAGAAGCAGACCGCGCTTATCGGAGAAAATATTCACCTTTTGCTGAACCAGTTCAGAATTTAGCGAGAAGACAAACCATGAGACATACATCAAAGTTAAGAACCAATTAGTAGAGAGACGCCTGATGACATCAACAAGTCAAATTGTGCCTCACTTTCGGAAAAGTTGTACGTTTTACATTTATGCACTGTTTTGAACACGTGAGAATGATGTCCTTGATGCACTGAATTTGAAGTTGTTTTGGGCACGAGTGTCATGGTTACGTTGGGGATGATGAAAGCAAAAACGAATCTAGGACTGGGATCAGCAAAGACTTGACGATATCAAATTGTGGTGAACTTTCAGTCCGTCTTCATTACAACACATCTCTTTCATAGTGAAAGCAGAAATGAACCTGGGACTGGGAGTCGCGTGCGTTAGAAGACATCAAATTGTGTTTCACTTTCGGAAGACGGAAACAGAAGTGAACTTTGTTTTATACAGTAACGTTTGTGAGCTACTATTAGTTAGTTTCGGTCACGTTGTACGTATAAAACATTATTAACTTATGGGTAAACAGATGTTAATATAGGCGCCAGGGTGAACAAAATACCCAGCTGATCCGAAATAGCCTCGACAGTGTTCCCGAATTTGTGAAAAGTGCGATCGTCACTTGTTATTAAGACTGACGCGTCTGTGCATCACAATTTTGCAAATTAACACGCGATGTTTCTTGCTTTCCTTTGTCTGTTTGCGTTTTTTTTTTACACAAAAACAAAATTGTGACGCAACTGTGAATCACAGTTTTGCGATTCTGTTTTTCAAGCGCGCTCCTATTTCTTGTTTTCTTTTGTTTATGTGTGTGTTGCTGGGGTCGAGCAGAGTTGGGTTCGCACGGTTTAGATTGACCTTGAAGTTTAGTTTGACCCTGACCTTTAACCTTTCGAATTTTTTAAGTTTCAATTTTTTTTCCGATCGCAATTTCTTGCTGGAGTTGAGCGGAGTTGGGTTCGCCCGAGTTGGGTCGACCCTTAACTTTACTTTGACCTTGACTTTCAACTTTTCGAAATTCTTTACGTTCGCAATTGGGTCTTAAACTTTTGTTTGACCTTGACCTTTGGCCTTTTCCGACCGTTGATGTCGAAACTCAAATTAAAAAAATTCCCCAATTTTTTTTGCTTTGACCTTGACCTTTGACCTATACGGAGATATGTTCTCGAAATTCAAATTAAAAAAAAATCCCAAAATCTTTCCCAATATTTTGGCCCTGGCCTTGACCTCTGAGCTTTAAGATGTCTCGTTATCGAAATTCAAAAATTTTCTTCAATTCTTTCCTTTGCCTTGACCTTGATATATTATGACCTTCACGATGCTTCGTACTTGAAATTCAAAACTTTTTTAAACGTTATCCCCAATTTTCACCAATTTTTTTTTGCCTTGACCTTTGACCTTTACGATGCCTCGTCCTCGAAATCAACGGTCCAAGGTCAAGGTAAAAAATTGGGAAAAATAGGGGGAATTTAAAAAAAAATTGAATTTTGAGAACATAGCTTCGTATAGGTCAAAGGACAAGGTCAAGGCAAAAAATGGGAAAAATTGGGGGAATTTTTTAAAAATTTGAATTTTGAGAACATAGCTTCGTCTAGGTCAAAGGTCAAGGTCAAGGCAAAACATTGGGAAAACTTAGGGGAATTTTTTTAAAAATTTGAATTTCGAGAACAGCCTCGTATAGGTCAAAGGTCAAGGTCAAGGCAAAAATTTGGGGATTTTTTTAAATTGTGTTTCGATTAGTCTTTTGCTTCTCCTTCGGTCCTTCTATGCGTTAACCCAATTGCAAATTAAACAAATGACTATTTAATATAAGTAATTAACAACAATGAAACAAAAGATGAAAACTATAAAAATTACTCGAAACAAAAGCATAACTGACTCGAAATGATCAGTTCAATTGGTATTAACATGAACAAAAAAATTATCACCAATTTACTTTTCAAGAAATTATTTATTTATTTTCCCACGGAAAAATAATACATACGTAGGTAATAATAGCTGACGTATTTTCTAAGTGAAAGCGCAAAAGTATACAGGGTGCCCCATTTCAAATCGTGGCCCCCGTAAAATTACAAACTAGGCAACACATTCTGCTTCCGTGCTTTTAGTAGCTAATTGACGCGTTGCCTATATATCTATAGGCGTCACGGTTTAAAATGTACACACTGTATAATAAAATAAAAAGGTATATTTCACTTTACCGTCCATTAAAAAAAAAACGTTTACTGCTTCACTCTTTGAATTAATCAACGATGTCACATTAAATAACTGTAATATGACATCAGGGCGTGTTCTCACCTGAACGTGACGCGACATGCCTTTTTAAATCCTTGGCTAATCTACACGTGTACTCGCAAATAATACACCTGAGCAGATTCTCGTGAATCGTCAGGTGTTTCTGTAAATTACCCGAAAACCTAGACGCGTATTTGCAAAGGTCGCACTTAAACGGGCTTCTCGTCCGAATGTACTCGCATGTGTACCTGTAAATAACTGGCCGACTTGCTTTCGTACTCACAACGTCCGCAGTTAAACGGCCTCTCGTCGGTATGCTTCAAAATGTGCGACCTCAAGTTTCTGACCTAAGCGCAAAGGTGACACTTGAAGTGTTTCTCGCCGGTGTGTGTCAACATGTGCCGCCTCAAATATATAGGCAGCGCTGTTTCTAGTTAACAAAAAAAACCTGATGCATGTTGCCATTGTTTCACGTTACACCCTGTTCATGTCAAGATAATTTTAGGTTATGTTACACAATACGCAGAAGCTCTTTGCGAAACAAAAGAACTCCATCTCGTTCTCGTTCTATAAATGTAGCACTCGAAACGTACTGATTAATTAAAAGCCATAAGAAACTAAAACGATTTATTTATTCCTTTCTTATATTATTATAATTATAAACAAACGAAGGGCTATTTTCTGCCAAGCAAAAAATAAATGAATGAATTCCTTATATACAGGGAGTATCACCCTGCAGCACTTTCTCGTGCGTCGTCATATGTTTTGTTAAATTACCTTGAAACTTAGACGCGTATTTGCAATGCTTACACTGAAACGGCTTTTCGTCCGAATGCACTCGCATGTGTAACTTTAAATACCTCGCCGTTTTGCTTACGTACTCACAACGTCCGCACTTGAAAGGCCTCTCGTCGGTGTGCGTTAGCAAGTGCAACCTCAAATTTCCAGAGCGATTGCATTCGTAGCTGCAAACGTTGCACTTGAACTCTTTCTCGCCGGTGTGCGTCAACATGTGCCGCTTCAAGTACAGGGGCCGCGAGCATTTGAAATCGCAAAGCGCGCACTCGATCGATTTTTCACTTTTGTGCGTTACCATGTGGAGTTTCAGATCCGACAAGCGCCGGCTCTTGTGATCGCAGAGCTCACAACTAAACGGCTTCTCGCCGGTGTGTATTAACACGTGCCTCTTCAAACTTTCGGATCGCTTAAATTTCTGAGCGCACAGATCGCAAGTGAACGGTTTCTCGTCGGCGTGCTTTCGCATGTGCAGTCTCAAGTTCGCGGCCTGTCGGCACTTGTGGCCGCAACGATCGCAGACGAACGGCTTTTCGTCGGTGCGTTTCAATACGTGTCGCTTCAATCTTTCGCCGAAGGGCGCGGGCGTCTCGTCAGAATGGATCGTTGGAATGGTTCCGATTGGTTGCCACGTGTTATCGTCACCGGCGAAGAACTTCACGCCATCACTTAACAGTATGTAATTGGGTTTACATTCAAGTGACCCAAAATCAGAACCGTATACGCCATGTTCAGGTGAAATGGTTGATTTGGAATTCCTAGAGTATCTGAAATAAAACTGGCGTTAATCTTTCGAATTGTGCTCTATTAGAAAGCTGAGGTTTTAATAATTAAAACAATAAAAAAATGAACGTTGGTTAGTTCAAGAAATTCCAATTAGATTCGACTATAGACCTTTGTCTATAGTCGAAATTAGTTGGAATTGAGAAATAAAATTAACTGGGCGACTTAAACTATATGGTGAAAATCACGTTTAACACAAGGGGGGAGGGGGTCTACACTCTCGTGGATTGTAGTTTAACAATGTCGCCTCTACTTAAGTGGATTGTAAAAAAATTCTTGAACTTACCAGAGTTTAATTGTTTATAGTAACTTGTACACATCCTTTTGGACGGTAATATTTAATTTAAATTCATCTGAGGAAAATGACATCTCAAATTAAAATATGTAATCATAATTAAAAATAAACATTAAGTTGAATTATACTAACAGTAAACAGACAACCTTGACTTGGGTTTTATTGTTCTCACGGTAGCTACATATTCGCAAAAAAAATTCGAATGAAATGATTTTTTTAAAGGCACAAAATAAAATAATTTCTTGTCAACTTACTCAAAAATATATTATAGCTACATAAGTTTAAAATAAAATATTTGACATAATATACAGCTCGCGAACGGTTCTTAAGGTCACTAAGCGATTATCGGATCGTACAAGGACGGCGTTCTCTAGGCGATGCGTACAAATGCGAGCATTAAATGCTTCTGTGACCTCGTTGAATAATACCTTAAAAGCTAACAATAGTTCAAGTATGTAAATACTTAAAGCAAAAAGAGCTATGTTGTTTGTATATGTTATTTGTTTCTTATCAGCTTTCCGAATTTCAAGAAAGGGACAGCGGTTGGTCGTTATCGGCAATCGTGAACCTGAAATAAATAGTTGATCTGGTTGTGCTACCTACCTGTGAAGGCTGCAAAATTAAGAGAGGTCAAACTAAGATCGTCCCAAATGCCGGCTAACTCAATGGGAAGGGCGAGGTCATACGTAACCCCGAAGTAAAAGGGGCAGTAAATTAAAAAATAAAATAACCAAAGTCACCAGTCATTACCCACTTATCTTTTATCTATTATGACCATTTGCACCAAGCACTTAAGCTCGACTTAACTTTAAGCGTCGCTTAGAATATGACTTACACAATACGGTGCAACCCTAAAATGTCACATTATGAACACCACTTAAATGCAAGCTCAGCGCTTAAGCGTTTGGTGCAAATGTCCATTAGCGCAATGGTTACGTATGTAACACAACTAAAACGCAACGTAGAAGGTTAAGTAATGTTAAAAACACGAAGCACGGATCTGCTTTTCGTTTACAAAAATCAGCAAATCAATTTGCACATTACCACATCAACGCCTCAATCAACCATTCGGTACATCGCGATACAATTATAAATTCTTGCGAAGAAAATGAAAGGTTGTCTACACGTACGTCAAATTTTACTTCGGTCCAGAAGTACACGTCCGAGTGTCACGGTCAAGGCGCGGCGTCAGTATGTCGTTCAGGGTCTCCGTGTGAAGCCCCCTTAAGGCCCCTCCAGAGACGCTCCGGTTTGCCTGCGCAGACTCAATTTGTTTACATAAATTGGAATGTTTATGTTTCAATTGGCATTTCCTCATTGTTGAAACTCTTTCTGAGAATTTGAAACAATTACATAGCACATACATATTCCAATTTACATAAACAAATTAGTTCTGCGCAGGCAAGCCGTCTATAGGAGCCTTTAGCCTGTGTATTAATTACGTCATAGAACTGGCTGGCGAAACTGCACCCGGTTGGCCGATAAAAGCGTTGCCGAAGCCAACATAATTCTCGCCCAAATAAAAGCCTAATTAAATGAACGACTCAAACCACGCACATAATTCGTTTGCCATATTAGTGGTGATCAGGCTTCGAAAGACAATACTCTTTCACGTAGAGTGCTTTTTATCAAATCGCGGAGAAGATCTCTTTTCGTTTCCCTTTCAAGTACACACACTTAAGGGAACAGCACAAAAATGGTCGGAACCAGAAATAACGCAAGGGCACTCCACACAGAAAACTGACGAAGTCCTGCGCACAGTGAGCAATCTAGGGAGGAAGGGAAGTCACATGCCCCAAACTGGTGAATCACCGATTTTCTGGAAAAATCGATACGAACGAGAGAGATCGCTAATGCAGCAAACATATGCTAATGTAATTGGCTAATTGGCTGTTGAACATGACACAAATACTAAGGCCCGATTTTACAATCGTCGGATAAGCATTATTATTGGTATAACGTGTGACGTAGATATGGAGGAACATTAAAGGGTATGTGGCGAACAGTTATTCCGTTCTTATTCCACGATTGTAAAACTGGACCTAATAATGATAATAATAATGAACATTTTAAGTAGCGACGTCTTTCAAAAAGTGATCGAAAGATGTCGCTACTTAAAATGTTCATTACTTTCACAACGCATTGGCGAATAACCTGGACAGATCGGTTTGGTTTGCAGTGGAGTTATCGAGCTACGGTTCTACTGACGAAGGCCTAACTAGGCCTGAAACAGCTGTACAGAGCCTGCTCGAGGAATCCGCTGCAATCAAAACCGATTTGCAAAAAGAATTTGTTGATAATAATAATAATAAAATACGTAGTATAATATAAACAGAAGACCGTTGCTTCTCCGGCAACAAATTGTTTAAAAATCGAAGGACTAGCAGAAAGCTGCATCGGTGCAATACAGATAAGTAATTTGATAAGAAGAAACAAAAGAAAACTACAGTACAGAATTAAATGAACAGAAAATCGATTATTCTCATATGATCGTAGATAGGTATAAACGAAGTGAGAATTTGTTTTAAATTTCGCGCCGAAAAGAAATTGAGATTAGCAAAACTTAGATGGCGCTGTAACACGCCGAGGTGCTACTATTGTTTGTTGTCTTTATGGACAACTAATTAAGTAATAAAATGAATCCAAACAGATAAACAAATTTAATTTATTAGCAAGTTAATTTACAGGCAACTGAAAGATTATCGTCTGCAAGAATTTAACGCGTATTTATTCTCGGGGTAACTCCGGCAAATTTCCAGGAAGGCAAAGAAGGTTAGTTCTATTGTTCCAGACACTCTGGCCAGACGAATTGCTACCTGCGATTACGGGGCCCCTATACCATGCAATAATAACTACAATAAATTTATGCCAGGCGCCAGCCTTCAAGGAAATCTTCCGGGTTACTTTTGTTGATATTTCTGAACTATTTTCAAGAATTAAAATGGCTCGTGATCTCTAATGCGAACGGACCCACTTGTGCCCCGTTCTTTGGTCCCGGTGCAGCGGATATAAATCTGAGATAGCAGGAATTGGATACTTAACATAAAAATAAGAATGCGGACTTAACTTTAATTAATTTATTTATTGCAAATTAAGGGGAAAAACTCCGTTTTTCAGGCGCTATGCAGCCTGAAAATCTGAGTATAAAAAACCCCGTTTTTTATATTAACATACAAGGAAACACCAAAAAATTTACACTCGTATAAGAAATACAGTAGAATTCGTTTAACGGTTTTCTCGTTCGGATATCGTGACGAACTACCTAATTCCAATTACACAACTGGTGGGTTGTTTTTATGCTTGTCCCAAACAATATTTGTGTACTGACTATTCAATTTAAATGAATAATTAATTTGTTTCCAAAATTACGTTATCTTGGTACTCGTGTTTAACACTTTAATCGTACTCTAAGACCCGCTCTGTATCTCAACCAGTGCACAGCGGCGTTGTGCCTACAGTGTACTTACTTAATGAATGTAGGGGATTAATTAACCAGATACTGGGGAAGTATGTGATACAAAATGCAACCCAGGCGATCGATCTGTGAGAGAATCAATAGCAATCGCTCGTTTTTCAGGGGGGCCTCCCTTGGAGGCGGGAACCCGATTTTTGATAACCTACTAACGCTACGAAGTGGGGAGACTTGCTCAACCGCTACTTTCGCTATTTTGAGGTGCAGGGTCAATGCCTCTGGCTTTATTAATTAACCTCTGATTGCGTTGTTCGACGAAGATCTAACCTGTACGCGATGGAATATTTTTGACCGTTTTTTTATGACACTCTACTATGTGTAGTTATGGCCTTACGGTCTCGCAGCAGATCCCTTCTAATTAACTACAGATCTCCCGACAAAGACTACACCTTGGTCCACACACAGAGTGTGATGGAAACTCGGCTGAGAAGATGGCACTGATTACGTGATTCAGAATTGGTTTGACCTCTTAATTTTACTGCCCTAGTAATACAACTGATTGGCCTTGATTTAGGTAATTAATCTGTGCTGGTCACACTGGGTTTTAGTGGCAGATCTGAACTTGCCTTAGACCAGTGGTATGAAACAATCGATTTCACTGCGCAAATCGAAAAACACGTTGCTTGCGTGTTTCCAATTTGCCAGAGAATACCGAAAAGGATTCACTAATTTTACAAAGTACCCTGTATATGAATTGCACGATAAATTGGAAACGTCGGCTGACTGCCCTGGTCGATTTAAATTACAGAAACGCCAACAAACTAGTTAATAATCTATATAACAATGGTCAAGCAATGCCACTACAGTGGATGCCACTGATTTACTTTGACTTTGGTTCGGATGCAAATTAAGACTAAGAATAAATTTCCCAAACCAAGTAAGTACTGAAATTTATAGATTATGAAAATTTAATCATCTAATACCACCAATTATGTAACGAATAAGATACAAATTAGAGCAAATTACCTAGCTCCGTGCCGCGGAATAACAATCCAGATTCACGCACAACACCTTATTTTAGATTCACTTCGCGGATTAGATTTCGCGCCAAAACCGTGATATTTTAATTTTATTTTAATTGCCTCTCAAAATCACTGTTAATTTTAACCAGACGGATTAATTAATTTATACCCTCTAGTGAAAATAATTAAAGAAATCAGTAAGTAACTCAAAGCAAGTTGCCCCGCAAAATAGATACGACTGACCGTCTTGAAAGCGCGTGGCTATCTCCTTCTCATTTTCAAATTCATCTTCCAACTGCCCCTAATTACTGCCCCTTCCTTTGACCCGAAAACAAATGCAAAACATACTTTGACCAATCGGATCGCGTCCTGTGTTTAGAAGAAACACGCCTCCGCGTTTCACGAAGTGTTTTTCTAACTTTCCAAAACATGCCACCCTGAAGGGCTCCGCGTCTTTAACGTCTGCTTCTACTAAATTTCGACATAGTTGACGTTTTTATTATTTCCTGCCTTTTGCAAGTGTCCCTTTCAATGTTGTATTATCTTACGTTTACTTATGCGTATCGAATTGCAACTTTTAAAGAATAGCAGACTCGTACCCGAAACTTTCGTGGCCCAAAATTTATGTGACAATCCCTTCAAAGTCCTGAACGATCTCAAGTGCGATAGGATTTATGGCCTTTCGTGCTTGTTAAATGGTTATTGAATGATCCTACGCCTTCTTTCCGGCCGGCAACTTGCCTTCAGTTTCAAATAGATGTACATTTGTTTGTGATTTATCATTTTCAAAACAATCTTCGACTACCGTGACAATAACCTTAATTGCAAGTATGCGTAACAATTTTAGTTACATCAATAACATGCTTATTTGTTTTATATACAAATTCGCGACCGTTTCACTCGCCCCCGCTGGAAATTAGCGCAATTGCTCCGTCGAAATGAGCATTTTCCAGCTTTCCCTTGATATGGGAGCGCCCACGAACACTTGGCACCCCCTCGCCAGGGCAGAAATACACCGGCGTACCGCGGAACGCTAACCGATCGAACTCGTCTTGGCCAATGAAAACCAACCTCAACTAACAATTTCCTCCAAACCACTAAGGACCACCCCACTTCAACACTCTAAAGGAAAAGAGAGGAAAAGAACAAGAAAAATCCCGAGCTTATGCAATCCCAACACTTCCGTGTTCCAGACGCCCCCAGTTGTTGAACCAGCTAGACCGGTGGACACTCTAACGGAACATATATACTGCTCTTACTTAAACGAAGCCACTTGACATTCCACTGTCACCTACTGATTAATAACTACCTTGATAATCACTTCTTATTAATCACCAACTCGCACCTACGCTAAATCCTAATTAATTCAACACCCACGGACTCTTTAATCACACCTTAATCGCTAACTATCCCTTCAATACCTGGCTAATTTGCTCACTCACTTCCGCACTCACTATTTAGTTTGCTAATTCCGTATACGGCAAAAAAAAACCTTCGTGTCGATGTCACTCACTAAACTTCCACTAAGATTCCCTAAGTTTTAATTATTCCACCCCAACACCTTGAGTTGATAACTCACCGTCACTAATCACGTGTAATATCTCATGACACTAATTCCCGCTAGCGCATTAGCATGCCACGGTAAAGCCACCTTAACTTCCCGGAATTACATCCTTAATAACATTGTCGCATTAATAATTCCGCACGCACCTGACCTTGACACCGTCAAATTGAAGCGCCCCGAGAAAACCCATGGACACCGTTAACTAAATTAATCCATCACTACCACTAAAATTTTCCTTAATTAATTAATCTCACACAATAATTCATTTAATATCACACCATAATTCACCGTTAAACGAAATATATATGCACCATTCGGAAACGCTTGTAAAATCTCCCATCACTAATTAGCTCATAAATTACACCGGTATCCGTTGAATTAATTTCGCAACAACACCCCCGACTAATCCGATACCTGTTAATGCAACACTCTTTAATCACGTACAAATATTTCCACTCACTTAATACTCGAGTTCGCTGTTTGCCGTTTCATAATAATCAGATGATAATGACGTATTATCCGTACCCTCATAAATACCAGACGGCTGGGCCAGTTACCCCGCCATAAACCTTCCCAGAAACCCCAGACAGTGTGTCAATAGCAGTCTGTGCCACTGACCGTAATTATCCGTGGGTCGATGACTTCCTGCAATCCCATATAAACACTTTCACTTGTTGTTACGAAATTTTAGGGTCCCCATCCGTAACAGTGGTGTTTGCTCATTAACCCTTTAATCTAGTCCGGTATATGTGTAGTATGGTCGGAGGCTAGACGCGTTAAAAATTTCCCGTCGGACGCCGGCGTGGTTCTCGAGCAGGTAGGCGTTGATATGTATTTTCCGTCGGATAACATATGGACCCTCATAGAGGTTACAGAACTTTTGACTTATCCGGTCGGCGAGCACGGAAATGGGGTTAGTTCGAATTAGCACAAAGTCGCCTTCGTCGAATGGCTGTTGGAAACTCGTTTGCTGCCGCCCCCGCAGTTGCGCCATATGCCGTGTGTTTTGTTTAACTATCTCACGCACGCGATGTATATCCTGATTTAAAACAAATGGGTTAATCCGGCGGATTACCGCTCTATAGGGTAACTCTGGTTCTTCCCCGAATGCAATTGTTACCGGTGCAAATCCCGTGGAATCGTGTGGTAGCGAATTCAAACACGTTTGTAATTTTTCTAAGTGATCAATCCAACCTGTATGTCTTCTTGAGCAAAATGCCCGGAAAAACCGTCCAATCTCCCTCATAACACGCTCGACTGGATTTGAAGCTGGATGTCTGACGGATGTATATTGTACTTGAATTCCAGCTGTGGCCATCCTTTGTTTCCACAGCCGCGAAGTAAATTGAGTACCATTATCACTAAGAATACGTTCTGGCCTAATTCGGGATTCCTCTAAGATTTTACGTGCAGCCGTGCTTGCATTCGCCCTCTTCATAGCATATAATTGGACAAATTTGGAGAATACGTCAATCGTCACCAACAGATACACAGCCCCGGCACGCGCTCGTGGCAATGGCCCGTAGAAATCGACTGACATCAATTCACCGACTCGTTCTGCAATTATTGGCTGGAATTCCCCCGCAAAATTTTTATTCAGGTGTTTATTCCGCTGGCAGTTGTCACAGCTTCGCAGAACTTTCCTGATTGAGTGCCGCATTTTCCTCCAGAAAAACAATGTACGCATTGCATGAAATACTTTCCCGGGTCCGAAATGCCCATACGCTTCATGAAAGTGTTGTACTAACTCGACAATCAAACTTCGCGGCACCGCCACTAATTTCGCCTGCGTAAACCGACAGTTGTACAGTAGAACCCCGTCGTACATTTCATATCCTGCCTTTCTTTCTTCGTCATCTTGTACATAAATTTCCCCGAGATATTCATCGTTCGCCTGTAACTCTCCGATATTCATTAATCTTCTCCGTAGCTCTGGCTTTTCAGTAGTCGCCAGTGTCGCAATTATTGGCGCCGGATGTCCTTGTTCACCTGCTGTTGAGGGCCCAATCGGAAACCGCGACAAGGTATCCGCTACAACATTTTCTTGTCCTTTGATGTGGCGCACTTCGAAATCAAAAGCTTGCAGCATCAGTACCCATCTTGTCAAACGCTCACTCAACAAACGGCACTGTTTTAGAAACTGTAATGCGTGATGGTCACTATAAATAATCACCCTCGCGTTCATTAAGTACGTGCGGAACTTCTGTAAAGAAAAAATTATCGCTAGCAGTTCCTTCTCTGTCGTGGTATAGTTCACTTCCGCTGTATTCAGGGATCGGCTGGCGAAAGCGATGACCCCCAGCTCTCCTCCGTCCTTTTCCTGGCATAATGCGCTACCTATTCCAAATCCGGAACTATCCGTCTGTAAAATAAACGGTTGATCCCATCTCGGGTGCCGCAACATTACGCAATGTAAAAACAACTCCTTGATGTGTTGAAAATTAGACTCTTCTTCGCTTCCCCACTTCCATCTGACTCCTGTCTTCAATAGCTGTCTTATAGGCCGCGTATGCTCGCTATAATCTCGCTGGAATTGTCGATAGTAATTGCATAATCCTAGGAACGCTCGTAGCTGCTTAACACGTGTCGGCGCTGGGAATTTCAGAATTGCTTCGATTTTCTCTGGATCCGGCCGTATTCCGTTTGTTGATAAAATGTGCCCTAGAAACTTGATCTCTTTTTGTATAAAACACGACTTTTCTAAGTTCACGGTTAAATTAGCATCTCGCAGCTTTGTCAAGACTGCCCGCAAGTGTTCTAAATGTGTTCTAAAGTCCGGTGACGCTATCAATAAATCATCCACGTAATTCACCGTGAACTCCCTTACTTCCGGCCCTAAAACCAAATCCATGCAGCGACTGAAACTGGCGACCGCTGTCTTTAATCCGAATGGCAATACCCTGAACGTGTAGCTCCTTCCGTTATAGAGGAAAGCCGTGTACTTCCTACTGTTTGCATGCAACGGTATCTGCCAATAAGACGAGCGCAAATCTAATGACGAAAAACATCTCACATTGTTAAAACGGCGTATTAACTCTTCACTTGGAGTAGGACTTTCGCGATCTGCCACCATCTTCTCATTTAACTGTCTTGCATCTAGACAAAGTCGCACCGTGGAGTCCTTTTTCTTTACGACAACAATCGGACTCGAATAAGGTGATGCTTCACGTTGTATAATTTGTAGCTCTAACATCTTCTTAATTTCATCGTCTACAGCTGGCCTTAACGCGTATGGTACGGGATACGAGCGCTTCATGAAGGGCGTCTCGTCCTGCATTAAGATCTCGTGCGTATACAAGTGCGTCAGCCCTGGTATTTTTGCAAAGACCGAATTAAATTCTAAAAGCAAGCAGCTTAACTGATTTTTCTCGGTTTCCGCTAGAATACAATCCTTTATCTTGTCCTGTATAACCTCGTTGCCTTCGTAGTGTTCCTCTGCAACCAGCATTACATTCGCGTCAATACGTTCTCCCTCCGATTCGCAGGGGTCGCCACACGCCCCCGCTCTTTCAACCACCTCTATACGCTCAGTGAGCTGTACTTGATGTCGGCGTTCTTCGTATGTAAATTCAAGTACGCCTTCTTCGAAATCAACCTTCGCTTTGTGGCGGTTCAGCCAATCATCGCCGATGATCATCTGTTTGATCAAATTCTTAACAACCAAACAAGCCGTTCGTATTTCGGTTCCACTAATATCCAAGGAGATAAGCGCTTGCACGTTGACGCGAATACTTCTCTGTCCAACTGCCCCCTTTAATTGTGTTGCTTTAACAGGTAGTATTGGGACGGTAACCCCTGCCTTGATGAGTTTATCGTAGGTTTCTTCAGAGACACAGGTGACCTCGCTTCCGGTGTCAATTAGCGCCACGATTTCGACTCCTCCGTTGGCCTTGATAGTGATCGCTGGGATGACCCCATGATTTTCTTCCTCTCCGCTAGAAATAAACCGTGGCCCACGCTGTAACGACAAAATCTGGAAACAATCTGCGCCCGTGGCTTCCAACGGTTCACCTGGCCTAATTAATTCACTGTAACGCAATAATTCGCAACCCGAATCGCCTGAAAAACCAACACCCTGTAAATGTGTTTGCCCTGCTTGTATAATTGGTGCTATGATTCCCTGATGATATTTCCCTAGTCCTTGGAACGGTTTCCAGCCTAATTTCACGAGTAATTCAAAGCCCTTGTTAATCCCGTTTGACTCGCCTTTCCTTGTCACGTGATTCACTTCCACAACAGCGGCCTTCCTTGCGTCATCTACGGCGAAGCGATCGGCCTTTCGACTCGCCTTGCTCAGTTTTCCTGATCGGGTTCATCGTCTCCGTAAGGCGTGTAACGCCAATTCGCTCGCGCTCCTCGTCCTCGATATCTTCTCTCCTCTCTTGCAGGCCCCCCTGTTGATCCTAATTGTGCCAGTAAATCATCCTGTCTTCTCAGGAACTCGGCTGCTTCCTGTATGGTGTTCCTGCCGCTCATCTGCCAAAGAGATTGCAGTGTGTGGGGAAAGTGGCGCATTAAATCGTTCACCAATACTGTCTCCGCTCGCTGTGTCGTTAAAAGTTTTGCCTGGCTTACGTAATACGAGAAATGTTCTAACATCGTATATATCCCGCGAGGTTCCCATTGGGCGCTGATTATTTCGCGTAGGACCTCGAGTTGCTTCTGTTCGGACCAATACGTTTTTAGGAAGTCCGTTTTAAAATCCGCGTAATTTTGCCACTTCCCTTTGTAAATTTGGCTCCAGTAATAAGCCGATCCGACCAAACTTTCTTCTGCGGTGATTAATTTTTCTCCCTCGGGGATTCCTACTCTTCGAAAATAGCCCTCTAATTGCCGTAAAAATCTGTATGGATCCGCATTCGCTTCCCCTTTGAAAATCGGCTTCCTAATAGTTAATTGAAGCAACGACCTTGATTGTACCCCTGAAATTGCACATGGCCCCGACGAGTTCGACACGGCTTCGATCGTATCCCGACAGCCCACAGGTACATTTCTTACCCGACTTGACGCTGAAGAACCGCGCTCTTGAACCGTCGAGACTTCGGACGTGGAGCTGCTCGCCGCAGATGATGTCGTCTCTCCTGGCTGCCGCTCGCTGACGATGCTCTGCAAGGCCGCCAAAACTCCCGACATTAGTTCCTGTTGTTGTTCCGTCCAACTGGTGAACCATCGTGGCATCTGTTCCGTTGTCCCTTCGTAACGCTGCATAGTGTCAGGCGTCGCGACGCTCGTCCCCGGTGCATCGATTTCGGCGCCGGCACTACTCGTTTGCTTCGCGGTTTCGCGATCCGTACCGGTCTTTTCCGCGACCGCCCGCGCGCGACTTCCTCTACTGTATATCTTTTTTCCGCGTCCCGTCATTTCCCACTATCTCAAAGTTATTACTCCGTCTACTTTAAATCAAAACCGGAATCCTGGTCGTCGGCAACAAAATTTTTACTTATTATGTAACACGCCGAGGTGCTACTATTGTTTGTTGTCTTTATGGACAACTAATTAAGTAATAAAATGAATCCAAACAGATAAACAAATTTAATTTATTAGCAAGTTAATTTACAGGCAACTGAAAGATTATCGTCTGCAAGAATTTAACGCGTATTTATTCTCGGGGTAACTCCGGCAAATTTCCAGGAAGGCAAAGAAGGTTAGTTCTATTGTTCCAGACACTCTGGCCAGACGAATTGCTACCTGCGATTACGGGGCCCCTATACCATGCAATAATAACTACAATAAATTTATGCCAGGCGCCAGCCTTCAAGGAAATCTTCCGGGTTACTTTTGTTGATATTTCTGAACTATTTTCAAGAATTAAAATGGCTCGTGATCTCTAATGCGAACGGACCCACTTGTGCCCCGTTCTTTGGTCCCGGTGCAGCGGATATAAATCTGAGATAGCAGGAATTGGATACTTAACATAAAAATAAGAATGCGGACTTAACTTTAATTAATTTATTTATTGCAAATTAAGGGGAAAAACTCCGTTTTTCAGGCGCTATGCAGCCTGAAAATCTGAGTATAAAAAACCCCGTTTTTTATATTAACATACAAGGAAACACCAAAAAATTTACACTCGTATAAGAAATACAGTAGAATTCGTTTAACGGTTTTCTCGTTCGGATATCGTGACGAACTACCTAATTCCAATTACACAACTGGTGGGTTGTTTTTATGCTTGTCCCAAACAATATTTGTGTACTGACTATTCAATTTAAATGAATAATTAATTTGTTTCCAAAATTACGTTATCTTGGTACTCGTGTTTAACACTTTAATCGTACTCTAAGACCCGCTCTGTATCTCAACCAGTGCACAGCGGCGTTGTGCCTACAGTGTACTTACTTAATGAATGTAGGGGATTAATTAACCAGATACTGGGGAAGTATGTGATACAAAATGCAACCCAGGCGATCGATCTGTGAGAGAATCAATAGCAATCGCTCGTTTTTCAGGGGGGCCTCCCTTGGAGGCGGGAACCCGATTTTTGATAACCTACTAACGCTACGAAGTGGGGAGACTTGCTCAACCGCTACTTTCGCTATTTTGAGGTGCAGGGTCAATGCCTCTGGCTTTATTAATTAACCTCTGATTGCGTTGTTCGACGAAGATCTAACCTGTACGCGATGGAATATTTTTGACCGTTTTTTTATGACACTCTACTATGTGTAGTTATGGCCTTACGGTCTCGCAGCAGATCCCTTCTAATTAACTACAGATCTCCCGACAAAGACTACACCTTGGTCCACACACAGAGTGTGATGGAAACTCGGCTGAGAAGATGGCACTGATTACGTGATTCAGAATTGGTTTGACCTCTTAATTTTACTGCCCTAGTAATACAACTGATTGGCCTTGATTTAGGTAATTAATCTGTGCTGGTCACACTGGGTTTTAGTGGCAGATCTGAACTTGCCTTAGACCAGTGGTATGAAACAATCGATTTCACTGCGCAAATCGAAAAACACGTTGCTTGCGTGTTTCCAATTTGCCAGAGAATACCGAAAAGGATTCACTAATTTTACAAAGTACCCTGTATATGAATTGCACGATAAATTGGAAACGTCGGCTGACTGCCCTGGTCGATTTAAATTACAGAAACGCCAACAAACTAGTTAATAATCTATATAACAATGGTCAAGCAATGCCACTACAGTGGATGCCACTGATTTACTTTGACTTTGGTTCGGATGCAAATTAAGACTAAGAATAAATTTCCCAAACCAAGTAAGTACTGAAATTTATAGATTATGAAAATTTAATCATCTAATACCACCAATTATGTAACGAATAAGATACAAATTAGAGCAAATTACCTAGCTCCGTGCCGCGGAATAACAATCCAGATTCACGCACAACACCTTATTTTAGATTCACTTCGCGGATTAGATTTCGCGCCAAAACCGTGATATTTTAATTTTATTTTAATTGCCTCTCAAAATCACTGTTAATTTTAACCAGACGGATTAATTAATTTATACCCTCTAGTGAAAATAATTAAAGAAATCAGTAAGTAACTCAAAGCAAGTTGCCCCGCAAAATAGATACGACTGACCGTCTTGAAAGCGCGTGGCTATCTCCTTCTCATTTTCAAATTCATCTTCCAACTGCCCCTAATTACTGCCCCTTCCTTTGACCCGAAAACAAATGCAAAACATACTTTGACCAATCGGATCGCGTCCTGTGTTTAGAAGAAACACGCCTCCGCGTTTCACGAAGTGTTTTTCTAACTTTCCAAAACATGCCACCCTGAAGGGCTCCGCGTCTTTAACGTCTGCTTCTACTAAATTTCGACATAGTTGACGTTTTTATTATTTCCTGCCTTTTGCAAGTGTCCCTTTCAATGTTGTATTATCTTACGTTTACTTATGCGTATCGAATTGCAACTTTTAAAGAATAGCAGACTCGTACCCGAAACTTTCGTGGCCCAAAATTTATGTGACAATCCCTTCAAAGTCCTGAACGATCTCAAGTGCGATAGGATTTATGGCCTTTCGTGCTTGTTAAATGGTTATTGAATGATCCTACGCCTTCTTTCCGGCCGGCAACTTGCCTTCAGTTTCAAATAGATGTACATTTGTTTGTGATTTATCATTTTCAAAACAATCTTCGACTACCGTGACAATAACCTTAATTGCAAGTATGCGTAACAATTTTAGTTACATCAATAACATGCTTATTTGTTTTATATACAAATTCGCGACCGTTTCAGCGCTAACGCGAAACGATTTTGTTTTTAATTACTATTGCATCGAAACTTCAAGAAACATACTGTCACGATGTCCTTATCTGGGAAAATAAGTAAATTAAAATTCGTTTCGTAATTATTGCAATTGTGTGCATTTCAAAATTATGCAGGATCAGCACCCATTGACAATTAGTAGGACAGCCGCGTTACACATGCTCACATTTCATTATGCAAGAAGCTCTGCGGAATGTAAGCGTGTTGTTTACATGTGCCAATTAAGATTGAGGCAATTAGAACGTTTGTAAGAAAACAAATTTGGCAAGGGTTAATTTATGCTGACACCTTTGGACCGAATCCCCAGCCACCAGGACAAAAGAACCGATTGTGACGTAGATTTAGAAATGCATAAAAGATAAGAGACCAACCCGCAGGTGATAGTTAAGTAGTGATAGTCGACAGGTGATAGTTGATAGTCGATAGCATAGATAGTCAAGTGATTAGTAAATTAGAAGTGCGCGCTAAGTTAAAGTTACATTAATTAAGTTGGTAATAAAGTTACAGGAACTTAGTTTAAATAAAGTTAAAAGACTTAAAATAATTATAATTAAAATAAGTTGAGTTAGATTCAAATAAAATTAATTGAAAGACATTCTCGTAATCTTAATCCGAAATCTATCAATTTATTTTTATTTTTAACGCGACATATAACAAGTAACGAATTAAAAAATGATAATTTAGTATCTTCGATGTTTTTGGGTATTTCAAAATTCGCGCTTAGAAATGTAGTCCGACGAGGTTTCCATAGGTGGCGTCATACAATGTCCCTCTCTTTTTTTTTTAAATAACGAAACCTAAAGACGTCGTACTCATTTAATTTTGCAGGCAAATTAAATCTAGAAAATTATTTCGACACGAGAACAAAGTTTAAACGAACGAGCGGCAACATAATGCAGATTAGATGAACAAAAAACAAACATGATTGACACGTACCTACCTAAATGAAATAAAAACAAAACATCCAAAACAAAATAAACGCGCAATTTCCCTAATTTTATTTTGTTCATGTGAACAATGTCCATAACTGGACCATTTTAAAACAGATAACAAATTAAAATAAAATAGTTCGACTTTATTTAAGTAAACAAAATAATATAAATATTAAGAGAAGTTTCAAGGAAATAATGGGCCACGCAGCAGTTACATCTACACAATTCAAGGTCCTTTTACAAACTTTGGAATTTCCTCGGGAAATACGACGATTTCCCTAGATATGAAATATTTCCCTAGACGATATCAAATAGCACAAAATTAAATTAATAAGTAATTTTTATTAAGAAAAACAAACATGAGGGCAACGATTGAAAGATGTAATCGCCATCACCAGACTGACATACACACCGGTCCCTCTTGAAGGAACCTCCGAAGTCAGACTTGTCAGACCAGGAGCAAGTCCAATTTAGCCGATTTAATAACATGTACGGTTTCATTTGTTTGACAACTAAAATTACATGGCGATTCATTTAAGATCAAACGCGAATGTGTGAGATAAGGGATTACAAAGCTATTTTTTATATCAAAATTTAATTCAGAAAAACTTATTGTTCGTCAATGTATGACGCGTTAAGTTTTTTTTTTTTTTAATACAGCTTATAAATATGAACGGCGTTCAATTCAATGAACGTGAATCAATTAAATTACGCACCGAACATTAGTTTGGTGTAAAAAAACCGTAAGGAACTGAACAAATTGTTAATAATATAAAAAAAAAACGATTTAGTACTTTCTTTTGTAGATAACAACAATAACTGCGCCTCCAATTTTTTCAACTGTTTTGTGATATACGTATTTAAACAAATGGCCGTTGCAGGAAATTACTTTATAGTAAATTCAACTAAAACAAATAAACAGTCATTTTTGTTGCATAGCAAAGAAATTGTTAATAAAGAATTAATTAATTAATTTTAGCAGAGTTAATTTATTTGTATATTTGTATTTATAGGAGCGTGTAAGGGACCCAAAAGCGTTCATAGATTTTATTACGTTAAAACGAAAGAAAAAGATTACGCCCTGAATGTCAAAGAATTTCATGTTATAGACGAATATGTACGTTATTGAAAAATAAACAAATTAATTTCTCAATAACGAATAACGTAGCAATATCTATTTATTAATACGTATAGTAACAAAGGAGTCTTAAACCAGATCATCATATCGAGATCACAAAATATTTAAAGAAGCAAGAAATAAGATATACATTTACAAAAAAATAATATTTACTAACAGAATGAAGAAGTGTCATTTGTGTCACTACGTTGTGATAATTACTATTATCACTTTCGCTTGAAGAGGCTATGTTCTGTGATTACCCATATGTATATTGTCATGATGTCATTATCTGGGAAAATAAGTAAATTTAAATTCGTTTCGTAATTATTGCAATTATGTGCATTTCAAAAATATGCGGGAAAAGCACCCATTGACGTTTAGTAGGACAAGCCGCGTTACACATGCTCGCATTCCACTTACGTATAAATGCAAGCTCTGCAAGCTCTGTAAGCGTGTTGTTTACATGTGCCAATTAAGATCGAGGCAATTAGAACGTTTTAAGGAAACAAATTTGGCAAGGGTTAATTGATGCTGACACCTTTAGAACTTTGTACTTTGGACCGAACCCCAGAGCCACCAGAGCGAAGGAACCAAGTGTGACGTAGATTTAAGAAATGTATAAAAGATCGACCCGCAGGTATTAGAGAGCATTAAGTAGTAGATGAGATATAGTCAAGTATTAATTCAATAGATAGTCAAGTGATTAAGAACAGCTAGTGTAAGAGTAGTAATTCAGTAGTCGTGAAGTAATTAGTGTGAAACCAAATGCGCGTAAACAAAGCCAAGCGAGTGGACTCTACGAGCCAGGGCTGGCCGCTCGGGCCAGGCTCTCCCCCTAAGTTAAAGTAACGTAAAGTTTAAATTAAGGTTAGATCAATTAAGTTTATAAGTTTAAAGATAAGTGACTAAAGTTAAGAATAAATTAATGTATAATTTAAAAGGACTAAGTTTAGATGGATTTAAAAAAAATTAATTATTAATTAATTAAAATTAAATTAATTAATTAATTAATTAAATTGCCGTAATCTTATTTCTCTTAATCCGTACTTCGCAAAATAATCTTTAATTATTAATTTATTTCCTTTTTTTAACGCGACAATTTAACGAAGAGAGTATAAATAAAACCATTTACAAGAAACAAATTCGTATACAACTGCAACATAATTGCGTCTACAGTAAATTCCCTAGCTTCTATTTCGATTCCTTCTTTACCGGCGCGGCGTACGTATCCTTTTAACAAATATTTTGTCACTGTTTCCCTTGAATAATGACCTGTTTTTGTATATCCCCCCAGACTTGCCATGCTTTCGCCAAATCCAGGGAAACTTTCCTAGTAATGGCAACTCTGAGAGTAATTAATGATAACATGATAACAGAGCCGTCCCCCTACCGCAATACAAGACAAGGAAGTATAGGCATGACCTTAGCAGCTGTTCACAAGCTGTATACAATAGCTAATTAACTTAATTTTTGACTTTACAAATGCCGACGTTAATTTTATTTCTTAAAAGTAAAACTTATAATTATTTCTTATAAACAAAATAATTTCATAACTCGTAGGAAACATATTAAAAAATTGCAGCATCTATAATATATAGTTTGATATTTATGTCTGTTTATTGATACCACAAGAAACCATTTTGTAAAGCCCCCATTTAAGACAGATTCAAAATTTATAACTGAAAAAAATTATCTATTATTTATTATCGTACTCTATGTAACAAGGTTCAATAAGGTCGATTTTGGCACAGTTTTATTGCTTTTCGTCCACTGATGTACAACGGCGCTCATTTAAAATGATGCCACTCGGCAACTTCGTGGCCGTCTGTCTCTCCACTAATTCACTTTTTCTTTAAAATTTGTTATTTCTCGTGTGTTGTATGTAGTTTCAAATAGTTTGTATCAACGTTGCTAATGCCGATTCTCACGAATCCTACAGAAACTCATTCTTGTCACTGATAAGAACATTTTGTGTATTTGTGTTGTGTGTTTCGATACTACCTAATTATAATCTTGCTAATACCGATTCTCGACGGATAAATTTTTTTTTTTTTTGTTCATGTCATTCTGTAATTCATTATTGTTTTCTCAGTTCTCTTTTTGACTATTTCATGTGCAGTTTTAGTTTTGTTCACCCGCAGACCTTTCGATTTTCAATCATTCTCCGTAAAAAATGTTTTTACGAGTCATTTACACAAAATACACAAAGTGTCATTGATATGACGAGACTGAGTTTCTGTGGGAGTCGTGAGAATCGGCATTAGCAAAGTCATAACTAGACTTCTGCAAAACGTAGGACATGGTGGAAATACCAAGGTCGTACTCACTCATTAATCAATTAACAATTATTTCTTGGAAGCAGGGAAATATTTTAAAACACATCGCCCTTTTCTTGCGTTTTGTAAACTTAAACGCGCGCATGAGAATAAACACGCTGGCTCTGAAATGTCCTAACGAGTGCCGATGTACGGTCATAACTGTTTGAAACTATCTGTACAACAAATACACACACCCGCTCGGCACTCATACACACGAGAAAAAAAAAACAAATTTTAATAGAAACTAAACTGATGTTTCAGGAATGGACCTTCATTAAAGCGACATATCCAAAATAATAGGTACTTTGGAATTTAGGAGATACAAAATTTAAAAAAATTACAAATAAAAATTAAGAAAAAAAAATACAGGAGACCAACAAAAATCACAATATAATTGGCTCCCAACGTATGAAATATTTTATCAGAAATGTTAACAAAGGTAGTTAAGGTAGTTACAAGCAGAGTGTATTTATTATTATAATACAAAAAAATTACAGTCGCGGTCAAAAAAAACGGGACATTTTTTTAAACGTCAATTTTCTAATACTAAAACTCTTGCCGCGATACTTACGGATGACAATCAATAAATATTACTGTTTGTCGTCCGTAAGTATCAGTTCATAATTACAACCACGCGGCAAGTGTTTTAGTATTAGAAAATTGACGTTTAAAAAAGTGTCCCGTTTTTTTTGGTCGCGACTGTACAATAGAAAGTCTGCATTTTAAAACTTCCTTCTTTTTATTTTTATTGTAGCAAATAGAATCATCAAGGTGCATTGTCCTTTGCATGTGACGACACGTGCTTTTTAAAATCCCTTCCCGATTTACAAGTACATTCACAGACGATGCACTTGAGCGGTTTCTCGTGCGTTGTCATATGCTTCGTTAGATTACCTTTAAACTTGGACGCGTATTCGCAGAGGTCACACTTGAACGGCTTCTCATCCGAATGCACTCGCATGTGCAACTTTAAATACCTGGCGGTCTTGCCCACGAATCCACAACGTTCGCACTTAAACGGCTTCTCGTCGGTGTGCGTTAGCAAGTGCGACCTTAAATTCCCGGCCTGATTGCACTCGTAGCTGCAAAGATGACACTTGTAGTTCTTCTCGCCGGTATGCGTCAACATGTGCCGCTTCAAATACACAGGTCGCGCGCATTTAAAATCGCAAACGGTACACTCGATGGGCTTCTCGTTTTTATGCGTTTCCATGTGGCGTTTCAGATCCATCAAACGTAGGGTCTTGTGATCGCAAACGTTACAAGCGAACGGCTTCTCGCCGGTGTGTATTAGCCTGTGAACCCTCAAGCTTCCGGAGAAAGTAAATTTTTGAGGGCACAGGTCGCAACTGAACGCCTTCACGCCCGAATGTTTCGCCATGTGCAGCCTCAAAACTCCTTCCGTGTGGCACTTATAAGCGCAGCGGTCGCAGACGACTTTCTTCGCGCCGGTGTGTTTCAACATGTGGTACTTAAGACCCTCGGGAAATCGGGACCTGTAACTGCAAAGCTTGCAGCCGTAAGGCTTCTCGTCGGAATGTGTCTTGACGTGCTTTTTCATGTTGACGACCCGTTTGGTTTTGTGATCGCAGAAGTCGCAGGTGAACAACTTCACGCCGTCAGATGACAGTATGTATTTGGGTTTATACTCGGCTGATTTGGAATCGGAACCGCGAGTGTCATTTTCGGGGAGGCGGGGAATTATTAATTTGGAAACCCCGGGGGATCTGAAATAAAATTTGTCATAAATTAAAACCCCGCTCATAGAGGCACACACACTAAATAAAAATAGCTATTGGGTAACTTATCTAACATCAGATGTACAATGGTGGCCATTAAAAATGTTACCCCTGCATGCTAACCTCGTCCTTATTGAAGCACATTAGAAACAACGGCTATCGTCTGCCCACTCATATTGCGGCTATGCTTCGCATATGTTTCGAAAAGTAATTATGACTCCACTCCGGAAGTGACGTAATTTCTTTGGAAACAAATGAGGGACTGAAAGCTCCGAGTGGGTGCAATGTATTTATTTATTACCAAGCAACGAATTACAATACAAAATATAATATACAATTCTTTTGCATCGAAGTGCTTAAATGGGTTGTATCCAAATTAATTCTTGTTCTCTCCCTTGTCATGTGCGTGTATCGACATGTGTCCTTTTAAATCCTTGGCGAATTTACAAGTGTATTCGCAATCGTTACACTTGAGCGGTTTCTCGTGCGTCGTCATATGTTTCTGTAAATTACCCGAAAACCTAGACGCATATTCGCAAAGGTCGCACCTAAACGGCTTGTCCTCCGAATGCACCCGCATGTGTACCTGTAGATGTCTGGCCGTCTTGCTCACGTACTCGCAATGTTCGCACTTAAACGGTCTCTCGTCGGTGTGCTTCGACAAGTGCAACCTTAAATTCCCGGACTGATTGCACTCGTAACTGCAAAGGTGACATTTGTAGTTCTTTTCGCCGGTGTGCGTCAACATGTGCTTCTTCAGATACCCGAGTCTCGCGCATTTAAAATCGCAGAGGGCGCATTCGATCGTCTTCTCGTTGTTGTGCGTCATCAGGTGGAGTTTCAGTTCGGACAAACGCCGACACTTGTGATCGCAAAAGTCACAACCGAACGGCTTCTCGCCGGTGTGCGTTAGCTGGTGCCGCTTCAAATTTCCGGGCGTTTTAAATTTCAGATGGCACAGATCACAACTGAACGGTTTCTCGTTGGTATGCGTGAACATGTGGTGCTTCAGTGTCGTCTCCGAATGGCATTTGTAAGCGCAACGATCGCAAACGACTTTCTTTTCGTTAGCGATGTGTATCGACATGCTCACGTGCTGTTTCATGCGACTGATCCGTTTGCATTTATAATCGCAAAGGTCGCAAACGAGCAGCCTCGCGCCTTTAGGTGACAGTACGTATTTGGGTATGTACTCGGCTGGTTTGGATTCAATCTCAGGCACCCGGAAGTCCGGAATTACAAATTTAGAATCCCAAGGCCATCTGAAATAAAACTTGCTTTAATGTACATAAAAATAATTCGCTTTAAATTAAAAATAATAAACAAATTATGGTAAGAAACTTAAGATCGATTTATTTTTCCATAAATAAGCACAGAACTCTCTCTTACTATACAGGGTGATTATTTTAAAACTTTGGAAAATAGGCAAGACCTTCTACTTCCGTGGTCTCAGTAGGTACATTAAGAAAACACGAACAATGCCCCGGGCTTAATATTAATGACTCTTCTGGATACTTTTAAGTCGCTCAAGTAATCGACGTTTCACTGTAACTTTTCAAATTGTCAACAGCGTGTCATAAACAGGCGCGGTCCTAAAAGTGCATCTTGAGGTGCGCGATTTGCTTTTGTTAAAGTTAAAAAATTGTAGACAAATGCAATCGTAAAAATATTTTAATATTAATAATAATAATAATAATAATAATAATAATATTTTTATTGTGAATCTACCATTGGTAATACACTTAGTCAAGTTTCATTTAGATTCATACATTAAGTAACACATTAAAACTTACATTAAAAATGTTTAGTGACTATTAGTTAACATTAATGTTATTGTCAGATTTTCATTAACATTAGATAGTTATCGACTTGCTCACATAAAACTCATCTACATTATAGTACGCTGTATTAAGTAAATGTGTTTTAATTTTATTTTTGAATACGTCACGCGGTAGTGTCTTGACACTGTCAGGCAACATATTATACATTTTGAGTCCGTAGTAATTTGGACCATATCTGTCGGCCTTCAGTCTACAGAACTCCACCCTGATGTCACTTTTGTTTCTTGTATTGAAATTATGTATGTCTTTTTGTTTCGTGAATTTATTGATATTAGTATGTGTATAAATTAAGCATTCCAATATGTAAATAGAAGGAACAGTTAGAAGTTGTAATTTTATGAAATGATTTTTTACTTCGTCTCTATAGTTTAATTTACAAATGACTCTAATTGCTTTTCTCTGTAACGCGAAAATTCTTTTCAATCCTGCTGAGTGACCCCAACAGATGATAGCATAAGTTATCTGTGAAATAATGAGTGCATGATAAGCTGTTATCAAGGCTTTTATAGGTAATAGACTAGTAAGATTACGCAATACGAAAATATTTTTTGAGATTTTATTTGCTATAAAATCTGTATGTTGTGACCAAGTTAGAGTGTGGTCCATAACTACCCCCAGAAATTTTGCTGTGTAAGCATGTTCATTACTAGTGATGTGTTTATGTGTAAAAACCATTTGTTTGGTTTTTTCGTTGTTTAGTGTCAGAACCATTTGCTTGCCTCATTTTGAGTTTTTGTTAATTCATTTATACATTGTTGATAGTTTGCGTTTCGTATGATTAGGGTAGTATCATCAGCGAAGTTTATTACATCAGCACTTTCAACACCGTTTATTAGGTCATTTATGTATATTAAGAAAAGAATGGGTCCTAATACCGATCCTTGGGGTACCCCAGTAGTAATACTTTTCACGTTAGATTTGACTTGTTTTATATTAACAAACTGTTTCCTGTTTGTTAGGTAAGTACTGATAAGATTGCAGGTTATTTGAGTGAAGTTATAGTACTGGAGTTTTCTTAATAGTATCGTATGATTCACGCAGTCGAAAGCCTTTTTTAGGTCACAAAAAGCAACTCCCACCAGATCTCCCTCCTCCTGCCCTTTTACTATTTCATTTATTAAGTATGTAATAGCATGACTTGTACACTTATGTGCCCGAAAGCCAAATTGATTATTAAAGAGCATGTTGTTCTCTTCTAGATGTTTGACTAATTGCTGTTTTAGTATAGTTTCTATAATTTTTGAAATCGTCGGGACTAGAGAGATCGGGCGGAAGTTGCTCTCAATGTTCTGCTCACCTTTATGTATAGGAATAACTTTAGTAATATTTAACACTTCTGGATATTCTCCGCTAATTATAACCTGATTTATTAATTTAGTTAGAGGTGTTATTATTAGATTTTTTATTTGTTTAATGCTACTAATATCAATATTCAAGTAATCTTCACTTTTTTTGTTTTGTAGTTTGTCAATGACTTCCCTGACCGTATTAAAGCTAACTTGTTTGAACTGAAACTTAGGATACTTAGTTTGACCTAAGTACTTTTCAAATGCCATATTGTTTGTTACCTTGCTGCCTATTTTTTGGGCAATATTTATAAAATATTCGTTTAACTTATTTACGTCGCATTCTGGTGTAACCACATGTTTATTATTTTTCCTGTTTTTATTTATCAGATCCCAATAGGATTTAATTTTGCAATCATTTTTTTGAATAATGTGAGTGTAATAAGTTTGTTTTGTGATTATTAAGTTTTCTTTATAACTCTTTCGTTGTTGTTTAAGCTCATTTGATATTGATTCGTCATTAAAGTCGTGTTTTAATTGTGAAAGTATAATTAAATGATTGTGCATGTCTTTTAATTCTTGTGTGTACCATTCTTTATGAGAAGGTTTTTTATTATTTAGTTTTAGCTGATACTGTGGAAAGCAAGCATTTATATTTTGTTTTAATATTTCTAAGAAATGTGTGAATTTATCATTTGTATCAATGACTGAATTTGTAATGAAAGTCCAATCTACCATCTCAATGGAATTATAAAAATTAAACTTATCTTGTTCAGAGCGCCTTCTACAATATACTGTCTGGTTTTGGTCAAAGATGTTTTTCCCGGTATCGATTTTTACTGCTACTGCTTTGTGATCTGATAAGCCAGGGTCAAATACCAAAGATTGTTTTATATTATTTTCAGCATTTGTCAGGATATTGTCAATGCAGTTATTGAATCTTGTATTTATGTGTATTAAAGTTTTTATTTGGTAAGTATTTAATAAGTCATTAAATTTCTTGGTATCATTGTTGTTTACATTAAACCTAATATTAAAGTCACCGTTCACAATAAATTGTTTGTGAGTTTTATGTAATAAGTTAAGCAGTTTATCAAACGTGTGTAAAAAAATATCAAAGTCACCTAGTGGAAATCTGTAAACTGTGACAACAGTCAAATCCAACTTACTAATTTGTATCGCTGTTAGTTCGCAGTGAATTTCAACGCCAAGTTTGTTTATGTCTTCCTTACTATTTACGTTCATGTTCTCTTTGCAGAGTATCAACACACCACCGCGTGACGATCCCTTCCTACAAAAATTAGACACAACATTGTAATTATACATACTAAAATTCTCAATTTCATTAGTATTTAAAAAATGTTCAGACAAACATATAACATCAAACGAAAACATAACAAAATATGGCAATAAAAGTTTGAAATACACTTGAAAAAATCGATTTGTTTTTAAAGTAATTTGCAATAATAAAGAAAATTTTTATACATATAGGTTACGCATGGTTTGGAAAAAACTGACTCGTTGGGAAGGGAGGGGGAGGAGTCTGGAAGCTGCAATCTGGTTTTCAAAAAATAATACCACAGCTATTTTTGAGGAAATTTTATTTGTAACAGCTGACAGAGTAGGTTCTTAAATATCTCATAAGTTGTTTTCTTAATGGAACGACCAGTATTTTAATACACCGACGCATGTATATGGAATTAAATGCGATCTGTATAAGCTATCTTTATATCTATCTTTAACAGTTCTTGAGTTTCTGTTCACTATTAATCTCATTATACACATCCAAATAGATACTTTTTTATTGAAAATTTATACATATTTTGTTTGATAGTCTAAGGGCCGGTCTTTCCAGCTCTTGATAAACTAACTGACGGATAACTACCGTGGAAACAACTCATAAAAATCAATCAACCATTCATAAGAATCAAATTATTCGCCGAATAACTTTAAATGGAAAATGGAAAGACCGGCCCCAAATGGAATGTCATAACATTTCCACTAACCCAAATGCAGATACATTTAAAATTTCGTAAATACAGTGTTCCATAACTCGAGGCGAAAAAATATATTTTGGTTAAAAAATGTAAAATAAAATTAAAAAGTATTTCATGAGTGGGATGACAGAAGACAATTGTTTTCGAGTTTAGTAGACATAAAAGTTGTTTTGTTAAGCATGCAATTTTCTAAGGAGGAATATTTATATCATGGATTGCTATTATTTATTGAAGTTAAAAATTGATCGCATGCAGAAACATTGAAGTCTAATAACTCGGAAACAAAGTCCCACCGGCAAAAAATTTATTTTACATTTTTTAACCTAAATATCGCCGCGTACACCTTAATTTCTCACCTCGAGTTATGAAACACTCTCCCCTTTAAAGACTATAAGGGTGACTAAGGCACCTGCTCCCTGGCTCACGGATGTGGTGCGTAAAATGATTAAACTACGTAATAATGCTTTGAATAAATTTAAGCATTCTAAAAGGGATACGGATTGGAATTACTATAAGCTTTTACGAAATACTGTCACCACCTCTATACGTCAAGAGAAAAAAGCGTACTTAGAATATATATGCAGACAAAAACATTTAAAACGAACTTGGCATACTTTGAGAACAATGGGAGTCACTAAAACGCAGTATCAAGAATATCTGCCTGACGCTTTCAGTGATCCTGATAACATAAACTATTTCTTTCTTGATACAGTAAATCAAATGAGTAATCCCGTTGATGTAAATACTTTATCTTACTACCTAAATAATCGTCTTGATAATGATCATACCCTATTTAAATTTAATGTGGTATCTGAAAATTCTGTTGAAAAAATTATTTATACCATTAAATCGAAAGCTTGTGGATATGACAGTATTTCTATAGGAATGATAAAATTATGCTTTCCTTTTTTGACCAAATATATTGCCCATATTATAAATTATTGTTTTACTCATGGTGAGTAAGCTTGGAAGCAATCCTTAGTTATACCCACTGCTAAAGTTAAACATGTTACTTCTTTTAATGATTTAAGACCAATTTCTTTATTACCAGTCTTATCAAAAATTCTTGAAAAGCTTGCTGTTAGCCAGATTAAGTCTTATTTAGACACATATAATATCTTATCTCCTGTACAGTCGGTTTTAGGACGGGCTATAGCACGAGTACAGCCTTACTTAAAGTTAGTGATGATATCTTAAAGGCTTCAGATAAAGGTGATTTGACTGTCCTTGTGTTGATCGACTATTCTAAGGCTTTTGATACCATCAATCATAGACTGATGTGTGCAAAACTTCATTTTCTCGGTTTTAGTGATCTTGCTGTGCGTTTCATAAATTCGTACTTAAACAATAGGACACAGGCTGTTTTCATTAATAATTCAAAATCTTCCTTCCGACCTGTAACATCAGGAGCTCCTCAAGGGTCGATATTTGGACCACTTTTGTATTCTCTGTATACCTGTGACTTTTATTCACAAATAAAATCTTGTTCTTTTCATTGCTATGCAGATGACACCCAATTATATTTTAGCTTCAAGTTGGCAGATTTAAATACTGCTTCTATTTTAGTTAATGAAGATATTCAGCGTTTAATAAATATTTCTAATAATCATTCACTTCATATAAACCCTATAAAGTCTTCAGCTATTATATTTGGCAATGTTAAAGATCGTCAGAGGGCCATAGACAATATGAACATAAATATCAATAATAGTCTAATTCCGTTTTCTAAAACGGTTAAATGTTTAGGTGTTACTCTTGATGAAAATCTCAGATTTTCTTGCCATATTAGTAAATTAATACAAAAATCCTACTCTTCGCTAAAACACCTATACATGAATAGGCAATTTCTTCCTACATCCTTGAGAATTCAACTATGTGATTCACTTATTTTATCCCTATTCAATTACTGTGATTCTGTCTATGGCCCTTGTATAGATCTTACAACTAGTCAGAGGATACAGACAATGCAAAATGCTTGCCTTCGCCTTATCTATGGTCTGAGGAGAAGTGACCATGTGTCACATAAACTTCATGATGCTAACTGGCTTAATATGGCTAATAGAAGACTTCTTCTTAGCGCTATCTTATCTCGTATCGTATCTTAATTTACTTTCAACTCCAAGATCCATGTTTCATGATAGACATCTCCGTCGTATGAGTGGTTTACGTATTCCACTTCACCAAACCTCACTTTTTGAAAGGTCCTTTTCTTATGCTGCCGTTAAAATTTATAATTCAGTGCCTCGTGAGACTAGGTCACTGCCACTTGCTTCGTTCAAGAGAAAATATCGTGAATACCTCTTTTCCCTGCAACAATGACTAATTGTTCAGTTTTGGTTGTACCGAACTTATTTATTTGCTTATAGGTATATGTATTCATGTAAATATTTATCTATGTTTAGCAATTTGTAGCTAATTAACTTGGTTGGGTGGTAGAGCAGCTTAGCTGAACCCCGCCAAGTAAATAAAGACGTTTATTATTATTATTATTATTATTATTATTATTATTATTATTATTATTATTATTATTATTATATATGCTTTAGCATAATTTTAAATCAGATATTTTTGATATTAAACAAGAAAGGTCAGATGTACCAATTTACTATAAAGCACAAATAAGTAAAAAAATAGAAGTATTAATTAATTTTTCTTAAAGCAAAGAAAAAATAAATTCTTCAAGTTCGACAATTTACTGAAAAAGAAATCGTTTGAAGACGATAGTTGAGTAATTGAGCTTAAACAATCATTAATATAATAATAGACATGTTACTCGTAATATCTTAATGCGTTATAGAAACCGAAAGTAATTTTGTGTAATACCTACATACGTTAACGCAACGCACACCAGCGTAAAATGCCATACCTGACGTCAGGCATAGTATAGGGATATATATATATATATAGGTAAACCAATTATTAAATTATTTTTAACGGGGATTAACGGCTATTGTAAATAAAATATATTTTGTTGTTGGTCAATATTTCGTAATGTTTTTATTACTTCATCAGGACCAAAAATTGCTACAATAATAAATTACATTGTATACTTATGAAAATTGAAGCTGATTATTTACTTACTGAAGGTGAAAATAATTTATTTCTCCTTTATTAGTTGAAAATGTATTAGAAATTGAGAATTTTGAAGTTGATGTTTGAACAAAAATTATTTATTTATACAAATATTTAAATAACAAAAGGACGCTAGATGGCCTGACTTATTAGATTGAAATAAATATTGTTTAATCCGTCAGTGTCAGATCTAAAATTGACAGTTACGTCATTATGTTTTTGAATACAAGACATTTCAAGAAAAATTCTGGTTCTATAAGAAGGTTCTTTCTCCAAAATTTTAACGTTATCAAAATTAAATCGATGGTCCTCATCGATTGTATGAATGGCTAATGCACAAGATCTTTTTCCAATCCTACAATCACTTTTATGTTGTGTAAGTCTGTTCTTGAGCCATTGGCTTGTTTGACCTATATAACATTTGTTACAGGTATCACAATTAATTTTATACACAACATTAGAGTTAAGCAAGAGAGGAGTTGGATTTTTTAAACTAGTATAAATTTGTTTAATAGTTATAGGATTGTAATAAGCTATTTTGATTGGAATTGTCTTTAATAAAGAAGTTATTCTTGGAGTAATATTTTTGATAAAAGGTAATTTACTATATATTAAATTTGATGTTAAAGTATTATTTCTTTCATGTGTCACGTCAGGATTACGTATGTCAAAAATTATCTTTTTTACAAGATGTTGTGGATAGCCATTGTTAACAAAAATATCTACTACTTTATTAAGATTTTTCTCTATTAATGATTCATGACATATTCTATTAATGCGATTTCTCATGGCAAGGATGGTATTTAATTTATGTTTGAGACAATGGTTTGAAAAGAAGTTAATGATTCTTCCTGAAAATGTCGGTTTTTGATACCAGTCTAAGATGATGGTATTATTTGGCATTCTTATTAATCTGGTATCTAAAAATGGAATTGAATTATTATTTTCAGTTTCAATAGTAAATTGAATTTTCTCATTAAAGTTATTAAAAATATTTAAGATTTCATTAATTTTTTCAGAAGGAACAGAACAAATCAAATCATCAACATATTTGTATATGAAAGGAAGTTGGAAAGATAGTTTTGGTATGCATTTATCAAGTATAAAATCCATAACAATTTGTGCGACTATGGGACTTAAAGGTGAACCCATAGGAGTACCTTGTATCTGTAAGTAAATCTTATTTTGAAATGTAAAATAGCAATTATTAAAAATAAATTCGATGATATTAAGAAATTCATTCTTAGGAATATTGCAATCATTTTTAATATCATTCCAGCTGCTAGAAATAATATCAACAGCTAATTCCATAGGAATATTAGTAAAAAGAGACACTACATCTAAGGAGATGAGTTGGTAATCTTCTGGAAGAATGACATTTTTTATTTTTTCAGCAAAGGTGAATGAATCCTTAATATTGTATTCATATTTGTTTGCCAAACTAGTGGTTAAAATGTTAAAAGTACGGCATTACTTCCCTACGAATTATATATATAGGTATATATTGGGATAATATTAATTCCAGGAACCTCTATCAATATCTGTATACGCAGGTTCGTATGAAAGGAAATAACGAAAACAATGGAGTTACACGTTAAAAGATTAATGACAAGCGGAAAAAGAAACAAAATAAAATGTTTGAAATGTCGAACTGAATTGTATTAAAGGGAAAGTAGTGTTAATGTTTATCCTGAAGAAGATGTTGTGGATAGCCATTGTTAACAAAAATATCTACTACTTTATTAAGATTTTTCTCTATTAATGATTCATGACATATTCTATTAATGCGATTTCTCATGGCAAGGATGGTATTTAATTTATGTTTGAGACAATGGTTTGAAAAGAAGTTAATGATTCTTCCTGAAAATGTCGGTTTTTGATACCAGTCTAAGATGATGGTATTATTTGGCATTCTTATTAATCTGGTATCTAAAAATGGAATTGAATTATTATTTTCAGTTTCAATAGTAAATTGAATTTTCTCATTAAAGTTATTAAAAATATTTAAGATTTCATTAATTTTTTCAGAAGGAACAGAACAAATCAAATCATCAACATATTTGTATATGAAAGGAAGTTGGAAAGATAGTTTTGGTATGCATTTATCAAGTATAAAATCCATAACAATTTGTGCGACTATGGGACTTAAAGGTGAACCCATAGGAGTACCTTGTATCTGTAAGTAAATCTTATTTTGAAATGTAAAATAGCAATTATTAAAAATAAATTCGATGATATTAAGAAATTCATTCTTAGGAATATTGCAATCATTTTTAATATCATTCCAGCTGCTAGAAATAATATCAACAGCTAATTCCATAGGAATATTAGTAAAAAGAGACACTACATCTAAGGAGATGAGTTGGTAATCTTCTGGAAGAATGACATTTTTTATTTTTTCAGCAAAGGTGAATGAATCCTTAATATTGTATTCATATTTGTTTGCCAAACTAGTGGTTAAAATGTTAAAAGTACGGCATTACTTCCCTACGAATTATATATATAGGTATATATTGGGATAATATTAATTCCAGGAACCTCTATCAATATCTGTATACGCAGGTTCGTATGAAAGGAAATAACGAAAACAATGGAGTTACACGTTAAAAGATTAATGACAAGCGGAAAAAGAAACAAAATAAAATGTTTGAAATGTCGAACTGAATTGTATTAAAGGGAAAGTAGTGTTAATGTTTATCCTGAAGAAGCTGACACAAACGTACAGTGAAACGTCGACTATTGAATTGATTTTTACAACAGCCCGATCATTACATATTTTGTATTAATTTTTAATAGTATTCAATGGACAAGAAAGTGCTTCAATTGTAATCAAGTGAGTCAATCAATTGACAGCTAATGACGAAGCTGTCCAACGACGGCGAAACGTTAAGTGTTAGTGCGCATATTCAGTGTCCGTTTCAAAAAATTTGTGATACAATTTTCATCGGACAAGAACCTGCTTTAAGTAATCAATTTAATTTGTTTTCCCTTTTCAACACAATTAATGTTATTTTATTTTTGTTTTGAGTAGTTTAAATGAATGAATAAAATAAAAGAAAATGAAAATAACAGTACAATTTCAACACTATCTAAGAATTCCTACTGGTTAGATAAAAACCAAACTAATGAAAATTGAAGTGAAATACTTTTGTCACAGTTAAAAAAATTGTCCTTTTCGTTGTTGAAGATGAATGAAAACGTTTTACGTCCACGAGATTACTTTCGAAGTATTCGAGATTATATCGCATAAAATTTTCAATGCAGCATAAAAAATTAAGAGCGAGCTTTCCGTTCGAGACGCGGTCGATTTTGTATTCCCCTTAAAACGTTTTCTCCCACTACGAAACTAATAGGGGAAGTAAAATCTAACAAGAATAGAGCCTTCGTTATCTCGTTTAGGTGTCAACATGCTGTTTATGAAGTCATAAATATTGATACTTTAGGCACGGGCTTCGATATTTTTAAAAGAAAGCGATTATGCAGCATCGCAGCATCCGGATAAATCAAAAAATCAATCAGTAATTAATAAAAGGCATTGGCGAAAATTCACCAATATAGATTCCGGATTTGGTCACTATTTTTAAAAGTACATATTTTTTTTATAAAAATCACTATTAACAAGTATATAATTTTGCCACAGGTAATAAATGTGGTTGTCAGATTTGTTAATATACGCGTAGTTTCGATACGGGCGAGGACAAATCGAGGATTTTCGTCAAAAAAAAAAAAAAAAAAAACGCAGAACATGTCATTAAAATTGGTTTACCGTCAAACAAAAATAGAAAACGTTTATCATCGATAAAAAAAAACTAGGAGGTTCAAGAAATATTAAGAATTTACATCGGATAAAATTGGAGCATTTTGCAAGAGAAATTGTTGAAGGCATAATTGATATTGCTGTGACTGAAGTGAATGTTAGCGGAAATATCTTACTGGTGAGGTATTAAAAGTAGTTTAGTGGGTTTTTTTTTGTTGACAAAATACAGGTTGACTACGCGAGAATTCCTACCCCCTTTAACTCTTTTATTTTTGATTTTCGGGAAAAATGTTTAATACAAAACTTGTAGGGACTAATTCAAAGTTTTTTTCAGAAAAGCATTGATGGCCGGATAAACGAGATATAAACTAAACTTAGGTTTTTTTAAATGGAACACCTTGTACAATATTACGTTTTTCGATTCTAAATTAAATTCTAATGGTCCTACATATATAATAAAACTAATAATGTACAAGATGTCTATCAAATAATTCCTATTTAATTTTTTTATTTGCGAATTTAGAAAGAAAAAAGATGTATGTATAGCACTGTATAGACTTAAATACAGAATTACCTTTGCGATGGACTAAAGAAGAGGGAAAACTTTTCTATTTTAAACTTTAGAGAAAAATACTATTCTTTATAAAAGCTTTAGCTTGTTCCAAAACCATTAATTTTCTGAACAAATTTTTTTCAACAAGATGGATGTCCTGCCCATTCTATCATGCCAATTTTACAATACTGTAATAAATATTTTGAAGGAACATTTTCCAAATAAATGGATTGGTTGTAGACTGGCCAGCTCCTTCACCGAATTTGAATCCATTGGACTCTTTTTGTGAGGATATTTTACGCTAATAATTTAGAAAACGATGTTTCAGTTTTAAAATAAAAATGAGAAATGCTGTCATTTCTATCACGGACAATGTTGTTAATAATGTTTATAAAGAATTTTTGTACACAGTTAAGAAAGAAATTTCAGTTGTATACAATGTGCAGGGACATCAGTAAGCCTAGACTTACAGAAAATTTCGAGTTGTGGAGGTTCGAGTTATAGAGACGCGACTGTAAATATTTTTCCATAATTTTAATTTTTTATTTCAAGAAAAACAATATATGGTTTCTTTAAAAATTAATGGTTTTCGAACAAGCAAAAACTTTTATAAAGAATAACATTTTTGTCTAAATTTGAAAATAAAAAAGTTTTTCCTCTTTTCAGTCCACCTGGGGACACACTGTATATTGTAAGCACATTTTAGAAATGTTGATATCGCAGTAAAGAGAAAGAAAATCTCTCTACCCAATGAATTAAAAAAATTAGTACATTACTATTTAAAAAAAACATGGTTGTACAAATATTTCAACAAGTAGCAGTGCAATTGTTTTTTCTTTTATTAATTTCTTTTATTAAAAATTCAGACTCTAAGTAAACGTCGATTTTTTTATTCATGGCTCCTCGTGAGCCATGGTGATATAATGCTATACACCAACTATGTACAAATGTCGCCATAACTCCTTTATTATTAATTTTAAGATGAAATAGCAAGAATTATTTGTAATTAAAATTTAATGTTTTTTCATTTGCCAACAAAACAACTTTGGTCTTTTACAAACAACTACACATCTGCAAGTATTCTGAGAACGCGATGAACAATAATTTTTTTCAGATCATCACTGTAATCCTGAGCAAAAACAGTTCATTTGTGGTCATTTTACGACTTCGCAGCTTTGATCACCCTGTATATTACTGTACGAATTAATTAGTCCGTCTTTTTTCAGAACACAAAATTAAGGAATTCAATAACACCTACAATGAGATTTCGTAAAACAGTTACACCTACAATGAGATTTCGTAAAACAGTTATAGATTTGTAGTAAAGTAGATGCTTTTTAAACCACGTTTGAAAGTTTCTCGATAACGAATATGAAATTTTTTATATACCTCTGTAAACATAACATGCCTTAAGTGTGCCTGTAAACGTGGATCCCATTAATTTATTACTGTTTCTGTGTCACTTCAATACTACGTTTGTTCTCGTCACTCCTAGAAAGGAGAGGGGATTGGTTCGACTGTCAGTTCCTTCAAATTTGATGAATTTATATTGTTTGCGGAATTCGATGCAGTTTGCACATTTTTTTATCAAAATACATAATAATTTACGTATTTATAGAGAAATGTCTGCTCTACAAAACGTCTGTTTTACATTTTTATTATTTTAACAAGAAGTACCAGAAAAAAAATGTTAAAGTTGATCTACAAAATGCTCAAACATCTTAATTAATATCTATTAATTGACAGACAACATTGATTTTTTAAAACAGACGTTTTGTAGTTCATCATTTCTTAAGGAAGTACGTAATTTTCTTTCCGGGTTATCTTTCATAATAAAGGCGCTACATCGAATTCCGTTTCGTAAAAATGCATTGAAAACGCCCTATACTGAAACGGAAAGATCGCTCTTAAGGGGCGGTGGCGTAGGCAGATTGCCGCATAGGTCATAGCGCGTGTGAACTTTGACCTTGATGGATGGAAATAGATTTTCCCTTGCAATGTGTACGCGATAAGGTAGATCCATCTCATTGCGTGACAGTTCGCTCCATCAATGAATCCAGGGCGTGGGATCGCCCACGGATTTAACATGTGCTTTAACATATGTCTTGCAAATTTACAAGTTCTCGACATTTATAATCGCAAAGATCAAAAGCATCGGCTTTTCACCGGTGTGCTTTAACTTGTGTCGTTTCAAACTTATGAGGTGCCGGCTTGTACATCACAACTGAACGTCGGTGTGCTTTAACTTGTGCAGTTCCAAAGATGTGTGCTGTCGGCATTTATAATCGCAAAGATCACAACTGAACGGCTCCTCGCCGGTGTGCTTTAACTTGTGCTGTTTCAAAGACGTGTGGTGTCGGCATTTATAATCGCAAAGATCACAAACGAATCGCTTCTCGCCGGTGTGCTTTAATTTGTGCTCCTTCAAATTAAAGAGTCGACGGCATTTATAATCGCAAAGATCACAATTGAACGGCTTCTCGCCGGTGTGCCTTAATTTGTGCCGTTTCAACATAGAGACCTGGCAGCATTTATAATCGCAAAGATCACAACTGAACGGCATCTCGCCGGTATGCTTTAACTTGTGAAGTTTCAGATCGTTGAGGAGCAAACATTTATAATCGCAAAGATCACAACTGAACGGCTTCTCGCCAGTGTGCCTTAATTTGTGCTGTTTCAAAGTAGAGAGCCGGCGGCATTTATAATCGCAAAGATCACAACTGAATGGCATCTCGCTGGTGTGCTTTAACTTGTGAAATTTCAGATTGCTGAGGCACGAACTTTTATAATCGCAAATATCACAACTGAACGGCCTCTCGCCGGTGTGCCTTAATTTGTGCTGTTTCAAATTAGAGAGCTGGCGGCATTTATAATCGCAAAGATCGCAACTGAATGGCTTCTCGCCGGTATGCTTTAACTTGTGAAGTTTCAGATTGTTGAAGCACGAACTTTTGTAATCGCAAATATCACAACTGAACGGCCTCTCGCCGGTGTGCCTTAATTTGTGCTGTTTCAACTTAGAGACCTGGCAGCATTTATAATCGCAAAGATCACAACTGAATGGCTCCTCGCCGGTATGCTTTAACTTGTGAAGTTTCAGATCGTTGAAGCGCGAACATTTATAATCGCAAAGATCACAACTGAATGGCTTCTCGCCGGTGTGCTTTAATTTGTGTTGTTTCAAAGTAGCGAGCTGGCGGCACTTATAATCGCAAAGATCACAACTGAATGGCTTCTCGCCGGTATGCTTTAACTTGTGAAGTTTCAGATCATTGAAGCGCGAGCCTTTATAATCGCAAAGATCACAACTGAACGGCTTCTCGCCGGTGTGCTTTAATTTGTGTAGTTTCAAATGACCGAGCTGGCGGCATTTATAATCGCAAAGATTACAAATGAATGGTTTCTCACCGGTATGTATCAAGATATGACTGCGTAAAGTGGCACGCCTTGTAAATTTTGAATCGCATATCCGGCATTCGATTGCTTTTTCTTTCACAGGTTTGGTTTTAGTGGTCCACTCACACCTGAAACAAAAATCTGTGTTACGTTTTTATAAACACACTTTCGTGTCCGTCATTTGACGATTAACCCACAAAATTTTGTTCGTTCTTTTACGTTACTTCAAACATGTTTTAAGAAAATGAAAGTAGGTAATTCGAAGCAAAAATAGAAACATTATAAGTAAAAGTTATTTCTGATTTGATTGATGGGTTGCCTATTCTATAATCGTCAGGGTCGCGATTTAAAATGGACACCTGTACATGGGAAAGTAAAAATAATGCCTAATATATGATTTTTTATTTATAATTCAACAATTTTTAATACTTTAATGCACATTGCACAATACAAATAAAAACATTGCACAATGTGACATTTTTTAAATTTAATATAGATGTACTTGTTTATTGCTAAATATATTTATTATTTTTATGCACAAATAAATCACGTCCGTGGCGCAGCAAAGTTTTTGTTTTAATTTCCGTTTCCGTTTCCGCAGTGCAGTAAAATTTAAACTCGTACGCTCATGTAATACGTCACAAACACGCGAACGACGCGCTCTCCAGAGTTGCTTTGCCTCTTACAAGAAATTTCAGCTTCATCTCGAATCACCCTGTACATACATAACAACTGGTAATACGAGAAAATCGTTCTTGTTCCTCTCTAAACTCGTGCGCTCTTCTAAAGCGTCGCAAGTCTGCACACTTTACCTTTCGCTGTTTTAGGCTGAATCGCCCTGTATACAATAAACAAGAAATAATCCAATTTAAAAGAAGTGGCACAGTAAAGTCTATCGAAGAATGCAAGAATACAGCTGATTTCGCCTAATTTGTTCTGGGGTTGAATTCGTTCGTGTCGGTGTCAGAAATTTAAGCTTCATCTTGAATCACCCTGTACCTAAACAACTGAGAATACGAGAGAAAGTGTTTTTTTTTCTCTCTTTTTAAACTCGTCCCCTCGCCTAATGCATCGCAAGTCGGACAGTTCAAGCATTTTGCCTTTCGGAGGACACGTCGCTGTTTTATTGTGAATCATGCTGTATACCTACAGTGTGTTATTGAAAGTTGTACAGATTTTTTAACTGACGATAGTACTCTTTAAATAGGTGCTAAATACCTAAACTTCCTTTATACAAAAGAGATACACAATTTATTGTCGCCCCACTCTTTTCCGGGAGTCCGGTGCTGTAGCGCGGCGCTCCGGATGGTCAGATCTTCAAACGCGCGGCGGCATCGCGTTCCTCGTCATTTTCTGCCATACGATCACGTGCAGCTCAATTCGATCCGAACCCCCCCAGGTACCGTAAAAAATTCCGAAAAAAATGCTTACAAGTTTTATAATTTTCAAAAAATCATATCTCGAAAAAACGAATTTTCCTGGAATACGGGCCCCATAGGTTGGTAACCTGGGGGGGGCTTAACTTGCGTGTGAGAAACTTTGGTTCGATTCGGTCAGTAAATACGGGCCGATTTATTGTGGCTCTCAAACAAAAACAATAAATTGTGTATCTCTGAAACTAGTAACTTTTGTATAAAGGAAGTTTAGGTATTTAGTCAGTTAAAATATCTGTACAACTGTATAACATCCAGTATATGTATGTATAACACAACAACAAAAAGGTGGTGCAGCAAAGTTCATTGTTAATTGTTCGTTTATGCTTAATTTTCTCTGGAGTTTAATTCGTTTGTGTCAGTGTCGGAAATTTCAGCTTCATCTTGAATCACCCTGTATAATCCAAAACCAAAAGAAGATCGCACTCATCGCATTCATTCATTTATTTCGTAATAAAAATCGCTTGATTAAAATCGGTGATTTTTAAACATGATTTTAAAGAAATCATTTAAATCAGCTCAACTCTGATAATTCCATGCTCAAATTTAATTTAAATATTAATGTGAGTGAATAATGTCATAAATGTAAGGAAAGAAATAATAACAACAAAAAGTAAACAGCACTAAGTACATATATTTTTCCGAGACGTGTGCGACTTTAAATTTCCGGACTGCAAAGTCGGCATTTGTAATATTTCTCGCCGGTATGCGTGGACATGTGCATTTTCAAATATTTAGGCCGTGTGCATTTAAAATCGCAAAGGGCTCACTTGATTGGTTTTTCGTTATTACGTGTTATTACATGAAATTTCAAACCTGATGAACGTCGACACCTGTGATCGCAAGAAACACAACCGCCGCGCCGGTGTGTTTTAACTTGTGCCTTTTCAAGTTTCCAGCTAAATTAAATCTCTTGGGGCATAGATTAGAACTAAACGGCTTTTCGTTGGAATGTGTGATCACGTGGTTCTTGAGCGCTGCTTCTGTATAGCATTTATAAGGGCAACGTTCGCAAACGACTAGCTTTTCGTTGGTGTGTGTCGTGAGGTGCTGTTTCGTCCTACTCTTTCGCTTGCATTTATGTATAATCGCAAGTAAATAGCTTCGCGCCATCAGATGACAGTAAGTATCTGGATGGGGCATTTTAAATCGGAAATATAGGCCATCTGAAATGACATTTCTTATTCTACCTAAAATAAAAACCCGGGAAAATATAAAATTTAATGATGGGGACCATTTTATGCGCCCCTATTGTAAGCACTTAAGTAAATAAAATATAATACGTATATTATGTATTTGTGTGTATCATTAAAAAAAAATTAAAAAAAGTACCTTTAAGGAAGTAGCAATATTAAAAGAAATAGCATGAACTGAATACTTAATAATAATTAATTTGTGATTATAGTAATGTTTTTTTTTATTTAAGCAACATGTGTACATGAAGAAAATTAAAACTAATATACCTGGGCTCTAATTAACTTAATTAAGCTATGACAGAAACATTAAAATTTAATGGGCCGAGTAATTAACAAGAGCAAATTAACTTTATCATAACGATTAAGGCCCACTTGTACAATGTCAGTTTAAATTTAAGCTGAAAGACGATTATTTCAATTATTATTCAATAATTGTTGTTAAGGGTTTAAAGCTTTGGCTTAAAGTTAAGCTGGTATTGTACAACTGGGCCTAAACTACGAAAAAGATATCAAAACAAATCACGACGATCTCTGTTCAAGTAATATCTAAGTTTATCATCCAATGAGACACAACTGAGAAATTGCGAATTTAAAGAATTAATTTTAGTTTCAAAAATGAAAAATAAGTAAAGTCCTTAGATAGTATAAAGTACGGCAATAGGGAAGCCATTTTCTGGCTCATACGCGGGAATTTTAAAATGAAAATTTTGGTTGATTTTCATGACAACGGAAAATAAACATAAATGTCAATTTTTTAGAGCCCTACTGCGCAAATCTGAGCATGTAAACTGTACTGTTTGTCGACTAGTAAAATTTTCCCATAATAAACTGTAATAACGTCCTTACAACCTTTAACACGATTAACCATTGTAAATCGATAAAAATAAACAAAATCCAATAACAAGCAATAATAAGCACAAATATTTTGCACATAACTCAAAACTGCAATATTTCCGTTACCTGCAAAAACTACTTCATTTTTTTTTCTATCAAAATTCAAAATTTTAAGCAAAAGGGTTTTAATAATCATATCTTCAACGTCTTTAGATTAATATGGCTTATTTATTATAGTGTTTTTAATATGATTTATTTCATATTTCTAATTCCTTTTGGGAGCTGACATTTATCAACTGCCAAAAAATCTAGAACTTCTTCGTCTCCATGACAAATATTTGTTTATTCAACTCAAATACACAAGTCTGCTTGTGTCACATGACACAGACGCCATGTTTTGGCTAGTTTTTAAAATTTGGTCCTACTGTGTATTGCCGTACTTTATTAAAAAATAAGAATCCTACAGCGCCATCTATTGGCAACTAGTAGAACTGCAATATTTTTTTTTAATTTGCGGAATTTTTTTATGGAATCGAGAATTTATCACAGAGAAAATCGAAAGGTATAAAAATAAAATTAAATGAATTTTTTGTGAAATTGAGTTTTCATTTATTATAGAAAAAATCGAAAGGTACGAAAATCAAATAACTTTCGAAACTGTATTGAAGAAAAAGTAAACCTACACAACTCATAGCTTTAACAATTGAAGCAAGTGTAAAAAAATATGTAGAGTCACCTATGGACAAGTGATAACTCGATAACTCGAATAAATTTTTAAAAGTAGCAGATTTTCTTTTAAGTAACAGTTACAAAACACAAAAACTATAAAGTTACGAATTTAGAAAATTACTTTTAATCTGAAAAATAAAAAGTAAAACCCAGCGCCATCTATCGGCGGCTAGTAGAACTGCGATAAATTTTAAATATTAGTTGAATTTTTTTATGAAACTGAGATTTTCTTTTATAACAGAGAAAAAGGCTACAAAATAAAAGATTTTAAAAGTGTCTTCTGGAAAAAGTGTACACCAATTTTGGCTCTTGTAATAATTTAACTAACTATTAAAGAAAATTTATGCAGGTCCACCTATGGACAAGTGATAGAACTTCAATAAATTTTAAAAAATCAATAAAAATCTAATTTGAAATGGGACACAAAAACTGTAAAGTTACGAATTAAAAAAAATAATTTTAGGATGAAAAATTAAACTTTACGGCGCCATCTATCGGCAACTAGTAGAACTGCGATAAATTTTAAATATTGGTTGATTTTTTTATGAAACTGCCATCAGAATAAAATCAAAAATTTTAAAATTGTCTTCAGGAAAAAGCGTACACCAATTTTACCTGAACCAACTACTAAAAAAATATATGCAGGGTCACTTATGTGGCAAGCGATAGAACTTGAATATATTTTTAAAAAAATTATAAATGTATTTTCAAAGTTGACACGAGAACTGTAAAGTTGCGAATTTAAATAATTAATTTTAGTATGAAAAATAAAACCTTACAGCGCCGTCTATCGGCAACTAGTAGAGCTGCGATAAATTTTAAATATTAGTTGTATTTTTTAATGAAATTGAGATTTTCTTTTATAACAGCGAAAATCGAAAACTATCTAAATAAAATAAACAACTTTAAAATTGTGTTCAGGAAGAAGTGTATACATATCATTTTTAGCTGTTACAACAATTGAACCAACTATATAAAAAAAGTGCAGAGCCACCTTTGGAAAAGTGATAGAACTTGAATAAATTAAAAAAAAGATTAAATAAAAATCTAATTTAAAATTGGAGACAAGAACTGTAGTTACGAATTAAGAAAATTAATTTTAGTATGAAAAAAACAGCGCCATCTGTCGGCAACTGGTAGAAACATTTTCTTCTTTAAAAAAAATTATTTTAAAAGCGTTAACATAGGATTCTAATGTCATCTAGGGCTAGGGCCCTTCGGCGGTCTGGCTGCGTACAGCTGAACGTCATCCGCATAAAAATGTGATTAAATTCTTCTGAAAGTCGGAGGTATAAACAAGCATACAGAAGGGGCCCCAAGATTGATCATTGAGGAACTCCTGAAGTCACATTATCTGCTAATGTGTTCCTTCTGTGTTCTACCTATCAATAAGGGTTCAATAATCTTCACTTGCATGTGATGACATGTGATGACACGTGTTTTTTTAAATCCTTGCCCGATTTACAAGTGTATTCACAAATATTACACTTGAGCAGTTCCTCGTGCGTTGACATGTGCTTTGTCAAGTTACCTCGAAACTTAGCTGCGTATTCGCAAAGGTCACACTTAAACGGTTTTTCATCCGAATGCACTCGCAAGTGCAATTTTAGATATCTCGCCGCTTTCCAAACGTAGTTACAACGTTCGCACTTAAACGGCCTATCATCGGTGTGCGTCAGTAAGTGTATCCTTAAATTTGCAGGGCGATTGCATTCGAAACTGCAGAGATTACACCTGAATTGTTTTTCACCGGTGTGCGTTACCATGTGCTGTTTCAAATGCGAAGCACCCCTGCTTTTATAATCGCAAACAGTACATCTGAACGATTTTTCACCGTTATGTTTTAACATGTGACCTTTCAGATATTCCGGACGTTGACATCTATAATCGCACAATTCACACCTGAACGGCTTCTCGCTGGTGTGCGTTAGCTTGTGCCTGGTCAAATTTCCGGATGAGTTGAATCTTTTAGGGCACAGATCGCAACCGAACGGTTTCTCGTCGGAATGTGTGGCCATGTGTTTCTTCAAAATCGCTTCTGTGTAGAATTTATCACCGCAACGATCGCAAACGAATTGCCTTCCGTCGTCGGTGTGCTTTAACATATGCGTTTTTAAGCCTTCCGAAATTCGGCACTTGTAACTGCAAATCTTACAGCCGTAGGGCTTCTCGCCGGAATGTACCTTGACGTGCTGTTTCATGTCCCACCTTCGTTTGCATTTATAATCGCAAAGATCGCAAATGAACAGCTTCGCACCATCAACGCACTTGCGTATATGTATAAGAGATTCCAAATCAGAAGCGGGCACATCACTTATGTCCGGAATTGTATGTTTAGAAATTCCAGCGCACCTAAAAGAAAAACTGACTTTAGTATTTCTTATTCTGCACTAATAAAAAAAAGTACAATCTAAATATAAGTATTAACGCATTATACTGAAAACACTTATGTATTTGTTACAGAAAATTAAAAATAGTCTACGACATACTTACCTCCAAGTTACGTAGACTTAATTTTACATCGAATTTCTTTGAATTGCAACAAATTTGCGAAGCTTAGATATCGTATCCTTAATAACAAATTAAATAAATTAAAAAACTTACATCGTAGTATTTAATTAAATTTGTTTATAAACGGATGGTCTGAAATCCACAATCGTTGCGACAACGTTTTTATTAATTTTCGTACCGGTTCTCATTCTTTTAATAACGACAAAGAAAATCTTTCTGCATTTTCAAACAACACAGATGATAATAGTTTGACTTCATTCCACCCTCGCATTCTTAACAATACGTTACTTTTTCACTCAATGAACAAAAGTTCTTAGAAAAGGGGCTTACATTTTCGACTATTGCCGATAGTGGATGATTGTGGATGAATCAGCTGGTCCATTCTGCTCTGGTAAATAATTCGCAAGAATTAACAAACAATTATTTGCAAGTTTGTAGCCCTTATTTCATACGCAATTCCGGTTATTTTAGAAATTACTAGTAATTACGTCGTGTAAAAGAAACAACTCAGACTTCCGTTCCCAGCTGTCAAACGTGTAATAAAACGAATTGAGTTGTGTGCCAAAGTCGTATTGTATGCAAGCGAGTAGTCAATAAAAAACTTTACGGTCCTACTATACTGTCGCATCTATAGAACGTGGCGCTGTACTTCGCACACAGTGTCGCACTTTTTAATTAATTATAAAACTGTTGAAAATAATTTTTTAAATGTTTTTCCCGTAATATGTGACATCGATTCTCTTATGCGATTCTCTTTCTAGCGGAATAATTGTCGTTCACCCCGTATAAGGTTCGCCGTTGTTCGCTCGTATTTGCGAGAAGGTTGGAATCAATTTCGGCTGTGGAGGTTCCACTCTGCCCTCGAATTCTTTTCTTTACCTTAGTTATTTATTTATTGGAAAAAGAAATTAATGGCACAGCACAACTTTCGACCGTGTTGGCAGCTTGACCGGGGTGTGCGTAGCAAATAAAAAATGAGCTATGAAATAAAATCAACCTCATTTAATTAAGTACTAATAGTTCATTTGTGTAAAGCAAGTTTCACTTTTTCTTAACTTATTAAAATAAAAAGAGTTTATAAGCCTTCCAATGTACTGCTTCCAGCAGTGTTGATAAAAATCAGGATTTTCTTAAAAAAATCAAAAATCATTAATTTAAATGAAAGAATCAAGATTTTTTTTTGATATTCTTAAGTAAAAACCTCGTTTTAAGTATTTCTTAACTTTTCGTGTATATTTTTAAGCAAATAATAAAACAATCAAAAAGATAATTTGTAATACGACTCAAATTTTGTTTAAAAACTCATGTCTATTGAAACTTGTTGATTCCTATTGTTACTAAAGTAAAAAGTCTAGGTTTAACGTTAGACAACACATTTCGCTTCAGAGATCAATTAGCTAATTATCTGAAAAATGCTTATATAAATTTAAAGAAATTGTTTCCGTATAAAAATGTGTTTCCTATTTCTTTAAAAAAGCGCTTATGCGATTCACTTGTGTTATCACACTTTAATTATTGTGCTCCGTTATATCATCCAGCCATTGATCGCCACACTTCACATCGTGTACAAAAAGTACAGAATATGTGCTTAAGGTATATTTACGGAATAAGAAAATATGATAGAATTTCGTATAAATTGACAGACACTAAATGGTTATCCATGAGTAACCGTAGGGAGATGCAGACTTTATGCATGTATTACAAAATTATTCTTAATTACAAACCTGCTTATCTTTTCAATAAAATTAAATTTAGAACGCATATTCACACTCTATCTACAAGATTCCGAAATTTCATCTCTCCACCCGTTCACAGAACAGCAATTTTTCAAAGATCTTTTTCATATCATATATATAAATCTTATAATAATTATTTTAACATATTCAATACTGCAAGCTTTCAACTCTTCCGCAAAAGACTGTTCGATTTTATATTTGATAAACAGTGTGTAGCGATATCATTGGACACAGGGCTTAATTATTAATTATTAATCATTATCATCGACTAGTATATTATTTTTTAGTTCTTAATCATTTTCTCATTATATGTTTTCTAATATTCACATGGCGGCGGTGCGTACATAGCAGAATAATTAAAGAAACTTATTTAGAGTTCTTCATATTACATATGTAGTTAGTTTTTTTCTGTTTTTTTTTTTGTTTTTATTTGTACTTTAAGAATATTTTTTGTTTGGTTTGTTTATTATTATTATTTAGGCATTTCGTGTAATTTCTTTATTATTCAATTATCAAGGTTTAGATGTAAGAACAGGGGTTGGTTTTACCTTCCAGCTGAATCTCACCTTGTGATTGTGTCATGGTTTGCTATTTTCTTATTATTTTTTTTTTGTAGTTTTCTTTTTTATCTGACACAATAAAGTCATTATTATTATTATTATTATTATTATAAACAAAAATATCGACGATTTCCATCGAAAAGCTTTTGACACTCGAGCTTTTAATTTTTTTTTTGGTAAGTAAAAAAAATTGAATAAATTTGTTTGTATTTCATTACTTTCTCGTTTCTTTCTGTGAGAAAACTGAAACATAACTAAAATTAAACTAAAAGTCTAAAATTGAATAAATCATTTGATTGGTGCTCTTTAGTTTACAATGTTTATCCGCGCAGGTTTTATTCTTTGACGTCCGCTCATTGAGAAAATAAAGAAGGATTAAATCAAGAGAAGAAATAAACGTCCGCACATCACCGTCATAAAAAAAACATGTTTTGTGTCCGTTCGTAAACATTTCATAACAATCAGTTGCTACGACACAACTCTAATATAAATTACTCCTGCATTATTTATCTTGATCGGTAACAAGTCTCCGCTGTATCTTTCATAAGTTTCTCCTCAGTGGGTGTGGGTAAATAGATGTTAAAGTGGGCGCCAGGGTGAACAAAATACCCTGCTGATTCGAAATTGGCCTCGGCAGTGTTACCAATAAATCTCGGCTTTGCAGCTGACCGTTCGCAACAATCATAGATAGGAGATTTTATTTACACTCACTTGTACGTTGAAGGTAGTGGCAAAAATATACGAACAACTAAAATGATGTTTGCTTTAATTAAAAACTTCAGATCTAAATCGTCTTACTTTTACTATACAACTGTTACAACGATTAATTAAAGGCGCAAGATTTGTCGAAAATTCCCTCTTAAATAATGCAACGTCACGAAACAGTTAAAAAAAACGATACGAACACACGCATACCAGGGGCCCTATTCTCAACTCGTTCGAAAAGATTTGCATGTGAAAATGACGTCAAAATGACTGTCGTACAAAACTATACAAATCGTTCGGAAAATACGTCATGTTGACGTCATTTTCGCATGCGAATCTTTTCGAACGGGTTGAGAATAGGGTCCCAGGAGGGTAGTCATGTAGGTCGAAGGTCGTTTACGCCTTCCAGTGTGTCCTCTGGCGAAGTACGAGGGGGTCGTGCAGCCTTCAGCTGAGCACATACTTAAAGTTCAAGAGATAATAGAACATTCTCTAGTTGATGTTGATTCCTTTGGTAATGAAGTTAAAGAACTAGTAAGGGGTGATGTTAATAAAACTCTAAAACGTGATCAACACAAATCATGTAACACAACTTTCAACACGGTGATTTCTTCCATTAAAACAAAAATAAAAGACAATGGATCTCATGTTTAGTAAAGCGGATAAAGGCAATAGTTTGGTCATTCAAAGGCGTTCACAATATATTAATAAAGTTGAAGCGTTTTCTCACCAGTTGATACAAACCCGTTAGATAATTTTAAAAAACTTCTTAAATCTATTAAAAATGAGGAATCTGAAATTTTAGATAATCCATTAAAACTTCCTACACCGAGATTATACGGTCTACCTAAGATTCATAAACAAGATCATCCGATTGGACCGCGATAGTCTCCATGTTATTATATTTATAAGATTTTGAACAATTATTTAAAAACCAATTTAAACTTGGAGCCAAAATATTCTTTATTAAATTCTAATCAATTAATTAGTAAAATAAAAGATTTGGCTTCACCAAATAATTCTTTACTAGCTTCTTTTGACGTCTCTAATCTATTTACAAATGTTTCTGTTCCTATGACATTACAATTGTTGATCAAACAATTTTTATCAAATTCTAACCTTAGCGATAACATTTGCGTATGCATTTTTAATTTATTAAAAATTTGCCTTGAGCAGAACTTCTTTGTTTTCAATAACAAATGTTATAGACAGAATAACGAAGTAACACTCCGTTACAGATGATTTAAAATTTTTAATATTTATTTAATGGTTATTGTATAGTTGAAAATCAGTTTACTTCGCGCAGATTAAAGCATAATTTAGGTGGGAGTTCCCAAATAGTGGAGCTCCCTTCACACACAAGACTTTATAAGCGCGCCGAGAGCACGCTTTAGGCAGTCATGCGCCGCGCTTTCGAGCCGCCGGTCATCTGCCGAGTCACCGAGCCGTCGCACTATGGGGCCAGAGTAACATTATCGTCTCATTCTTTATTCCGATCTACAATATTAATTTTCTAATAGCCAATGAATCAAAGTTTTATAATACAGTTGTATAAGTTATTAAAACATTCACTGATTCACAGATTAGTTTGAATACCGAGAATTTCGGAGTTCGATGCGATTCAAATAGCGGCTACTCTGAAGCTCATTTTCAATAAACAATTACGTACCTACGACACAACTAACATGTAACGTGTTATATATCATTGGAGTGGGCATTTCTTCTAGTTTTCAACTAACTATACAAACATGTGAAATGCTTACTCGTTTGTCAAATAAAAAAACATAAACACAGGCACGTTTAATTTGCCATTTTAAAATTTCGCTTAAAGATTTAACTGTTATCGAAATTTGCCGAAGTTGAGTTCTTGGCTGCAAATAATAGAGAAAATAGTCCTCTAGGTGAGGCAGAAAAAAAAGTTTGCCCATATTTGCCCCTAACATAAAAACACAGGTTGAAAGATGGTTACCTACGTTTCACTGTAGATACTCGCATTTTGTTTTTAACTATAAAAAACCACAAAACCACTGAAAAGGTAATAATATTTATTCATTGTCAAAAAAATATATTATTTTATTCTTCCACCATATCACCAATCACGTAACCACAGATATGATATTAAGAAAAAATATGTTTTTCAATAGATATTTTTGTGGTTTTTCTAGAATGTATTCCGCCTATATATACGGACCAGAAAAATTAAGAATATAATTAGTTTTGATTGCGTACGTTAACATTATTGTGTATTAACGATGACCACAGTTACTATTAGTAGACGTAAGTTAAGTGTTGCGTTCATTGAACATGGCAAGCACATATCTACTGCTGAAAACTACATCAAAGCCAAATTTTCATTATCTGACGCAAATTTAACGTGTGTGATTACTAACATTAAAAAAACTTTATTACCACAATTCAAAGAAAGATGGCAGGCGTCTCACAGAAGCAAGGACAGATTTTTAACGGAAAATGAAATCTGGCTTAATGGCGAATTTTCAATTAACTTGGACGAATCGGAAGAACTTGGCTCGTCATCAGGAGGCAAACGAGGCAGGCCCTGCAAAAGTTATGAAGAATCGTCTGATAAAACCAAAAAACGAAAAGCAACGAAACTATTTCGTGAAACAGGACTCGATTCACTTCATTTTTCATATGTTCAAGGATTGCGTTCTATTGCTGAAGCTAAGGAAGCTGCAATAATACAATTGATTCGTACGGCATCCTCTGAGATGAAGGACTTCCTTCAAAAGCTATCTAAAAATGAAAATGCTTCTATTGTTCCTTACACATCAGACGAAACTTTAGCTATATTCATTGATTTAGATTTATCTAAGAATCTGTACCAGTATCTTAGAAACTGTATGACTGAAAGGGAATGCAATTTATTTTCCCCATACAAACAACTTGCAGAAGCAAAAGTGGCATGCTATCCAAGTAAAGAACATATTGAAATAACCGATACTATGGCTAAAGTGAAATTACAGGCATTATTAGACCACACTGTGACACGATTAGTAAACATAAAATCGGTTGATATAACCTCATCGGACGAGTCAGCAGATGAATTTATCTTAAATAGCAAATGGGGTTGTGATGGTTCCTCAGGTCAAAGTGAGTACAAGCAAATACTTCCTGGTGAAAGCGCATTAATATCTGATGCCAACTTATTTATTTCTTCTTGTGTTCCACTCAAACTGATCAACAAAGTATCCAAAAAGATTATTTGGCAAAATGCAGCCCCATCATCAGTACGATTTTGTAGACCCATTCTTATGGAATTTTCTAAAGAAACGCCGGAGAACACAAGAAAAGTTATCAATGATACAGAGGCCCAAATTCGTTCTCTTGTACCGTCATCTATTCAGATAAAAGGAAAAGAAGTATCCGTAACACACGAACTTTTTCTAACGATGATTGACGGAAAAATTACACAGGTATTAACAGATACACCATCTAGTTCTACATGCATTGTTTGTCTGGCTAAACCCAAAGAAATGAATGATCTTGAACGTGTCAAACTAAGAATAGAAAGAGAAGAGACTTTCAAATTTGGGCTGTCTACGTTACATGCTTGGATTCGTTGCATGGAACTTATTCTACACATTTCTTATAATTTATCATTTGAAAAATGGTCAGCAACCACTGAAGAACACAAACAAAAACAAATTAAAAAACTTCGTGTTCAGGAAAGATTTCGTAATGAAATGGGTTTAATTATAGACAAACCTCGACAAGGTAGCGGGAACAGTAACGATGGTAATACTGCTAGAAGATTTTTGCAACTCCTGAATATACATCTGCCATTACTGGAGTTGAAGAAGAGCTCATAAAGAGATTTCATATTATTTTGCAAACTATGGCATGTGGACAATCAATCAATGCAGAAAAGTTTGGAGACTATGCTTTTAAGACCGCAGAATTGTATGTAAGAAAATATAAATGGAATTATATGCCTTCATCTGTTCATAAAATTCTAATTCACGGAGCGAATATTATTCGATATCACACAATTTTGCCTCTTGGACAACTGTCCGAAGATGCACAGGAGTGTCGAAATAAAAATTACAAAGACTACAGATTACACCATGCCAGAAAATGTTCACGATCTGCCACTAATGAAGACGTTTTCCACACTTTGCTTTACACATCAGATCCATACATCTCAAGCTTAAGAATGCCTTCGGTAAAAAAAGTAATGGAACTTAATGAAGAAGCTCTGCAATTGTTGGAATGATTGTTTTGTATCGGATAATTATAATTATGTTACTTATCCCTCAAATTCTACTTTGTGTAGGTACTTTATTTGTGACAAATATTTTTAATAGACATACTTGCGATTTCTATTTGCTATATTAGTACTTCTGACTTTTCTGTGTAAATTTTATTTTCATTTTAATTTATTATAATATCCTTTATGGGTGCAAAAACCATTATACTTATAAAAAAGTATTATATGACATATATAATAAATAAGTAAACAAGAATTTTTAAAAAATGACTTGACGATATTAAAGCCCATGGTTTTCTTGATCCACATACCAAATTTCATTAACATTAGTCAATAAATAAAGAAGTTACAGATTTTTGAGACGCGAAAGTGCTGTTGGCCCCATAGTGCGTCGGTCGTGGCTCGAAGGCAGTGACCCGCCGGGCCATCGAGCCACCAGTCGTGGCTCGAAGGCATTAATTCACCTAATCATCCGTCCGCCGGTGTTTTGACTTAAACGCGCTAAGCGACCTGTACTACGTTCGCGTTAGCTTCAACCGCTCCTGTTTATCCCGGTCCTGAGTTGGTGTCTCACTCTTGTTTACCTGAGACGAACGTTTCGTGTATCCCGATCCCGAGTGGGCGTCGCACTCTTGTTTACCTAACACGGATGTTGCGCGTATTCCGATCCTGAGTGGGTGACTCACTCTTATTTACCTGACACGGATGTTTCGTGTATCCCGACCGTGAGTGGGCATTTTGCTCCTTCATACCTGACACGGGCGTTTCGTGTGTCTCGACCCTATTATATTTCGTTTACCGGAATATAAACATTTCAATTTGTAAATACGTGTAAATATAAACTAGTTTTGTAAATAAAGTTGTGTTGCTAAGTGATTGACGCCTTTATTTTCATTGAACCTGGACACCGACGAGCAAAACGCGGGCCGCGAGCCCACGCGACGTCGAGCAGAGCAACGATCGGCAACCCAACGTTATTTTACTCGCTTCAGTCGATTTCAGACCGCAATGCTGAATACTGTCTGTAAAAATTTTAAAATATTTTGTGATCGTTTTAATTTAATTATTTTTGTATTTTAGAAGATTTTTCACACTCCCGATGATGGCATTTTAACCGAAACTAGCCGAGTTTTTGTAAAGATTGTGTGTAAAATAAAAGGACTCTAATTCTTTAAAGATTTAATTTATATTAAGTTTATTTTTGTAGAAGTAAGGGCACATCGTCATTTGCATGTAATGACACGTGTTTTTTTAAATCCTTGTCCGATTTGCAAGTGTATTCGCAAACGTTACACTTGAGCAGTTCGTCGTGCGTTGACATATGTTTTGTTAAGTTACCTTGAAACTTAGTCGCGTATTTGCAAAGGTCGCACTTATACGGCTTTTCATCCGAATGCACTCGCATGTGCATTTTTAAATATCTGGCCGACTTGCTCACGTATTCACAACGTTCGCACTTAAACGGCCTATCATCGGTGTGCGTCAGTAAGTGTATCCTTAAACCTGCAGAGCAATTGCATTCAAAACTGCAGATGTTACATCTGAATTGTTTCTCGCCGGTGTGCATTAACATGTGCCGCTTCAGATGCGCACTGTATCCGCCTTTATAATCGCAAAGAGTACACTTGAACGATTTTTCTCCGTTATGTTTTAACATGTGACCCTTGAGATATTCCGAACGTTGACATCTATAATCGCACAATTCACACTTGAACGGCTTCTCGCTGGTGTGCGTTAGCTTGTGCCTTTTCAAATTTCCAGACGAATGAAATGTTTTAGGACACAGATCACAACTGTGCGGTTTCTCGTTGGTATGTGTGGCCATGTGAGCCTTCAATAAAACCACCGTGTAGAATCTACAACCGCAACGGTCGCAAACGAACTGCTTTCCGACAGTGTGTATTAACATGTGATACTTAAGACCTCCGGCATGTCGGCATCTGTAACTGCAAATCTCACAGATGTAGGGCTTCTCGTCGGAATGGATCTTGATGTGCTCTTTCATGTTACATCTTCGTTTGCATTTATAATCGCAAAGATCGCAAGTGTACAGATTCACACCGTTAACACACCTGCGTATGTATAGAAGAGGTTCAGAATCAGAACCGGACACACCAAGTTCAACTGCTTTTACGTCCGGAATTCCAGTGCACCTGAAATAAAAACTGACGTTACTATTTCTTATTCTGCACTAATAAAAAATGAAGAAAGTATAATCTAAATATATTTTTACATTTTTACCAGCAGATAGAAGAAGTTTATTTTTATTGAAGTAATAAGTAACATCAGGGCGCATTGTCATTTGACACACGACACTTGACGTTTGATAGCTTTGTTTGAAATTATTTATATTTATATTATTTATTTTAACCACAATCACATTATATCGATACTTATGAAGCATCTAAAGTGACCTATTATTGACCTTTATTCCACAATAAACAACGTACCATAGCAACCAGTAGGTATGACAAAGCCTGCCACGTTTCATTTTACGAATACGAATATTTTTTCATTAAATTTCACTCATTATGATTCCACGATTGTGGATAAAACGTTGTATTGCATGCGTGTTTTAGATGCATTTTATCCACTTAAGAAAATGCTATCTAAAACACTTACACAATAAATAACTATTATATACAAAAAGGTTCATAGACAAAATAATTTCATTCCGACTAAAAAGATATTGCTAGAATTTAATGACAATATGCATTTAAAAATTATCGTACCTAAAGAAGAAGAACAATAGAACGAAATTATACAAACATTCCAGGATTATGACATATAAATATGTACAGTTCATTTTTTTATTATGTGCCGATCGATCGATCAGGCATAAATACTACGTACTTAATTTTAGTAAAAAAAAAAAATTGAAAAAAGCTTTAGATAATTACAAATAATGTGGTAGATTTTTTGACTGGTTTATGTAATTAAAAGGATAATTCTTAGAATCAACAGTCATATATTGTTTTATTAAATTAGTTTGATATCATAACATTAACGTTTTCGACAAAGGTTTTTTGCTATCTTCAGATGTTAACTAAAAAGGTTGACAACAATTAGTAACAATTAATTCAAATTAAAAAGCTAGAAACTTACAAGTTTGAGTCAAGAGTACACTAAACACATGAATTGGACAGGTGGTGGACCGAGACTAAACGAACCGCGTAAATACATTTAAAAATTAACGAAATCCGGTCCACCAATCTGGCCAACCTTACAATTTATTGATAATAGAAAGATACCTATTACTAAGGAGATTACAGTCAGACCTATAGTTTACGCTGTTTTTATTTTTTGTAATATAAATCATTTCCAGGATGTTTCTTTTTAATTGAACTTGTTCTTTGTGTAATATAGTGATATTTTGAAAATCTGGGGAGTGATTGTTAGTTAAGGCGTGGTTCGATAGGGCTGTGTTGTCAACATTGGATTTTCTGATATTGTATTGATGACTGTATACACGATCTTTTAAATGATTTTTGGTTTGATCTACGTAACATTTGTCACAGTCTCTACAATTAACTTTGTAAATTAAATTTGAATTTTTTTCTACTGGAATCATGTCTTTAGTGTTTTTATGGAAATTATGTTTGAAATTAATAGGTTTTAATCCGAGTTTTATCATATGTGGTTTCAATACTCTACTAATGGCTTCTGAAAAATTTGGAATGTAGATGAATTTGAAATATTTATCCGTATTAGTCGTACCCTGCTTTGTGTGTGTGTTAACTGTCTTTGTAATTTTTTCATAACGGTTTTTGACAACATTCTCAATTAAACCAATTGGGTAATCATTAGCTAATAAAACCGATTTTACTATATTAATGTTAGTCCGATGATGTTTTTTTATCAGAAAGTAATATTGCTCTGTCCATCAAGTTATTGATCACGCTAATTTTTTGACTTTTAGAATGGTTGGAATTATAGTTCAAATAACGTCCGGACCATGTTTTTTTTTTCGATACCAATTAGTTGTTAATTTTCCATCGTTGTTTTTTGTAATCGTGATATCTAAAAAGTTTAAACTCCCATCATTTTCAATTTCGCAAGTAAAACTAAGTCTGTGGTGAAATTGGTTAAAAGAATTAAGTAATGTCTCAAGTTCATTTTTTTTAATGATTAAAAAAATATCGTCCACATATCGTTTATATAACAACGGATTTATTGTGGTATTAGACAGAACGATGTTTTCTAAATGATCTATTACTAAATCTGCCAAAATAGGGCTTATAGGAGATCCCATGGCTAACCCGTGTTTTTGCTTGTAAATAACATCATTATATTTAAAGGTTGTGTTGTTTAATACTAGCTTAAGCCCATTTATAAATTGTGATTTATCTAAATTTGTATGTGGTTCAATTGACGGCCATTTCTGCTCGATTATCTGTATAGTTAGATCAATGGGAATATTGGTAAAAAGTGAAACGATATCAAACGAGACCAGAATGTGGTGCTTAGATAGAGTTAGAGTTTTAAGAATATCAATTAAATGAAATGAATCTTTAACATACGATTTTATCTCATTTGTTAGAGGTTTCAAAATATTATTTAAGAATTTCGCTAAATTGTACGTTGGACTCTGGATACTTGAAACTATGGGTCGTAAAGGATGACCTTCTTTATGTATTTTCGGTAATGCATACAGTCTGGGACAAATGCTATTATGTGTTTTTAAATGTGATTTCTGTTGATAGTTTAACAAACCTAATTTATGCCAACTTTCTACCAATTCATTTACTTTATTTTGAATATTGTTAGTAGGGTCTTTTTTCAAAATAGTGTACGTATCATTGTCATTCAGTAAAAGTGATAGCTTTTGGTGATAATCTGTTTTGTTCAGAACTACAGTTAAATTACCTTTATCAGCTTTTGTAATTAGTAAATCTTTATTTTGTTTGAGGTATTTGTGGCAAGCTAGAAGGTTAGGGTCTATTTTTTTAACCACCCTATTCTTTTTTATTAAGTTCTTGACGTGGTTACAAAAACTAGATCTGACTGTATCTTTACTAGTATCATCTAAAAGATTTATACAATTACAAATTATAGTAGTATTTTCACTGATATTTTTTTCGAATATAAAATTATGGCCTAATTTTAAAATCTCCTTAACATTATCTGGAATTTCGGTATTAGATAGATTCATGAGCCAGAGTTCTTTATTAATGACGTCAATTTAGTTAACATCTGAAGATGGCAAAAAACCTTTGTCGAAAACGTTAATGTTATAATATCAAACTAATTTAATAAAACAATATATGACTGTTGATTCTAAGAATTATCCTTTTAAATAATTACAAAAAATACTTTAAATGAATACTGGGAATTTTTTTTTAGAAAGCCATAGTATAAACTTTCAAACTTTGGCGCCAAGTAGCGCTTTGGAACAATTCCTTTGCCGCTACTAGCGTTTACCAAGCTGGCAAAAAAAATTTACCTACAATACAAACAAGTTCATTTTTGTTGAAGCAAATCAGGGCGCACTGTCATTTGCATGTGATGCCACGTGCCTTTTCAAGTCCTTGCCCGATTTACAAGTGTATTCACAAACGTTACACTTCAGCAGTTCGTCGTGCGTCGTCATATGTTTTGTTAAGTTACCTTGAAACTTAGAGGCGTATTCGCAAAGGTCGCACTTGAACGGCTTCTCATCCGAATGCACTCGCATGTGCAGTTTCAAATATCTCGCCGTCTTGCTTACGTATTCACAACGGTCGCACTTAAACGGCCTATCGTCGGTATGAGTTAATAAGTGCGCCCTCAAATTTCCAGCCTGATTGCTTTCGTAACTGCAGAGATTACATTTGAACTGTTTTTCGCCGGAATGCGTCAACATGTGCCGTTTCAGATATCCGGGTCTCGAGAATTTAAAATCGCAAAGAGCACAACTGATCGGCTTCTCGCTGTTATGTATAGTCATGTGGCGTTTCAGGCTTCCCGATTCTCGACACTTGAAGTCGCACAATTTACAACTGAACGGCTTCTGATCGGTGTGCGTCAACATGTGCTTCTTCAAGTTTCCAGGCAGATTACACCTTTTAGGACATAGGGTACAACTAAACAGTTTCTCGTCGAAATGCGTGACCATGTGCTTCTTCATAGCTGGTTCCGTGTAGAATTTACTTCCGCAACGATCGCAGACGAACTTCTTTACGTCGGCGTGTGTCAGCATGTGATACTTGAAACCTCCGGCGGATCGGCACTTGAAACTGCACATCTTACAGCTGTAAGGCTTCTCGTCGGAATGTACCTTGGCGTGCCGTATCATGCAAATTCTTAGCTTGGTTTTGAAATCGCACAAGTCGCAAACGAATAGCTTCGCGCCGTCTGGTGACCATACGTAACTTGGTGAATATTTCAGGCCACGTTTAGAAGTCCTTGGGTTCGAAAACGTTGGTGCAGAAACTCTGAAATAAAGCTGGCTTTAATATTCTAATATAATTCTGCACTAAAATAATAGTTGAGAATGTGCAATATTTAATTTTCAATATTAATATATGTGCAAAATACCATCTCAAATTAAAATAAATTTAACAAAGACTTTGCAAAAAATAAAAGTACATAATTACTAGTCGTTCCAGTTTTGTATCGGTTTTATGGTCTATAAAAAAGCGACACTGCGGTCTCCTTGTCGTCCCTCTGTCGCTTTTTTTTATAGCAAGACGATAAAACCGATACAAAACTGGGACGGCTTTACTATGTAAATCGACGTGCAATTTCTCTCACCTTTCTTTCAAGCTTGTCGAAGGAGGGGAGGGTGTATTTCATATGCAGCCAACTTATTCATTTATTTATGTTTCTCGAGAAATAGTTACGAGAATTGGTAAGAAATGAAGACCGCAGAATACAAACAAGTTTATTTCTACGATGACAAATCACTTAAAAATTTAAAATAAAAAAAAAATACTGTCAGTTCTTCGGCTGGCCAAGAGATGGCGCTGCAATGACTAAGATCACCATAAAGCACCTGAACATTTTAAATTAAAAAACGAATAAAAAAGAATTACGCTTTTTTGACTGGACAAGAGATGGCGCTGCAATGACTACGACTGCTACGAATCATTTACAAATTTAAAATTAAAGAAAAAAATACTGTCAGTTCTTCGGCTGGCCTTAAATTACTTGAAAATTTTATATTAAAAAACGAATAAAAAAGAATTACGCTTCTTTGACTGGACAAGAGATGGCGCTGCAATGACCACGATTGCTACGAATCACTTAAAAAATTAAAATTAAAAAGAATACTGTCAGTTCTTCGGCTGGCCAAGAGATGGCGCTGCAATGACTACAAATTTTAAATTAAAAAACGAATGAAAAAGAATTGCGCTTCTTTGACTGGACAAGAGATGGCGCTGCAATGACTGACCACGATTGCTACGAATCGCTTAAAAATTTAAAATCAATAAAAAAATTAATAACCTCGTCTTCCTCGGCTGGCCGAGAGATGGCGCTGCGAAGTCTACGATAACAAATCACTAAACATTTTAAATTAAAAAAAAAAACAGGAATAAAAAAGAATGTCCGTTTGTTCGGTTGGCCGAGAGATGGCGCTTCAATCACCACGATTACTACAAATAACAAAACTAAAACGAAACAAAAACGATGATGGCAAATCACTTAAAAATATTAAATCTACAAAAAAAAGGAATAAAAAATGTCAGTTCCTTTGGCTGGCCAAGAGATGGCGCTGCAATGACTACGATTACTAAACGGTGTTTTTTTAAATCTGACGTCGAAGTTGGCCTTGAACATTTTACTGTGAACCATCAAAATATCAAAATTACGAAAAAACGATTTTATTCGAAAAGAAATCCAATTTTATTTTCAAAATAAAGCACCAGACAGTGACAGAGGTTTCAAAACTTGTGGTATGTGCAGAAAAATACTTTGATATGGCCAACTTCGACGTCAGAGTTAAAAAAAACACTCGATATAAATCACTTGAAAATTTTAAATTAGAAAACGAATAAAAGAGAATTACGTTTCTTTGACTGGGCAAGAGATGGCGCTGCAATCACCACGATTGTTACGAATCACTTAAATATTTAAAATTAATAAAAAAATAATAAACTCATCTTCCTCGGCTGGCCGAGAGATGGCGCTGCGATGTCTACGATAACAAATCACTTAAACATTTTAAATTAAAAAAAAAAAAACAGGAATAAAAAATAATGTCCGTTTGTTCGGTTGGCCGAGAGATGGCGCCGCAATGACCACGATTACTACAAATAACAAAACTAAAACGAAACAAAAACGATGATGGCAAATCACTTAAAAAATATTAAATTTACAAAAAAAGGAATTAAAAAAATGTCAGTTATTCTGGCTGGCCAAGAGATGGCCAGTGACTACAAATTTTAAATTAAAAAACGAATGAAAAAGAATAGCGCTTCCTTGACTGGACAAGAGATGGCGCTGAAATGGCACACTAAACAAACAAACACTAACAAAACTACAACGAAACAAAAACGATGATGGCAAATCACTTAAAAAATACTAAATTTACAAAAAAGGAATAAAAAAAATGTCAGTTATTTTGGCCGGCCAAGAGATGGCCAGTTGCGCTTCTTTGACTGGACAAGAGATGGCGCTGCAATGACTGACCACGATTGCTTCGAATCACTTAAAAATTTAAAATTCATAAAAAAAATAATAACCTCATCTTCCTCGGCTGGTCGAGAGATGGCGCTGCGAAGTCTACGATAACAAATCACTTAAACATTTTAAATAAAAAAAAGAGAAATAAAAAAGAATGTCCGTTTCTTCGGTTGGCCGGGAGATGGCGCTGCAATGACCACGATAACAAAACTAAAACGAAACAAAAACGATGATGGCAAATCGCTTAAAAATATTAAGTTTACAAAAAAAGGAATAAAAAATGTCTGTTCCTTTGTCTGGTCAAGAGTTGGCGCTACAATGACTACGATTACTATAAATCACTTGAAAATTTTAAATTAAAAAGCGAATAAAAAAGAATTACGCTTCTTTGACTGGACAAGAGGTGGCGCTGCAATAACTACGATTGCTACGAATCGCTTAAAAATTTAAAATTAATAAAAAAATAATAACGTCGTCTTCCTCGGCTGGCCGAGAGATGGCGCTGCGATGTCCACGATAACTACCGTCACTAGATAATTACAGTACCGCAAACAGCCGCCATTTTAGTGCAAAATATTGGCGGGAAATTTAAATGCTAATGCCCCGTTTCTATAACATTTATCATTATACCGTGATTTTAGTTTGAAACATTGAAACATTGCTGTTCATATTACTATGGAAACTAATTCCAATTTTTAAAAATGTCGTTGCATGATCGTCGTCGTTAAGGTTTCTAATGTCATTTCAAATAAAATTTGTCCATTTTAATTTAGAACGTCTGTCAGGCGAAGAAAGTTGAAAATGTAAAAGTGAAAATGTATCAGAAAGAATTACCCTTGGACACTAGTGCAATTAACAATTTTTATAATCGTTTAGGATATTGCATGGACGTGAATGAAGAAATGTTTGAAAACTTGTTGTGGTGTTTGTTTTGAATTAAAGAATTTCTTATTTCCGTACGTTTTAAGTTTACTTACTTACTGTCTTTACAAGTCAAAACGACACACCCGGGCATTTTAAATCATTTTTAAAGTTTTGTGTGACAGACGTTAAATTTGATTAAACTTGACGGAAAGAAAATCACTAAAAAAAGTCGGCCATATTAGTGCAAAAACGTGTTTCTTCGTCTTACACATTAGGCATATGGGTTGCGGTACTGTAATTATTTAGTGACGGTACACGATAACAAATCACTTAAACGTTTTAAATTAAAACAAACAAAAAAAAACAGGAATAAAAAAGAATGTCCGTTTCTTCGGTTGGCCGAGAGATGGCGCTGCAATAACAACGATTACAAAACTAAAACGAAACGAAAACTATGATGGCAAATCACTTAAAAATATTAGATTTACAAAAAAATGAAAAAAGACGTCAGTTCCTTTCGCTGGCCAAGAGATGGCGCTGCAATGACTACGATCACTTGGAAAATTTAATTAAAAAAAGGCATTAAAAATAATGTCAGGTTCTTCCGATGGCTACGAGCTGGTGCTATAATAAGTATGATGACAAATCACTTAAAATTTTAAAATTAAGATGTCAGTTTCTTCAGCTGGCCAAGAGATCGCTATGCAAAAATTCTATTTAAAAAAAAAAGGAATAAAAAGTTTCTAAAAATACTCCGTACTAATTTTCACTGGTGTATTTATTATCGAACAAAAATTTACAATACAATCAAGATTACTTTTTGTTGAAGCAAATAGTAACATCAGGGCGCACTATCATTTGCATGTGATGACACGTGTTTTTTTAAATCCTTGCCCGACTTACAAGTGTACTCACAAACGTTACACTTGAGCAGTTCCTCGTGCGTTGACATATGTTTTGTTAAGTTACCTTGAAACTTAGCTGCATATTCGCAAAGGTCGCACTTGAACGGCTTCTCATCCGAATGCACTCGCACGTGTAACTTTAAATATCTGGCCGATTTGCTCACGTATTCGCAACGTTCGCACTTAAACGGCCTCTCATCGGTGTGCGTCAGTAAGTGCAAGCTTAAATTTCCAGACTGTTTGCATTCATATCTGCAAATGTTACATTTGTAGCGTCTCTCGCCGGTATGAATCACCTTGTGCTTTCTCAGATACGCAGGTCTTGCGCACTTGAAATCGCAAAGAGTGCATTCGAACGGTTTGTTACTGTCGTGTGTTATCATGTGATGCTTCAGAGCTCTTGATTCTCGACACCTGAAGTCGCAAAATTCACAACCATACGGTTTCTCGGTGCTGTGCGTCAACTTGTGACTCTTCAAATTTCCGGACGTGTTAAATTTCTTAGGACACAGATCGCAACCAAACGGTTTCTCGTCGGAATGTGTGATCATGTGATTCTTCAAAATCGCCTCCGAGTAGAATTTGTCGCCGCAACGATCGCAAACGAACTGCCTTTCGTCGGTGTGTTTCAGCATGTGATTTTTTAAACTTCCGGCGAATCGGCCTCTGTAGCTGCAAATCTCGCAGCTGTAGGGCTTCTCGTCGGAATGTATCTTGACGTGCTGTTTCATGTGCACTTTTCGCTTGCATTTATAATCGCAGAGATCGCAAGTGAACAGCCTCACGCCGTTAGTTGACCATATGTAACTGGGTGTATACTCGGGGGATTTAAAATTCGAGCCCAGTTTGGGTGTTCTTGTGTCCGAAACTGTACATTTAGAAATTCCAGAGCATCTGAAATTAAATTGGCTTTAGTATTTCTCATCTGTATTAACAAAAAACTGAGAAAGTGTAATAATTAATTAAAATAAAATATAAGACGTAAATATCGACATGCAATTAAAGTATAATTTTTTTTAATCTACATATAGAGGCTGTTTCAAATTCGACCCTCACCCTTGGGATCTCACTTATTTGAAGAGATAGACGTAGGTTTAAATTTGGCAAAGTTGCTTAATTTTATGAGCATTCATGAAATCCGCAAAGAAATAATTTTGATAACTAACAATCAACAGGAAGAGTAGAGTATACGCTCCCTCCCAGAAAAACAAGAACTTGTAACGGGCCCAGTAATTACTATTATTAATTAATACTTACAAGTAAACAGACAAGTAATTTACCTAGGTAAATAATAAATATGTCGTCTTGTCCTTACCTACTTAACGGCTGGTCAACTCGAGTAGTTCAATACTCTAGATGCTATTACCGGGTGGTTGACCCGACGGGATTCGCCCAGTGGCTGCTTTTACTTTCACTATGATCTAATTATGACACAATTATCAAATGTAAATGGCCTTACGTTGTGATTCCCCAGATTCTTTGTTTGGTGCGACTGTACAATTAGCTTTAGCAAGGAAATAGGCAAGTTGATAATAAAACGCGACAATTAAAATTTAAGTAATCAGTTATTGTAATAATTAATTTGATCGGGCAAAAAAACTCCGTCTCTCCTCTTCTGTCGAATCAGAGAAATTGAGAGTAAAAAACCCGGCTGTAAACAGCGTCTGTAACTCTGCTGGTATTCAAAGACTTGTTCGATTTAACAAACCAACGCACAAGTTGCCTCTGTGGGACGACAGTGTACTTAATTAATGGAGTTAATTAATGAACTAGTCAGATGGTTTTGGTAAAGTGTGTGATTCCTGCCGTCTTCAGCGATAAATCTGCAGGTAAATCAAAAGCAATCACCCGTTTTTCACGGACTCCTTTTGGAGGTGGTGGTCTACCCTATCTCTAATTAACCTAATTAATGGGCGCGTGCGGTGAGCCGAACTATCTTCCGCTCCGTCGCCCGAGCTTAATGTTATTTTGAGAGCGGCGCTTTTGCCCTTTGCCTTGCCTGTTAGGACTCTCTGTGTACAGCTCGTCCGCCGACAACCTGTCTAATTATTAAATTAAAAAAGCTCAAGGTCCCATTGGCTGCTTTATTGGCGCTACACTATGGGTGTTTTTGGCCTTTCAGTCTCAAGATAATCGCTTATCATTTACCTGCAAATCTCACAGCCACGACAACAGGTTGACCCTCCCACAAATACAGGGTGTGAAAACCTTGGTCAAGAAAATGGCCAGTAATGTATTGCAAATGGTTTGGTTTACAATTTGCTTGAGAGAAGCCCCCTTAGAGTGTGGTGGTTTCTAAAGTACACTGCATGGAAAGTCCCAAATAGATGTAGGGAATGACAAATTGCCGTTGATTAATTAAGTTATCAAACTCGGCTACAAGTTACGAACGCTGACCAAGCAAAGCTTTTAAATATGGAAGTTTTACTACTCGCAGTAAAGTAAATAAAATTAGTTTGATTAAAGTTCTCTAAATGTGATGATGATAATGAACTTTACTGACTCTTTCGACAACTAAGTAATACAATTTAAATTATTCTCGCTCTATTTATGCCACCAAGGATGCGATGGAGAAATACAAATAAATGCAAATTACCAATACGTGTTAATCCGTGGAACACTCGCGCACGAATCACTCTCCTTTTAATCACTCGCGGCGCCCGCGTGTTATTTTAATTGCTCTTTGTCACTGAACTTAATCGTGCCGGTATAAATGATTTAACAAGCAACCGAATTATATAAGAATACAAATTAGAATAAAGGCTACAAGCGACTAAGAAAACTGCGGAATCAAACTCAAGAAAATTCAATTCATACATGAATAACATGAAAATAATTACGCTCCGCCCTCGGACTTGCAGCGAAAATCCAAAACCACCTCAGCCAATCCCGTTCGTGGTATTTTTGGTTCACATGCTGCCTTTGCAGATGTTAGAAAAATTAAGAGCACTCTACTACTCCATGGGGGTGTTTTTGTTCATGTCTCACGAACATCTATTAATTTTACTTATTCAAGTGTGGAAATTGACGTTTTTAAAAGGTCTGTTTTCGGACTGAGACAAGAGAGACTGCAATTAAGCCTAAACTCACAACGTAACGTGATATCCTCGTTCATTTGGCTCGCACGTTTGCAGTTTTGACAAAGCAATCTGTACATAAGAGTTTAGAAAAACAATTTGAAATGTCAAGATAGGTTGGTTTATGACTCTACCACTGCGAACGTCGTCCGTTTCCAAATACTAAACAGACATGTTTCCAATTGCCTGCAATCTGGTCTTTGTGATCCCGGCGAGTACTTAAAATTAAAAAACCATTCAAACCCATGTGGCCGATCTATTTATTGTGCTCCTGGGTGGGCAGAAATATACAGCACGTCGGTCCCGGTGACGCCTACGGTCAGCAAATTACTGCTGCAAGTCCGAGAAGCGAACATGTGTTTTTATTGGAATCAAACATGCAGTAATCGCTTTTTATTTTTAAAACAAATTATCGAAACATTTGAAACTTGGTGATGATATCAATTTGACGAAACGCATATTCATCAGTGTGTAAAGAATTCAAAAGTGTCTTAAGAAAGTAGTTTTATTTTTTTTATATCCCGTCAAATAAAGAAGATAGGGCAAAATAAGAAAACCAAAGGAGAATGAATGTTCGTGGGTATCTCTTATTTTTCCAGTGGTTTTCCTTATCGATGCTAAAGTAAAAATGATCTTGATCAACTCAAGAGAATTAAGAGCAAAGCAGAGTGACCAATTTTTTTCACATCTACATCATCCTCAAGCTTTTGGAAGCTTATTGATAGACATGTTTGGGCCAATTATTCCTGTAATGTTAGGCGGCTGATTCTTTTCTCTCGTTTGGCATTTGCCTTATAAACCAGAAAAGACCCAGTTCGAAAAAGCCAGTATAAATCCAAACATCGTATCATTTCCCTTCTTAGCACTGCAACCCTTTTGAGTTCATCGAAATCAGATTCAAAATCAGGATCAATTAAATTAACCGCGTAATATAATCCTAATTATCTTGATAAGGATCAGAGCTAAAATCATGATAATCAAATTTGTAATTGTGTTCAAAATGATCTACTTGCATCAAAATCATTTTTTGTTCACTCACTTAATGGCTAGAAAAAAGCAATTAAGATTAGAATTGAAAATCAATTCGAAATCAGGATGAAAAAGTTTGAACGATTGCGGATAAGGCATAGGATTCAAATGACAAAACGATCAAGACGAAATTAAGATTCAGTTATAGTCCTGCAAAACAATGTTTCATTAATTTTTGAACTGTGATACTGAATATTTCAAAAGTTTGAACTGTGATACTGATCCAATTACAGGTTGATCCTGTCGAAAACGCTCGTCTTGATTATCAAACCCCGATCATTCTAGTCTTAGTCATCCTGATCTTTTCAGGGTTTACTCTCGAGATGATTAAAATCATTTTGTTTGTACTTTCAGAGTTTAGAATTAAGATTAAAAGTGAACAGCTCGCGGTGTTTAGGATCAAAAGACAAGACCAAATCAGAATCAGGATGAACAGATTCATACGGACAGTTCAGCATCAAAGTCAGACTATGATGACTACGAATGAAGCATTGGATTCAAATTGACATTAATCGCATAGCAAACAAACTACTGAACATCATTTAAATAAATTTTCCTTATGCAGAACAATAATATTTCATTCATTTGAACTATGATACTGAATGTCTCATTAATCTGAACTGTGATATTGATTATTTCTTTAACTTGAACTATGATACTGAATATTTCATTAATTTGAACTGTGATACTGATTCCAATTTGGGTTAATCCTGTCGAAAACGCGCGCCTTGATTATCAAACACTGATCACTATTCTTAGTCATCCTGCTCATTCAATCTCGAGGTTTGTTTGTTTGTACACTCAGATAGAGTTTAGAATTAAGATTAAAATTGAACAGCTCTCGGTGTTTAGGATCGGAAAACAAGACCAAGGATGAACAGATTCGAATGGACAGGTTAGGAATACTTAAGGTCAGCATCAAAACTCAGATTATAGTGACTACGAATAAGGCATCGGATTTAAATTGACATTAACGACAAATGACATCATTTAAATATAATTCCATCGTATTATTACCCTGATTAAGATTTTCCTTATGCAGAACAATATGTCATTATTTAATTTGAACTGTGATACTGAATGTTTCGTTAATTTGAACTGCGATACTGATTATTTCATTAAACTGAACTATGATACTGAATGATTTGTTAATTTTAACTGTGATACTGATTATTTCCTTAATTAGAACTGTGATATTGATTATTTTATTAAATTGAACTGCGATACTGAATACCTCGTTAATTATAACTGTGATACTGATTCTAATTCCGATTCTACGGGGGTTATCCTGTCGAAAACACCTATCATTCCATTATCATTGATGATCATTCCAATCTTGGTCGTCCTGGTCTTCTTAAGATCCGATCTTGTAATCACTCTTCAAATAAAGAAGGCAGGGGCAAAATAAGAAAACAACTTTTCACTTTTTTCAATAATTATTTCCAATAAGAGTTAACATCCCTGCGGATTGTGAATGCTCATAAAATTTAGCGAATTTGCCAAATTTGAACCGCCCCAATGGCGAGGGTCGAATTTGTATTTATCCACTCTTTCTCCGAGTTTGTCAGGGAGGTAGGTACATGAACATGGAAGGTATGTGTCACATACGGCCAACTTTATTTCTGTTTTTCGAAATAATTAATTGACAAGAAATGTCGGGTTGAAAACGCAAACACAAACAAGTTTTCCCTTTTTGTTTTCGTTGAAATAAACAGTAACTTCAGGGCGCATTGTCACTTGCATGCGATGACACGTGTCTTTTCAAATCCTTGGCCAGTTTACACGAGTATTCACAAACGTTACACTTGAGCAGTTCCTCATGCGTCGACATGTGTTTCAGTAAGTTACCTTGAAACTTGGACGCGTATTCGCAAAGGTCGCACCTGAACGGCTTCTCGTCCGAATGCACTCGCATGTGTAATTTTAAATACCTGGCCGATTTGCTTACGTACTCGCAACGGTCACACTTAAAAGGCTTCTCGTCGGTGTGCGTTAACAAGTGTAACCTTAAATTAGACGAGCGATTGCCTTCGTAACTGCAAAGATTACATTTGTAGTGCCTCTCGCCAGTGTGCGTCAACATGTGCTGTTTCAAACCCGAAGCTTGCGCGCACTTAAAATCGCAAAGCGAGCACTTGAACGGTTTCTCACCGTTATGCGTTGACATGTGGCGTTTCAGGTTTTCTAAACGAAGACATCTGAAGTCGCAAAAATCACAACCGAACGGCCTCTCGCGGGTGTGCGTTAGCTTGTGTCTCGTCAAATTTGAAGATAAATTGAATTTCTTGGGACACAGGTCGCAAGTGAACGGTTTCTCGTCGGAATGCGTGGCCATGTGGACCTTCAATTGTGATTCCGTGTAGAATTTATAACCGCAGCGATCGCAAACGAACTGCTTTCCGTCGGTGTGTATTAACATGTGATTTTTTAAGCTTCCGGCGAATCGGCACTTGTAACCGCAAGTCTCGCAGCTGTAGGGCTTCTCGTCGGAATGTACCTTGACGTGCTGTCTCATGGAACATCTTCGTTCGCATTTATAATCGCAAAGTTCACAAATGAACAGGTTCACACCATCAACGCATTTGTCTACGTATTTGAGCCATTCTAAACCAGAATCAGGTACGCCATATGCAAGTGTTCTTACGTCCGGAATTGTATGGTCAGTGCATCTAAAATAAAACTTACTTTAGTATTTCTTGTTCTGCAACTAACAAAAAAATTAAAAGACTATAAACTAAATAGAGGTCCAAATTAACGTAAATGTTAACGAACAATCTGCTGTAATTAAAACCGATTTGCACAAAATGTTTGTAAATGTTAACGTAAATTAAAATGACTACTAACTCTTGCCAAGACATTTGTACTTGGATTGGATTTGGATTGCATTTGGATTGGTCTTAGTTTTACTGTAAAATTAAATTTAAAAGGGTAAAGTAGATTTTCTTTAAATAATGGCAATGTTTGCTTGCAGTTAAATGCATATTCTGTAATAAGCAATGGCGTAAGTACAGAGGAGTTACCGTCGGGGCGCCTGGGCCCAGCACACGCCAGGTTTCATAACGAACCTGTCAAAACCTGATCACCTGTAGTCGTTTACTGCAATTATAATACAGAGAGACATTTTATCATCTGGTTCCAACATACATCAAGTTTAATAACCAAGTGCTTATTTAGAAACGTTTATGTATGTGTTTTGTTTCTCAAAGTAAAGATTTCTGAAGACAAAACTGTCAAAATCTGCTCATTTTGCAGCTGTTCCTTGTAAATAAAATAAAGGCAGACATTTTGTGCGTATCGTTACGTAAGGACGTATTCTGTAATGTGCAGAGATGTAAGTAGAGGGGAGCAGTGGAAGAAGTTAGCGTCCGGGCACCTGGGCCCAGCACACGTCAAATTTGGTATCGAATTCAATCAATTTCTTTTTTGACGCCATACAAGCCCCAAGGTCTCTATGAGCTCATCGGGGAGACGTTAATTATATGAATGAGCATCTGACGTAGGTCAGACAACAAAAGGTAAACAAAAATACTACTTTTCCTTTTGCACTATAAACTCAATTAGGCTTGTTCGTTTGTTCTGCACATTCTGCACTTCTTTAGTCTACTTTTCTCACTCCTTTATATAAAATATTATATATTATATACACTTTCTCAGGAGCGGTTGGTGCGAAAAGTGCAGGACAAACGAACACACTTAGTGAGTGAGAGTGAGAGACCAAAGATAGAAAGATGGGTGCTGACGTAATAATTTTCTGGGGCTCCGTCCGTTTTGTTAATAAATCTAAGCCGTTGACGTAGTAAAAAATCCTTTAAAGAGATTAGCTTCGAGAAAATAGGTTTAGAAATGGCGACCTCTGACGAACGAACTTCGAATTATCACCAGCATTCACAGAATCAAAAATAGATGGCACCATTAGAGTCCCGATTTCAACGAGTAAAGAATAAACGGGAGGGAGTCATACTAACAATAGTTTCTTGTCCAAAGTGACCACTAAATATGGCATAGTCGCACACATAGGAATAAGCATTTATTTTTTTTCTTAAAACACAGAAATAAAAATACTAGTCGATTACAATTCAATTTATATTAAAACGTCAGGGAGAATTCTCACCTGAATGTGACGACACGTGTCTTTTTAAATTCTCGGTCCGTTTATACATGTGCATTCACAAACATTATGTACACTTGAGGAGTTTCTCGTGCGTTGTCATATGTTTCTTTAGATTACCCGAAGACCTAGACGCATATTTGCAAAGGTCACACTTGAACGGCTTCTCGTCCGAATGCACTCGCATGTGTGATTTTAAATACCTGTCCGATTTGCTTGCGTACTCACAGCGGTCGCACTTAAACGGCTTCTCGTTGGTGTGCGTTAGTAAGTGCGACCTCAAATTCGCGGCCCGATTGCATTCGTAACTGCAAAGGCGACATTTGAAGCGCCTTTCGTCGGCGTGCGTGATCATGTGCCGCTTCAAGTACACAGCTTGCGCGCATTTGAAATCGCAAAGGGCGCATTTAATCGTTTTCTCGCTGTTATGTATTATCACGTGTTGCTTAAGTTCCGCCAGGCGTCGGCATTTATATTCGCAAAATTCACAACCGAACGGCTTCTCGTGGGTGTGCGTTAACATGTGCTTCTTCAAGTTTCCCGACTGTTGAAATTTCTGCTCGCACAAGTTACAACTGAACGGTCTCTCGCCGGTGTGTTTTCGCATGTGCTGCTTCAAAGACGAGGTCGTGCGGCATTTGTAAGCGCAACGATCGCAAACGAAGTGCTTCTCGCCGGTGTGCGTCAACATGTGCTGCTTCAAGTTTCCGGCGAATCGAGATTTGTGGCTGCAGATCTCACAGACGAAAGGTTTCTCGTCGGAATGGGTCTTCACGTGCTGCCTCATGTGTTTGTCTAGTTTGCATTTGTAACCGCAAATGTCGCAAGCGAACAGCTTCACACCATTAGGTGACTGTACGAGTATGTATTTGGGTACATATTCAAGATATTTAAGGTCAGGTGCTTGTGGCGCCAAGTCCGAAATCGTACATTTAGAAATCCCAGGGCATCTGAAATATTAAAAATGTTATTACTCCACCTTTTCACATATTAGCCTTATATGAAAGATCTTTTCGGTATAATGTTGCTAAAATATTTAATATGTTGCCTGAAGAGCTTAAGTGTTTGAATAAGTTTCGCTTAAAAAAATGTAAACCTCAATTTTATGTCATCGTCAACAGAATTTTTCTTCTTTATTAAATTATATTTAATTGTCTTAATATTTTGCATCTTAAACTTTTTCTTTAACTTTAAGTTTCAATATGTTTTAGAGGTTAAGCCGAAATCATGAAACTTCGCCTCAAAATCCTTAGCTTAGTATTTTTTGTTATACAATTTTTATTTTTGTATTATTAATGGGAATTAATAAAGTCAATTATTATTATTGCTAAATAAGTGAACTAAACACTACCAGTCTGTCCCTCCCACAATTGATTCTATGGCTTCAAAGAAATAGTCTCGTCTATTATCGAAATTATAAGAGAAGAGCAGTGTTGCCAGTCCACTCTAAGCCAATTACCCTTTTCAAATTTAAAGAAACCCGCTCTTACCCACATCTGCCCACATTGAGTAATGAAATTGAAATGAATGAATGAAATGGTACAAAATTTTTTTTTTTTAAATACCTATTATTATTGGACTTACCTTACACACGTGGACGTTGTACGACAGATTTTTCAAGTTAAAATCATCTTATGTGGGACTGTGGGCGGCAACCGGCAACAGTGCTGCCAACCGACCAAGCGAAGCATTTCGGTGAAATGCATAGTTGTGAAAAATTCCGATAGATGTCCCTGAATTGCGGTTGAGCTAGTTTAAATCACATATTTAAAATCACTGATTTTATTCAGGCGATTTTTATTTTTGAAAATAATTTTTTTTTAATTGTCATGAAATAAACGAAACTGGGTCCAAATTTATAAAATCAAGACATTTGACAGTTATTGTGCAATTCTTGACGCTAAATAAAACAAAAGACGATCGAGAAATAAAAAAAAATTATAAAATTAAAAAATTCTTGTAATTTTATAGAAAGTAGAAAGTATTGTTTATTTAATGAGAATTTTTTAATTTTTATTTTTTTTGTCATTTTGTTTAATGAGATTTCTTTTATTTTTATCATTTTTTTCCAATTTTATTCAATGAAATTTTTTTATTTGAATTTTTTAAAATTTTATAATAATACATAATAATAATTTTATAAATTTCTCGATCGTCTTTTGTTTTACTTTACGTCAAAAACTGCACAAATGCCAAATCTTAATTTTAATAAGTTTTGTTTATTTACTAAAAAATTATAAAAATTACAAAAAATCAAAAAAATTAAAAAAAATTACAAAAGTTAATTTTTTTAATTAGTTAACAAAACTATCTAAAATTAAGATTTGACATTTGTGCAATTTTTGACGTAAAATAAAACAAAAGACGATCAACAAATTTATAAAATAAAAAAAAAATAAATACAAAAAAATCTCATTGAATAAAACGGGAAAAAATTATGAAAATAAAAGAAATTTCATGAAATAAAATTACAAAAAAATAAAAATTAAAAAATTCTCATTAAATAAACAATACTTTCTATAAAATTACAAAAAATTATAAAAATTACAAAATAACGTAAAAATTTAAAAAAATAAAAATAAATTTTTTTTAATTAAATAAACAAGTTTCTGAAATTAAGATTTGACATTTGTGCAATTCTTGACGTAATATAAAACAAAAGACGATCAACAAATTTATAAAATTTAAAAAAATAAGTATAAAAAAATCTCATTGAATAAAATTGGAAAAAAAATGATAAAAATAAAAGAAATTTCATTAAATAAAATTACAAAAAAATTAAAATTAAAAAATTCTCATTAAATAAACAATACTTTCTACTTGTAAATGTTGGCTGCGAGTCGTCAGGATCGCAATGGGGCCCCCGAGCATATTCTCTATAGCTATTTCGGCCCTAATTGGGGCCTCATCAGCAGAACAGTAGCTCGAGAACTCCACTGCAACCCCAACGACCAACAGGATATACGCACGCTTAGCGCGTGAATGCAAACATGTGATATAATCGCGCCGCAGCACAATTATTTTCCGACTTATAATTCGTGTCGTGAAAGCAGCTAGCAACAATGCCTGTTGGTCGTTGGGGTTGCAGTGGAGTTCTCGAGCTACTGTTCTGCTGATGAGGCCCCAATTAGGGCCGAAATAGCTATACAGAATATGCTCGGGGGCCCCATTGCGATCCTGACGACTCGCAGCCAACATTTACATGTTTGCGTTGACACGTTTTATCCGCTTCGACTGCCATCTCGTGCGTGTTAGCTTTTGAGGCGACGGCATTGTTGCTAGCTGCTTTCACGACACGAATTATAAGTCGGAAAATAATTGTGCTGCAGCGCGATTATTTCACAATACTTTCTACTTTCTATAAAATTACAAAAAAATATAAAAATTACAAAAAATCATAAAAATTTGAAATTATAAATATTAATTTTTTATATTAAATAAAAAAAACTTTCTGAAATTAAGAATTACAGAAAATTACAGAAAATCGTAAAAATTAAAAAAAAATTATAAAAATTAATTTTTTTAAATTAAATAAACAAAACTTTCTGAAATTAAGATTTGACATTTGTGCAATTCTTGACGTAAAATAAAACAAAAGACGATCGACAAATTTATAAAATTTAAAAAAATAAGTATAAAAAAATCTCATTGAATAAAATTGGAAAAAAATGATAAAAATAAAAGAAATCTCATTAAATAAAATTACAAAAAAAATTAAAAAATTCTCATTAAATAAACAATTCTCATTAAATAAACAATACTTTCTATAAAATTACAAAAAATTATAAAAATTACAAAAAATCATAAAAATTTTAAAAAATTATAAAAATTAATTTTTTTTTAAATTAAATAAACAAAACTCTGAAATTAAGATTTGACATTTGTGCAATTTTTGACGTAAAATAAAACAAAAGACGATCGACAAATTTATAAAATTTAAAAAAATAAATATAAAAAAATCTCGTTGAATAAAATTGGAAAAAAATGATAAAAATAAAAGAAATCTCATTAAATAAAATTACAAAAAAATTAAAATTAAAGAGCTCATTAAATAAACAATACTTTCTACTTTCTATAAAATTACAGAAAATTATAAAAATTACAGAAAGTCGTAAAAATTAAAAAAAATTATAAAAATTAATTTTTTTAAATTAAATAAACAAAACTTTCTGAAATTAAGATTTGACATTTGTGCAATTCTTGACGTAAAATAAAACAAAAGACGATCGACAAATTTATAAAATTTAAAAAAATAAATACATATAAAAAAATCTCGTTGAATAAAATTGGAAAAAAATGATGAAAATAAAAGAAATCATTAAATAAAATTACAAAAAAATTAAAATTAAAGAGCTCATTAAATAAACAATACTTTCTACTTTCTATAAAATCACAAAAAATTATAAAAATTAAAATATTCTCATTAAATAAACAAAACTTTCTAAAATTAAGATTTGAACTTTAGGCAATTTTGGCGTAAAATAAAACAAAAGACGATCGACGAATTTATAAAATTAAAAAAATCTCATTGAATAAAATCAGAAAAAAAATTAAAAAATTCTCATTGAATAAAATCAGAAAAAAATTACAAAAATAAAAAAATTCTCATCAAATAAACAAAACTTTCTAAAATTAAGATTTGACAATTGTGCATTTTTTGATGAAAAGCAAAACAAGAGACGATCGAGAAATAAAGAAAATTTATAAAATTACGAAGAACGAAAATTAGAAAATTCTCATTAAATAAACAAAACTTTCTAAAATTAAGATATGACATTGCAGTGCAATTTTTGACGTAAAATAAAACAAAAGACGATCTAGAAATAAAGAAAATTGACAGAATTACAAAAAAATAAAAATTAAAAAAAAGGTCGAGTTCAAAATCGGTAGATCTACCAAATTATCGGTAGAGTTGGCAGCACTGATCGACAATGTGGATTTGGCTGTTAGTTAGCTACTTTAGTTTTTGTCGGCTTCCGGCTTTAGTGATTTCTTTGTCGCCAATAGTAAAGCTCAGACATCACTAACAAGTCGTCAATCAAAAATTTAAAAATTAATCTGTTTTTTTTTAAAGCTAAGACATGCCATCCAGATCTCATGGCAAGAGTTGATAAAAAATTTAAAAAATCACTCAGTATAAGCTTTGTTCGTACAGCGGCTTCTGACTAGTCCGAAACTGTAAGAAGCATGCGCCGATTCTAAGTTTCACATTTAATGCAGCTCTTGAAAGCGGTGATTAATTAGACGGGCGAATATACTTGACAGTTTCAAACTAGCCAAAAATGCTGTACGAACAGACCTATAATCTATCCTGTTTAATCGTCACTACTACTATCGTATTGAAGTCAAGTAAGTAAGGCCCGGTTTTTCGATCACAGTTTAACTTTATTCCCATTGGTCCTATAGGAATAAACTGAAGACTAAAGTTAAACTGTGATCGAAAAACCGGGCCTAAGAGTTCTATATTGTCAGAAAAATTCCTAGTAGGCAGTCAATGCTTTAATGGTTTGATGTTTAAAGCTTTTGTTCGACAACAACAACAGTTTGCGCTCGAGGTAAAGTGCATAAAATGTAGACTCTTTGGTTGTAACATATTTATACTTCATACATTTAAAAGAAGTTTCAAGTATGTATATGAAAGCGACAAGAAGAATTCTCATACATGTGACGACACGTGTCTTTTCAAATCCTTGACCAATTTACATTTGTATTCACAAATATTACACTTGAGCAGTTCCTCGTGTGTTGACATGTGTTTGGTTAAATTGCCTTGAAACTTAGAAGCATAATTGCAAAAATCGCACTTGAACGGCTTTTCATCCGAATGCACTCGCATGTGCAATTTTAAATATCTGGCCGACTTGCTCACGTATTCACAATGTTCGCACTTAAATGATCTCTCATCGGTGTGCGTTAAGAAGTGCGACCTTAAATTTCCCGTCTGACTGCATTCGTAACTGCAAAGATGGCATTTGAAGCGTTTTTCGCCGGTATGCGTTAACATGTGCTTTTTCAGATAGGTGGGTTGTGCGCACTTAAAGTCGCAAAGGGCACATTTGATCGACTTTTCACCCTTATGTTTGAACATGTGACGCCTCAGATATTCCAAACGTTGGCATCTGTAATCGCAAAATTCGCACATGAACCGCTTCTCGCCAGTGTGTGCCAACTTGTGCCTTCTCAAATTTGAAGATAGACTGAATTTTTTAGGACACAGATCGCAACTGAACGCCTTCTCGTCGGAATGTGAGGCCATGTGATTCTTCAAAGACACTTTCGTGTAGAATTTATGACCGCAACGATCGCAAACGAATTTCTTTCCGTCGGTGTGTTTTAACATGTGATTTTTTAAGAGTCCGGCATATCGGGATTTGTAATCGCAAACCTCACAGCTGTAGGGCTTCTCGTCGGAATGTGTCTTGATGTGCTGGTTAATGTGACATTTTCGTTTGCATTTATAATCGCAAAGATCGCATATGAACATCTTCACACCATCAACGCATTTGATTATGTATACAAGAGATTCAGGATCAGAATCAGGTACACTCTCTTCAAGTGTGCTCGCGTCTGGAATTGTATGTTCAGAAATTCCAGTGCACCTAAAACAAAACTGATTTTAGTAATTATTATTCCGCACTAATAAAGAATTAAGGAAGTTTAATCTAAGTATAAGTAAGTATTAACGTGAATGTTACCTCAAATTACAATAAACACCGACTGATTTCTTTATCAACTCTTGTCAAAAAATTGGTATCTTTTAGCTCTACTGTAAAATAGCTTTCAATGCTATTCAATTAAGCTAAGACACGTCATCAAGATTTCTTGGCAAAGTTGACAAAAATTAATTTAAAAAAAAACCGCGCGGTATAAGGAAAGCAGTTCCCTAGGCAGTGTACTGCCTGCAGTGGCTGCGACCTACTTACCGATGTTCGGTATTCACTTACAAACTGCTACGAACTGATATGAACTCGAACGCCAACCGACGCATGTTCTAGTTTGATGACTATTTTATTTATCCATTCTTGAAAATTAATTCAAAAAGCCGTTACTAAAGGTACAATCATTTATTTTTTAATTTCGATTACAATTCAAAGACATTCAAGTACTTATATCAAAACATCAATCAGGAAGTATTCTCACCTGAATGCGTCGACACGTGTTTTTTAAAATCCTTGGCCAATTTACATGTGTACTCACAAACATCACACTTGAGCAGTTTCTTGTGCGTCAACATAACATGTTTCTGTAAATTACTTTGAAACTTAGACGCATATTTGCAAAGGTTACACCGAAACGGTTTCTCGTTCGAATGCACTCGCATATGATACTGTAAATACCTGGCTGTTTTGCCCACATATTCGCAACGTTCGCACTTAAACGGCTTCTCGTCGGTGTGCGTTAGTAAGTGTGAACTTAAGCCTCCGGCCTGATTGCATTCGTAACTGCAGAGGTGACACTTGAAGCGTCTCTCGTCGGTGTGCGTGATCATGTGCTTCTTCAAGTACAGAGGATGCGCGCATTTAAAATCGCAAAGGGTACACTTAATCGTTTTCTCCCTGTTATGTATTCTCATGTGGGGCTTGAGTTCTCCCGGACATCGGCACTTATAATCGCAAAATTCACAACCGAACGGCTTCTCGCGGCTGTGTATTAACATGTGCCTCCTCAAATTTACAGGCCGTTTAAATTTTTTATCACACAGATTACAACCGAACGATTTCTCACCGGTGTGTTTTAGCATGTGTTGTTTCAAGGTCCCGGCCGTGCGGCATTTGTAGGCGCAACGATCGCAAACGAACGGCTTCTCGTCGGTGTGTGTTAACATGTGTATCTTCAAATTCGTGGCGGTTCGAGATCTGTGACCGCAGGTCTCACAGGCGAAAGGTTTCACGTCGGAATGGGTCCTGAAGTGCTGCTTCATGCGTTGGACTTGTAGGCATTTATAATCGCAAAGGTCGCAGGTGAATTGCTTCACGCCATTAGGTGACTGTATGAGTACGTATTTGGGTACGTATTGAAGAGGTTTAAAATCAGAACCACTTGCACCAGGCTCTTGTGGCACCAAGTCCGAAATGGCAGAGCTTCTGAAATAAAACTGGCTTTAATATTTCTTAATCTATCATTAAATCACTAATGATAATCTAAAGTATTGAGAAGACTACCAATGAATGTGCAGCTGAAAATCAGTCGAGCGAAACATAAACATAAGAATGACTCTTTTTCAATTATGTAACGTATGACTCACTCGCGTTGCAAAAGCTGCACCTGCACGGCAAGGCGTGTGATTCATTCAATGTGCCGTGTGCACATCCTAAGATAAATGTCAAGGCAACAATTGACGTCATACCCCGGGAACAAAACCCCTATAAATACGCGACAAGCCGAACGTTAGCGATATAATTAGAATACCATCTAGTCAGAGTGTCATGCAGTCTGTTTGTCTGTAAGTGCCCAAAATAAGATGTAAGTATTTTTAGTTAATTGTTAATAAATGTTTTGTTATACTGAGCTACGACCCTTATTTCATGTTACTTAAATTATCACCGTAACAGTACATTAAAAAAAACAAGTTTAGAAAGCGAGCGCATCGTTTTGTAATTCAATTATAGGAAAATTCTGTTTTGGTACGTGGCAGTTGGTGACATTGGTTGGCGCTTAAAATAATTTCAAACAAGCGTCAATTTGGAGGTTATGTTTATTTGAGATGTCAAGGAATACAGCTAATGTCAAACAAAAGACAATTTATTTTTATAATAATAATAATACAAAAGAAAAGGATTTAAAAAAGTAAATAAATAGAATTAATAGAGGGAAAGGAAATTATTTTCTAACGCAGGCGAACGCAAGGCGAAGTTCAGATGTGGGATGTGCCCGTCTGCTTTCCAACTTAATCTTGACAAACAAAAATAAAATAAAACTAAAGAGAATTACAATAACATCAAGAAAACAAGGATACTAAAAAAACTAAGCTAATCTACTAATACAAATAAAACTAATACTAATAATTGATATTCCTATATATATTAGGTACAATAGTGCATTACTAGGGGGGGAAGGAAAATAAATAAACAAGAAAAGTTAGCAACCAAATTGATAAGCAAACAAAATGTAGATTACCCCAATTTTCGTTTTCGAGATTTAGTGAAATCAGGATTAATCAAAAACGTTCTCGGATAGATGTTGTTACCCCAAGCTCAGAGATTGTCGGGGTGGGGTGGCGGCTGCGACCGACTTAGATGTTAACTTCTCCTTCGACATTCGCCTTACAAACTGGGGAAACGCAGACAATCCGGTTCGAAAGAGCTGGCATGAATCCGAAACACAATCCGACACATAAGTACTCTATCACTCACATAGAACCCATATGCACCATCAGGGGATTCGAACCCACACCTAATAGTTGCCCAAGCGTCAAGCGCGTTGCCAGCGGACTCGACCAACTCGGCTAACAACTATCTAAAGATCCACATAGAAATTATGACAGATTAATATTGTTAATAATTAATATTGTTTTTTGGTTGGCTTTTTAGCTCATTAGGTATACTTGTTACGGGTGAAAAATTCATTTAAATCATTTTTGGTATTGCCAGTCACCCTGTACTTTGTTATAGTTGAAAAATTCATTTAAGTTATTCCATAATAATTTGCAGACGGGAAGTCAAACTTCAACGGCCTACATGCCGGCCGCCATATTTCACAATATTTCATCAGAAAAGACCATACGCTGTTATTTAGACCTACTGTATATCTCCATTTCATTCTGTCGCCCGGCGAAAACTGATTTCATTTGTAACGACTTTCGTCGCAGCGACAGAGGAAGAGTACGTCGTGCTCGTCTCGCGGTCATTCTTTCAACAACGCAAGAGCCGTGCGTTTCGTTTATTTGTGTCTTTAATCTTTGTATTTCTTTCATGGAATTTGTGATTGAAACCTGAAACGGATTTTCTCCGAGATTTGCTAAAGCACGCCGAGTGACTTACAAGCTCGTTAAACTGCTTTCCGAAGGCCTGCCTTTGTGAAAAGGAACAGGCATGTTTTGTTGGCCATTTTGTGCAATTGATCCCCGTGAGTAACGTATGTCGCTCTCTTCCATTAGGCTTCAAGTTCTAGGTTTTAATGGTAGTTTTTACCTTGGGTGAGAAAATCGTCATTCCTTGGGTGGAGAGAAAAGGTCGGAATTGGAGTTTGAACCGCATATACACTTCGTTGTGAAAGTGGATTCGATCAACCTTCAGAAGCGACGCCGTTTGATGACGTAACATCTACGTCGAAATACGTCTGACTTACCGTCGTTGGAGGGCGTACCCTCACTGTTGACAGCTGATTGTTATTACGCCGAATGCTGATTACAAGGTCGGAATTACTATAATTATTTTTTTTTATTACCCTTTGGGTTGATTCACCTTCCGCGGCGTTGTAATTTTTATTCACATTTAGTTGTTGATCAAGTAAATTTTTTATTCACTCTAAACGTTAACCGTAAACGAAGAACAGATCTGTTAGTCGGAAAAATTCCTTATTTACTTGCATGTTCGTTTCACTGGACCCCGTCAGGGTCATATTTAACTTTGTAAATAGAACACTTGTTTATTATTTTTGCCAAATCTTTGAACATTTTAAATAGAAACAAGTGTGCTCAGCTGGTGCTTTTTATTTTATTAACTTTGCCCACCTTTTGCTTTGGAGTTACGTCGAACCTTCCTTCTCAAAGAGCTTAGCCGAGCGGTGCTGGAGAAACGTCAGTCCCTCGCACAATTTGCTGGCCTCCAGGTAGGTAGCAACTTGCATGGGAAATTCAACGGGCCGCTTGTGCCTACGTGACTTTTGGCATGTTTCAACATGAGGTGATTTTGTTTCGCTGCAACTCTTGTCTTTTGCCCGGTTACAACTAAGTCCATCTCGTAACCAACCCCGCCCTGGTCTATTTAGCCTGCGCGTGTTTTTTCTTCGACGGGCCACTTTTGCCGCTTAAGTCTCAGCGTACACACGTAGTGTCAGTAAAGTGCCCACGGTTTTGTGCTTTGATTTTATTGAATCCTTTGATCGAAGCCTGAAACGGAATTTATTTACTCCGAGATCTGCTTTGGTGCACGTTAAGCAATACAAGCTTTCTTATAAGCTTTTCGAAGTAAGTAGTAGTAATAAGCGAATTGTCTGACGCCGTTTTGGACGCTAATGACCTTTCTTAACTTCGTATGGAAAAGGTGTTTTTCTGGCGCCGACATACACCTCTATGTAATCTGGTGGTAGATTGATTTTGGTTCTCTTAACCATTCTCTCGATCGCAGAGTGCATCGAGTCCACCTCCACTTGGATGTGCCCTTTTCAAGATATTTTTGTAATATCGTGATATTATGAATATAAGATAGCTGTACTTAACAAAGCGTTCGCAAGAATAGTGGTACGGTTCTGTCCCGTACATCCGTCACTATAAAAAAATTATTATTTTTTTTTACTTTCCTTCAACTTCGATATTAGGCCCATCGTGGTATTAGGACGGAATAACTGTTCATCGAATATCCTTTAATGTTCCTCCATATGTACGTCACACCTACGTCACGTTATTCTAAGAATAATGCTTATCCGACGACTGTAAAATCGGGCCTTTCTGTCGTTTCTACGAAATGGACCATAACAGAAGTAAATTCGTTTGCTGTGAGGTTTCCCTCTGCCTCATTCCATAAAAAGCAGTAAGCTTCTTTTGTTTGAAGATTGTAGATAGTAAAGTTGTGTACTATAAGCTTTGTCTTGTAGTACATTGCAGACACATTCGTTTTTAGGCTAAGGAGGACTGATTGAAGATCAACAGTAAATACAACTGCACCATGAGAAGGTTTATCTTTTCCTTTTTGTTGTCGTGCTTCTTCTTTCATAATTTGGTGGAGTTGATATTCGTCCGATATATCCGTTAATGTACGATAAGCGACGCGAATGTCGCATTCATCTTTCTTAGGTCTAAAGAGAGATAAATTCAATTCTTCGAAAGTTGAATAAAAAGTGGCATCTTCATAGAAATCATATTACAAATTGTTACGTTTAGAAATTCGGTTACGGACAAGCGGCAACAAAGCATCGTTTGTCCGCGTCTCGTGTCGCTTGGCAACCCCGCTCTTTCTCGCTTGCTACGATTTTCATTTGTTGAGAGGCATCGTGTGATCGTAACCTTTACAGCTATTGGATACTGCTTATGGCATACGTGCATCTTCGGCGTCTTCCGTTTAGCTTTCGCGCCCTCGATTCATTTCTCGTCCGAACGTGGTGCCGTGTTGTGTGCCTATCGCTAAGAAAATTACCGATGCCCTTGCTTAAAAATTAAGGAGAGCTTATCTAGGGCTTTGCCGGAATTTCCTAGTGCTGCACCGAACGAGTTTTGGGATATTTTAAACCCCATACGAAGCTTGGGAAACTACAAAACCCAGGTAAAAATAAGCGAATTGTCTGACGCCATTTTGGACGCTAACGACCTTTCTTTCTTTCCATTCAGGCTTCTAGTTCAGTTTTACTTCTAGTCTTAGTTCCCGTTTTATGTTACCGTTTTGAATTTGACTCAAGCCGAGTCGACTCTCTTTCGCTTCCGTTTTCTTTTACGTTACTTCTACTTCTAGTTTCAGTACGAATTCTTCTTCTGCGAGCGTTTTGCGCTATTTTAAGCCTTGGAGGGACTTGGTTTAGGCATTTTACGGACTCCGAACGAAACGAGACAACCAACAGGTGGCGTGGTGGCTGCCAACTTCACATCGTTACACGAGTTGACAGTTGATCTCAACTGTGCTTTGACAGTAAATTCGTGAGTTATTTATTGGTTTTATTTTTAAATTCAAATCGTCGTCCGGTTTATGCATGCCCCTTTTCGGAGAGCGAATTTCGGCTAAATGCAGTGTTGCATTGACAGATTTAAATCATAGTGTAAGTCAAACTAATAACCTTAGATTTATCGCAACCTGCGGCTTTGATTAAACTGTGTCTTGAACAACCACATGTTTAACTTTGTGTAATTTATTGCCTGCGTTTACTCGATATTTATTAATCAATAAAGTAACCAACCCCGCCCTGGTCTATTTAGCCTGCGCATGTTTTTTCTTCGACAAGCTTTCTTATAAGCTTTTCTAAGCCTGTTGTGCGAGCAAAGGACAGGTAGGGTTCTATTGGCAACTTTGTGTTGCTTTACTATTTAGGTTTTTAGTCGTACCCTTTTCTAACTACTACTTTCTTTGCAACGTCCTTTGAGACCGACCCTTGAGTGGAAAAGCCGTAAGCGGAGCCTTAGCTTCTAAAAGTCAAAACATCGCTGTCCACCCCTTTCTCCCGTTGGAGTTGGACTCGACCGTAGACGATACAAGTCAACAGGACGATACAAGTCAACAGGAGAGACAGTGACGTGAGACAGCTCCTCCGCCGGATTGTATCTCGGACAGTGAGCTGAGTGTCAGAGTGGATTTAATTACAAGGTCGGATTTGTTCTACTTTCTTTTAATTTATTAATGTAGCATTAAACTCTGCGTTGCGCTAATTTTATTTTAAGCGAATAATTTTGAATAGTCGCATTTTACACTTTTGTAAACGAAAGGCAGATCTGTTTCTCGGTTAACGATTTAATTAATCGAAATATCGTTTACTTTTTTTTTTTCTTAAATTCATTGAGACCCCGTCTGGGTTGTACGTTTTATTTTTATGTGTTAATTTTGTGGCCACACCAAATAAAAACAAGTGTGCTCAGCAGGTGTTTTTATTTTATATTCTCGCTTTGCTTCGGGGTTGCGTATGACCCATACCCATCTCCACGAATTAGCCGGCTGTGTTGGAGACCTTAAATTGCCCTCCTACAATTTGCTGTCCTTCAGGTAGGTAGCATACTGTACTGGTGTGATACAACTAAAACGAGGGTACAAGTCCAACTTCCCCCAACTGTAGTGGAAACACAAGCAGCAGTAAGAAGAAAACATCCCTCGTTCTAAATTTGAACCAACACCGATAGGAGATATTTCAAGGTTCAAACACCATTATTCCACCAAAGCGCAATTACATGGGACGCCAGAGAAGAGATCGCAGCATTCCAACATAGATTTGGGACTACAAGATATCACAACTAGAACTGCAAGTAAAAGAATACTTCATAAATGGCGCCCAACGTGGACCCCAATAGCAAAACCACGATACCAATATAATTGGCGCCCAACGTGGGGTGACAGTAAACAAATCTATCCCAGCCACCCCCACAAAACTTCCAGGGACATGAGAGTCACCGGACTCTTCCTTTCACAACAGATTCTGTGAATGTTGACATAAAACAAATCGTCTACCTTCCACTTAGAGTTAGTACAGTCTTTCTTGTTTAATCATCAAAGGCTATTACTGTCGAAATGAAGTTAAAGTAGAGTTCTATACTGTCAGCAGGATTCCTAGGAGGTTTTAATAATGGTGGTTTAATGTTTAAAGGATTTCTAAAGCTTTTCAAGGATCTCAGTTTGTATCACGAAGTGCATAAAATGTAGATTCTTTGATTATAACATATTTATATTTTATATATTTGAAACAATTTACAAGTATATCAAGGTGTCAAGTGGAATTTTCATACATGTGATGACACATGCCTCTTCAAATCCTTGGCCAATTTACATGTGTATTCGCAAACGTTACACTTGAGCAGTTCCTCGTGTGTCGACATGTGTTTCGTCAAGTTACCTTGAAACTTAGACGCATAATTGCAAAAGTCGCACTTAAACGGCTTTTCATCCGAATGCACTCGCATGTGCAGTTTTAAATACCTTGCTGATTTGCTCACGTATTCACAACGTTCGCACTTAAAAGACCTCTCATCGGTATGCGTTAAGAAGTGCGACCTTAAATTTCCAGACGCACCGCATTTATAATTGCAAAGATGGCATTCGAAGCGTCTCTCGCCGGTGTGCGTTATCATGTGCCGTTTTAAATACGTATTGTGTCCGCTTCTATAATCGCAAAGAGTACATTTGAACGGTTTCTTACTGTTGTGTGTCAGCATGTGAGATTTCAGATACCTCGAATCTCGACACTTGAAGTCGCAAAATTCACAAGCGTACGGCTTCTCGCTGTTGTGCGTGGACATGTGCCTTTTCAAATTTCCAGATAAATTAAATCTTTTAGGACACAGGTCGCAACTAAACGGTTTCTCGTCGGAATGCGAGGCCATGTGCGACTTCAAAAACACCTCCGCCTGGAATTTACAACCGCAACGATCGCAAAGGAACCTCTTCTCGTCGTTGTGCTTGTTAAGCATGTGACTTTTAAAAAGTGCGGCATAACGGCACTTGTAATCGCAAACCTCACAGCTGTAGGGCTTCTCGTCGGAATGTATCTTGATGTGCCGCTTCAAGGAACACCTTTGTTTGCTCTTATAATCGCAAAGATCGCAAATGAACAGCTTCCCACCATCAACGCATTTCAGTATGTATATAAGAGACTCAAGGTCGGAATCAGGTACACTAGGTTCAACTGTTCTGCTCACGTCCGGAATCGTATGTTTAGAAATTCCAGTGCACCTGAAATAAAACTTACTTTAGTAATTTTTATTGTGCACAAATAAAAAATTAAGGAAGTTCTTTTGCAATGAAAAGGGGCGCTGAATTATTTGTAAATTAAAACGAGAATTGTTTACACACAAACACAAAGCTGTAAATCTGTTCGAAAAACGTACTTATCTGGAGACCCAGAAAGTTGCAGATGCTTAAGTGCTAATAGGAAAGCTATGTCCATACGCGTCATTTGGAGCCTTATTTATAGGTGCAATGTTCGAAGAAATGTCGCGACGCAGACATCATAAACCAATCTATTCTGACGTTTTAAATTATTTTTCTGAAGTTCTCCATACATTACCGTGTCAAAAATTGCAGACGAACTAGCCATGTGTATAAAGATATCGAATTGCATGATAGGCTGGAGTCTGTTTCCATTTCAGGCAGATAGCGAAGACTTTAAATTTGTCAACTTACACATTTGAATAGTAATTTATAGGACTGTCATTTTGGGACATTCCGATGCGCTAATAGAATTTATCTCTTGATTTTTGGCTGTGGTAGGCGGCGTGTGAACAGAAGACTAGAGTTGCGATTGGCCGGAAAAATGCACGGACCTTGTTAAAAGAGGCGGGTCTTGATTGTTTTCGTGTTAAGTAAAAAGAGGTGTAGGAAGGCAGATAACATTTACGCCTAGACGAAAACGATCGAATTGAATTTTTAGTTTGATAGGCGCTTGTAGTTTTTATTCAAATTTGTATTCTTATATAATTCTGTTGTTTGTTAAATCGTTTATCCCGGTACGGTTTTAAATTTAGTGACAATAAGAGCAATTAAAATAAAACACGGGCGCCGCGCGCCGCGGGTGATTAAGTCAGAGTGTGATAAGTGCGTGAGTGTTCCCCGGAATAACGCGTATAGGCAATTTGCATTTATTTGTATTTTTCCCTCGCACCTTTGGTGGCACAAATTGAGTGAGAATAATTTCAATTGCATTAATTAGTATCTAAAGAGTCAGTAAAGTTCACTATTATATTATGCACTTAGATAACTTTAGTCAAACTATTTTTATTCACTTTACTGCGAGTATTAAACGCATTAGTGATATTCATATTTAAAATCTTTGATTGGTCAGCGTTCACCAAATCCAGATTGTCATTCCCTACATTCAGTGGGGGCTTTCCATACAGTGTACTTTAGAAACCACCACACTCTCTAGGGGAATTCTCTCAAGCAAATTGTAAACCAAACAATTTACAATACCTTCCTGGCCAATTTCTTGACCAAGGTTTTCACACCCTGTATATGCGGGAGGGTCAAACTGTTGTCTTGGCTGTGAGATCTATCGATTAATGAGAAGCAATTACCTCGAGACTGAAAGGCCAAAAACACCCATAGTGTAAGAGCCAAAAAAAACAGTCGATTTGAGATTTGATTTAGCTAGTTTGTCGACGGACGAGCAATATACAGAGAATCCTGACAGGCCAGGCACCGGATAACAGCACCACTCTCAAAATAACATAAAGCTCGGGGCGTCGGAGCGAAAGTAGTACGGCTCACCGCACGCGTCCATTAATTAGGTTAATAAGAGATAGGGAACCCAACACCTCCCAAAAGGGAGTCCGTGAAAAACGGGTGATTACTACTGGTTTACCTGCAGATTGATCGCTGAAGGCGGCAGGAATCACATACTTCGCCCAAGACATCTGACTAATTCATTTATTAACTCCATTAATTAAGTACACTGTCGTCCCACAGAGACACTTTGTGCGTTGGTTTATTGAATCGAACAAGTCCTTGAATACCGGCAGAGTTACCGACGCTGTACTAAGACCCTAACCGTTGAACCTCAATTAATTACTGATAAATCAGGAGTTGAACTCTCCAGTAAAACATCTGTGTAACATTATACCACCAACGGTGTGAATCGGAAGTAAAGAGATCGCGCCGATACCCGCAGTCGAAAACTGCTACGAGAATCACACTGTATTTTCTGAAAATCGCAATTTTTTGATTAATTGTAGTGTTTCTAAAACACCAGGGTTTTTTACGCTCAAGTTCTGAGTTTCCACAGAAGCCCTATAAATTTTTTATTACAATAAATAATTACTTAATTGTTGCGTTTCAATATTAACCTGCCAATTTCCTTGTTATAAAGGATTTATTGTACTGCCGCACCAAACAAAGAACATGGGATCACAACGTACGGCCACTTATATCCGATAATTGTGTCATAATTAGATAATATTGAGATTAACTTCAGCACAGAGTGAATTCCGGAAAACCACAACAATTACAACAGCTGTCGTTTTGGGGCAGTAAGGCGACGAACCGTGCCTCAGGTAAAAGGACCCGACCGGCTTTCCAGTCATAAATCTCAGTTGGGAATTCCATTGACCCATATTTACTATTTAGTTATGTAAATTATTTGTCTGTTTACTTGTTAGGATTAATTAATAACCAGTAATAACGCGACGGCAGTAGAAGTGACCACTTTGGACAAGAAACTACCATTGTATGACACTCTCCTGACATTCTTACCTCGTTGGTTGATTCATGAGTATTATTTCTGAATTTAAGGAAAGTTGGTTTTCCTATTTTAATAAAAGGCAATAACATCGAAATTAAATTGAATTTGGATATTATATTCCGCCTTTAAGTACATACGTATTTTGAACGTTTTATCGAGAGATGGCGCGGGCGCAGCACTAACGTAGCGGTAAGAAGTAATTTTTAAACTTTTGGCGGTAAATTAGAAGTAATTAATTACATGTAGAATAATTCCGTTGAACAAAATGGGTTTAATAACGGAGGTATTCGTTTTTAATTTCATTAAAAAACGATGAATCGAAGTTTTTAATGGATTTTAGATATCCTATCACTTTTTATTTAAACATTTCACTAAGAGATGGCGCTAAAGTTAAAATTATTAAGAAAACCGAACATAAATATAAAAATTGGAGAGGTAGGTAAATAAATTATTATATAATATATAAATCATTTATTTTTATTTATTTTTTTTCTTAAAACGCTGAATTGAAAATAATTTCGATTACAATTCAAGTAAAACATCAGGAAGAATTCTCATCCGAATGTGACGACACGTGTTTTTTTAAATCCTTGGTCGATTTACAAGTGTATTCACAAACGTTACACTTGAGCAGTTCCTCGTGTATTGACCTATGTTTCAGTAAGTTACCTTGAAACTTGGACGCATATTTGCAAAGGTCGCACTTAAACGGCTTCTCATCCGAATGCACTCGCATGTGTAACTTTAAATATCTCGCCGATTTGCTTGCGTACTCACAACGGTCGCACTTAAACGACCTCTCATCGGTGTGCGTTAACAAGTGTAATCTTAAATTTGCGGACCGATTGCCTTCATAACTGCAAAGACTACATTTGTAGCGTCTTTCGCCAGTGTGCGTCAACATGTGTCGTTTCAAATACGCAGCTCGCGCGCATTTATAATCGCAAAGAGTACAGTCGATCAGTTTTCTGCTGTCATGTATTTTCATGTGACTTTTTAGATTTCTTGATTCTCGACATCTGAAGTCGCAAAATTCACAGCCGAACGACTTCTCGGCGTTGTGCGTTAACTTGTGCCTCGACAAACTTCCAAATAAAGTAAAATTCTTATGACACAGATCGCAACTATACGGTTTCTCGTCGGAATGTGTGGTCATGTGCTTCTTCAAAATCGTTTGCGTGTAGAATTTACGACCGCAACGATCGCAAACGACCTGCTTTCCGTCGCCGTCGGAGTGTATTAACATGTGTTTTTTTAAACATCCGGCAAATCGGCATCTGTAACTGCAAATCTCGCAGCCGTAGGGCTTCTCGTCGGAATGTTTCTTCATGTGCTGCTTTATGTGCTTTCTTCGTTTGCATTTATAATCGCAAAGATCGCAAAAGAACAGCTTCACACCATCAACGGATTTGTGTGTGTACTTGGGAGGTTCATAATCACAACCAGGTACACCATGTTCAAGCGTTAGGACGTCCGGAATTGTAAGTTTAGAAATTTCAGTGTACCTGAAATAAAACTGACTTTAGTATTTCTTATTCTGCATTAATAAAAAAATAAATGCCGACTGACTTTTTATCAAACCCTTGCCGTCAAAATAAGAGTCGACAAAACATTTTAAAAACTCGCTATAATATTCACTAAGGCATTACAAAAGCGAACGCCAAAAGTGAACTCGAACGCCAACCGACGCCTTTTGTATTTTGATGATTAATTCAAACTGCCTTTACTATAGGTATTTAAGCATTTATTTTATTTTTTTCTTAAAACAATGAATTAAAAATACTAGCCGATTACAGTTCAAAGACGTTCAATTATGTATATCAAAACATCAGGAAGGATTCTCACCTGAATGTGACGACACATGTCTTTTTAAAGCCTTGGTTAATGCACATGTGTATAGTAACATCAGGGTGCATGTGATGACACGTGTATTTTCAAATCCTTGCCCGATTTGCTTGTGTATTCACAAACGTTACACTTGAGCAGTTTCTCGTGCGTGGTCATATGTTTCTGTAGATTACCTTGAAACTTAGTCGCGTATTTGCAAAGGTCGCACTTATACGGCTTTTCATCCGAATGCACTCGCATGTGCAACTTTAAATGTCTGGCTGTCTTGCTTACGTACTCACAATGTTCGCACTTAAACGGCCTCTCATCGGTGTGCTTCGACAAGTGCAACCTCAAATTCCAGGACTGATTGCACTCGTAACTGCAAAGGTGACATTTGTAGTTCTTTTCGCCGGTGTGCGTCATCATGTGCCGTTTCAAATACGCAGGTTGCGCGCATCTATAATCGCAGAGACCACATTTAATCGATTTTTCACTGTCATGTATTATCAGGTGGTGTTTCAGATCTGCCAGACGTCGGCATCTATAATGGCAACGCTCACAACTGAAGGGCTTCTCGTGTGTGTGCGTTAACGTGTGCCTCTTCAAACTACCGGACCGTTGAAATTTTTGATCGCACAGATTACAACCGAACGGTTTCTCGCCGGTGTGTTTTCGCATGTGCTGCTTCAAGATCGAGGCCGTGCGGCATTTGTAAGCGCAACGGTCGCAGACGAAGTGCTTCTCGTCGGTGTGCGTTAACATGTGCTGCTTCAAACTTCCGGCGAATCGAGTTTTGTGCTTGCAAATCTCACAGACGAAAGGCTTCTCGTCGGAATGGGTCCTCATGTGCTGTTTTATGCTGCTCACCGATTGGCATTTGTAATCGCAAAGATCGCAAACGAACAGCCTCACGCCGTTATTTAACAGTACGTATTTGGGCACATGTTCGGGCGATTTAAAATCAAAGTCACCTGCATCCGGTTTCGAAATCCCAGACCTGAAATAAAATAAGCTTTAACATTTCCTTAAAGTCCATGGATTTCATATAGACTGTCGTTTTACTAAAGTCCACGGATTTAATTATAGTCTATTGTTTTGTTGTTTGTATGTAGCCTATCGTTTTGGTAAAGTCCATAGATTTCGTATAGTTTACCGTTTTACTAAAGTCCATGGATTTCATATAGTCACAGTTTTGTTGAAGTCCGTAAATGTAAATGTTGTTTCTTCTACAAGGTTTGGTTCAATTTTTTAAACAATTTAATTTGTGCAGTAAATTTGAATTGGATTAAAAACTATCTGGAAAAATAGAACATGTTCTGTCCGTAAATCGTATCTGCAGCCCAGAAGTTTCTTGCTCCAAATTTTTATAGTAGAAACCCAGACAGCACAAAAGTCATCTTTATGACTTTTGTGCTGTCTGGGAATTGAACCCAATCTTATACAAGAAATAGGCTAATCTAAAACGGCCTTTACCATACCGTATTGGTAAAGTCCATGAATTTTGTGTAGTCTATCGTTTTGGTAAAGTCCATGGATTTCGTATAGTCTGTCCTTTTAGTAAAGTCCATGGATTTCATATAGTCTATCGTTTTAGTAAAGTCAATGGATTTTATACAGTCTATCGTTTTGGTAAAGTCCATGGATTTTATATAGTCTATCGGCTTAATAAAGTTCATGGTTTTAATACAGTTTATCGTTTTGGTAAAATCCGTAAAGTCTATGGTTTTAAAGTTAGTTAAAACGAATTAATAAGAGAGTGTCTGAAAGGTAATATAAGAACGATCACTCTACGTATATACGATGGGTGATCAAAAGGTATGCGAATTGGATTTATTAAAACACACGTGTGCAAATTAATCGTGTTCACATTTCGCATTCGCTTGTATGTCATTTCCATCCTGAAATCTTCTTTGTTTCGAATGCAACAAAACACTACTACAATAAAATTAACCTCGAGAAGAAGTGAGAAAACTGTTTCGTTGTGACATAACTGAATGAGAGGTAATTAGCAAATCTGACCTGAACTGAACTTTTATGAGCCTCTCGATGTATGTACGTTAGGGATGTTCAAAACTATCGATATTTCTGATCGATACTGTAAAGTATCGATACACCACATATCGGAAAAGAAAAAATCTGAAATAACAAGAACCTGAGGAAACATAATACATGATTTAAATATTAATGTAACATATCAGAAAAACCATGAAGTCCACATATTTGTTCAAAGAATAAGGTACCGTATTGTTAGAGTTTTTATTTTATTTTATTAGTTTATTAGAAGAAAATATACATACACTAAAAAGTATAATGTTATTAATCAAACACATTTTTCTGTTTTTTTATAAACATTATAAATAATTTTCCAGAGAGCTTAAAAATCACATAAACTTTCAACGTTTCCCCATCGCCAGAAATGCAGAACGGTACGGTTCGGGCTGCAGGAATCGGACGGTATATGCGAGACACCCACTCAAAGGGACCGTGTATACGAGACCCCCGTGCCTGGTAGGTATGAGCGAGACACCCACTCAAACTGACGGTATATACGAGACACCAGCATTTAGTTGGTAAGGGACAACTTAACTAAATTAAAATCAGTTAAAATCTTTAAAAATTAAAAAAAAAAAAACTAAATTACCAAAATGAAGAAAAGATCAAATTACCTTTACGTTGGTCTTTCTTAAGAACTCTTTTAATTCCGAAAAGCTATCGACCGATAGCGAAACGTCAAAAGCTACTACGATTTAAACTAACCGTGGAAAGTTATTAATTACTATACCTCAATTATTATACCTCGTGTTAATTTCGAACTTAGTCGTCTAGCAAATTTTATGCGTGGAGCGCTGCATTCTATTTTCAATAGCAAACGTCGCGTGTACACTGAAACTACACTCCGGACTGCGGCGCATCTCTCTCCCTCCGCGTAAAAGAACAGTAACGATGTGACTATAGGCGCGCGACACTTTCTGTATATTAGTAAATAAATGTTCGGTTAGATACATATGAATACACAAGTATCACTTGAGCAGCTTCTTGTGTGTTGACATGTGTTTCTGTAAGTTACCAGAAAACCTAGAAGCATATTTGCAAAGGCCACACTTAAACGGCTTTTCATCTGAATGTACTCTCATGTGTACTTGTAAATATCTGGATGTTTTGGCTACATATGCACAATGTTCGCACTTAAACGGTCTCTCGTCAGTGTGCGTTAATAAATGTAACCCTAAATTTCCGGCCCGATTGCACTCATAACTGCAAAGGTGGCACTTGTAGTTCTTTTCGCCGGTGTGCATCAACATGTGCCGTTTCAAATACGCAGATTGCGTACACTCATAATCACAAAGAGAACACTTGAACTGTTTCTCGCCGTTGTGTGTCAGCGTGTGGCGTTTCAGATATTCCGAACGCAGACATCTGTAATCGCAAAATTCACACATGAACCGCTTCTCGCCGGTGTGCGTTAACCTGTGCCTTTTCAGATTTGAAGAATGTTGATATTTCCGAGCGCACAGGTCACAACTGAACAGTTTCTCGCCGACATGCTTTTGCACGTGCTTCTTCAAAGTTCCGGCCGAGCGACATTTGTAACCGCAACGATCGCAGACGAACTGTTTTTCGTCGGCGTGTACCAACATGTGCTGTCTCAAATTTCCGGAGAACCTGAATTTTGAATTGCAAATCTCACAGGCGAAAGTCTTCTCGTTGGAATGGACCTTCATGTGCTCTTTCATGCGCTCTTTCATGCGTTTGGTTGATCGGCACTTATAATCGCAGAGTTTGCAAACCAACGGATCTTGCATGGGGCTATTGGGTACATACTCAGGAGATATAAAATCATATTCGGTTGTCCTTCCTTCCGGAATTGTATATTTAAAAACCCCAGAGCATCTGAAATAAAATTAGCTTTAACAAAGTATGTCACACATTCAATTTAAATATTAGTATATGGGTGTACATTTGCTCGATCTAAAATTCTCTTCTTTTCTTTTCTTTTCTACGAGTACATACATTAAATATTAACATGCTAACTCACACGACATGATAACGGTTGTTTCATTTGATCATCATGACAGTGATAGATACATAAGTCATATTAAAAATAAACAATTCGCGTTTTAAGTGTTGAAGATTTCCAAATTATATTTTTAGTATAAAATCAAATGCTTATGGAATTGACAACATATCTATTAAAATGCTTCAATATTGCAGTCCATTTCTAGATAAATATATTACTCATATTTTTAATACTTGTATTATAAATTCTTACTTTCCTTCAGTTTGGAAAACAGCGATTGTTAAAGCATTACCTAAGGTAACGACGAATCCTTCTTCATTCTCTGATTTGAGACCTATTAGTATTCTCTCAGCTGTATCCAAAATCTTCCAGAAATCTGTATCTAAGCAAATCATTGAATACTTAAACTTTCATAACATATTACCCACTTGTCAATCTGGTTTTCGTCAAGGTTTTAGTACTAGTACAGCACTAATGCAAGTTACAGATGATATTGTTAGAAACATTGATAATAACGATATTACAGCTTTAATTCTGTTAGATTTTTCAAAAGCATTTGATACTATTAATCATGAACTTTTATTACTAAAATTGAAATATTACGGTTTCTCCTCAGAATTTGTTTATTTTATTCAGTCCTATTTAATTGGACGTATGCAGCAGGTGTGCATTGATGACTCATATTCATCACTACGTAATGTTATCTCTGGAGGTCCTCAGGGATCCGTCCTTGGACCCTTGCTTTTTGTAATGTATACTGCTGATATTTTAACTTCTGCATCCAAATGTAAGGTTCAGGCGTATGCCGACGATACACAAATATATTACAACTTTAAAATGCAAAATTTTAGAGACGCTGAGTCTATTATCAATCGTGATTTAAATACTATTAGTTCTCTTGCGTCTCAAAGTAATTTAAAGTTGAATAGTTCTAAGTCTTTTGTTATGTTGTCTGGAAACAAAACGAACAAAGAAATATTGACGGGCTCGTTAAACATAAATATAAATTATGTGAAACTACCTGTTGTTAATCACACAAAAAAAATGGGAGTAATTTTCGATAATAACTTAAAATTCTCATTGCACGTAAATTATTTGTTAAAAAAGTCTTATGCAACATTAAAAATTTTATTTTCTAATCGACATTTTTTGAACTTTACCTTAAGAAAACTCTTGTGCGAATCACTTGTGCTCTCATGTTTTGATTATGGTGATGCTGTATACGGCTTTCACCTAAACTGCTTTGATCAGGGTCGTATCCAAAAAGTTCAAAATATCTGTTGCCGCTTTATTTTTGGCTTGCGTAAATATGACCATGTGTCCTCTAAACGGCAAGATCTAAATTGGCTGACAATGAAAAATAGGAGAATATATAACTTTTGTAATATCACCTTCAAGGTATTAGTTAATGCTATGTTGCAAGTCGAATATTTCCAGAAATTTAAATTGATTTAAAAATGAGGATATTTCATCGCGGATGTTTTTGGAAATTAAAAATTTGTGTTACGGAAACAATTGCAAAATGAAACTGTTACACTTTCCTTGATATAACAAAACAAACAATAAGTATTGCAATTGAAATGGGTCATTTTGCAATTAAGTAACCGTAACACAATGAAAACTTGTTTATTTGGCTTGCAATAACTAAGTCATTTGGAGTAGGGAGCTAGGTTTTAAAAAAAGATGTTACATGAAGAACGAGGAACTTTTGATTGGAGTCTTTTATAGTCTTGTTTTAATGAGTTTTTAGTCAGTTTTGTTAGTTAGTGAAAGTGTTGAAACCGTCATTATGTGTAAGTAGTTTGTAAGGTATTTATTAAATTTAGTTTTAAATAATAACACATCTTCTGATTCTCGCCCCCTGCGCCCAAGATCCCACGGTTTAATTAATAGTTCCGTTTTCTGCAAGGTTTGCTCGGCCAACACTCGTATTAAAAACGCGTAAATTAAGCGGAATTATTAAAACACCGCACGTAAGCAAATATTTTATTTGTTTATTAATCGGTGAACTAGACCTTCAGGATCGTTCTTTCGTTCCGTATTTAACGAAGGAAAAGAAGGACATCTGAGGGACTCGGATATAACAGCTACACCTTCATCTCTGTTTGAGAAACTAGTAAAACGTTCGAATATTCACTCTGTTTCTGTTAGGACAAAAAACAACTTTAGTATTCCTCGTCATTCGACTGCCATGTTTCGGAGATCATTTTCATATCATGCTGTGAAACTCTACAATAGCACAATAAAGAATCTTGTTCATTTACCATTTAAATCTTTCAAGAAGAAAGTTAAGTTGATTTTACGTTCCCATGAATAGTTGTAGATGGTATCTCTATGTGTTTTTTCTTTCAATTATATTTATTTCTATGTACATTTTGGTTATTTCTTATTTTACTTGTCCCTAAGTAAGGTTAAGTGTAAGAGTAGCTTTAGCTAAACTTCGCCTTACTTGGGGAAATACTGCAGAAAAAAATAAAGGCAATTTATTATTATTATTATTATTATCATCGTGTGCCCCATCAATTGATGTTGAAATTTAATTTCGAAAAGTCTAAACGCACCGTGCTAGGGTTTCATTTCATTTAATACAAATGTCCATGTCAGATAAAATTGTTGACAACAGTGTACATGGAATATCGCTTTTGGGGTTCCACCAGAGAGAGACAGAAACAAACAGCTGAAAGATACCGCCACTTCATTGCACGTCGACTCCTGCCGAATACCATACATAACCCTACTTTTTTATTAAAGTATCCCATTGCTGCTGTGAGAAAACGAAATTTATTTATTTCAAATTGCAAATTTTATAACATTGTTAATGTAAGCGTATATTAAAACATCAAGAGGAAATTTCACCTGCATGTGATAACATATGCTTTTTCAAGTCCCTCGCTAATTTACACGTGTACTCACAAATATTACACTTGAGTAGATTCTCGTGAATCGTCAGATGTTTCTGTAGATTACCTTGAAACTTAGTCGCGTATTTGCAAAGGTCGCACTTATACGGCCTTTCATCCGAATGCACTCGCATGTGCAACTTTAAATATCTCGCCGTCTTGCTCGCAAATTCACAACGTTCGCACTTAAACGGCCTCTCGTCGGTGTGCGTCAATAAGTGTAACCTCAAATTTGACGCCTGATTGCATTCATGATTGCAAATGTGACATTTGTGGCGCTTCTCGCCGCTGTGCCTCGACAGGTGTCGTTTCAAATATGCTGGCCGCGCGCACTTAAAATCACAAAGGGCACATTTGAACGGCTTTTCGCTGTTATGTCTTTTCGCGTGGCGTTTCACGTCTTCTAAACTTCGACCTTTGTAATCGCAAAATTCACAAGCGATCGTCTTCTCGCCGTCGTGTCTCAACTTGTGCTTTTTCAAATTTCCAGACTGTTGAAATTTCCGAGGGCACAGATCACAACTGAACGGTCTTTCGCCGGTATGAATTCGCATGTGCTGCACCAAAGATCCAACATCGTGGCATCTGTAACCGCAGCGATCGCAAACGAACTGCTTCTTGTCAGAGTGTACTAACATGTGCCGCGTCAAATTTCCGGCGAACCGGAATCTACCATTGCAAATCTGACAGGCGAAAGGTTTCCTGCTAGAATGGATCCTCATGTGCTGTTTCATGCGCTGTTTTTGTTGGCATTTATAATCGCAATGATCGCAAACGAATTGCTTCACACCATTAGGTGACAGTATGTATTTGGGTTGAGATTTCAAATCGGAACCACTTGTGCGAGGTTCTTGTTGCCCCAAGTCCGAAATCCCAGAGCATCTGAAATAAAACTTAATTTATCACTAAATCACTAACAAAAATCTAAAGTACATTAAAAAAACATTACTCCACCGAAACGTAATTCCATGGGACGTCAGAGAAAAGACTGCAAGATTGCAACACACATTTGGAACTACAAGATACCAAGTAGGTATCTCCAGTAGAACATAAAATACTATATGAATGGCGCCCAACGTGGGGCAAAATAACCAATCCACAGTAGCATATTATTGGCGCCCAACGTGGGGCGACAGTAAACAAATCGACCTCAGCCACCCCCACAAAACTACCCGGAACACCAAAAGAGTCAGATCACAAGATGCCACATAAAGGGCACCCAACGTGAGGGGCAATTAAAAGAACCTGCAATAATACCTACACAAAATACTATATAATTTCCTTTTCGATAGGGAATCAAACCGCAATACCATAGTACGTTGTCGGCAACCTAATAAAATAAAATTTCGGATGCTTTAATCAATCAATCAATCAATTCAAATCTTTATTCACTTTTGCTAACAACAAGTTAGATGTGACACGTCAGACTTATACATGTGTATATAATAAAAATTCATTACAGTTGTTATGATACAAAATAACGTACAGTCACAAATAAAAATTGTATAAAATAGAAGTTTATTTTTAGTTATGATTGTTTGAAAAATCTAAAAATTCATGCAAACTATAAAAAGCATTTTGTTGTAAATAGCGCTTTAATCGTTTCTTAAATACGTTGCCATCATTGATGCCGCGAAAGTCAGAAGGGAGCCTATTATACAATTTCTGGCCAACATAAAAAGGTGATTTTTCAAATAATGTTGTTTTGTGTTTCTGAACTCGAAATAAGTTATAATTTCTTGTTTTTTTTTACCGTGAACATCTTGGTTTGTTACCAATCTAGTTTCGTTATTTAGAACACTTAAAATGCATCTGTAAATATAAATTGACGCTAGAGTCATGATATTATACTGTACAAAAACGTTTTTACAGGTTTGTCTACGTCCTAAGTTAAAAATTAACCTTATAACGCGTTTCTGTGCAACAAACACTCTATTGACTTCACGTGCACCACCCCACAACTCGCAACAATAAACTAAATTTGTGTGTACTAAACTATAATATGTCTGCATTAGGCAGTCCAGGTCTACACATGTTTTAAGCTTTAACAACGCGTAGTAGGCATTATTAATTTTGTTGCAAAGACTATCTATGTGCATTGACCAATTTAAATCACTGTCAATAGTAACTTCCAGAAGACGAACACTTTCCGAGAAATCTATCGTGACTTAGTAATCATGAAATCAATGCCTGTCGCGGATATTTTCCCCGTCCAATTTGTATACAGTGTGTCCCAAAAAGTTTTATACAAATGGAGAAAAAGTTTATCTTACATTTCACAAAAAAAACTATTCTTTATAAAAAGCTCTGCATGACTTGTAGATCCATAATCAGGTACAAAATTTTTAAAAAATTGGCTGGAATACAGGGAAAATAAAAAATAATTATTTGGACGGAGAGCAAAATACGTTCAAACTGTAGTGGAGAAGCAAAATGTTCATTGAAATTGTGATTAAATAGCAAAAAATTATGCACACTTATAGATTATTGATATTCCCAGATAAAAATTGATAAAGAAGGTTATCAATGTTTTATAAAAATAAATTATCTAACAATTGCTGAAGTGTTTATTTTTTTTTATCTGGGAATATCAATAATCTACAAGTGTGCATAATTTTTTGCTATTTAATCACAATTTCAATGAACATTTTGCTCTCCACTACAGTTTGAACGTATTTTGCTCTCAGTCCAAATCATTATTTTTTATTTTCCCTGTATTCCAGCCAATTTTTTAAAAAAATTGTACCTGATTATGGATCTACAAGTCATGCAGAGCTTTTTATAAAGAATAGTTTTTTTTGTGAAATGTAAGATAAACTTTTTCTCCAATTGTATAAAACTTTTTGGGACACACTGTATATGCGTGTGGCGCTATGTGTTGTGATATGAAGACCGAACGAGCTTAGCACATCCTGGAGAATCTTGGTTTTGAAAGTGTTGATCAGGATATTGACATTTAAGTCCCCTCCTAGGATAATTATGTCATAGTTACTAGCGTTCTTAAAAACGTCGGTTAGTATTTCAATAAAATCTTCGAAAGAACCGTCCGGACAACGATACATTCCAATAAAACATAATCTATACCAATCTGCTGTAAATTCAATAGCACAACATTCGCAGCATTTTTCGATGTCAGTGTTTCAATGCATTTAATGAGCTACTTTATGAAACCCAAATGAATTTCATAATGTAGTCATTAAAGCGCCAAAATAGAAAAATGCAAGTACGAGTTCTATATTGTCAGCAAAATTCCTAGCCAATGTTTTAAATTTTTAAAGATTGTGAAAAATTTCACTTTGTATGGCAAAGGATGCATAAGCGGCATTTGTATGGCAACAAAAGCTTGCGCTCGAGGTAAAAAAATGTAGACTCTCCGGTTATATTTATATTTCACACACATAAAACAATGTTCAAGTACATCAAAACGTCAAGAAGAATTCTCATTCGTGAGACGACACATGTCTTTTCAAATCCTTGGCCAATTTACACGTGTAGTCGCAAATATTACACTTGAGCAGTTCCTCGTGTATCGACATATGTTTCAGTAAGTTACCTTGAAACTTAGACGCGTATTCGCAAAGGTCACACTTGAACGGTTTCTCATCCGAGTGCACTCGCATGTGCAATTTTAAATATCTCGCCGATTTGCTCACGTATTCACAATGTTCGCACTTAAATGGCTTCTCATCGGAGTGCTTTAAAAGATGCAGCCCTAAATTTCCTGATCGATTACATTCGTAACTGCAAAGATGGCACTTGAAGCGTTTCTCACCCGTGTGCGTTAACATGTGCCTTTTCAGGTAGGCAGGTTGTGCGCATTTAAAATCGCAAAGGGCGCATTCGATCGATTTTTCACCCTTATGTTTGAACATGTGACTCTTCAGATATTCCAAACGTTGACACCTGTAGTCGCAAAATTCACACATGAACCGCTTCTCTCCGGTGTGCGTTAACTTGTGCCTGCTCAAATTCCCAGAATTTTGAAACTTTTGAGCGCACAGGTCACAACTAAACAGTTTCTCGCCGACGTGTTTCAGCATGTGCTGCCTCAGAGCTCCCGCTGCCCGGAATTTGTGACCGCAACGATCGCAAACGAAATGCTTCTCGTCGGTGTGTGTCAACATGTGCTGTTTCAAATATCCGTCGACTCGGAATTTATAATTGCAAATCTCACAGGTGAAAGGCCTCTCGTCGGAATGGATCGTGACGTGCCGTTTCATGTTGCTCATCGGTCGGCATTTATAATCGCAGTGATTGCAAACGAATAGTTTCACGCCATTAGATAACAGTATGTTATATTTGGGCATGTACTGATCAGAACCACACATGCCTTGTTCGGGTGTCCTTATGTCCGGAATTGTCCATTTAAAAACTCCGGGGTATCTGAAATAGAGAAAGCTATAACATTTCCTAAACTAAACAAAATACAATATTCAGTGTACTTCAAACACTTTATAACATACAGGTTGTCCCATGATGTAACATCACCACTTCGTGTACGAAATCTTTAGACAGAATAGAGTAAAAAATTCTAAATTCTAATTCAATTCTAATTCAAATAATTACAGTTTCAGAAAAGCCTATATTTATTTTAGTTTAAAATCACTATAAAAAAAACGAATGTAATGGTATACCATCATAACACCATCAGCTCTTAGGAGGCAGCGGGACTAATTCGGAACAACAATGATGTATGTATTTACTTCGGGCAACTAGATCTCTCTCACCATGGTCATGGTTTCAATATTTCTTAAATTATCGGTAGATCAGTAATAAAAATCTAATAGTATTATATTTAAAGAAAAATTTTATAAAACACACAATTGGGGCTACGAGATACCATATAAAGGACACCCAATTAAAAGTATCTTCGGTAGTACACAAAATACTATATAAATGGCGCCCAACGTGGGGCCTAATAGCCAAACCACATAACTAGCGCCCAACGCGGGGCGACAGTAAACCAATCGACCCCAGCCACCCCCACAAATCTACCAGCGACACGATCTTAGATGATAGAATTTGAACACTTTTAACTGAGTATCAAAGTTCAGCGAGCTGTGATATACCGATCTGAAAATATTTAGCTGCATACACACTTTTTAGCAACCCCGTATATCAAAACATTAGATGGATACAATTTATTTGAATGCAACAAAAGAGACTGTTTGTTTGTTTTATTTGAATTTAATATAAACTAAGTTCCTGTTGTAACGGGTCGTCTTTCTTTCTCTGGTGTTTGTGATTGTTGTTCTGCTCGACGTCGGTCCGGCGGTTCTGATTTGCTGGTTCAGCGAAAATAAAAGCGTCAATCACTTAGCAACACAACTTTATTTACAAACACAGTTTATATTTACAGATATTTACAACTTGGAATGTTTATATTCCGAACATATTTCACTTTAACGGTAGTTGATTGTTAAACTACCGGACGGTATTTACAGGAACGGCAATATGCGGTGTGTCTTGCGGACGGCTTAACTAATGAAAACACACTGTGTCTACGTTTCGGTGCAGGCTCCGGGAATCGGATCGGTAGTACGGTAATGAATGAAACACCCACTCAGAGTCAGGATACACGAAAACCTCGTGTCAGGTACGCAGGAGTGAGACGCCCACTCAGGGTAGGGATACACGAAACGCCCGTGTCAGATAAGCAAGAGTGAGTCGTCCACTTAGGGTCGGGATACACGAAACATCCTTGTCAGGTACGCAAGAGTGCTTAACCTAGGGTGAACGGTTTAGCGGGATTATATTTTCCTTCGGGACGTAGTTGTCTTGATGTTAAATTTGATGTAATTCTTGGAATTTATGACCCTTAGAGACACAATTTCGTTATCATTTTTGGGATTTATGACATAAACCCTAAAAGAATTTGAGATTTATGACATAAAGGCACATAAATTCAAGAAATGATAACAAAATTGTGAGAAATAAATTCCAAAAATTTGTTATTTTCAGGATTTATGACGTAAAGAATCATAAATCTGTTTATGTCATAAAGCACAAAAAAATTGGGATTTATGACATAAATTCCAAAAAATCTGGATTTATGACGTAAAGGGAAATAAATCCCAAAAATGTTTGGGATTTATAACGTAAAGGATCATAAGTCCCAAAAATGACAACAAAATTGTGTCCCTAAGGATCATAAAACCCAAAATGACATTAAAATAAATCTAATATGAACGGTTTGGCGGAATTACATTGTCCTTCAGGACGTAATAGTCTTGATAAATTTATGTCACTCTTGGGATCTAGGTCATATTGCATAAAGGGACGTAAATTCAAAAGTAACAACAAAATTGTGTCGCTAAGAGAACCAGCTTCCAGAAATGTATGTTACTCTTGGGATTTATGACATAAAGGATCATAAATGCCAAAAATAACAACAGAATCGTGTCCTTGAGGCTTATAAAATAACATTAAAATGATCCTAGGGTGAACGGTTTGGCGGGATTATATTTTCCTTCGGGACGTAATTGTCTTGATGTCAAGTTTGATGTCATTCTTGAGATTTATGACCCTTAGAGACACAATTTCGTCGGGATGTCAGAAATCCCAAAAATCACAACAAAACACTATCCCTACGGGACATAAACCCCAAAATTTTTTGAGACTTATGTCAATAAAAAATAGAAATGTATGTTACTTTGGAATTTATGACATAATGGAACACGTATCCCAAAGATGACAACAAAATTGTATCCCTAAGCGTCATAAATCCCAAAAATGACATTAAAATTAACCTACGGTGAAGGTTTGGCAGGATTATATTTCCCTTTGGGACATAATTGCCGCGATGTTAAATTTGATGTCATTTGTGGGGTTTATGATCCTCGGAGATACAATTTTGTTGTCGTTTTTGGGAATTATGTCAGAAATTCCAAAATTTACAACAAAATAGTGTCCCTAAAGGACGTAAATCCCAAAATTTTATGTAATTTTTTGAGATTTATGACATAAAAGGACATAAATTTAAAAAATACAACAAAGTGGTACCCCTAGGGTCATAAATCCCAAAAATGACATTAAAGTTAACCTAGGGTGAACGGTTTGGCAGAATTAGATTTACCTTTGGAGATTTATGACGCAAATTCGAAAAGTGACAACAAGATTGCGTAGAAACGTAAATCCCCAAAAGTGACATCAAATTTGACATCACGGCCATTTATGTATCGAAGTGAAACTTAATCCGCCGAAGTTTCCACGCAATGCAATTAGACCTCTGGCGGCCAAACTGTTCATCTTAGGTAATTTTTGGAATTTATGACAGTTTTGTTGTCTTTTTGAGATTAATGACATAAAGAGACACGAGACTTCAGGTTTGACATCACTGCCATTTATGTCACCCCAGGTTAAATTTAATGTCATTTTTGAAATTTGTGACGTGACATAAAGGGACAAAAATCCGACAACTGACATTCGATTTAATATTACTTGAGTATACGTATCTGGGATATACAGGGTGTCCCGTGACGTAATGTCACCACTTCACCTGCGTGATAATCAATTCAAACTAAGTGAAAAAGTCTAATAAAGTTTTGTTCTAAAGTAAACCGTTTCAAAAATACTGGGTGTTTAACGTTTAATTTTTTAGTTTTTAAAATTTTAAAGTTCATCTAATAATTTATCCGTGCACCTAATAATCAATTCAAACTTAAAAAAAAAAAATAATAAAGCAAATCGTTTTTCAAGGATATGATGTTTCGTAATTTTCAGAATTTTTAAACTTTATCTCAAAAGGTGTTCAAAAGCACTTAGACCTCTTTTGAAGCCCGTTAGAATATGTTTAGCAAACAACGGGGGTCATTTTGGACACCTTTTGATATAAAGTTTAAAAATTCTGAAAATTACGAAACATCATATCCTTGAAAAACGATTTGCTTTATTAGTTTTTTTTTTTTAAGTTTGAATTGATTATTAGGTGCACGGATAAATTATTAGATGAACTTTAAAATTTTAAAAAATAAAAAATTAAACATTAAACACCCAGTATTTTTGAAAGTTTTTCAGGGTCAGGATACACGAAACACCCGTGTCTGGTACGATCGAGTGAAACGCCCACTCAGGGTCAAGTTAGACGAAACACCCGTGTCAGGAATGTATGAGTGAAACTCCTACTCTGGGTCAGGAGACACGAAGCACCCGCGTCAGGTATGAAAGAGTTTAAACTCCCACTCTGGAACAGGTAAGAAACAGGAGGAGTGGTTGCAGGTAATGTAAACGTAGCACAGGTCGCTTACCGCGTTTGAGTCAGAGCACCGACGGATGCGAATGACTGCTTCGACCGGGCGGCTCGATGGCTCGGCCGATGACTGCCTCAATGTGTGCTCTTGGCTAGTGTTGCCATCAGTCAGAAAACAAATAATTGTGCTACACCAATCATTTTTTCCTGCTACTTTAAATTTTTTTCTGCTACCTTTAAAACTCATTTGTGTTTAATTAAAAGCTTTATTTTAAACTCTCCCTTTACAAGGTATCTTAACTTTTTTTACCTACTTATAAAAATTGCTCCAGTAATAATAATGGGTGATTCATTTAGAGGTACTTTTTTCAAAAATAAAAAAAAATTAATAAATTCAATTTTATCGGGTAATCTTTATTATCATACAAAAGAACTATTCTTTACATTTATTTCTTAAAGATTATTTCTTTCAAATGCTGCCCGTAGCTGCGCCTAACATGGTCCATTTTGAAGTTCCAATTTTCGATGATGCGTTCGAGCATTTCGAGTAGTATTTGGCGAATGACGCGAGTAATGTTGGCTTCCAATTCCTCAATCGTAGCCGGTTTATCCATGTAGACTTTGGACTTCACGTAGCCCCAAAGGAAGAAGTCTAGAGGTGTGATATCACATGATCTAGGCGGCCAATTTACCGGTCCGAAGCGTGAAATTAACTGTTCACCGAATTGTTCTCGCAATAAAGCCATGGTTTCACGGGCTGTGTGGCAAGTAGCGCCGTCTTGTTGGAACCAAATTTCGTGGAGATCATGGGCTTCAATTTCAGGCAGCAAATAGTCCGTTATCATGGCGCGATAACGGGCGCCATTCACAGTTACGTTCCGGCCGGCATCATTTTTGAAGAAATATGGACCGATTATTCCACCGGCCCATAAACCACACCAAACCGTTGTCTTGTCAGGATGTAGTGGCAACTCTTGAACCTCTTCGGGTTGTTCTTCAGCCCAAATACGACAATTTTGCTTATTGACGTAGCCATTAAGCCAGAAATGGGCCTCATCGCTGAACAAAATTTTGGTCGAAAACAGTGGATCTTCTTCAAGCTTTTCAAGAGCCCAAATACTGAAACGGTGACTATTCGGAAGGTCGGCTGGCTTCAATTCTTGCACGAGTTGAATTTTGTATGCTTTTAAACCAAGATCCTTACGTAAAATACGCCGAGTTGTTGCATACGACAAGCCAAGCTGTTGAGAACGGCGCCGAATCGATTCATCACGATCATCGCTACACTCTCAGCTACCGCCGCTATATTTTCTTCAGTTCGTGCTGAATGTGGTCTATTTGGTCGCGTATTATCCAGTAATGAAAATTGGGTTTCAAATTTTTCGATGGTATAGCGAATTGTATGTTCGGTAGGCCGATTATGAGGACCATAAGTTGCTCTAAGCGCACGAAACACATTCCTCGCAGAACGCTGATTTTCGTAATACAGCTGAATAATTTGTAGACGCTGTGCCGGACTAAGTCTTTCCATAATGAAATGTCAAACAATATTGAACAAAAATACCCTAACAGTTTGACACGACTCATGCGTAATCTGTCATAAAATCTTCACTGAAAAAAGTACCTCTAAATGAATCACCCGACAACCTTGTTTATTTTGACAACGTGTTATATTTTTCACTTCTGAATACTAACAATTTAATTTAGCGAAATCTTAAACAATTCGATTTTCTAATTTATTTAGAATAGAACCAACTGAAATAAACAATAACTGACACATATTCAAATTTCTTTAAATTTTGCATTAAATTTAAAAACTGCTACAAATTAGAATATTCTGTTACGCTGCTACGGAGATTGAAAAAATGCTATGGTAGCTACGGCTGGCAACGCTGCTGCGTCTTGGCGCGTTTATAAAGGTTTGCGAGTGGAAGGGAGCCCCACTCTGATGGAATTCCCACCCAAAATATAACTTTTAATTCTGCACAATGACATCTTATCTATACAAACTAAATAATATATACAAAAACGGTAAATGAAAAGCATTTAACAAAATAAATAAAAATATTCTCGGTAACGAAAAGGTTACTTCGTTACACTGTAATAGCCCAACGCACAGTGTGTCCCAAAAAGTTTTATACAAATGGAGAAAAAGTTTATCTTACATTTCACAAAAAAAAAACTATTCTTTATAAAAACTCTGCATGACTTGTAGATCCATAATCAGGTACAAAATTTTTAATACAGGGAAATACAGGGAATACAAGGAAAATAAAAATAATGATTTGGACGGAGAGCAAAATACGTTCAAACTGTGGTGGAGAACAAAATGTTCAATGAAATTGTGATTAAATAGCAAAAAATTATGCACACTTGTAGATTATTGATATTCCCAGATAAAAATTAAAAAATAAACACTTCAGCAATTGTTAGATCATTTATTTTTATAAAACATTGATAACCTTCTTTATCAATTTTTATCGGGGAATATCAATAATCTACAAGTGTGCATAATTTTTTGCTATTTAATCACATTTTTTTGCTCTCACAACATTAATTAATTTCATCCTGGAACAAAGAATCTTTTGTGAATTTGCGTTTCCTTTTAATTACATCTTTAGACAGTTTAGTATTCTTTTGTGTCCGAATTGTTTTATCAGCAATTTCTATCACTTGTTCTTTACTAAATTTAGGTTTTAATTTGTTTCGGAATTTCTTTTTGACGTAAATTTGTTGACCTGCTTCCACATTTTCTATTTCTTTTCTATCAGCATTTATTTTATTACAGGTTCGTTCTTTCGTATTTTCTAATTTATTAAAAATTTGATTATTTATAATCTTTATTTCTTCGGCTCTGTCTTTAATAAATTGTTGCGTTAACTTTTCTTCGTTCATATCGAAAGGTAAATTAGATTCACTGTGACCATTAATAACTTCAAAAGGAGTGAATTTAGTACTAGAATGAAGACTGTTATTATATGCTAACACAGCGTTCACTAATTGGTTTTCTAGCGTATTTTGATTATCTAGTAATCTACATCTTATTGATTCTGTTAAAGTATTGTGAAAACGCTCTACTATTCCATTGGATTTAGAATTTCCGACAGACGTTAAATGTAGTTTAATTTTGTGCAGTTTGCAAAATTCTTTTAATAAGCCGTTATTAAATTCTTTTCCTGAATCTGCGATAAATGTTTGACATAAGCCGTTAATTATTCCGTTTATAATAGTGGTTGCATTTTTATCAGTTATTAAATATGTTTGACCATATTTAGAAAAATGATCTACTATAGGTCTTTTGTATGTGAGATTGGTTGCTTTTGGGGCATTCTGTCATATTTTGCTAACTGACAGATTTCACAATTATTTATGTAGGTAGTAACAGCTCTTTCTAAGTTTGGCCAATAATAATTTCGTTTTAATGATTGGTAAACTTCATTTATGCCTCTGTGTGATGTTTTGCCTTCATGATAATATTTAATCTTTTCTAACTGATCTTCATCGTTTTCTACATCTTGTACGATTTTATTTACTATTTCTATTTTTAGATTAACAAACGATTCCTGTAACATTTGAATAATCTCTCGCTCGATATTCTTGTGTTTAAAGTAAATTACGTTTTTCTTCTCAGTCGTTAAACATTCCTTTAAAGTTTTAACAATATTTTCCCACTCTGCTGTTAGTGGTAATGTTACACATATTCGCGTTTTGCCAAATATTTTTGATCGCGTTACAATCGGCGTTGTCAAATTTCGCGTTGCATCTAGAATGATTTGATGATCAGCTAAATTTAGAATTTTCTCCGAATAAGGTATTGAAATTTCTGTATCTCCGTTAACTGAATGAATAGTATTACTTGTACTAGTTTCTTGATTTATTTGATTTGAATTTTCTGCTTGGGTCAACGAATTTATAATTTCATCTAATTCCTCTACATCGAATTCAACAGAATTCTATTAACTTATTACTTAATATTATTAACAGTTTTCTTTTTACCACTAGCATCTAATTTCTTTTCAACTAAATTTACAGGAGAGCCCCAAGGACTTTGACTTGGTCTAATTATTTCATCCTCTAATAATTTATCAATATGCTCTTTTATTTGTTGTTTAACGGAATGAGGAAAACGCCTAGCTCTTTGAAAAATAGATTCATTATCCTTTGTTTTAATTTGGTGTTTTACATCGCTATTAAATGTTAATTTATCCTCTGGCTTTTTGAATAAGTCTACGTAATTTTTACACAATTTCAAAATTTTTGATTTCTCTTCTGTATTTAAGTGATTGATTCTAAGCATTCCATTCAATTTATCTATTGCGTCTGTATCGTTTACTCGGTATTGATATATATGATAATTTTCTAAAGAGGTGGCTGACAGAGTTTCGATTTTTTTTTTTGATTTTTCTTTATCTGACCAATTTTGTATTTCTATTAATGCTTCGCCTTTTGTTACTGTTGTAATAATATTAGGAATAAAAATTTTATTATGAGATACGGAATTAATAATTACATCGCCTTCCACATAATTTACAAATACTCTTTTTAACATTTTCGATTTACCTGGCATTTTGATATTATTTACCTTTTTATAATTTATTGGTATTTCATAATTTTCTCTGAATAATACACCTTTAGCCAAATCTATATTAAATTGCATAGATTTTAAATCTTCTAACCCTATTATTCCATTATAGAAATTATGAAACTTGAACATAATCATTTTTAAATATCCAATAGACTGTAATTCAGCAAAACAAGGAATTAACGCAAATTTATCAATTGGAATGTTACCTCTAGCCGTTCTAATTTCCAAATTATCATTATGAATGCTATTAGGATAATACGTTTGTACAATTTCGGGATCTATCATAGATATAGTACTTCCGGTATCAATAAGTAAATTTAAAGGCGGATTCTTAATTTTAATGTATGGTAATTCATTCAGCGCTAATCGATTGAGTTCTCCGGTGAGGCAGGTATAGTAAAATTTTCTTCCTCCTCGTCGATTTGAAACTCCTCGACATTCTTCTCGTTTTCATACATTTGTTCCGGCATATTTGGCACATGCATCGGAGCGTACCACAAACCATTTTCTTCGTTATAAATTGGTTGTAGATTTTCCTGAATTTCATTGTTATGTAGTTCTTCCACGATCACATTCGGATGTGCTGTTCTCTTGAAGGAATTGTCTTGTCTAAAAAATTACTGGGTTTCGCGACTGCTGTAGATATTCCAGACATCGGAGTCGGTTTTGGCATTGCTTTATTTTGTCCTGGTTGCCACACATTTCTTTGTGAACCAAATACTTGCTTATTTGTAAAACTTCTTTGTTGGCTTTGAATTGGCTTAGGGAAATTTGATATGGGTCCTCTAGGGAAAGTATTATTTTGATATGGTGTTGGAGTATTCATTTTTGGCATGAATGATTGACTTTGGATAGGATATTGATAGTTTTGCAAGGGAAAATAATTTGGTTGATAATTTTGGGGAATGTATTTGACAGTTTGAAAATGTTTCTTTTGATCTTGGAGAGGATTAAACGTTTTACTTCCTTTTATGGCATTTGATCTGATTTTAAAATTCACCGCATCTTGGACATAACCCATAGCTTCTTCTAAGGTTTCTGGTTGTAAAGGTTTGACATGAACTTGAATATCTTCGGGAAGATTCAATAAATAAACTTCTAATGCTGTCTGTGAATAAATTTTTGCTCGTTGAATTTTGTGATCTAAGTCGGACTGTGAAAGTTTTGTCATTAATTGTGATAATAAATCTTGTAATCTGTTGCCAAATGACAATGGGTCCTCTCTTTGTAACATTTTGGTATTGCCAAATTCTTGCGCTAACTGAGCGAAATCTCTTTTATCGCCAAAGTAACTATAAATTGCCTCTTTTACTAAAGTCCAAGTATTTAATTCATTACGAGAACATATTAATACTTTAGCCCTATCTCTAAGTTTACTTAAAATTGTTTGAAATATTAAATCTTTTACGTCGTTATTCGCACTTTATTTCGTACAAATTCTATCGCCCGCTGTTATAAATAAATTTATACCGCTAATTTCTCCGTCGAATGTGGGAATCGACTCTAACTCCATTCTAAGTAAACTATAATTTATTTCTACCATGTTTGCGTTTGTTGTGTTTGTGTTTATTTCCAAATTTCTAACTGCTTGAATTAGACTCTCCAGTTTGTTTCTCGGTTTTACCAATTAAAAGGAATAACAGGATTGTTACTGTTCAAGGAAAGGGGGATATCGATGTAGATATGAATTCAATTAATGAATTATTTGACTTCAATAGTCAGGGTGAGTCGTATTGTAATATCAAGATAGCACAAGATAGCGTTTTTCGGATCGTTGGAATATTGGATATAGCGAATATAGTGACCCACTTTGCTCAATAAAGTGCCGTAGCCTGCCTATATTTTCTCCAATACTCGGTCCTCTTGCTTCTGCTTCTCGATCTCCGGATTTGTCGTTCTTGAAGTATTGAAATACACCGAATTCACAAAAATCACTTTCGAAATTCGTAGAACAAATCCTACTGACTGCGCCAAATTTATTGATCGGAGGCTAATGATTATTTTTAAAAATCATTTATTGCCGAAGTTACAAAGCGTTGCGTGCTACATGAAGGTTACAATCGAACTACTCTTGTTTCTAACATGAACTCTTAATCTTATCTAAGTACGTGACATTCTTACGTTACACCGTGCGAAAACGCTCCATATTACTCGCGTCATACCATGATGAATTTTTTGTAACAACGCTGCAGTAAGAAGACGAAATTCCGTACAGAAATTTATTTATTTCAAGTTACAAATACTATGCATTTAAAACATAATTCAAGTAAGGGTACATTAAAACATCAAGAAGAAATCTCACCTGCATGTGATAACATGTGCTTTTTTAAGTCCCTCGCTAATTTACACGTGTACTCACAAATATTACACTTGAGCAGATTCTCGTGAATCGTCAGATGTTTCTGTAGATTACCTTGAAACTTAGTCGCGTATTTGCAAAGGTCGCACTTATACGGCTTTTCATCCGAATGCACTCGCATGTGCAACTTTAAATATCTTGCCGTTTTGCTCGCAAATTCACAGCGTTCGCACTTAAACGGCCTCTCGTCGGTGTGCGTTAATAAGTGTAACCTCAAATTAGACGCCAGATTGCATTCGTGACTGCAAATGTGACATTTGTGGCTTTTCTCGCCGGTGTGCCTCCACAGGTGTCGTTTCAAATATGCTGGCCGCGCGCACTTAAAATCACAAAGGGCACATTTGAACGGTTTTTCGCTGTTATGTCTTTTCGCGTGGCCTTTCACATCTTCTAAACTTCGACCTTTGTAATCGCACAATTCACAACTGAACGTCTTCTCGCCGTTGTGAGTTAACTTGTGCCTTTTCAAACTACCAGGCTGCTGAAATTTTCGAGGGCATAGATCACAACTGTACGGTTTCTCACCGGTATGTCTTAGCATGTGCCGCATTAGAGATCCAACCAAGTGGCATTTGTAACCGCAACGATCGCAAACGAACTGCTTTTTGTCGGAGTGTACCAACATGTGCTGCGTCAAGTTTCCGGCGAAACGGAACTTACGATTGCAAGTCTGACAAACGAGGGGCTTCTCACAAGAATGGATCCTCCTGTGCTCCTTCATGCGTCGGCTTTGTTGGCATTTATAATCGCAAAGATCGCAAACGAATTGCTTCACACCGTTAGGTGACAGTAAGTATTTGGGTACGTATTCGAGAGATTTCAAATCGGAACCACTTGTGCGAGGTTCTTGTTGCAACAACTCCAAAAGTGTAGATTTGGAAATCCCAGAGCATCTGAAATAAAACTGGTTTTAATATTTCTTAATTTCTCATTAAATTACTAAGAAGAATGTAAATGTAGAAATCAACATAACTCACTGGGAGATCAACGCAATAACAACTAAGATACATAACATTCTCTAATTTCTTAAGACAACATGTTACATTTCAAATCTATAACGATTTTTACCAATTCACTTATGAAAGTTATCAAAAGATCTTTAATATTGTATAATATAACATAAACATATCAAGAAAATTAACGCTTTGTCTACACAAATCAATAATGTTACTTCTGTTAAGCCACCAGAAAAATGGATAATGAAACTTAACTGATATCGACATACCGGAAAAAATCGAACATGTCCTAGCTCTTGGCCCCAAATTTACCCTCACACCCAACAGAGAGGAGTTACCCATAGTTAACATTATTAAAGACATAGAAGTTTGCATACACAACCAACCCCCCGATGCTGATAAAGACTCACTGAGGGCGCGTTGTACTAATACCATTACGAATTACATCCACAGTCAGGCCCATCAACCAAAAACAACACTACCTACCATACAAGAATGGTTTCACCTTACTAAACGTTTCCTCAAACAACACCCTGAGATTATAGTTACAAGAGCCGATAAAGGAGGCGCCACTGTCTTGATCCTCAAAGATGATTATGTCAATAGATTACAGATCTTACTTGATGATCCTAATACCTATAAATTGCTAACCAACAATCCCACAAATAAGTTTCAAACCCAGAATAATAAACTGGTTAAATCTCTATTTAACTCCCAACTTATAGACGTCAGTACAGCAAAACATCTCACCACTTACACGGCCACATCTCCCAAAATATATGGTCTTCCTAAAATCCACAAAAATAATTTCCCATTAAGGCCTGTTGTATCCTGTATTGGCTCACCTACGTACAACTTGTCCAAGTTTGTGTCAGAAATACTGACAAATTTCTCTTCGATCTTTACTTATAATTTAAAAAACTCTTTTGAACTTGTTGAAAAAGTTAGAAACATCAGGTTACCTAACAACCATATTCTAGTTTCTCTAGATGTCACTTCTTTATTTACGAACATTTCTAAACAACTGGTTTTAGAAATTATAGACGAAGATTGGTCAACAATAGAATTACATACTAACATCCCTAAAGACTTATTTCTTAGTATCATTGCTTTTCTTTTCGATTCTAGTTTTTTTACGTTTAATGATAAATACTATAGTCAGATCTTTGGCACAGCCATGGGTGACCCTGCTTCACCCATCTTAGCAAACCTTGTCTTGAATAAGCTTTTAATTACAGTCATTCCACAACTTCCCTTCAACCTTCCCTTTTTGTTCTGCTACGTGGACGATATTGTCACCACTATACCTGTCAACTCTCACCAAACTGTATTATCTGTTTTCAATAATTACCACAGCAGTCTTAAGTTCACCATCGAATTAGAGAATGATAATAAACTACCGTTCCTCGATGTTTTGCTCATGAGACAGGAAAATGGGTCCATACTCACTGATTGGCACATAAAATCCACTCATTCTGGACGCATCATTAACTACCACTCGATCCACCCCCTCCACCAAAAAATAGCCGTCTTTAAGTCCCTCCAATACCGTATCATCAATTTATCTGACCCTAGTCTTTGGCCAAAAAACTTTAAAATAGTTAAAAACCTAGCCATGGACAATGGTTATCCTAAAAAATTCATTGACCAACTCTTGAACATTAACAGTTCAAGAACGAACAATAAACCCAACACCAATGATACCATAATTCCAAAAATTCCATTCGTTCCCCATCTTTCTCAACATTTAGCTAGAATTTTAAAAAATGATAAGTTCAAAATCACGTTCTACTCCGTAAAAACTCTAAATTGCCTTTTCTCAAGACTCAAGAGCAGAACACCGAATTATGATAAACCTTCTGTAGTCTATAAGATTAATTGTAAGGATTGTGACGCTACATATGTTGGACAGACGAAACAGAAATTAGGCAACCGTGTAAATAATCATAAATATGATTGTCAACCCTCACAATACTCACGCAATCAAAAAACTGCCCTAAGCGTACATCATTTCACCCTAGGCCATAACTTTGACTTCGACAACGTGGAAATCCTTGATGAAGAATCATACTTGCAAAAAAGGCTAATATCTGAAATGATCCATATTAAAAGTTTTTCAAATTCCATTAATCATAGAACTGATACAGATAACCTTAGTAACATTTATCACAATTTAATTGCTTTTCACCGTAGTACGACCTCTAAGTAGTTCGGTTGTGCCTGTCTAGCTGGTGTACTGTCATTATCTAATTTTAAGTTGGTAACTTACCGTCTCCCGCCCTGTCACTATCCGATTTGTGGCTCTTTGACATGCACGTTTTAGATTTTACTTTTGTTTGTTTTCTGTTCGTTTTGTACTGTAATCCGTGTTATAGTATGCTCAAATGTATTTTAACCTTAGTGCTGCCTTGTCTGATAGCAACTGTAAGTCAATTGTTATTCTTTATACCTACCAGCCACGTGCTGAACCTTACGCTTGTTCCAGGTCTCATTGTGATTACTTAACCAGGTGTACCTTTGGTAGCTAGTATATTAGTTTTGTCACATTCAGAGGTAATAACTCTCTTATGTTACATTAAGACCTGGTACCACTAACACTCTCCTTCGGTGTAGGCTCCGAAGAAGGCTACAAAATATAGCCGAAACGTCAAAGTTTCATAAAACATTACTGCACCGAAACGCAATTTCATGCGACGCCAGAGAGGAGATTGCAGCATACCAACACACATTCGGAACTACAAGATACCAAGTAGATATCTCCAGTAGAACATAAAATACTATATAAATGGCGCCCAACGTGGGGCGATAGTACACAAATCGATCCCAGCCACCCCCATAAAACTACCCGGGACGCCACAAGTGTCAGATCACAAGATACCACATAAAGGACACCCAACGTGAGGGGCAATTAAAAGAATCTGCAATAATTTACGAAATACTATATAATTTTCTTTTCAACGGGGAATCAAACCGCAATACCATGGCAACGTAATAAAATAAAATTTCGGATGAGCTCCTTTATGAAACCCAAATGAATTTCATAATGTAGTCATTTGGGCGGCAAAATAGAAATAGAAATACAACTACGAGTTGTACATTGTCAGCAAAATTCCTAGGAGGTAGGTAATTATGTAGCCAATGTTTTAAAGTTTAAAGGATTTTTAAAGCTTGTGAAGGATTTCACTTCGTATGACGAAGGATACATAAGTGGCATTTGTCTGGCAACAAGTGCATAAAATGTAGACTCTCCGGTTATATTTACATTTCATACAGATAAGACAATTTTGAAGTATATCAAAACTCATTCATGTGACTTCATATGTCTTTTCAAATCCTTGGTCAACTTACACGTGTACTCACAAATATTACACTTGTGTATTGACATGTGTTTCAGTAAATTACCTCGAAACTTAGACGCGTATTCGCAAAGGTCACACTTAAACGGTTTCTCATCCGAATGCACTCGCATGTGGAATTTTAAATACCTTGCCGTTTTGCTCGCAAATTCACAACGCTCGCACTTAAACGGCCTCTCATCGGAATGCTTTAAAAGATGTTGCCCTAAACCTTCGGACCGGTTACAGTCGTAACTGCAAAGGTGGCACTTGAAGCGTTTCTCGCCGGTATGCGTTAACATGTGCCTTCTCAGGTAGGCGGGTTTTGCGCATTTAAAATCGCAAACGGCGCACTTGATCGGTTTTTCACCCTTATGCTTGAACATGTGACTTTTCAGGTATTCCAAGCGCTGACATCTGTAATCGCAAAATTCACACTTGAACCGCTTCTCGCCGGTGTGCGTCAGCTTGTGCCTGCTCAAGTTTCCAGAGTTTAGAAACTTCTTAGCGCACAGATCACAACTAAACAGTTTCTCGCCGACGTGTTTCAGCATGTGCTGCCTCAAAGCTGCGGCCGCGCGGAATTTGTGACCGCAACGATCGCAAACGAAATGCTTCTCGTCGGTGTGCGTCAACATGTGCTGTTTCAGATATCCGTCGACTCGGAATTTATAATTGCAAATCTCACAGGTGAAAGGCCTCTCGTTGGAATGGATCGTGATGTGTCGTTTCATGTTGCTCTTCGGTTGGCATTTATAATCGCAGTGGTTGCAAACGTATAGTTTCACGCCATTAGATAACAGTCTACTATATTCGGGGTTGGGTATACACTGATCGGAATCACACATGCCTATGTCCGGAATTGTCGGTTTATAATCTCCAAGGCACCTGAAATAAAACTGGTTTTAACATTTCCTATTGCGCACCAACAAAAACCTAAGAAAATATATATTCAGCTTGTTTTAAAGGAGATGAAACAACAACATACACAAACACAAATGAAAAACAAGCAATCATACGGGTGATATCAAGAGACCAAATGAATGTATAATAAAATTGCATTTGGTGACTATGTTTATATTTTGTAGCAACGCAAACGCATAATACACATTTTGTGGTTCCAAATAATTTTTATTTTCTTTATCTAAATCATGTTATCCACTTTTACTATCTAAGTACCTACATCTTTCAGCAGATGATTTTTTTAATTATAGGTGTTGAAAAAAATTGTTCCTGCAGCCTAAAAATTTCTTGTTTTCCGTTTTTATTGTACAAATAATTTTCTCACCCACAAGAAAGAAGGAAATACTTGCCTTAAACTTACACTAACACACTTCTGTACAATAAAAGAAAAAGATGCAACAACAATATATTTATTAAAGAATAATAATAATTCATGATTTTATATGAAACTATAACGTTTTGCTTAGTATTCTAACTATACGAGTGTATGATATACAAATATTTTATTTGTACTTCAAACACTTTGTAATATACAGGGTGTCTCATGACGGGACGTCACTGCTTCGTATACGACATCTTTAGACAAAATGGAGTAAAAAAGTACTAACAAAGTTATGCCCTAAAGTAAACCGTTTTCAAAATACAGAGTGTCCAAATTTTATTCTTCAAATTCCTGAATTTTGCTTTAAATTCTATTTTAAAAAAAACGAAAGGAATGGTATACCATCATAACACCATCAGACCTTAGGAGACGCATTTTGGAGGCAGCAGAACCAATTCGGACTAACAATGATATGTTACTTAGGCCAACTAGATCTCTCTTAACAAGAGCCAAAACGTGTCTCGAGAGGAACAGTGATCATCTTTATACTGAATTTAAACTAAAATAAATGCTGGCTTTTCTGAAAGTGCAATTATTTGAAAAATCAAAATTTAACACTCTGTATTTTGAAAACGGTTTACGCTAGGCCATAACTCTATTCGAATTTTTTACTCTATTCGGTATGAAGATTACGTACGCGAGGTAGTGACCTCACGTCACGTGGCACCCTGTATAATTTCTATCACGAAATATGGAATTATATACAATTAGTCAGACGCTGATGTAAATGTCGACGTTCCGCTGTGCGTTTGGTAGCTTCCTCAGGATAAATAATAATAACTTTTTAATTGTATGTTATTCTCATTGCCATCTCACACACGTGAAACCGCCCAAATTTTATCAGTTTCCAAAAACTTGATTACAAACGAATAATTTAATTTATGCGAGTTATTCTTGTTTTATTTATCATTTCATCTATTCTTACTAAGTAGCAAGTAGATATTTTAATCATACACTGCGCCAATAAATTAGGGGAACACCAGAAAAACGCAACTAAAAACTGTAATATCTTTTTATTGCCTTGACGTATTGAACTAAAAGTTTTTACATGGTTGCTATAACACCTTAATAAGGTGGGCAAAGCAAGCAAATCTGAAAACGTTTCTCCAATTATTTTTCCGGTCGAAAAGCGCATTCCTTTTAATAAATACTACTATTATTTCTTGTTAAAGACGCTTATAAAAATTTCTTTAGCTTGTAACACGCCGAGGTGCTACTATTGGTTGTTGTCTTTATGGACAACTAAATAAGTAATAAATGAATCCAAACAGATAAACAAATTTAATTTATTAGCAAGTTAATTTACTGGCAACTGATAGATTATCGTCTGCAAGAATTTAACGCGTATTTATTTTCGGGGTAACTCGGACAAAATTTCCAAGAAAGGAAAGGTCAGTTTTATGGTTACAGGCCACTCCGGCTAGACGAATTGCTACCTGACACTACGGGGCCCCTATACCATGCAATAATAACTACAATAAATCTACGCTAGGCGCCAGCCCTTCGAAGAAATTGTCCGAGTTACTTTTGTTGATATTTCTAAACAATTTTCAATAATTAAAATGGCTCGTGATCGCTAATTCGGACGGATCCCACTTGTGCCGTTCACCCGTTCTTTAATCCCGGTGGAAACGGTTATAACTATGAGATAGCAGGAATTTCCAATTTGCCAGAGAATACCGACAAGGATTCACTAATTTTACAAAGTACCCTGTATATGAATTGCACGATAAATTGGAAACGTCGGCTGACTGCCCTGGTCGATTTAAATTACAGAAACGCCAAACAAACTAGTTAATAATTTATATAACAATGGTCAATCAATGCCACTACAGTGGATGCCACTGATTTACTTTGACTTTGGTTCGGATGCAAATTAAGACTAAGAATAAATTTCCCAAACCAAGTAAGTACTGAAATTTACAGATTATGAAAATTTAATCATTTAATACCACCAATTATGTAACGAATAAGATACAAATTAAAGCAAATTACCTAACTCCGTGCCGCGGAATAAAAATCCAAATTCACGCACAACACAAATTTTAGATCCACTTCGCGGATTAAATTACGCGTCACGACCGTGATATTTAATTGTATTTTAATTGGCTCTCAAACCACTGATCTTTTATACGACCGGACTAATTAGATTAAACCCTCTAGTGAAAATAATTAAAGAAATTAGTAAGTAACTCAAGCAAGCTGCCCAGCATGAAAATACGACTGCTCGTGTTCAAAGCGCGTGGCCATCTGCCTGTAATTTTTAAATTCATTTTTCAACTGCCCCTAATTAAGGCCCCTCCCTTGATCGAAAACAAAATTCAGAATATACTTTGGCCAATAAAATTCACCGGCCAAAAATTCACGCCCTACAGTTTCCTAGAAATGCGCTTTCGACTTCACGAGCCCACCCGTGATGTTCCACATGTCTGCAGCGTCTGTAAATTTCCAAATTATCCTGACGTTTTTATTATTTCCTGCCTTTTGCAAGTGTCATTTTCAATGCTGTATTATCTTACGTTTACTTATGCGTATCGAATTGCAACTTTTAAAGAATAGCAGACTCGTATCCGAAACTCTCGTGACCCAAAATTTATGTGACAATCCCTTCAAAGCCCATTGAACGATCTCAAGTGCGATAGGATTGATGGCCTTTCGCGTCTGCTAGATTGTTATTGAAAAGGACCCCACGCCTTCTTCCCGGCCGGCAACTCGGCTCCAGTTCCTAATGAATGTACATTTGTTTGTGATTTATCATTTTCGAAAACGCTTCCTCCCGACCCCCGTGACAGGAATCATAATTGCACTTATTCGTAAAAATTTTAGTTACATCAATAACATGCTTATTTGTTTTATATACAAATTGGCGACCGTTTCAAGCTTTTCTAAAACAATTTTAAGTATAAAAATATTCAATAAGTATATTCAGTGTGAAGTTAAAAAAAGATTCATAAAAATGTCTTAAAATTGTTAAGTTACCTGCAATCGAATTTCGCCATTTATTCATTTAACAAATAGGCTCATTTGCTAAGTATTGCATTTAATGTGTCCAGCGACTATAAACAATTAAATTAATCGACAATAATTTTTTTAACCTGAATTCGTAACAATATGAAACGAAATAATAAAATAATTTACGGTCTTCTGCCAAATTTGTAGCTCTTTCAAGAACGAACGCATCAACGATATACTAACTGTAAACTCTGAAATATGCTTCACAATTGCAATGAAATGATACCTTTTGGGGTAGTTAAAAATTTCCATATTTCAGTTAATTCGAGTTACATACAAATAATTGAGTGCTATGTAAATACACTTGTATAATCCTGGACATAACTGCGTTTAATTCAAGAAGAATCAGGAAGCCAAATATTTAACTGAACCTTATTAAATGTCCCGGCTTAAAATTTTAATTTAATTCGCCTCATGACATCAAGAGATATTTTAAATAATTAAACCTTGTTTTGATCTTTGAAGCAGGATACAGGTATTTAAAACGTCTTCGAAGCAAAATCACCGATAGTTTCACTGAAACTTGAAAAACAGGCTGTATTATAAAATAGAAGATATAAAACGTAATGATTCTCTTGATCACTATAGCACAATTTTATGCAATTCGAGATATTTTATTAGATGTGGTTCATCGTTCGTGTCGCAGTACGTGGAACTCCTCCTTCTTGGAACTTGTGAATGAAGGCTTTTCTCCTTTCATAAACAAAGATTTTTTAAAATTCTCAATCAAAGTAGCGTTTAATAAAAAAAATCCATACACGTATAAAAATAACGCCACTGTTAGTAAATATGCGAAATTAATTTCAAATTTCGCGCCGAAAACAATTAAAGTTCGACAAAATTTGAATAGATGGCGCTGACGCAACACAATTGCGAGGACAATGATATTAGAGTGATGCTGAGAGAAGATAAGAGTTGCAAGCATTTATCCTTCTCTATCCATTTTTTAGCAAAAAAAAACGATTAAAACATGAAAGGAAACGAAATAGAACTGAAATAACAAGAATACAGGCGTAAATAAAGACAAAGCAAGAAAACGATTCTCATCTGGCAGAAGACGATTGGCCTATACAACAAGTAATGTGAATGCGAGAAATAAATTTCAAATTTGGAGTCCCACAAAACTTACATAGATGGCGCTGACGATTGAATGCAAATGAACTTTACCTGTAGAGAGAAAAGGTAAAAACTGCATAAAATTTTTCCCTTTTCATTGGTGGAGTTGCATGAAACTTGTAGAGAACGACTAGAAAACGGGGACCATTTAAAAACAAAAGAAAACTGCGACAAGCAAGAAGTGCAGAATGATATGTACAGGAAACAGGAAAATATCAACGATTCTCATCCGGCACAGAATAATTGAAATGTAAATTAATTCAGTACGAAAAATTAATTTAAATTTTTGCGCCGAAAAACGTAGTCCGACGAAATGTACATAGATGGCGCTTACGCAACACAATTAGTTTAACTATTACAAGCGCAAATACAGAAAGAAAATAAAAAAGAGTCTCTTCATCTTTGTTTTTGAACCGCGTGGAAACTGTGGCGCATTTTAGTAAAAGAAAACATAAATGCATGTAGTAACTAATGAAAAAAGGAAAGAAACGAAAAAAATACAAGGAAATGTAGACTTAAATGAACAGAAAACAGAGGAAAACCGACGATTCTCTTTTGGGCGGAGAATAACTGAAAAGTAAATGAAAAAATTATAGTCCGCCAAATTTACATAGTTGTATGTCTAAGAAATACGGAGAGAAGACAAAGAGAGGCTTCCTTTTTTATTTTTTTTTTTGAGTCGCGAGAAAATTGTACCAACTATAAGTGAAAGAAAAACAAAAGTAACCAATAAAAAGAAAAAAAAAAGAAAAAAAAGGAACAAACAACGAAATATAGGATTAAGTGGACAGAAAACAACGGAAAGTTCTTATTCGGCGGAAAATAATATAAATAAAGTTAAATCGGAAAATTTTACTTCGAATTTCGCGCCAAAAAAATGTAGTCCGACCAAATTTACACGGATGGCGCACACGCAACAACACAATTATAAGCGCAAGTGAACTTTATAAATAAGTATAGCAAAAGAAAATTAAAATTCTCTTTTCAATTAATTTTTTTGAGCCGCATGGATTCTCTTTCAGCGGAGAATAACTGAAATGTAACTGAAGAAGTTATAGTCCTGCAAAATTCACATAGATGGCGCTTAAGCAACACAATTGTAAGCCCAAAAAATACAGAGAGGAAACAAAAAGAGGCTTCTCTTTTCATTTTTTTTTTTTGAATCGCGTGTATAAAAGGAAATAATAATAACCAACGAAAGGGAAAGCAAAACGAAGAAGACAGTAACCTAATAAGACAAGATTATGTACTTCTCTTTGTATAAAAAAAAAGAATGCTGTGGGCCCATTTCACATCCAAAAAATTTGAAGTTCTTAAGTAAGGATACGTGTATGGGTATAGTAGACTTAACAGTATGTCTCCCAACTTGGGGCACAATAATTAATTACATAAATAATCATATAAATTCCTTGGCTGAGATTAAACTTAAGCGGCAGAATTTAATGGTGAATTGTTGTTGGCCACGACCAAGCAAGATAAATTTACATCGTCAACAACTGCAGTAAAAGCGAAACCTCAGAGAAATTCAGAGCACAATGTATGTGCTTGACGGTCACAATTTGTCATACTCGTGTGTCCCTCACATAATGCATTTTGCACTGCAAGAAAATAATAATATTTCGTTACTCAAGTGACAATAATAAAGAAATTCAATGGAACTGCCGGGTTAACTTGCCTCAAGAAAACATCCAAAGGTTAATCGAAAGTATGGCACGATGATGCCAAGCTGTTATTCAAGCTCGTGGGGGTCATACTCGATATTAAATTTATACACCTGTTTAAGTATAATTGTTGTTAAAATTATTGACTGCTGACAAATTGTTTTTTTCTTAATTGTTTCCGTTGAGTTTCGTTATTATTGCCACTTGAGTAACGAAGTATTACTATTGTTTGGCAAATAAAGTGCTATAAAAACTTTTAGTTCATTATATTGAAACGGTTGCGAAGTTGTATATAAAACAAATAGCATGTTCTTGATGTAACTGTAATTTTTACATGAATAATTTACATAATAATGAATAACTTAGATGAATAATTATGATGCTTGTCATTGGAGTCGGGAGGAAGCTGTTTTGAAATGATAAATAACAAACAAGTGTACATTCCGAGGCATTGTAACTGTAAGCAATTAAGCCGGGTCCTACCGGGTCATATAACCGGGGCGGGCCGTCATAAATTCTTGTCGTACTTGAGCTCGTTTCAATGGTTTCTCGAACTGACTATCATATAAATCTGTCACGCGAGTTTCGAATACACGTCTGTTTTTCTTTAAAAGTTGCAATTCGACACGCATTAAGTTCTGTAAGATAATACGTTTATTGAAAAAGTGATACTTGCAAAAGGCACAGGAAATATAAAAACGTCAGGGTATTTTGAAAATTTAGTAGCTGCAGACGTTGAAGACACATGTGGAGCCCTTCAGGGTGGCCCTTGTGAAAGTTCGAAAAACACATTCCGAGAAACTGGGGGCGTGCATTTTTTTTGAATGCTAGACGCGGTCCTATTGGCCAAAGTGTGTTTTGAATTTTGTTTTCCGATCAAAGGAAGGGGCATTAATTCTGGGCAACTGAAAAATGAAGATTAAAATTAGAGACAGATAGCCACGAGCTTTCGAAACGATCAGTCGTACCCATTGGGCTTGGCAACTTAAACAACATAAATTAATTAGTCATAATATAACATAATTAAATAAAAATAAAATAAAATTAATTAGTCCGGTGCGTCTAAATATCAGTGTTTTGAGAGGCAATTAAAAATACAATTAAATAACACGGGCGTGACGGGTAAATTAATCGCGTAGTGAATTTAAGATTTGGTGCAGTGCGTGGATTGGATTCTTGTTTCGCGGCGCGGATTTAGGTAATTTGCTTTAATTTGTGTCTTTGTTCGTTACATATTTGGTGGTATTGAAGGATTAAATTTCCATAATCTATAAATTTCAGTACTTGCTTGTTTTGTGAAATTTATTCTTAGTTTTAATTTGCATCCGAACCAAAGTTAAAAGTAAATAAGTTGCATCCACATTAGTGGAGTTGATTGACCATTGTTATATAAATTATTAAACTAGTTTGTTTGGCGTTTCTGTAATTTAAATCGACCAGAGGCAGTCAGCCGACGCTTCCAATTTATAGTGCAATTCATATACAGTGTACTTTTGTAAAATTAGTTAATCCCCTTTTGCGATATTCTCTGGCAAGTTGGAAACACTCGAACAAAGTGTCCTTCCGATTTGCGCAGTGAAATCGATTGATTTATACCACTGGTCTAAGGCAAGTTTAGATCTGCCACTAAAGCCAAGTATGACCAGCACAAATTAATTCCCTAAATCAAGGCCAATCAGGTGCATTACTAGTGCAGTAAAATTAAGAGGCCCAACCAATTCTGAATCACATAGTCATAGCCATCTTCTCAACCGAGTTTCCATCACACTCTGTGTGTGGACCAAAGTGTAGTCTTTGTCGGGAGATCTGCGGTTAATTAGAAGTAATTCGCTGTGAGACCGAAAGATCATAACTACCCATAGTAGAGTATCAAATAAAACGGTCAAACATTCCATTGCGCATAGTGTTAGATCATCGTCGAAAACAACGCAATCAGAGGTTAATAAATAAAGAGAGAGACACTGCACCTCCACCTCAATAAGCGATAGGAGCGGTCGAGCAATCTCCCCCCTTCGCAGCGTTATTAGGTTAACAATAAATCGGGCCACGCGTCTCCCCAGGAGAGCTTCCCTTGAAAAACTAGCGATTACTATTGATTCTCTCGCAGATTGATCGCCTGGGCGGCATTTTGTATCACATACTTCCCCCAGTATCTGATTAATTAATCAATTACATTCATTAAGGAAGTACACTGTAGGCACAACGCCACACTGTGCACTGGTTGATATACAGAGCGTGTCTTTGAGTACGATTGAAGTGTTAAACACGAGTACCGAGATAAATATAATTTTGAAAACAAATTAATTGTTCATTTAAATTGAATAACAAGTCTCCAAGTATTGTTTGAGACAAGCATAAACCCACCAGCTGTGTAATTGGAAATAGTTAGTTCGTCACGATATTCGAACGAGAAAGCCGTTAAACGAATTCTACTGTATTTCTTACACAATCGTAATTTTTTCTTGTGTGTTTCCTTTGTACTGTAATTAAAAAACAAGGTTTTTACGCTCATCTGTTTCTAGCCTGCAGAGCGGCTAGAAATTGGAGTTTTTCCCTTGTTTGCAATAAATAATTGATTAAATTTAAGTCCGCATTTTATTTATACGTATCCAATTCCCGCTATCTCATAGTTATTATCGTCTCACCAGGATTAGAACCAGGGACCGGCATAAGTAGAATCCGTCACTAATTAACGATCACGAGCCATTAATTATTGAAAGTTGTTTGTAAATATCAGCCCCGGGTTACCTCAGGTAGCTCCCTAGAAGGGCCGCCGCAGGGCGTAGCGTTTGTAGGGCAGTAGTGCATCCGGAGTTGCAGGTAGAGAGGCGTCTAGCCGCATGACAATAAGCTGTAAAAACCCGGCCTTTTCTAGGAAATTTCTGACCGAATTACCCTAGGGTAAATACGCGTTAAATTATTGCAGACGGCAATACTTCAGTTGCCAGTCAATTAATTTGCTAGTAAATTAAATTTGTTTATTTGTTTGGATAGATTTATTACTTATTTAGTTGTCCGTAAAAGGTCAACAAACAGGCTAGCACATCGGCATGTTACAATATTAAGGCAATAAAAATATATTACAGTTTTTAGTTGCGTTTCTCTGGTGTTCCCCTAATTTATTGGCGCAGTGTAGTTAAAAAAAATAACATTATACAGGGTCATCCAAGTAACACGTAACAGTTAATATCTCAGTAAGTACAAGTGTAATCTGTCTGAGGATGTTATACAGCTTCTGAATCATTGGCTTTATTAAATGACACCAGTTACTTATAGTCAGCTCCGATTTCACCGGAAGTGCCTGCGTGTTTTGTTCTTGTGTGTTTAAGAAATATAACATAACAGATAACTTGCTTTTAAATAGAAGTTTAGAGAATATACAATTCCATTTGAAAAACAATAGCAACTTAATAGGGCTTTTGATTCCATAAAAATTTACATACAGGTATCAATCAAGAAATATTAACTATTAACCATGTAATTTGAATGACCCTGTACATTCAAAACATTGTCAAGTTAACACAATATCAGCAAAAATGCGACGACTCATGATTTTTCAAATCCTTAGCCAACTTACACGTATACTCGCAAGTGTTACACTTGAGCGGCGGTTTCTCGTGCGTCGTCATGTGTTTCTGTAAGTTACCCTGAAATTTAGACGCGAACTCGCAAAGGTTACACTTGAACGGCTTCTCATTCGAATGCACTCGCATGTGCAGCTTTAAATATCTGGCCGACTTGCTTACGTATTCGCAGCGTTCGCACTTGAACGGTCTCTCGTCGGTGTGCGTCAGCAAGTGCAACCTCAAGTTCGCAGGCTTATTGCATTCGTAGCTGCAGAGATTACATTTGAATTGTTTTTCGCCGGTGTGCGTTAACATGTGCCGTTTCAAGTACGCGGAGAGTACGCACTTATAATCGCAAAGGGCGCACTCGAACGGTTTCTCGCTGTTGTGCGTTAACCTGTGGCGGCGCAGGTCCGATAAACGGTGAAACTTTAAGTCGCAAAATTCGCAGCCGAACGGCTTGCCGCCTGTGTGTGTTAACTTGTGCCGCCTCAAATTCCCAGATAGATTGAATCTTTTATGGCACAGATCGCAACTGAACAGTTTCTCGCTGACGTGTTTCTCCATGTGGCGCTTCAAGGTTCCGTGCGTGCGGCACTTGTGAGCGCAACGATCGCAAACGAAGTGCTTCTCGTCGGTGTGTGTTAACATGTGCTGTCTCAAGCTTCCGGCGAATCGGCATCTATAATTGCAGGTCGCACAGGCGAAGGGCTTCTCGTCGGAATGGATCTTCATGTGCTGCCTCAAGTGTTTGATTAGCTGGCATTTATAATCGCAAAGATCGCAGAACAACGGCTTCGCGTCGTCGGTGTTTAACAGTATACATTCCGGTACATACTTGGAAGATTCAAGGTCAGAACCACTGTGGTCATGTTCGGTTGTCCATTCGTCTGGAACCACAGGCCATCTGAAATAAAAATAACTTTAACATTTCCTATTCGCCAACCGAATTCATTCGAGCTGATTATGACGGTGATATTTATTATTACGTTCCACGAAGTGATAACTGTAACTGACGTTAGGAGAACAATAAAAGAACGCATTAAGGAAGTAAAAAGTAAAAAAAATAGCGCTGACGGACAAGAGATGGCGCTCGTAGAGGTACAACCATTTTTAACCAAAAAAAGTTAAGAATCGATAGACGATTTATGCTGAAAAACAAAAAAATTACGCCGATGGCCAACAGATAGCGTTGGCAAGTGTACAGTCGTTTCTGATCTTTGTCAATTTTTCGTATTTCATGTAAATATGAGGAGGAAAAGCGAAGGTAGCAAACAATTATTTCGTTTAGGCTAAAGGATGGCTAAGAACTTTTTTATGTTTTTTATGTAACAGTACAAACAATAGAAAAACGTATTTAAAAACAATAGTCCGACCTGTCATATGTCATTATGATCCAGAAGACAAGTCAAATTATAATGAAAAAGATGGCGCTTGCAAACGTTAGTAAATACTCTACATTTTCCTGTTTTCGTGTACAGTAGCGGACAATAAAATCTGGGCACGTCATTTGCACAATGTAAACCTCACTTTAATATTTTCGACGTTTAATACATGTCACTAGTAATTCTGACGTTTCATACAAATTTTATTTATTCATTTTGACAGAAATAAAAATAAACCTGATTTACTAAATTTGTAGACATTCGCACGTTTCAAATTCTTGGCCGGATTTTATTGTTGAGGCTTAGTCGTTTCTAATTATTATTATTCATATAGTCAGCGCACAATTGTATAAAATATAAAAAACGACAGTCAAATTTGATGAAACCAAAAGGTAGCAAGTGATTACAGTGGCTGCCAAGAGATGGCGCTCGTAAAGCATAGTCGTTTCTGATAGTTCTTGAATTTTCCTCTTGCTGCGTAGTTGTATAAACAAAAAAAGAAAGCGAATTACGGCGAAAACAAACGCAGCGACAAATTACGTCGATGGCCAAGAGATGGCGCTTTTAATCTCGCGATGGTTTCTAGTCGTTCTTCAGTTTTCCTTCTTTCGTACTATAATTGTATAAACATTGAAAGAAAATGTTAAAAATCGACAGTCAAATTATGACGAAAAACAAAGATTACACTAACTGCCACGAGATGGCGCTTGTAAAGTATAATCATTTCTGATACTCTTGAGTTTTTCTTTTAGTTGCAAGTGTAAACGAAAAAGATCGAGTCGAAAATTGAATTACGGTGAGAAACAAGCGCAGCAACAAATTACGTCGATGACCAAGAGATGGCGCTTCTAATCTCACAAATCGCAATTGTATAAAACATAAAAGAACGCGTTAACGATCGACAGTCAAAATTTTGACGAAAAACAAAGATTACCAGTGACTGCCAAGAGATGGCGCTTGTAAAGTATAATCGTTTCTGATAAATCTTAACTCGCTCTTTTTAGTTGCATAAACAAAAAAGAATGAGTCAAGAATTGGATTACGGCGAAAAACAAACGCAGAAACAAATTACGTCGATGGACAAGAGATGGCGCTTTTAATCACGCAATTGTTTCTAATCGTTTTCAGTTATTCTTCTTTCGCACTATAATCGTATAAACAATGAAAGAAAATGTTAAAAGTCGACAGTCAACTTATGTCGAAAAACGACAGGTAGCAAACTATTACAGGGACTGCCAAGAGATGGCGCTTGTAGAGTGTAATCATTTCTGATAGTTCTTGAATTTTCCTTCTAGTTGTATAAACAAAAAAGAACGAGTCGAAAATTGAATGACGGCGAAAAACAAATGCAACAACAAATTACCTCGATGGCCAACAGATGGGCGCTTTTAATCTCGCAAATCCCCCAGAGATGGCGCTTACAGAGCCTAACCGTTTCTAATCGTTCTTCTCAGGTTTCCCCTTTTCACGCAATTATTGTATAAAATATAAAAGAACGCGTTAAGAATCGACAGTCAAATTTTGATGAAAAACAAAAGGTAACAAACGATTACATTGACTGCCAAGAGATGGCGCTCGTAAAGCATAAATGTTTCTTATAGTTCTTGAATTTTCCTCTTACTACGTAGTTGTATAAACAAAAAAGAAAGCGAATTACGGCGTAAAATAAACGCAGCGACAAATTACGTCGATAGTCAACAGATGGCGCTTCCATTGTTTCTAATCATTCTTCAGTTTTTCTTCTTTCGTACTGTAATTGTATAAACATTGAAAGAAAATGTTAAAAATCGACAGTTATGACGAAAAACAAAAAGTAACGAACGACTACAGTGACTGCTAAGAGATGGCGCTAGTAAAATATAATCATTTCTGATAGTTCTTGATTTTCTTCTTTTAATTGTAAGTATAAACAAAAAAGAACAAGTCGAAAATTGAATTACGGCGAAAAACAAACGCAGCAACAAATTACGTCGATGGCCAAGAGACGGCGCTTTTAATTTATAGAAGTAAACTAACCAATATTCGATGCGTAAGAAAAACTTAACGTAAGAAAAGAAAACGGCATTCCTTTCGCATGCCTATACCGCTTTCTGTCTTTTACACTGCCTATGTTCTCACTTTCAAATAAGTACCTGTACATTTTTGGGAAAAATTTCTACGATTGTAGTATGCTGCAAAAAATAATATAATTTGTAGTAGGGTACGTTCGGACAAATTAATAAATTAGCAACGGTGTTGCCGTTACACTATTTGTTGACGTAACGAAGTGATTTTATTACTTAAGAGTTTCTATTATTTTTGGTTACAAGTTTAGTTAATTTTTGTACATATTTAATTAGGATGTTTAATGTATATAGTAGTCTAGTTAGTTTATTGTCATGCGCAGAATCAAGTTATATTTTGGGCGGGAGTTCCAGCAGAGTGGGGCTCCCTTCCACTCGCGAATTAGGGATTCAACAGAATTTCATCTGTTCTTACAAAATTGTTGCAATGGTTTTATGTGTATATTAAAAAAAGATTATATAATTTCGTACATTAAAAACAAAATGTTCATCAGGAAGGATTCTCGCAAACGTGTGATGACGCATGTTTCCTTAAATCCTTGGCCAGTTTACACGTATACCCGCAAACGTTACATCTGAGCAATTTCTCGTGGGTTGACATATGTGTGCGTACATTACTTTGAAACCTGGACGCATATTCGCAAAGGTCACACTTAAACGGTTTCTCCTCCGAATGCACTCGCACGTGTAATTTTAAATTGCCGGCCTGACTGCTCTTATAACTGCACAAGTTGCATTTGAATTGTTTCTCGCCGGTGTGCGTCGCCGTGTGCCGTTTCATATTATCAACCGTTGCGCATTTATAATCGCAAAGGCCACATTTGATCGGTTTCTCACGCTCATGTTTGAACGCGACGTGACGTTTTAGATAATCCGAACGTCGACATCTATAATCGCAAGATTTGCACTTGAACGGCTTCTCGCTGGTGTGGGCTAGTTCGTGCTCGTTCAAATTTCTTGGGTTCTTGAATCTCTTCGCGCACAGGCTACAACTTAAGAGTTTCTCGTGGGTGTGCGTTCGCATGTGCTGCTTCAAAGTTCCGGCCGTGAGGCATTTGAAACCGCAACGGTCGCAGACGAACTTCTTTTCGCCGGTGTGTATTACCATGTGCTGTTTCATATTTGCGGCGAATTTGCATTTGTGATCGCAAAACTCACAGGCGAAAGGTTTCTCGTCGGAATGGGTCTTGATGTGTCGTTTTATGCTGTCGATTCGTTGGCATTTATAATCGCAAAGTTTGCAAATGAATTGCCTCATGCCATTAAAAAACAGTACATTATATTCGGGCTGAGCAGTAGCACGTTCAGGTTTCCATATATCCGAAATCGTAGGTTTAGAAATTCCAGAACATCTGAAATTAAACTGGTTTTAACATTTTCTATTTTGAAAATATAAAACAGCCATCTACTTACTAAAAAAAGTATTAAGAGAAGAATAACACATGCATACTTATATTTTTATTAACAAATTATTAATTTATTCGAACAGAAAAGACTACATGCAATTTTCTAGATTTACCACCAGCTATCCGTAGAGTTTTTTTTTTATTTAGTTTGAATAGCTCGTCACGGGACAACCTGTATATTACATCGGGTATTCAAATTGAAGGGTTCGGTTCTGGTTCCGGGAAATGGAATGACAGGTCAAAAGTGAGTGGAACACCCAATGTGGGTCTGGATACACGAAACACCCGTGTCAGGTAAGAATGAGTGAAACACCCACTCAAGGTATTAACGAAAATGAACAATTTTCTATAATTCAAAAAAAAATTAATTTAAAGTAATAACATTGCGTAAAAATGTTATGGAGGGTTCTATGTATTATGGTAATTTTCTTTAATAGTAATGGATAACAAAACAATAATCACTGAGCGGTTTCAATGACGCGCTTTTTTTTTTTTTCAAAAGAACGGGACAAACCGGGAATATTTGCAAAAAAAAAATTGGACTATTAATACATACGAAAAAACGGGTTTATTAGAGATTAAAAATCATTTAATTTAATCTTACAAATCCATTAAATAGATATTTAAGCAATAGTTTTAGCAATAGTATGTTAATGTTAAAAAAATATTATAGAATTTCGTACGTTAAAAACAAAATGTTAAAGTACATGAAAACTTCAGGAAGGATTCTCGCAGACATGTGATGTCGCATGTCTTTCTAAATCCTTGGCCAATTTACATGTATACCCACAAACATTACATCTGAGCAGTTCCTCGTGTATTGACATATGTTTTGTCAAGTTACCTTGAAACTTGGACGCATAATTGCAAAAGTCACACCTAAACGGCTTCTCATCCGAATGCACTCGCATGTGCAGTTTTAAATATCTTGCTGATTTGCTTACATATTCACAACGTCCGCACTTAAATGGCCTCTCGTCGCTATGCTTTAAAACATGTGCCCATAAATTTCCGGACCGACTGGACTCGTAACTGCAAAGATGGCATTTGAAGGGTTTTTCACCGGTATGTGTTAACATGTGATTTTTCAGGTAGTCAGGTCTTGCGCATTTAAAATCGCAAAGGGCGCATTTGATCGACTTTTCACCCTTATGTTTGAACATGTGACGTTTCAGATCTTCTGAACGTTGACATCTGTAATCGCAAACTTCACACGTGAACCGCTTCTCGCCGGTGTGCGTTAACCTGTGCCTTCTCATATGTCCCAGTTGTTGAAACTTTTTAGTGCACAGGTCACAACTAAACAGTTTTTCGCCGGTGTGTTTTCGCATGTGGTTATTCAAAGCTCCAATCGTGAAGCAACTGAAACCGCAACGATCGCAAACGAACTGCTTTTCGCCAGTGTGTTTTAACATGTGCTGTTTCAATGGGATTCGGGATCTATAGTTGCAGATCTCACAGACGAAAGGTTTCTCGTCGGAATGGGTCTTAACGTGTCGTCTCATGCTGTCCTTTCGTTGGCATTTAAAATCGCAAAGATTGCAAAGGAATAGTCTCGTGCCATTAGATAACAGTAATTCGGGTATATACTGATCAGAACCACATATGCCACGTTCAGGAATTGTAGAGCATCTGAAATAAAACTGGCTTTAACATTTCCTATTCTGCACTAACAAAACCCTGAGAAAATATAATATCCAATTTAAATTTTAGTGTATACGGAAAACTGTGAAAATGTAAAACAGTTTATAATATCCATCTACTTATTATGTAAATAAGAAGTATTAAATGAAGAATACTCATATTTTTTTTTCTGAAACGACTAAGAATAAAAGCCGCATTCATGTCATAAACTTTTTCTTATGTAGAGTCCATACACGGTGTAAATGTGTGAGTTGAGGAATTAAGATCATCCCATCGACAGGCTAGCTCGGTGTGATGGGTAGGGGTCATAACCACTCCCAAAACCAAGGGCTGAATTTTACAATAAATAAAAGTCACCAGTATTGCACACTTTCGTCTGTATTTGTGTCAACATTTTAAAATTGTAATCGCACTAGGTCTTAAATAAATGAGCGACAAATCGCAACAAGTTTAAATGAAATTAAACACGAAGTGCGGATCCGTTTTTCGCTCACAACCTAAAATAAATATCAAATCTGGGTTAAACTAATATCCGCGATGACAACATTGCTTGAACTAAATTGACCCAAACATATTATAATATTATTATTATTAGTCGTCCATAGTGTGTGTACACCAGTTGCACTAACGTCGTTCGAGTATCAAACATCCGGGGGGGTAGCGTTCAGTGTGTCATCCAGAGAACCAACTCCCTCTTCCAACAATGATACCCAGCAACGGCGTATCGGTCTCTAATTCGTATGTCCGGAGATGAATCCCAACGATTGTTCCAGAATTTTCTACCACTGCCCAAAGATAAAACAGCCAGGTGGTCCCAAATCAAAACTCCGGTAAAACAAAAAGCCTAAATGAAAGAATGAAAAACAACGTTACAGTCGGAGCTGCGCACTTAGTTGCTTGTATAAATCCAACCTGATAAGCAGAAATCAGGCTTCGAAAGGCCTAGAAGGTCTTCTGTCGTTAAGAACGCACTTATCAAAACTCGCAATAATATTCTCCGTTTAAACTTCACTTTGAACAAAACAGTTTGGTGAATTGTCCAAAATAGCTGAGGAGCCCAAAAACACGAAACGTACGCTAAATCAGAAGCAACAATACAAAGCGGAAAGAGCGTTGTTCCAAGCAGGAAGTTTCTGTGTGGCAGCTCCAAGGGTACCAGATTTAAATATGCAATACCAAGAAATCTTGAGCAGATTTTAATGAAAAACTGCCGGTCAAAATACAATAAAAAACAAAAAAGTAAACACTAGAAATCAGAACTTTTATTTATATGCCGATCGTGTAGATCTGAGTTAAGGAAATATACGTCGAAATGGCATGATAGGAAATAAGCCGCAAGGCCATTTTACGAAAGTTAGGAGGAGATCGCTACATAAAAGTTCTTTGACTTATCGACTGATCGATGGGCACATATTTTAAAAAAATGAACTGTACATATACATATAATTACATATTTTTTTACGAATTCAATAGAAATACATAATTAAGAAAATAATATTGCAAGACGCGTATAGGTAGGTACCACCAGTTTTAACAACGGGGTACGAAAGTACCAAGGCATTTGCCGAAGTACCAATTTGATAATGCTGAGCGGAACTGGCGCGGTCGTTCACGAGTGGGGGTTGACGAAATAAACACTGGGGAGTTGTTAAGAGATGTTGGTTGAATTACCCAGGAGAGTGAGTGAAATAGAACATCCCCGTGTGGCGGAAGTTATTGCGTTTGTCTAGTTGTGGATTATTTTGTAATCTTGTGAAACGAAGGAAAACGACCCGAAAAACTAGAAATAATTATAACGAAATTTTCCAACTGTAACAACGACACGACAGAAATTCCGTTCGTCGTTGTAAAACGCCCAGATAGATACTACTCTTATACCAGGCTGAGGACATCCCTTGCTGCCGACGCATCCAAAAGGACCGGCCAGATTGCTGCTTTCCGGACAACTCTTTACCCTGGAAGCGTTAATTGAGGTCCTCGTATTCGCATCCCTGTCTGCGCCGCGTCAATCTTCAGCCGACATTTCGAATTTTCCCGAATTGGCATTTCCTTGCATCAATATTCAAATTAATTTAGAAAACTAATAATATCAAACTATTTTCAAGCCTACCTACACCCCTAAACGGCTAAGGTGAATCGCCGGACATAATACAGCGACATGGTGGAGGCAACACGTTAACGTGACAATATCTTGAAACAATTTGATGTTCTAAGAGGACGGTGTGTAACAAATAATTTTCATGCGAGTGATTTTTATTATTTTATTTATTAGTTAAACCATGAAGAAGGATTCTCACAGGTATGTGATGAGACATGCCTTTTTAAGTCCTTGGCCAATTTACACGTGTACTCACAAACATTACATCTGAGCAGATTCTCGTGAGTTAACACATGTTTCCTTAAATTACCTTGAAACTTGGACGCATACTCGCAAAGGTCGCACTTGAAAGGCTTTTCATCCGAATGCACTCGTTTGTGTTCCTGTAAATGTCTCGCCGTCTTACCCACGTATTCACAGAGTTCGCACTTAAATGGCCGCTCATCGCTATGCTTTAAAAAGTGTAACCTTAATTTCCCTGCCTGATTGCATTCGTAACTGCAAAGGTAGCACTTGTAGTGTTTGTCGCCGTGGTGCGTTAGCAAGTGCCGTCTCAGTTGCTTAGGCAGTGCGCACCTATAATCACAAACGGCACACTGGAGCGGTTTTTCACTGCTATGAATTAACTTGTGCTGTTTCACGTCCGCTAAGCTTCGACCCTTGTAATCGCAGAAGGCGCAACCGAATGGCTTCTCGCCTGTGTGTATTAACATGTGCCTTTTCAAATTTCCAAGCTGTTGGAACCTTTGAGCGCACAGATAACAACAAAACGGTTTCTGGCCCGTGTGTGTTAACATGTGCCTCTTCAAATTTCCGAGTTGTTGAAACTTCTGAGCGCACTGATCGCAACTAAACGGTTTCTCGCCGGTGTGTTTTCTCATATGCTGCTTCAAGCTTGCGCCTCCTCGGCATCTGTAACTGCAATAATCGCAGAAGAATCGCTTTTCGTCTGCGTGTTTCGGTTCCGGTTTCTCGCCGGTGTGCGTTCGTATATGTTGTTTCAATCGCGCGCCTTCTCTGCATTTGTAACCGCAATGCTCGCAGGTGTGCCGCTTTTTGCCGATGTGTGTTAATATATTTCTTTTTAAGTTTCCAGCGAATCGGCATTTGTAGTTGCATATCTTGCAGACGAAAGGCTCCTTTTTGGAATGGGTCTTCATGTATTGTTTTATGCTACTGATTGGTTTGCATTTGTAATCGCAAAAGTCGCAGGTGAACAGCCTCACGCCATTAGCTAACACTATGTGTTTGGGTGTGCGTTCAAGAGGGTCACGTTTATTATGCGTCTTTAATTCCGAGGTTGTAGTTTCAGAAAATCCAGGGTATGTGAAATAAAATTTTCTATAAGAAAAATTGTGGAAAAATAAAACTGCGGATTATAAAATCCTACGACCTACTTGCATTATTATATTTGCTATTTTTCAGATACAAGAACCAAAGGGGTTGCACGAAAAACCACCCTTAGATTACTTCTTCGGCACAAAAGATAACCCTTAAACGTGGTAACGATCTTCAACGGTGGTCACTTCGGATGGATACGACATCGAAGTGTCCCAGGATCCCGCCAGCTATACTAATCATATACAACAAGTTTCAACAAAAGCAAACGAATGTTGCAGTTTTCTAAGTTCTTTAAATCAAACACAATAAATCGGAAACATAATTGCTTATATTACGAATAATTAGTGACATTTTGTTTTAATTTTTATCGAATTTTTATCGTATCAGTGGTTTTTGTTAGAATTGTTGTAATTATTTATAATTAAAGCCGGTTCTTGTCCGATGAAAATTGTATCACAAACTCTTTTAAACGGACACTAAATGGCGCATAAACACTTAACGTTTTGGAGTCGTTCGACAGCTTCGTCAGTGAAAAATATTTTTCACTTCTGACGAAGCTGTCGAACGACTGCGAAACGTTAAGTGTTTATGCGCCATTTAGTGTCCGTTTAAAAGAGTTTGTGATGTAATTATTTATATTAATCGGCTTGTATAATTGCAACAATTACATTACATGCTCTAGTTAAGTTTTATGAGTAATTATACAGGGCGTCACTGAATGACTTGACTAAACTACGTATTTTACTCGTGAAATTAATGATAAAAATTGTTATAAATATTGTCCGGAAACGATTCTTTAAAAAGTTATGTTCACTTACTGTATTTACGCAAAATTTTTAAAAATAATTGCAAATCTACTGAAGGTATTGTCACTTACTAATGTCATTTACTATTATTATTATTATTTAAGTAGTCGCCCAACAGGAAAACCCAATTACAGGACGAAAAACACTATATACTAATCTAAGTTAAAAAACTAGAAAAGCAACTAACATACTTACAAAAAGATAAAAAGAACAAAAACAACTATATATATATATATATATCAACCTACAATCTAGATAATACAAGTACAAAGCGTGTACTAAGAAATCAATCATAAGAAACAATCATAAAAATATGTCACCAGAATCAGCATTAGCATGACGACACATGGAATAAAGGGGTGCCTTAATTAGAATATTACTCCTAGGTATTGGTAGTTTAAATGTAGTAGTCCATCTGGAGTTGGGTCGAGGCACTAAGAAATTTAAAGACGCCAATAATTCAGGACTATCAATTTTAGAATGGAGTAACTTCCATATAAAATGATCACCATGCATATCCCGCCGTTGTTTAAGGGATTGAAAATTATGGGTTTGCAGTAAGAAGTCGTAATTGATGCCTCTCTGAGGATAAGCACCAGTAATTTTAAAGGTAAGAAATTTAAGAAATCTGCGTTGTAAACGCTCTATATCTAGTTGATAACAAATATAGTAAGGAGACCATACCTGAGAGGCGTATTCAACTCTACTGACAACTAGAGAGTTGTAAAGACACTTAAATACTTCAATATTGTTAAAATATTTGGTTATTCTTAAAACAAACCCTAGAGATTTAGAAGCTGTAGTGACAATATGATCGATATGGTGAGAAAAACTTAACACTGAATCAAAAGTAACACCCAAATCTTTAGTTATACTTTTCCTAGGCAGCTGTACACTATTAATATTGTAATTGTAATTAATAGGATTGAATTTCTTAGTATATGTTACGACACAACATTTACTAACATTTAACTTTAAGAAATTATCAGCGCACCAAGAAATAATTGTGTTTAGACACCGCTGGAGCTGGTCAGCGTCCCGAGTATTTGAAACCGAAGCAAATATCTTTAAATCATCTGCAAAAGCAAGTGAGCAACATTCAAGAGAGACTAATAAATCATTAATGAAAACAACAAAGAGTAGTAGGGGTCCCAAATTTGAGCCCTGCGGCACACCAGAGGTAGCAGGATATTCAAATGATTTAAAGCCATTGAAAAAGACATAATTCACTCTATCAGTTAAATAAGATTGCAGAAGACGCAAAAAAGACGGAGCCATTCCCAGAGAGCTAAGTTTATTAAGAAGAAGACCATGATGCACCGTATCGAAAGCACTAGATAAATCTGTGTAGATGACATCAACCTGGCCTTGCTTATCAAGATGTTCAGCTATGTATTGTGTTATCGTCACCAAATTTGTAGTAGTCGACCGACCAGATATGAAACCGTGCTGATGAGACGAAATATAAGAGCTTGTCTTATTATAAATTAACTTATATATAACTTGCTCAAAAAGTTATTTAAAATAGCAATGGGACGATAATTTTCAAGCCTTGCCTTATCATCTTTCTTATAAACTGGTGTAATTCTAGCACGTTTCCAGATATCCGGAAAGGTGGACGTGACAATGGCAAGGTTAATGATGTGTAATAAGGGTTTTACAAGCACATATCTAGCATCACGGATCAAAAAACTTGGAATTGAATCTTCACCAGCGGTAAACTTAACAGGAAACTTTGCCATTATTTTTAACAATTCCTCTTCTGAGACGGTTGGCATGAAAAAACAAGGAACATCTGATATAACATCCGAGAGCACAGCGCTTTGAGTATCAGGCAGAAACATTGTAGAAAATAGATTTGCGAAGCCATTGAGAATGTCTTGAGGACAGGTATATGTCTTACTATCACTAGAATGTAGCTTATTCGGAATACGAGAAGTACCCTGTCTCATGTGGACATACTGAAAAATTTGTTTCGGACTGTTCAGCGCGATCCATATATGTTCTGTACGCTGAGGATATTTGCGCTTTACAAATATTACGCAGACGTTTAAACTGATGGAGGAAAATTAACTTATCTGTAGCCAACCATTTTTGTCTGTAATGATTTTTTAACTTTAAATTTCTAATAATGGACGCTGAAAACCAAGGAGGATGAGTAGTGGTTGTACGAGAATTATATTGAGGAACAGTACGCTCAAAAATGTTATAAAGAATCTCATTAAGTCTACTTGTGCAAATATTAACATATTAATAATATTAACAAGTGGCTGATCATCATTCATGACAGTAACTTCATGTGCAATATTAGACAAAACCAAGTCAAGTAATCTATTATCACCATTACACACCTGATTGTACTGAGTAAATTCTAAGGAATTACAAAAGTTTCGCAAAAAACGCACCTTAGGACATAAAGTGTTTACATCAATATACTTAGGAAGATTGAAATCTCCTACTATTATTAACGAAAGGGATTTGCCAGAAAAAACACAAAGAACTTTCGGGTTGTATTCCGCGAACAAATAATTGAAACGCGAATTTGTGTAATCGAGGGCACGCGAACTTGTGTAATCGAGGGCACCGCAACCGTGTCGAAATGTAAACACAATAAGGAGGTAACTAATACAACATAACGTAAAGCTTCATATTTCATAATAACACTCAGCGGAATTTACGCTAACAAAGCCGCGCACATACGAAATCGCTGGGCGAAACACGAGGCAAGAACAAAGAAGATGCAACATGCAAACTGGCCAAAAACGGTGTATAAAAACGCGGGCCAAAAAATTGGGAAGTAAGTGATGCAGTCATGTAGTCGTTTCCACCAGACCGACTCAGTCACTCAGGGCACTAGTGCCAACCCACGAGGGGACGCCCAACATCGCCGTCCAGCAACATTGCCGCCGCCAACGCCCAACAACGCCGTCGCCGCCACCCGCATCGTCGTCGTCGCCACCCCAGCATCAACATTGCTGGAGCCCCATCACCTGCCACTGCCGCCGACAACATTGCCGTCCGTCCTAAAGAGAACGAGGACCCTCTTCCCCCGCCAGCCAAGGGAAACGATACCCCTCCGTCCAGAAAAGGAACGACGTTAGCTAGTCGTCGCCGTAAACACCCGGACCGCATTCCAACACTTCGAGACGAACCCCCGAACTAAATTTATTTAATTTTTTCGTGAATAAAGAGGTATTAATTTCCTTTTTAAACAACTGTGTTTTCAAGCTCTACCATCTACTACCATCTACCTACGCCCATACCGTGACATGGTGGAGGCGCCGGGTTCGTCTCGAAGTGTTACGAAGTGACATCATATTGAGGAGGAAAGAGTTCACTGTTGTTAATAGAACAATTTAACCAAGATTCGGTAATAACAATAATATCATAAAGATGCTCACAGGTATTAAGGTAAAATTCATGAGTTTCAGTACGTAGCCCACGAGCATTTTGATAAAAAATATTTAAGTAATTGGGAATTCTGTCGGGCAAATTTAGTTTAAATTATTTGTAGACACAGAAACAATAGACGGGATATTGTTCTTGTAAACTATTTTTAAATTACGTTCACCATTAGAGACACGATGCTGTAATTCATTTTTGACCTTCTTATGTAATTCAAGTTGGACAGGAGTACGATCATGAGTGATAAAGCAATTGGTAAATTCAACACAATTCTTAAGCTGAGAAGAATTTTGTACCGCTTTTCTAACAGAGTTAGGAGATTTTAAGCAGACCTTGAGAGGACGACAACGGTCCGGTTTAGTGTTATCAAATTTACCAAGACGAACAGTATAAAATTCATCCTCAATTAAACCTACCTTCTGCAAAATCTTAGGAACTAGAGCAATATCAATATTTGCCTGATCGACATTCGTTGTAACACATTCCTCTTTAAGACCAAATATGACAATATTAGATGCACGTTTAACAATCAATCGAAAGACGCAATCAAAGAAAGTAACAAGTAAATAAAATAATCACTACATATAGAGTGAAAGCTCCTCCAAAATGGTATATGTTTCAAAAAGAAAAAACCACTTCTGAATCCTCAAAAAACACGTAAAAATCAGAGAGACAAACAAACACGTGCACACACTACGACACAGCACACAATACTATTGTATCAAATATTCAAGGCATACTGCTACACACTTTATACATACATTAAAAATCATCAAGAAGATTTCTGGCAAACATGTGATGATGCATGTCTTCCTAAATCCTTGGCCAATTTACATGTATACCCACAAATATTACACTTGAGCAGTTTCTCGTGCGTTGTCATATGTTTCCGTAAATTACCTTGAAACTTAGACGCGTATTTACAAAGGTCGCACTTAAACGGCTTCTCATCCGAGTGCACTCGCATGTGCAATTTTAAATATCTGGCGGTTTTGCCCACAAATTCACAACGTTCGCACTTAAACGGCTTCTCGTCGTTGTGCGTTAACAAGTGCGCCCTTAAATTCCCGACCTGATTGCCTTCGTAACTGCAAAGATGGCATTTGTAGCTCTTCTCGCCGGTGTGCGTTAACATGTGCTTTTTCAAGTGTACAACTTGTACGCATTTATAATCGCATAGAGCACATTTGAACGGTTTTTCACCGTTATGCGTTGACATGTGGCGTTTCAGATTTTCCAATCGCTGACATCTGTAATCGCAGAGCTCACAACTGAACGGCTTCTTGCCCGCGTGCACTCGCCTGTGCCTTCTCAAATTTGAAGATTGCTGAAATTTCTGGGCGCACAGGTCACAACTGTACAGTTTCTCGCCGATATGTATTTCCATATGCTGCTTCAATCTTCCGGCCGTGCGGAATTTGTGACCGCAACGATCGCAAACGAACTTCATCTCGCCAGTGTGTATTAACATGTGCTGTTTCAATGTGAATCGGGATTTACAACTGTAATTGCAAATCTCGCATGTGAAAGGCTTCTCGTTGGAATGGACCTTAATGTGTCGCTTAATGTTAGAGATTCGTTGGCTTTTATAATCGCAAAGATCGCAAATGAATAGTTCCACGCCATTAGATGACACTGTGTTATATTTGGGATCAGAACCACATGCACCACGCTCAGGTGCCCTTACGTCCGCAATTGTCGATCTAGAAATTCCAAGGCATCTGAAATCAAATTGGTTTTAACATTTTCTATTCTGTAGAACCTGAAGAAACACAAATGTTCAGTAACTGTTTATTACGTCATTTCATATTAACAATTAATTCTTTTGAAAAATGCAGCTCATCATTGAACACAGAAAAAAAGTTCTTTCGAAATTTATTACAGTAATTATACCATTGCATTTAAAAAAAAACAAAAGTTGACAGCTGTCATGCAACTGTCTTAAATGTATTAAAGACCTAAGATGTGGTATATTGTCGAGTTTTCTCTGCCATTTCATTTGATTTTTTGACCGCTTAAATATTCGCTATTCGCGTAGGCGTTTTTTTTGGACTCAGCCTGTATATATCTACAAGGTGACCGATAACTAAGTTTTATGCAGGGTGTCTTACGCAAAATTCAAACCTGAGGGTTAATCAAACGCTCACATTCACGTACACACTCATAGCGGTGCCACGTATAACTGCTGCTTGGAATAAACATAGCGCTAGGTGGCGCCCCTTTTATTTAACATCTAGGTAACGAGCCACCGACAATCCTATTGTAGACCACACCGTCTCCATTAAGCTGGGTAGGTTTTTCGCCAACACCAATGAGTTTCCCCCAGCGTTCGTAATTCACGCAAGGTCAACGAAGTTTATACTGATAGGTAGGTAACACTCCCTCTAACACATTGACTGTCAACCAACCATTTACTGTCAGTCAAGGTTGACGGTTAATGTTGCTTAATAATTGTGTTAGAAAGAGAAGCGGGTGACGTAACGGTTTGCTATCTCACTTGCGGGAATGCTGCCACCGTTACTATTAAATTCACCGTGACAGATACTGACGTGTTATATCCGCCTATTTATTAAAAAAAAAAACTATTAGTTCTTATTAACAATTTATTAATTTATTGAAAAATAAACGATATTCTGAATCTACTTTTACAAATGTTTCTGGGTCAAGTGTGCTGTGACGTTATGAAGATGACTGAATTTGCCGCTTTTCTGAAAAGACGATCTGTACTTTGCCGAACTAGATACATGTATTTCAAGAAAGACACGAAACGACAACAAATTTAGCCTTGAAAAATACTTTTACGTACAACAGCGTAATGATACTTACAACTGATAGATGACAAAAAAAAGAAACTATTACCACAGTATAGAAATTTACTTCGTATACAGTAGTGACAAAGACGTGTTTTGAGTGAAGCCAATTTCTAGGACACATGTGCGAGCCTGTACTATCCACAAAATGGTTACTTTCCATCAGCTGTTGCGTGTTGGCTGCATGCATTTGCATGACAATTTTTGTGACAGTATTGGATATTTAATTTTTTTAAATTCACATTTAATGGTTTCATAAAATAAATAAATAGAATGAATCGACTGAAAAGGGGAGGTTTTACGTGCGCAGTTCCTACATGCAATATGAATAGTGCAAATGATGCACAAATTAGTTTCTTTCGTTTCCCCAAAGATCCAAAACTGTAAGTACCTGTAATACCTAGATTTTAAAATGTTTTCTGAAATAAAAAGTTATTTGTATGTTATTGATAGGTCACAAGAATGGTGCAACTGCATACTGAGAAGTGATTTAGAAAAAAAATCCATATTACAGCGTTATAAAAATTATAGGGTATGTGGTTTACATTTTATAAGTACATTTTTTGCTAATGATTTAAAAAACAGACTATATCCTCAAGCATGTCCATCAATAGTACAGGGAGTTGCTCAAACCGAACAACAAGCACCAAAAATGGCAATTCTGAGTAACGTAATGTATGCTACAGTCTTGCTTTTTTGCTAATATCTGCTTTATGTATAGAAACTATTGTGCTTCAACCAACCACATCCACAGAGGAAGATATACTTGAAACTGTGAAAGAAATGCCTATTTCTTTATCAAATTCAACTATAGCTAATCAAACCGAACAATTATTATCAACGTCTCCTCCAAGAAAGCGCAAGTTAAATTCGACAGTAGCTAATCAAACCGATCAATTATTATCAGCATCTCCTCCAAGAAAGCGCAAGTTAAATTCGACAGTAGCTAGTCAAACCGATCAATTATTATCATCGTCTACTCCAAGAAAGTGCAAGTTAAAAAGGAAGCTGCGAGTAGCTAATCACAAAAGGATCCGGTTGGAGCACAAATTTAAAAGTGAAACTGACAGCCATGATGTTTCTTTGCAGCAGTTCGAAGAATCGTGCAACAAATATTTACCTCTTTCTGTGGCAGAATTTGTTAAGCTTCAAGCCAGGTATAATTCTTTAATGCAATATGTACGGTACAGTGATGAAATAAAACAGATGTGTCTGTCCTTGTACTTTGCTGGTCCAAAGTCGTACCAAATATTAGGTAAAATATTTAAACTTTCAAGTAAACGCACATTGTTGAGAATTACGGAAAAATTACAATTTCAACCAGGTTTACAAATAGAAGTTTTAAACCTCTTAAAAATAAAGGTATGTATACATTTATCTAAATTTAGTATAAGTGTGATTTGATGTACTTTAATTTTATAGGTTTCCAAGTTAACAGAAGAGAACAAGAATTGCATACTTTGCTTTGATGAAATTAGTTTGAAGAGTCATTTATTTTATCATTTGGGAAAAGATGAAGTAATTGGTTTTAATGATTTAGGTAACGGAAAAACAACAGAGATTGCATCAAGTGGAGAGGAATTTACCTTGCGTGGAAACAACCACTTGCATATTTTTGCTCTAAATCTGGAATAAATGGAAAAGATTTATACAATTTAGTTATTGACTGCATTAAGCAACTGAAAAATATTGGTCTAACTGTTGTAGCCATTGTAACTGACATGGGGTCAAATTGCATAAATCTCTTTAATCGCCTTATTCCAAATTTTCAGACACAGGAACTCCTTATTTTGAGGTTGATGAATTAACTGTCCATTATTTCTTTGATACCTCTCATTTAATGAAGTCTTTAAGAAATAATTTAATGTCATATGATTTCGTAAGTAATAATAATAAAACCGACTGGAAATTTATCCAACATGTGTATGAAGCAGATAAAAAATTACATTTACGACTTCTTCCGAAATTAACAGATTCACACATATATCCAACTGCGTTTGATAAAATGAAAGTTAAGTATGCCACACAGATTTTAAGTGCGTCTGTATCTGCAGCATTAAACACATATATTAGTTTAAATGCTATTTCACAAGAATCTAATGAAACAGCAGCTGTTATTTCGTTGGTTGACAAACTGTTTGATGTATTAAATTCATCAGGATTTCATTCTAAGAAGAAATATGCGCAACCATTTAGAAATTGTAGTTACCAAATAGATTTATTAAATGATGCAATCAATTATTTCCAGAATGTGCAAGTTGTTGATAGACAAGGGAAGACCATCACTAATTCCATTAAATGTATTCGTGGGTGGATTGTCACTATTAAATCAACATTGGCCTTATGGAACCACCTAAGCGTAAAAGGATTTCGCTTTTTATGTATGAGAAGAGTTAACCAAGACGCTTTAGAAAATTATTTTGGTTCTATGAGGCAGCAAGGTGGCAACGCAATTACAGTTACACCAATTCAGTTTCATCGAGGATTTCGTAAACTGTTTTACACGACGTTCTGTAAAACAAATAATGAAAACTGCAGTGAAGATTTTGATGCTCTATTATCTGAATTTCGTAAGACCACAAAGGAGATTGGAATGGTTGCGAATAGTCAAAATATTTCTGGATATGAATTTAATTCCGAATTTGGTAAAAACGTAAATACAAGTAACTGTTATAACTCAAATATCACCGAAGATAATGCTCTCCATTACATAGCTGGATATTTATTGAAAAAATGTTTAATAATTCATAATTGTGAAACATGTAATAACTATGCATTGCAATCTGTTGATGTTAATGATACAGCTATTTTTACTTATTTTAAAGCATATGATCATTAAAAAAAAAAATTTGGAGGTTTGTGTTCACCAAATGAATCTTTTCTTACATATATAAAAAAGCTAGAGGACACATTTTTTAATAATATAAATTATATTGTACAAGATAAAGTTTTGCAATTGTTTTACAGTGAATATAGAAAAATAATTTTTGTACATCCATGTCAGCATTTTCCTTATGATTATTTTTTGAAGTTATATTGCGGAGTGCGTTTATTTTATCATCTTAAGTTTACAAATAGGGATTTCAGATCAACAGCCAGAAAGCATAAAAAATTAAAAATAATTACTTGTACATAAGAGAAAATTTATTTGTTCTGAATCTACAGTAAACTTTGTACCTACATGATTGTACATAGATTTAGATTTTTGCAAATAAAATTGTAAAAGATAAAAGTTTCGTTAATTATTTCCTATTTTACATTAATTCTTTATACTAATGCAAAAATTAAAACATTATTTCCAAATGACAGTAAAATTTATGTACAACAAGTAATTAAGTATATGCCTCATTTAGAGAGCTTTGTTAACTTTAATAATAAAGTTTATGTTATGTATATTTTAGATACGACTATTTTAAAATTGGTTTCTACAACCACTCTTAACTTTTACATTAAACTTTTTTCTAAATTTAAAAATAAAGTGTGGCAATTCTTGTGTGGTCAGTCTATAATCTCTCAAATCGTTTCAAATATCCCGCCGATTGTACTATCCGCAATATGGCGAAGGTCAACCAAAACGATACATTCAACATCAAAGGCACCGACAGCCAATGTCATTACTGTATACGAAGTAAATTTCTATACTGTGCTATTACATAAAAAGATATTAGTAGGGAATTAAGTACGAACATAATGACTTAGGCAATACTGTGCATACCTGCTACGCTAGGCTTGTGCTCGAGATAAAATGCATAAAATGTAGACCCTCTAGTTATAACATATTTATACTTATATTTCATATATTTAAAACAGTTTTCAAATACATCAAAACATCAAGAAGCATGTGAAAACGCATGTCTTTTTAAATCCTTGGCCGACTTGCATCTATACTCGCAAATATGACACTTGAGCGGTTTCTCGTGCGTCGTCATATGTTTCTGTAAGTTACCTTGAAACTTAGTCGCGTATTTACAAAGGTCACACTTAAACGGCTTCTCATCCGAATGCACTCGCATGTGTAGTTTTAAATATCTGGCCGTCTTGCTTACGTATTCACAACGGTCGCACTTGAACGGCTTCTCATCGGTATGCGTTAATAAGTGCAACTTTAAATTTCCGCCCTGATTGCATTCATAACTGCAAAGATGGCACTTGTAGTTCTTTTCGCCGGTGTGCGTTAACATGTGCTGTTTCAACTTTGTAAGCTGTGCGCATTTATGATCGCACAGAGCACATTTAAACGGCTTCTCACCGGTGTGTACTAACACGTGGCGCTTCAGATATTCTAAGCGTCGACATTTGTAACTGCAAAACTCACAGCTGAACGGCCTCTCGCCGGTGTGCACCAACATGTGCCTTTCTAAATGTCCAAGTTGTTGATACTTTCGATCGCACAGATCACAACTGAACGGCTTGTCGCCGGTGTGTATTAACATGTGCCTTTTCAACTGTCCAAATTGTTGAAACTTACGAGCGCACAGGTCACAACTAAACGGTCTCTCGCCGGTGTGCGTTCGTATATGTTGTTTCAAAACGGCGGCTTCTCGGCATTTGTAACCGCAATGCTCGCAAATGAACCGCTTCTCGTCGGTGTGCGTTAATATGTGCTTTTTCAAGTTTCCAGCGAATTTGCATTTGTAATTGCATATCTTACAGGCGAAAGGTTTCTCGTCGGAATGGGTCTTCATGTGCTGGTTCAGGCTGCCGCTTAGTCTGCACTGATAATCGCAAAGATCGCAAGCGAACAGCTTCACACCTTCGGATAACAGTACGTTTTTCGGTTCGTATCCAAGAGATATAAAATCGAAACATTCGTATGTCCTTGAGGTCGAAATTCCAAAGCATCTGAAATAAAATTGATTTTAACATCTCCTATTCTGAAGGACCTGAAGAAATTTAATATTCAATAAATTTAAATAAGTATTAATGCATCAGAAAAATAAAACAATAAATGCTAACTTATACGACATATAATATTAACGATCTGTAATGCTGCCGCCCACTTATTAAAAAAAAAAAATTAAGAGACTAAGGGCCAGTTTACACAAAATTTAATTGCAATCAAAGTTTGATGACGTTGTTAATTTGACAGTTCGCAATGTAATTCTTATGGCAACTTAATCGTGATTAGTTTAATTCGAAATTAAATATTTGATTTGCTTTCTGTAAACCCACCCTAACCATCATAATACAGGGAGAGCAAAAATGGCTGACGTGTGCCGTTCCATACCAATAGGGTATTTGCCGCATACTATGTATTTACATTAACCATAACTACATTCAGTGGCGTTCTTAAAAATTTTTACGTCATCTTTTGACTTGTGATTTGTCAAAACGACCAAATTCAATGAATAAAGTGGAATTAAATTAAAATTAATGTTGTTATTAATTGAAAATGTCTATGGATTCCTTATTGCATTTAAATTAAATCAACGTTCCAAATTTATTTCATAAAATATTCTGTACATGCTTTCTTTCGTGCTTTCAATTCTATTTCTTAAAATAATACACTCAAAAAAACTATGTATTAAACACACTGTTTAAGGAATTACAACATAATAAAATCAATCAAGTAATAAAAAATACATACGTAAATCAATATAAAGTTGAAAATATTGCACATTAATTTGTAGACATAAAGAGCAGCACAATTTACCCATGCAAAAATATTTAGTAGAAACACTATTTAAACAACACTAAAAATAAACCACATACTTGAAATGCACTTACTCAGAAACACATTTATTAATATTATTACAAAAAATGTTGAAAGTGTTCCCCATTAAACTATAAGCACAAATTAATCCTAGTTTTCATATTGTTAAAACATTTTGAAGAATTTGTGGTGTTATTGAATTTATTTCATTATTCAAAGCTTGCTCCAGTTCTTCTACAGTATGTATACGATTTCTAAATATTCTGTTTTTTAAATAACCAAACATGAAATAGTCTAATGGTGTTAAGTCTGGTGATCTTGGTGGCCAAAGATGTCTGCTAATTATGCGATTATCAAAAAATTCACGTAAATATTCCATCGTAGCACCTGCTATATGGGCTGTTGCACTATCCTGTTGGAAGTAGCCGTACTGTAATTCATCATCATGCAATTGTTCAATAAAAGGACGTAATAGTTGCTGCTGATAATTTTGGGCATTTATATTATTGTAAAAGAAGATGGGACTAATAATTCTTCTTCGTGACATTGCAACCCACACACCAACTTTAACAGGATGCAGACCTCTTTCGTGAAGTTCATGTGGATTTTCTGTTGCCCATACACGATAATTCTGAGAATTAATGTAACCATCCAAATAGAACCATGCCTCGTCACTAAAGAACGTTAAATCAAGAATATTGTCATCATTTAAATGTCTGTTGAACCAGTTGCAATAATTCACTCTCTTCTGAAAATCTGGAGGCAATCCGAAAATACGCTTCTAAGATAAACTTATTATGTTCTTCAGTAAACATTTTAAACTAAAAATAAAGCACATATAAGATTTTTTTCTACTTTGTTTATAACAGTTTTACGTACCAGATTAGTTAGACAACTAAAACAGAGCCTTAAGAAAGACTTTGTTATTACAAAAGAAAACACAAAATGACTAAAACCAGGGAGAACTTGTATGTACGTATGTGCGCTACTGAAAGGTCAATGACACTTACGTTTGACAGCGTTTGACATGCATGGAAGTAAATATTGGTACAATATTGATAAGTGGAACACATTTTCGATATAAGGTTGGAACAACTGCAACTTCACACGTGTCAATCATTGTTGCTCTCATTGTATACTGTTACATTACGTGAAGTAAATTCTATTTTCAGACTGGTCGTGCCACCTATGATACAGACGAGATTCTAGTGTATTCCAGACTCGCACCGAATGGTAGTAGAATTTGATGGAATGTTCTATCTTCGTTCGCCGCTACTATAGAATAGCGTGACTTGCAACCTATATAACCCTGAGACAGCGGGATGTGTGTGGTAGCTAGCGAATTAATATAACGATTAAGTTAGTGACGTGTTATTTTGTTAGACAAGTATACACCTCGATATTATTATGCTTTCATTGTGTTAAATAATAAGTCTTTTTAATATAAACAACGATTACAATTTGTAAACCCCGAAGTCGTAACAATACGTTCTTCTACTTTGCATTTACAATGAACTTACTGTGACATCAAAAAGTTTCACAGTGAAAGTCATTATGAAATTTTTGTTTCGAAGAGTGGCAGTATTTGCTGCATGTATCAAATTATCAATCATTAATGTAATAACAAAATAGACACTAACGTAAAATATCCGACTCCTTGTTGACAAAAAAAAAATGTAACGTATTTTTATCGACAATTTATTATTTAAAAGAAAAGGTTACATGTAACACTCTGAATCGACTTTTCCAAGATGTTTATACATGTTTATAAGTCAAGTGTGCTGTGACGTCATGCCCCATTTTTGAAAAGAGGAATTGCACTTTGCCGAACTAACAAACACGGGAAAAGCACGAGAAAACGAGAACAAATGAAAAATACTTTTACATACAACAGCGCAGATAGAAACTCAAAATATACAAGAGTACAAAAAATCTCAACAAAGGCGAACTCATTAAACGCAGGCCAATGGCACATAAAACATTAAAAATGTACTAAATTAAGTAGTAACGCACTGACTTTGGCAACACTGTGCATACCTCCCATGCCAAGCTTGTGCTTGAGGAATAGTGCATAAAATGTAGACTCTCCGGTTATAACAAATTTGAAGCACATACAGGGTCAGTTAAAAGTCTGAAAACGGTCATTTATTGCTGTTATTATTCATTTTAGGAAATTATGTTCTTTATAAAAGTTTTTAGGAAATTTTTATCTACAAATGAGAATACTTGAATTTTTTTTCTTCAATTGTTTTTGAGTTATGCCTATCTGCGTAATTTTTTTAAATGGAAACTTGTTAATTTTACTCTAACGTTCGGTAGAGTATTTTTTTCTCTTTATAATAGTATTCTTGTTTTTTTTTTAGAATTGAGGGTTTTCTGGAAACAAAAACGTTTGTCTTTTTTGTGAAATTGAAAACTCTGGTTCAAATATTTATTTTAGTTAGGTAGATGTAGACAAAATTGAAGTTATCGGTCACAATCTTGTCATTAAAAACAAAAGCAACAAAAAAATTAATAAATAACTAAGTAAATTAAATTAAATGTTCAAATTGTCAGGATGCGTATTATTAAATAAATTACAAACGTCTTGTAAACTTCTACGTCTACCTCCATAACCCAGTATCATAATTATCTCAATTTTTTGACGTTCATTTAAACTCGCCATTGCTAATATTAGCAGCAATCAATTGCACAATTGAATTTGACGTAAACAATAACCACTGATAAAGTTACTCGCTCAAGTTTGTTTATCGCTTACTTAGATAATAATAATAATCATCATCATTTATTTCCCATTCAACTAAGTACATAGCATAGGATAAGTCAACAATTCTAATACAAGAACAAGATAACATTGTAATAACAATGTAATAAACACAATACATTTAAGTTAAGTACTCTTACAGTAGTCAAAATATTCATTTATAGAATATAGACTTTGCTCCAGTAGCATATCCTTAACACTAGTTTTAAACTGAGAAGTGGACGAAATACATCTAGTTGTTGTAGGTAAAGAATTATACAATTTTAAGGGCATGATACAAGGATCCTTGGCTGCCAGGGCCAATCTATGGTGAGGTATTATAATATTCGAGTTATCTCGAAAACCATATATACATTTCTTGTCAGCAGTGAATTCAAATGTTCGTTTATTTAAATGTACATAAGTTACACACTTGTAGATGTACAGTGCTACGACACTTAAAATTCCTAGTTCAACAAAAAGTGAGCGGCAGGAATGTCGAGGATTTTTAAATGTCATGGTACGAATAATCTGTTTTTGTTTTATTAAAACATCATTGATACGAGTACTATTAGCCCAACATATTAATCCATAATTTAAAAGCGATTGCACATTAGCATAGTAGTAAATTTTTAACAGTTTAAAACTAAGTTCATCACGTAGTTGTCGTATTACAAAACAGGCACTAGACATTTTTTTTAACAAGGAATTGATTTGATCACCCCAGGTTAATTGTGCATCCAGAAAGACTCCCGAGAATTTGCAGCAGTCAACCTGATGAATATTTGATTCCTCAGAACGGATAAGTAGACTGGACTTACGAGCTTTTGAAAAAGTCATAATTTTTGTTTTGGATTTGTTCATAAACAATAATCAGACATCCCAGATACCGTCCCAGATACTGTCATGTTAGCTTCTAAACAAAGATCAGCCAAATCTTCAGACCCAACTGCTGCTGTTGTGTCATCTGCAAACAAGGTCAGATGACAACCCTGTATATTGATGTCATCGATGAATACCAGAAACAGTAAAGGACCCAATATACCACCCTGAGGAACACCCACGTTTGTTGTTTCATAACTTGAAAAGTACTTCTTACCATCCTGATTTATTTTGACACACTGCCGTCTATCCATAAGATAGGATTCCAACCAATGAAGAGCTTGGCCACGTACGCCATACCTGTACAATTTATTTAAGAGTAGTTTGTGGTCCACCACGTCAAATGCTCGGGTGAGATCAAAGAAAACACAGGCCACTTCATCTTTGTCATCGGGATGTTTGATAATATAGTTGTAAAGGCATAGAATCGCATCTGTTGTCGAGCAATTTTTCCTGAAACCAAACTGGTGTTGATTTATTAAGGATTTAGAGGTCAGATAATTTGATAGCCTCATATAGAAACACTTTTCGTAAATCTTCGCAAATACTGACAAAAGAGAAATGGGTCTATAATTACAGAGAAACGACCTGTCCTTACCGTTATAAACCGGCACAATTGTGGCAGTTTTAAGTATTTCTGGAAATTTACCCTCGATAAACGAAAGATTTATTAATTCCAATAAAGGTGTGATCACGTACTCTTTAGCGCGCATCATTAATGAACAAGGTATGCCATCAAAACCTCCAGAGCCTTTACCTGATAATTCAGTAATAATTCTATTTAATTCGTTTTGAGAAATGGGATATAAGAAAAGAGAACTGTCAGTGTGTGCAATATGAGTTGGTTCAGATTAGTGTTGTGAGTAGAAAAATAGCCATCATAATATCCGGATATTTATCCGGATATATATCCACGGCTATAAATATTAATAGCCGAGTGGCTAATTATTTCAAATTTGCCGCCAAATAATTTATTTAAGGTTAGTTTTTTGTGGCTAGTACCAATAGTTTGTCTTTGTGTTATCTTGTTTTGATTTACATATTTGTTATTACTGCTAGTACCTAATAGGTAGTACGTTGTACGTTACTACTAGTACCTAGTCCTACTATAATATAAAGTAAGTAATCTTTACGCATTTAACTATTCTACTTACAATTAAGTTTTCTATTTTGATTTAAAGGTTATCAAATTCAAATATGCCACGAAATGAAAGTGAAGTGTGGAAATACTTTAATAAGCAGAAGCAGGGCAAATATTTTCAAGCAAAATGTAAATTTTGTGGAGAATCATATTTATCAAATCCTAAAAGAATGAGAAACCATCTTATCGGCAAATGCAAGAACTGCCCGATACAAGTGAAACAGCAGTTTTCTTCTTCAGGGAATGTAAGTTTCTCCTACAATTTTATTGATATTTTATTTAAGTCTTTATTAATTGTTAAATAGGTACACGGTCAACACTATTCACAGACTGAATTCCAAACTGATAGTGGGGGTTCTTCTAGTTCTACTGCTTTGACTTCTTTTCTCGACCGCTTAATGCCCCAGGATCAAGCTGAATTAGAAAAACTATTTGCGAAGGCAATTTACTCTTCAATGACACCCCTTCGGATCTCTGAAGATTTTTATTGGCAACAATTTTTTAAACAATTACGTCCTTCTTTTCAACTTCCTTCGCGGTACAAATTAGCAAATACCTTGCTTGAACAAGAATATGAAAGTGCTCAAGCGTACGTAAGTTTGAAAATTAAAGAATCAAACTCCTTATGTTTGCTCTCTGACGGTTGGACTGATATAACTGGAAATGCACTTATGAATATAATTTTCTTAGTACCCGAGCCAATCTTTTTTCGAGCAATAGATACTAAAGCAGAATCACACATTGCCCCTTATATTGCTTCTGTTTTAAGTGAAGCTATCAATGCGGTTGGTCCTCATAAAGTTCATGCTGTCGTAACAGATAATGCTTCAAACATGAAGGCAGCATGGAGATTATTAAGAGAAGCATATCCGCATTTAATAATTTATGGTTGTAAAGCCCACGGTTTAAATTTATTGGTGAAGGATATTATTTCAGTGCCAGTAATTTCAAATGTAATAAAGAAAGCAAAGAATGTAATACAGTTTTATAAGCAAAAGCAAGTTCCAAGGCATATCCTGGAAAAAATCCAAAAGGAGAAACACGGAAAATCTATGGCACTGCTACTTCCTGTGGACACCCGTTGGGGCTCATATGCTATGTCATTGAAATCACTGATACAATCACGTTCAAGTCTACAGGCAGCAAGTGTCAGTGAAGAAGTCTCAGTTCTTTTAGATAGTAAAATGAGAAAGAAAATCCTAGATTATGACTCTTTTTGGCCCTTGTTGGACAATGTATATTCACTGCTCAAAAGTCCATCAGATTTGATAAACGAAATAGAGGGTGATAAACCAAATTTGTCGTACATATATAAGAAACAACACCAAATGTATGATGAACTTCTTTCTAATATTAAATTTCTTAGTCAGGTAGACCAAGGTACAATTATTGACTCCGTAGAAAAAAGAAAGCAGTTTATGTATCACCCAGCTGAATTAGCCGCTCATATTTTGAATCCCAAAAATCAAGGTAACTGTTTAAATGAAAAGGAGGAACAAGAAGCGTTTGATTTTATTATTCAACAATCAATTTATTATGATTTAGACACAGCAAAAGTTATTGCCGATTTAAGTGAATACAATGGGAGGCAGGAATTATGGTCACGAGAAGCTTTGTGGAAGGCTGCTGAACATATAACTCCAGTAGCGTGGTGGAGCGGTTTGTGCGGTAAACGAGAATTAAGCAAACTAACGAAAATTTTGTTAAATTTACCTTGTACATCTGCTTCTTGTGAAAGAAATTGGAGTTTGTTCTCTAATGTGAAAACAAAAAAGAGGAATAGACTCTCAGTTGAAAAAGCAACTACATTAGTTACGATAAAAAATCATTTAAATCTCTTGACTAAAGATGAAAATAAGGAAAGAACAAATATCGAAGAAGGGGAAGAAAAGGAAGAAGAAACTGATATTGAAGAAATTATTATAGATTTTGATTCAGAAGAAGAAACTGAAGAAGGAGAAGAAAATGATATGTAACTTATTATTATTTGATAGAGGTGTTCGTATGAATAAAATGTTATTTTAAGAAAACATGCACTTACAGTTATGTATTTGTCGGTGTTTACTTGTACTCCCTTTGTACTCGCCAACAGGGATACAGGATCCAATAATTTTCGTTTTTTCTCGCTACAAGTAGCCAAGTAGGTATGGTATAACGCATTAAAAGAATTTAAAAGAAATTCAGAAATAATAATGTAATGTATATTTCATTGAATTGGTAAAATTGCAAAAGTAATTGGCAATTAAACGTAACATTCCTATGTGGTTTTTTAAATCTAAACAGAAAGGAATATAATTTAAAAAAATTGCTTCTACAACATAACTAATTTTATTTTAGTGTTATTGTAAAGAAAGAAAAATATTAACAAATAAAGCCGGTTCTTCTGTTATAAATATACTCGAAATTGAATAAAAAGTCAATAAGTAGCCGATTATATTATTTATCTGCTGCTACTTTTGTTTTTCTTTTAACCGAATAAATATTGGATATCTATCCTGATATATATCGGATATATATCCTGATATTTAGCAGGATATTTTCAAATGCAAAATATCCGGCTATTTTTGCTATTTATATAAATAGCCGGCTATTTTACAACACTAGTTCAGATACAGTATCTTTTCTATTAGAAATTAATGTGGATACAGAATTAATGAAATATTTATTAAATTCAAGGGCAGCAACATTTGGATTTTTTATTTCTTTACAATCAGAATCCATAAGAACGGAGGGTAAATTTTGTTGTTTAGAAGTGTTTTTATTTTTATTTATTATTTGCCATGCAGTCCTTGAAAAATTAGTTGATTTCTCAAATTTACTATCGTAATACGTTTTTTTGGCTTCATCAATAGTCGCCTTGTGACGTTTTTTTTTTTAAATTGTATATCTTTCAAAAAGAGGTAAGTCATTAGTATTTTTATAAATTTTATATAATTCTCTAAGAAATGCGCCTTGATTTATAATATCCTCAGTTATCCATGGCTTACTACTTTTGCAGTTTCTTGACTTTGCAATATATTCTAGCGGAAACGCTGCATTTACAATTTCCAGAAAAATCCCGTGAAATATTTCACCTGACCTAGCGCTAATAAGCATGCACGACAGCACGACGGGAAATGAATACTTGAAATATTGTTTTTTTTTTCAGACACTCCTCAATTCTAAAAAAAAACATGAATGCTATTGTGAAGAGAAGAAAATACTCTACTGAACGGTAGAGTAAAATTAACAAATATCCATTTAAAAAAATTACGCAGATAAGCATAACTCAAAAAACAATTGAAGAAAAAAAAATTCAAGTATTCTCAATTGTAGATAAAAATTTCCTAAAAAACTTTCATAAAGAACATAATTTCCTAAAATGAATAATAACGGCAATAAATGACCGTTTCCAGACAACGTCAAGTGAAATTTTCATACATGTGATGACACATGTCTTTTCAAATCCTTGGCCAATTTACATGTGTACTCACAAACCTTACACTTGAGCAGTTTCTCGTGCGTTGTCATATGTTTTGTTAAATTACCTTGAAACTTGGACGCATATTTACAAAGGTCACACTTAAACGGCTTTTCATCCGAATGCACTCGCATGTGCATTTTTAAATATCTGGCTGTTTTGCCTACGAATTCACAACGTTCGCACTTAAACGGCTTCTCGTCGGTGTGCGTTAACAAGTGGGACCTTAAATTTCCGGCCTGATTGCATTCGTAGCTGCAAAGATGGCATTTGTAGTTCTTTTCGCCAGTGTGCGTCGCCATGTGCCGTTTCAACTTTGGAAGCTGTGCGCATTTATAATCGCACAGGGCACAATTAAATGGTTTTTCACCAGTGTGCATTAACTTGTGGCGTTTCAGATCATCTGATCGTCGACATTTGTAACTGCAAAGCTCACAACTGAACGGCTTCTCGCCGGTATGTATTAACATGTGACTGCGCAAATGTCCAGCTCGTCGATATTTTTGACCGCACAGACCACAACTGAACGGCTTCTCGCCGGTGTGCACTAACATATGAATTTTCAATTGTCCAGGTAGTGGAAACTTACGAGCGCACGTATCACAACTAAACGGTTTCTCGCCGGTGTGCGTTCGCATATGTTGTTTCAAATCTGCGTTTGCTCGGCATTTGTAACCGCATCTCTCGCAAATGAACTGCTTCTCGCCAGTATGCGTCAACATGTGTTTTTTCAAGTTTCCAGCGAATTTGCATTTGTAATCACATGTCTTGCATGCGAACGGCTTCTCTTTGGAATGAACCTTCTTGTGCTGGTTTAGTCTGCCGATTGATTTGCCTTGATAAGCGCAAAGATCGCAAGCGAACAGCTTCGCACCGTCAGATAACGGTACGGGTTTTGGTTTGTACGCAAGAAATATAAAACCGAGTGTCCTCGAGTTCGAAATTGTAGATTTAGAAATTCCAAAGCACCTGAAATAAAATCGGTTTTAACATATCGTATTCTGAAAAACTTAATATCCGCTATTTATTAAAAAATAAATTCAATTAAGAGAAGATTTAACCATCTCAACATATATATATGTTGAGATGGTTATTACAATAAACGTTTTTCTACTTTGTATTTAAAATGAACTTAATGTGACATCAAAAAAGTGTCACAGTGAAAGTCATTTGTCATTTGAAAGTCAGGCTTGCTGCATGTGTCAAGTTATCAGCCAACAACATAATTGAGACTAACGTGTTATATTCGCTAACGTTTAAAAAAAAACTAAGAGTGGTAGTAGTTATTTATTGCATGTGTCAAATTTTATCAACCATTAATATAATAACAAAGTAGCCACTAACTAATTGCACTTTGCCGCACTACAAACATCTATTTCAGGGAAAGCACTAAACAAGAACAAATGAAAAATGATTTTACAGTGAAAATATACAAAACTCGTTAATGACAATGACATTTACAATTGACTGATGTCAAAATACATGAAATATTAAAAACGGACTGAAAATAGTTATAGCAATGCTGACGTATTAGTACTGATTTCGGTAACACTGTACATACATACAGGCAAGGCTCATGTTCGAGGAGAAGAGAAATGCATAAAATGTAGACTCTCCGATTATAACATATTTATATTTATATTTCATACATTTAAAACAACTATGAAGTATATCAGAACGTTCAAAAGAATTCTCATTCATGTGATGACATGTGTTTCTTCAAATCCTTGGCCAATTTACACGTGTAGTCACAAACATTACACTTGAGCAGTTTCTCGTGCGTTGTCATATGTTTTGTTAAATTACCTTGAAACTTGGACGCATATTTACAAAGGTCACACTTAAACGGCTTTTCATCCGAATGCACTCGCATGTGCAGTTTTAAATACCTTGCTGATTTGCTTGCGTACTCGCAACGTTCGCACTTAAAAGACCTCTCATCGGTATGCGTTAACAAGTGTGAACTTAAACTTCCAGACGTACCGCATTTATAATTGCAGAGATGACATTCGAAGCGTCTCTCGCCGGTGTGCGTTAACATGTGCTTTTGCAGATATGAATGTCTTGCGCATTTAAAATCGCAAAGGGCACATTTGATCGGTTTCTCGCCGTTATGTGTTAACGAGTGGCGTTTCAGTAACTCTAACCGTCGACCTCTGTAATCGCAAAATTCACAACTGAACGGCTTCTCGTCGGAGTGCGTTGTCTTGTGCCTCTTCAAATCTGCAGAGTTTTGAAATTTTTGATCGCATAGGTCACAACCGAACACTTTCTTGCCGATGTGTTTCTCCATGTGCCGCTTCAAAGCTCCTTTCATGCGACATTTGTGACCGCAACGATCGCAGACGAAGTTCTTCTCGCTGGTGTGCGTCAACAGATGTTGTTTCAAATGTGCGGCGAATTTGCATTTATGATTGCAAATCTCACAGGCGAAAGGTTTCCGGTTGGAATGGCTCTTCATGTGCTGCTTTATGCTACTCACTGCGTAGCATTTATAACCGCAAAGATCGCAAGTGTACAGTTTCTCGCCGTTATCTAACAGTATGTATTTGGGTTTACCCTCGGGAAATTTAAATTGGCCGTACTCAGTTGCCCTTCCGTCCGGAATTGTAGGTTTCGGGCATCTGGAATAAAATTTGATTTAACTGAACCAACCAAAGACCTGAGGAACTATAATATTAGCTTAAATCTTAATGTATTAGAAAAACAGTGAAAAAATTAAACGGTTCATATTAAATCATACAAATGAAACGTATGGATTTATTAGAAAAACAAATTATTATTGAACAGATATTTTAGCAATACATAGTTTTATACATATGATAATGTTAAAAAAATAATATTATATAATTTCGTGCATTAGAAACGAAATGTTAAAGTACCTACATGAAAACCTCAGGAAGGATTCTCGCCGACATGTGATGACGCATGACATTTACGATTGGTTGATGTTGTAACACGCCGATGTGCTACCCTTGTTTGTTGACTTTTTCGGACAACTAAATAAGTAATAAAATGTCCCAACAAATAAACAAATTTAAATTATTGACAAATTAATTGACTGGGAACTGGAGAATTGGCTGTCTGCAAGAATTTAACGCGTATTTACCGTAAGGGGTACGGCTCGGTCAGAATTTCTGAAAAAGGTCAGGTTTTATTGCCTCATGCCCTACGTCTAGACGGCGCTTATACCTGCAGCTCTAATCCTACTGACCTACAATAATACTATGCTCGGCGTCGACCTTTCTCAGAAATACCGAGGTAACTCTGCCAATATTTCAAAACAACTTTCAATGATTATTTCCTCGGGATCGCTAATTAGTGAAGGACTCTACTTATGTCTGTGTACCCTGGTTCGAATCCTGGTGAGACGATAATAACTCCGAGATAGCGGGAATTGGATACGTATAAATAAAATACTGACTTAAATTTAATTAATTATTTATTGCAAAAAAAAGGCAAAAACTCCGATTTCTAGCCGCACCGCAGTCTAGAAAAATGAGCAGAAAAACTTTTGTCGTTTAAAAATCCAATACAGAGAGACACAAGAAAAAATTACGATTTTGTAAGAAATACAGTAGAATTCGTTTAACGGCTTTCTCGTTCGAATATCGTGACGAACTAACTGTTTTCAATTACACAGCTGGTGGTTTTGTGCTTGTCCCCAAAACAATGGTGGTGGCCTTGTTATTCAATTTGCATCAACAATTAAGTTGTTTTCAAAATTAGATTGGTCTTGGTACTCGTGTTTACCACTTCAATAGTACTCGAAGACACGCTCTGTATAATCAACCAGCGCACAGTGTGGCCGTGTGCCTACAGTGTACTTACTTAATGAACGTAATTAATTAATTAATCAGATATTCGGGGAAGTATGTGATACAAAATGCCGCCCAGACGATCAATCTGCGAGAGAATCAATAGTAATCGCTAGTTTTTTCACGGAAGCCCTCCTGTGGAGGCGCGTGAGCCGATTTGTTGCTAAACCTAATAACGCGGCGAAGGGGGAGATTCTCAACCGCTCCTATCGCCAAGAGGTGGAGGTGCAGTGACTCTCACTTTAATTGTTAACCTCTGGTTGCGTTGTGACGATTATCTATCCCTATGCGCAATGGTATGATTGACCGTTTTATTTGATGCTCTACTGTGGGTAGTTATGATCTTTCGGTCTCTCAGCGAATTACTTCTAATTAACCCGCAGATCTCCCGACAAGGACTACACTTTGGTCCACAGACAGGGTGTGAGGGAAACTCGGTTAAGAAGATGGCTATGAATATGTGATTCAGAATTGTTTGGCCTCGTAATTTTACGGCACTCGTAACGGCAACTAATTGGCCTTGATTTAGGGAATTAACTTGTGCTGGTCACACTTGATTTTAGCTACAGATCTAGACTTGCCTTAGACCAGTGGTACAAACCAGTCGACTTCACTGCGCAAATCGAAAAACCCTTTGTTTGAGTGTTTCCAACTTGCCAGAGAATATCGCCCAAGGGGATTAACTAATTTTACAAGAGTACACTGTATATGGATTGCACTTTAGATTGAAAGCGTCGGTTGACTGCCTCTGGTCGATTTATATTACAGAACGCCAAGCCAACTAGTCTAATAATTTATACAATAAATGGTCAACCAACTCCACTAATGTGGATGCAACTTATTTACCTTTAAACTTGGTTAGAATGCAAATGAAAACACTTTACTAAGAAATTTGCACAAGCCAAGCAAGTACTGAAATTTACAGATTATCTGGCCACAAATGGATGCGGGAATTAAAATGATTTTTAAACAATTTATACCACCAAGTATGTAATGAATAAAATACAAATTAAGTCAGATTACCTAAATCCGCGCCGCGAAATTAAAGTCCAATACACTCACTGCACTAAGTTTAAGTACACCCGCGATTAATTTACCGTGCGCGAGACCGCCTTGTTTAATTTTATTTAATTGCCTCTCAAACGCTGTGATTTTTAGGCGTACCGATATAAATGATTTAACTCTACTGTGAAAACTAAATCAGAGAAACAAGTAAGTACCCCAAAGCAATTCGCCAAGCCCAATTGATACGACTGATCGTTTTAAAAGCTCGGAGCTATCCGTCTGTAATTTTCATTTTCATTTTTCGGCTGAACAAAATTAATTCCCCTTCCTCCGATCAGAAAACCAAATTCAAACCCCTTGACCAATAGAGCTGTGTTTAGCATTCAGAAAGATAAACGCCCCCCGGTTCCTGGAATGTGTTTTTCTAAGCTTTTACCAAACGACCACTCCTGAAGGCTACATGTGTGCTGCCTTGCAAAGTCCACAACAATTTCTAAATTACAAGTAACCTCTTGACATGTTTATGTTTCCGCTTACTGTGGGAACATGGCGCTCGCCTGCAGATTTTTTCTTTAGAAGCAAATAAAAATCAGCATGTTATCTCCGGTCACGCCCTGCAGAGTATAGTTTTCAATAGCAGCATTCTCTTACCGAACTTATGCGTGTCAAATTGCCCAATTTCTAATGAACAACAGGCGGGCATTAGAATCTCGCGTGACAGATTTATGTGATAATCAACTCAAGAAAAATTGAAAGTAGCTCAAGTGTGACAAGAATTTACGACCCCGCCCTTGTTATATTGATTATTGAAAAACCGTAACGGCCCCGGTCGGCCTGGCGATATTGCTTCCAGTTACAATTCCTTCAATATGTACATTTATTTGTTATTTAAAATTAAAGTTACATGCAAGAACATGCTTTTTGTTTTATAAACAAATTCGCGACCGTTTCAATGTCAAAAAAACCAAATACATAATAGTATCTTATAATTTAAGTGCATAAGAAAGCCATTAAAGCACGCGCGACGCGCAGCGGAGCGCTTTTAACGGCGCAAGTACTTTAAAGGCTTTTATGCACGTGTATTATACGATATTTTTTATTATACCTGCGCTAAAATGTGAAAATTTAAATTCATTTTGCAAAGTTGCCTGTGGATCGCATTTTTAATCGATAACATGAAGATTGTATACGTTGTTCCCTAGGCAACTTTAAAACACGGTGTGTTTTAATCGCATATTTTCGCACGCTTCTTAGTTTTAAAAACAGAGATTTTGATGCAGGTATAATAAAAAACATTAAAAACGTACTGAAAATAGTTATGGCAATGCTGGCGTATTCGGTAACACTGTGCATACCTGCTAGGCAAGGCTCATGTTTGAGGAAAAGTGCATCAAATGTAGACTCTCCGGTTATAACATATTTATATTTATATTTCATACATTTAAAACAACTTTGAAGTACATATATCAAAACGTCAAGAAGAATTCTCATTCATGTGATGACACATGTCTTTTCAAATCCTTGGCCAATTTACACGTGTACTCACAAACCTTACACTTGAGCAGTTTCTCGTGCGTTGTCATATGTTTTGTTAAATTACCTTGAAACTTGGACGCATATTTACAAAGGTCACACCTAAACGGCTTTTCATCCGAATGTACTCGCATGTGCAGTTTTAAGTACCTTGCCGATTTGCTTACGTACTCGCAACGTTCGCACTTAAAAGACCTCTCCTCGGTATGCGTTAAGAAGTGTGACTTTAAATTTCCAGACGCACCGCATTTATAATTGCAAAGATGACATTCGAAGCGTCTCTCGCCGGTGTGCGTTAACATGTGCTTTTTCAGATACAAACGTCTTGCGCATTTAAAATCGCAAAGGGCACATTTGATCGGTTTCTCGCCGTTATGTGATAACGAGTGGCTTCTCAGTAAATCTAACCGTCGACCTCTGTAATCGCAAAATTCACAACTGAACGGCTTCTCGTCGGAGTGCGTTGTCTTGTGCCTTTTCAAATTTGTAGATTGTTGAAATTTTTGATCGCACAGGTCACAACCGAACACTTTCTTGCCGATGTGTTTCTCCATGTGCCACTTCAAAGCTGTCTTCGTGCGGCATTTGTGACCGCAACGGTCGCAGACGAAGTGCTTCTCGTCGGTGTGGGTCAACATGTGCCGTTTCAAATTTCCGGCGAATTTGCATTTATGATTGCAAATCTCACAGGCGAAAGGTTTCTGGTTGGAATGGATCTTCATGTGCTGTTTTATGCTACTCACTGGGTAGCATTTATAACCGCAAAGATCGCAAGTGTACAGTTTCCCGCCGTTATCTAACAGTATGTATTTGGGTTCATACTCGGGAAATTTAAAGTCAGAACCACTTTGGCCGTACTCAGTTGCCCTTCCGTCCGGAATTGTAGGTTTCCGGCATCTGGAATAAAATTTGATTTAACTGAACCATCCAAAGACCTGAGGAATTATAATATTCAGCTTAAATATTAATGTATTAGAAAAACAGTGAAAAAATTAAACGGTTAATAATAATTCATACAAATGAAACGTATGGTGTAATATACCGCAACATTAAGAAGACTCACATTTTTAGAATTCTAGTTTAATTATGTATTAACTTGAAAGAATTAGAAATAATATCCTATGTATATCCTTCAAGTTTAATTAGTAATGTACACATAAAACACTATACAACGCATAGTACAGTTTCTTACATTCAATTACACGTATTTGTTGGCACTTGACTTGTCAGTGTACATACAATCGTCCACATTTTGTTAATTACCAAATTTTATTACAATTTACATAATAATACTAGCCGCCTCTATTTATTAAAAAAAAAACTATTATTTTTAGTATTTTTATTAACAAATTATTAATTTATTCGAACAAAAAAGACTATATGTAATCTTCTGAATGTACTACCAGGTATCCGTAGCTATATATTCGTCTACTTCTTTCATATTTCTAAGCGCTACGGTAAAATCGGCCACATTTTATTTTGTTTTCAAGGGTCTGATTACAAACGAATAGTTCTTTGCCAGCAATTTTTATTTATTTATTTATTTTCCGGACGGTTTGATTTACGGTAAAACTATGCTGACGTTTCGGTTCTGGTTCCGGGGAACGGGTTGACAGGTCATAAGTGAATGAAACACCCACTCTGAGATTGGATACACGAAACATCCATGTCAGGTAAGAATGAGTGAAACTCCCACTCAAGGTCGGGTTATACGAAACTCCCGTGTCAAGTAAGAATGAGTGAAATCAACTCTTGTCATGGAATTTGTACGGCATCTCTTAGCTTTACTGTAAAACAGCATCAAGGAGTGCAAAGGCATGCTTTTCACTTAAGCTAAGACATGCCGTCCAGATTTCATGGCAAGAGTTGTAGGGGGTTCTATGTATTATGGTAATTTCCTTCAATCGTGATGGATAACTAAATAATAACCATTGAACGGTTTCATTGACGCGTTTTCTTTCTTCAAAAAAGAGGGGCAAACCTGGAATATTTGCAAAAAGAATTGGACAGTCAGTACACATGAAAAACGGATTTATAAGAAAAACAAATTATTATTGAATAGACATTTTAGCAATAGATAGTTTTGTATGTCAATGTTAAAAAAATAATAGGAATATTATATAATTTTGTGCATTAGAAATAAAATGTTAAAGTACATGAAAACCTCAGGAAGGATTCTCGCAGACATGTGATGTCGCATGTCTTTTTAAATCCTTGGCCAATTTACATGTATACCCACAAACATTACATCTGAGCAGTTCCTCGTGTGTTGACATATGTTTCGTCAAGTTACCTTGAAACTTAGACGCATAATTGCAAAAGTCACACCTAAAAGGCTTCTCATCCGAATGCACTCGCATGTGCAATTTTAAATATCTGGCCGATTTGCTCACGTATTCACAACGTTCGCACTTAAATGATCTCTCATCGGTATGCGTTAAGAGGTGTGACCTTAAATTTCCCGCCTGACTGGATTCGTAACTGCAAAGTTGGCATTTGAAGCGTTTTTCACCGGTATGCGTTAACATGTGCTTCTTTAGATAGGTACGTCGTGCGCACTTAAAGTCGCAAAGGGCACATTTGATCGATTTTTCACCGCTATGTTTGAACACGTGACGTTTCAGATCTTCTGAACGTTGACATCTGTAATCGCAAACTTCACACGTGAACCGCTTCTCGTCGGTATGTATTAACTTGTGCCTTCTCATATGTCTCAGATGTTGAAACTTTTTAGTGCACAGGTCACAACTAAACAGTTTCTCGCCGCTGTGTGTTCGGATGTGGTTATTCAAAGCTCCAATCTCGAAGCAACTGAAACCGCAACGATCGCAAACGAACTGCTTTTCGCCAGCGTGTTTTAACATGTGCTGTTTTAATGGAACTCGGGATCTATAGTTGCAGATCTCACAGACGAAAGGTTTCTCGTCGGAATGGGTCTTAACGTGTCGTCTCATGCTGTCCTTTCGTTGGCATTTATAATCGCAAAGATTGCAAATGAAGAGCCTCATGCCGTTAGATAACAGGAGATTAAATTCGGGTATATACTGAGCAGTAGCACGTTCAGGTCTCCGTATGTCCGAAATTGTAGATTTAGAAATTCCAGAGCACCTAAAATAAAACTGGTTTTAACATTTCCTATTCTGCACTAACAAAAACCTGAGAAAATATAATATCCAATTTAAATTTTAGTGTACAAGGAAAACTGTGAAAATGTAAAACAGTTTATAATATCCATCTACTTATTATGTAAATAAGAAGTATTAAATGAAGACTATTCATAATTTTTTTTCTGAAACGACTAAGAATAAAAGCCGCATTCATGTCATCAACTTTATCTTATGTAGAGTCCATACACGGTGTAAATGTGTGAGTTGAGGAATTAAGATCATCCCATCGACAGGCTAACTCGATGTGAGGGGTAGGGGTCATAACCACTCCCAAAACCAAGGGCTGAATTTTACAATAAATAAAAGTCACCAGTATTGCACACTTTCTTCTGTATTTGTGTCAACATTTTAAAATTGTAATCACACTAGGTCTTAAATAAATGAGCGACAAATCGCAACAAGTTTAAATGAAATTAAACACGAAGTGCGGATCCGTTTTTCGCTCACAACCTAAAATAAATATCAAATCTGGGTTAAACTAATATGCGCGATGACAACATTGCTTGAACTAAATTGACCCAAACATATTGTAATATCATTATTATTAGTCGTCCATAGTGTGTGTACACCAGCTGCACTAACGTCGTTCGAGTATCGAACATCCGGGGGGTAGCGTTCAGTGTGTCATCCAGAGAACCAACTCCCTCTTCCAACAATGATACCCAGCAACGGCGTATCGGTCTCTAATTCGTATGTCCGGAGATGAATCGCAACGATTGTTCCAGAATTTTCTACCAGTGCCCAAAGATAAAACAGCCAGGTGGTCCCAAATCAAAACTCCGGTAAAACATAAAGCCTAAATGAAAGAATGAAAAACAACGTTACAGTCGGAGCTGCGCACTTAGTTGCTTGTATAAATCCTACCTGATATGCAGAAATCAGGCTTCGAAAGGCCTAGAAGCCTTTTGTTGTTAAGAACGCATTTATCAAGACTCGTTTAAACTTCACTTTGAACAAAACAGTTTGGTGAATTGTCCAAAATAACCGAGGCGCCCAAAAACACGAAGTGTACGTTAAACCAGAAGCATCCTTCAGCCGACATCTCGACGCCCAGTTTCCCGAACTGGATTTTCCCCGCATCAATATTTAAATTAATTTAGAAAACTAATAATAACAAACTATTTTCAAGCCTACCTACGTCCCTAAACGGCTAACGTGAACCGCTGGACACGATACAGCGACATTGGTGGAGGCAACACGTTAGCGTGACAGTATCTTGAATCAATTTGACGTTCTAAGAGGACGGAGCGTAACAAACACGCACGTGGTTTTTGTTATTTTATTTTTAGTTAAACCATCAAGAAGGATTCTCACAGGTGTGTGACGAGACATGTCTTTTTAAATCCTTGGCCAATTTACACGTGTACTCACAAACATTACATCTAAGCAGATTCTCGTGAGTTAACACATGTTTTCTTAAATTACCTTGAAACTTGGACGCATACTCGCAAAGGTCGCACTTGAACGGCTTTTCATCCGAATGCACTCGCTTGTGTTCCTGTAAATGTCTGGCCGTTTTACCCACGTATTCACAGAGTTCGCACTTAAATGGCCGCTCATCGCTATGCTTTAAAAAGTGTAACCTTAATTTCCCTGCCTGATTGCATTCGTAACTGCAAAGGTAGCACTTGTAGTGTTTGTCCCCGTGGTGCGTTAGCAAGTGCCGTCTCAATTGCTTAGGCAGTGCGCACCTATAATCACAAACGGCACACTGGAGCGGTTTTTCACTACTATGAATTAGCTTGTGTTGTTTCACATCTGCCAAACTTCGACCCTTGTAATCGCAAAAGTCACAACCGAACGGCTTCTCGCCAGTGTGTATTAACATGTGCCTTTTCAAATTTCCAAGCTGCTGAAACCTTTGAGCGCACAGATAACAACTAAACGGTTTCTGGCCGGTGTGCGTTAACATGTGCCTCTTCAAATTTCCGAGTTGTTGAAACTTCTGAGCGCACTGATCGCAACTAAACGGTTTCTCGCCGGTGTGTTTTCGCATATGTTGCTTCAAGCTGGCACCTCCTCGGCATCGGTAATTGCAATAATCACAGAAGAACCGCTTTTCGTTCGTGTGTTTCGGTTCCGGTTTCTCGCAGGTGTGCGTTCGTATATGTTGTTTCAATCGCACGCCTTCTCTGCATTTGTAACCGCAATGCTCGCAGGTGTGCCGCTTTTTGCCGATGTGTGTTAATATATGTCTTTTCAAGTTTCCAGCGAATCGGCATTTGTAGTTGCATATCTTGCAGACGAAAGGCTCCTTTTTGGAATGGGTCTTCATGTGTTGCTTTATGCTACTGATTGGTTTGCATTTGTAATCGCAAAAGTCGCAAGTGAACAGCCTCACGCCATTGGCTAATACTATGTGTTTGGGCGTGCGTTCAAGAGGATCACGTTTAATACGTGTCTTTAATTCCGAGGTTGTAATTTCAGAAAATCCTGAGTATCTGCAATAAAATTTTGCATAAGAAAAACTGTGGAAAAATAAAACTGCGGATAATAAAATTCTACGACCTACTTGTATTATTATATTTGCTATTTTTCAGATACAAGAACCAAAGGGGTTGCACGAAAAACCACCCCTTAATTACTTCTTCGACACAAAAGACAACCCCTAAACGTGGGGATGATCTTCAACGGTGGTCACTTCGGATGGACAGGATATCGAAGTGTCCCAGGTTCCCGCCAGCTATACTACTCATATACAACAAGTTTCAACAAAAGCAAAAGAATTTTGCAGTTTTCTAAGTTCTTTAAATAAAACACAATAAATCGGAAACATAATTGTTTATATTACGAATAATTAGTGACATTTTGTTTTAATTTTTATCGTGTTAGTGATTTTCGTTAGAATTGTTGTAATTATTTACATTAATTGGCTTGTATAATTGCAACAATTACATTGCATGCTCTAGTTAATAGCGTTATCGACTGACTGCTCCAGAGCACTCTGAGAGTATCCCTATCACGTGTTATTACATGAAGTTAAAACAAGATGGAGATAATCTGAGAGTGCACTAGAGCTGTCAGTCGAAAACACTATAAGTTTTACCACAGTTTTACCAGTAATTATACAGGGCTTCACTGAATGACATGACTAAACTACGTATTCCACTCTTCAAATTAACTGAGTACTAACGTACTGTAACGTACGTAACTAAGTACTGAAGGTTAGCTGACTTACTAATGTCATTTACTATTGTATCAAATATTCAAGGCATACTGCTACACACTTTAATCATATATAAAAAATCATCAAGAAGAATTCTGGCAAACATGTGATGATGCATGTCTTCCTAAATCCTTGGCCAATTTACATGTGTACCCACAAATATTACACTTGAGCAGTTTCTCGTGCGTTGTCATATGTTTCGTTAAATTACCTTGAAACTTGGACGCATATTTACAAAGGTCACACTTAAACGGCGTTTCATCCGAATGCACTCGCATGTGCAGTTTTAAATACCTTGCCGATTTGCTTACGTACTCGCAACGTTCGCACTTAAACGACCTCTCGTCGGTGTGCTTTAAGAAGTGCGCCCTTAAATTTCCAACCTGACTGGTTTCGTAACTGCAAATCTGGCATTTATAGTGTTTCTCGCCTGTATGCGTTAACATGTGCCTTTTCAGATACATATGTCTTGCGCATTTAAAATCGCAAAGGGCACATTTGATCTGTTTCTGGCCGTTATGTGTTAACGAGTGGCTTCTCAGTAAATCTAACCGTCGACCTCTGTAATCGCAAAATTCACAACTGAACGGCTTCTCGCCAGTGTGCGTTAACTTGTGCCTTCCCAAATTCGTAGAATGTTGAAATTTTTGATCGCACAGGTCACAACCGAACACTTTCTTGCCGATGTGTTTCTCCATGTGCCACTTCAAAGCTGCTTTCGTGCGGCATTTGTGACCGCAACGGTCGCAGACGAAGTGCTTTTCGCCGGTGTGCGTCAACATGTGCTGTTTCAAATTTCCGGCGAATCTGCATTTATAATTGCAAATCTCACAAGCGAAAGGTTTCCGGTTGGAATGGATCCTCATGTGATGTTTTATGCTACTCACTTTGTGGCATTTATAACCGCAAAGATCGCAAGTGTACAGTCTCTTGCCGTTATCTAACAGTACGTATTTGGGTTTATACTCGGGAAGTTTAAAATCAGAACCACTTTGGCCGTACTCAGTTGCCCTTCCGTCCGGAATTGTAGGTTTCGGGCATCTGGAATAAAATTTGATTTAACTGAACCAACCAAAGACCTGAGAAATTATAATATTCAGCTTAAATATTAATGTATTAGAAAAACAGCGAAAAAATTAAACGGTTAATAATAATTCGTACAAATGAAACGTATGGTGTAATATACGGCAACATTAAGAAGACTCACATTTTTAGATTTCTATTTTAATTAAGTATTAATTTGAAATAATTAGATAAATAATATCTATGTATATCCTTCCATTTTAATTAGTAATGTACACGTCAAACACTATACAACGCATAGTACAATTTCTTACATTCAATTACACGTATTTTTTGGCACTTCACTTGTTGTCAGCGTACATACAATCGTCCACATTTTGTTAATTACCAAATTTGATTACAATTTACATAATAATACTAGCCGTCTATTTATTAAAAAAAAAACTATTAAAAGGAAAATGTGTCGTACTTTTATTAACAATTTATTAATTTATTTTACATGTGATATTCTTAAGCTACCTTTACATGTTTATAAATGTTTCTAAGTCGTGTGCTGTGACGCCATGCACATAACTGTATTTGCTGCTTTTCTTAAAAGAGGACTTGTACATTGCCAAACTTGTACGTACATATATTTCAAGAAAGACAACAAACGAGAACAAATTTGGCCTTGAAAAATACTTTTACGTACAACAGCACGAATAGAAAGTGAAAATTTCAACAAAACCAAAATCGTTAATGCAGGCCGATGACATTTACAATTGACAGGTGACAAAAAAAAACAGAAATTATTAAAAACGCACTGACTGGGCAACACTGTGCATACCTGCTATGCTAGGCTTGTGCTCGAGATGAAGTGCATAAAATGTAGACCCTCTAGTTATAACATGTTCACATTTATATTTCATATGTTTAAAACAGTTTTCAAGTACATCAAAACATCAAGAAGCATGTGATGAAGCATGTCTTTTTAAATCCTTGGCCGACCTACTTGTGTACTCGCAAATATTACACTTGAGCAGTTTCTCGTGCGTTGTCATATGTTTCTGTAAATTACCTTGAAACTTAGACGCGTATTCGCAGAGGTTACACTTGAACGGCTTTTCATCGGAATGCACTCGCATGTGCAATTTTAAATACCTGGCTGTTTTGCTTGCGAATTCACAAACCCCGCACTTAAACGGCGTCTCTTCGGTGTGCGTCAATAAGTGTAACCTTAAATTTGCCTGCCGATTGCCTTCATAACTGCAAAGGTGGCATTTGAATTGCCTCTCACCGGAGTGCATCAACATGTGCTGTTTCAACTTTGCAAGTTGTGCGCATTTATGATCGCACAGGGCACATTTGAACGGCTTCTCACCGTTATGTACTAGCAAGTGGCGTCTCAGGTATTCTAGACGTTGACATCTATAATCGCAAAATTCACAACCGAACCGCTTCTCGTCGGAGTGTGTGAATTTGTGCCTTCTCAAATTAGCAGAATGTTGAAATTTTTGAGCGCACAGATCACAGCTGAACTGCTTCTCGCTGACGTGTTTTTGCATGTGCCCTTTCAAAATTGAAGCCGTGCGGCATTCGTAACCGCAACGGTCGCAGACGAACGGCTTTTCGTCGCTGTGTGTTAACATGTGCTGTTTCAAACTTCCGGAGAATCGGAATTTATAATTGCAAATCTCACAGGTGAAAGGTCTCTCGTTGGAATGGATCTTCAGGTGTTGTTTGGTGTTACTTTTACGATGGGATTTATAACCGCAAAGATTGCAAATGAACAGTGTCACGTTATTAGATAACAGTGTATTATTATTTTTGGGTTTATACTGATTAAAACCACGTATGTCATGTTGAGGCGTCCTCAAGTCCAGAACTGTAGATCTGAAATAAAACTGGATTTAACATTTCCCATTCTGCACTAACAAAACTCTGAGAAAATATATAAGACATATAATAAATTCAGTGTTTATAATATCCATTATTTACTAAAACAAAGTATTAAAAGAAGAGTAATATACTATAATTATGTATTTTTTTATTAACAATTTAGGTTAATTTTTACAAAAAGAAAAGATTACATACAATGTTCTCATTTCCTTGGTTATCCTAGCTTACTCCTACTCCTCCTACTCCTACTCCTATTGGATTGTCAATGTGCGTCATTAATAACGTTTCGTAAAACGACAAATATTTGAAGTGTTAATTAATAGAAAAATAATTCTATAATTTTTCTCTTTATGTGAATTAAAAATATACTTTCTCACCTAGGTATCTAAACTTATGATTACATTCCTCTTTGATATAAACAAACAGTATACATAAAACTCTTCATGGGCATCATGCTTTATTTTAAAACCAACAAATTTAGAAACTTACATACAATGGCGGTTCATGAAAACACTAAGCGTTATGTCTCGAAATATGCCTCTCTAAATCCTTGGACGACCTGTAAGTGTATCCACAAATATTACACTTGAGCAGCTTCTCACCATTATGTCCCAACATGTGCGTTTTCAATTTTCTCAACGTGCTACCTTTGTAATCGCAAAGATCACATCCGTATGGTTTGACGTCGGTATGTGTCAACACATGCGCCTTTAAATGTGCTAAAAATTTAGCTGAGTATTCGCAAAAGTTACATTTGAACGGTCTCTCATCAAGAAGCACGTGCCTTTTTTTTAACGCATCATGGGAATTCGCCGTAAACCTTCTCGTTGGCGTGTCGACGGAATGTTTTAACATGTGCCGCCTCAAATTCCCGGATTCTCGACATTTATAGTCGCAAAGTTCGCAAGCAAACGGCTTCTCTCCGGTGTGCGTTAACGTATGCCTTTTGAGTTTCCCGGGTTCTCGGCATTTGTAACCGCAAAGGTCGCAGGCGAACGGCTTCTCGCCGCCGACGTGCGTCAGCATGTGCTTGTTCAAGTTTCCGATTTGTCGGCTTTTGTAATCGCAGAGCTCGCAAGCGAACGGTTTCTCACCGGTGTGTATCAGTAGATGTCTGCGTATGTATCCACGATCTTTAAATTTCGAGCCGCATATGTGGCAGCTGTAGGTTCTTCCGCCCGCAGTTTTAGAATTAGAAGTGCGCCGGCATCTGAAATACAGCTGACTTTAATAAATCTTATTAAAAAAAAAAAAACACCAACAAAAGACATTAAAGATATACTTGTACCTATAAATATCACTGATGGTAAATAGTGAAACTGAAAAGGTTTGCTTTCACACAATTTAAATAATTTTATCTGTTTATTGTTTGTTCCGATAGTTTTTTATAAACAACAAAAGTTGAAACGTGAGGCAGAACACTTCTCAAATGTTCACTGCAGTTGACAGTTTCCTAAACGCATATAACCTGTAGCAGCTTATAAATAGTAGATAAAAAAAACTGCTATCTGTATTTTAACTGTTATTTATAAACTGCTACCTGTTATTTGAAACTTATAGGTTATGTACGTTTAGGTATTTTAAAAGATTTTTAAAAAAATTTTGTTTCCTTGCATTCAATTGAAGAAAGGCAAAGGAAAACTTTAACTCTGAATCTGCCCGTCAGGAGATGGCACTTTCGGTTGTAACAGATTTGACACAAAACTTGTCGAATCTGCGCTTGAGAGACCTCAAGCAGAACAAGAAAAAAATTGTTCTTCGTTTCTCTGCTTTCATTGGAAGGGAAAAAAAGTTTCGCTGTTCGTCAAGAGATGGCGTCTATGACGGAACACGTTTGACAACAACGACTTCAAAACATGCCACAAAAGTTGAAATTCAGATCAAATCTCTTGAGACTTGAAACTGAATTCGGGAAAAAATTGAGGAAAAGCAAATAAAGAGAAGCTTTCGCTATTCATCAAGAGATGGCTCTGCAGTCCTACTGTCTAATGTATTTGACAGCAGACATGAAAGCCCTATCTAGTGGTCCGTGGCAAACACATTCGGTTAAGTTTTCCCAGTTTATATTTTCAGTACTTTGACACAGTCGACACAATCGAGTATAACTGTCACATTTGCCATTTTGTTTGATACCTACCGATTTGCAAAATACATTTGCATAAGGGCATCAAACAATATGGCCGCTTTTTTGACGCGGCATTTTACTGCTACTCAGTAATTACTTATTCTGTGACTGTCAAAGTTAATTGTCAACAAACTTGTTGTCAAGTACCCTATTATGAAAAGTTGAATTTCTTCCTTTTTTTATCTGAATGTGAGCACAAAAATCGAAGTCGTTTTCCTAGCTTGCGTACATTTCATATTTTCTTTATTAACTGTCAAACCTATCAAAGTGATATGTCGATAAAAGAGCCAAGTTTCTAAGGTATCCTGTATAAAGAAAAGACACCGGGACAAAGGTTTCTTTTCAAACATAATTATTTTAATGTTAGCTATTTTTTGCAATGTTTCAAAGAAACTAGGGAAAGGAATTTTCCACATAAATTTAAAAAAATCGTTTCCATAATTTATTCTCCCAATAAAGAGAAGATTCCTCAAATTTTGAGAGAAATCCACTACCCTGTATTTTGCAGACAAAAAAAAGCGTTAGTTTATTTAGGTCCAGTTTCATAAAACTTAGTTAACCACTCGATCAAGTTAATTATGTGATTAAGCAATGTCAGTAGAGGAAATTTAAACTTTCCTCCAATGATATTGCTTATTCACACAATTAACTTGATCGAGGGGTTAACTACGTTTTATGAACTGGGCCTTACTGTTTCAGCGAGTGGTCAAAGCGACATCTCTTATTAAGTAGTAGAAGCTCGCTTATTTTTTCCATGGCCAGCTCCATTAACATTCACTGACGTGTATGTATGGCCGTTTCAATTCGCTTAAAATTCGGTTCCGAGAAAGCATGCCGTGGAGTACTCCCCTCAGCGCTCCCTATTAAAGATACTACACAACTACTGACAGTAACTTAATGGCAACTGCAATTACTTAAAAACTCACAAGAGGCGCTGAGGGGAGTACCGTAAAAATTTTTAAAAGTCGAATTGAAACGGCCATACATACACGTCAGTGAATGTTAATGTAGCTGGCCATGATTCTTTCTGAGAAATTTAACGACCATGTGACATTTCCTTAAATGAATATAAATACTTTTTTGGTACACGCTCCGCAAAATGATCGCTTAGGGGACTATTTTCAGAACGAAAAACGTATCTTTAGCAACCTCAATCGTCATAGCAACACTTAGAGTCCGCTAAAAAAATTTAGCGACATAGTACTTAAAGCTGCCATGGCAACACTTTAGCGGATTATTTTTAAGCAAGTTTCAATGAAATAAATCAAGTAACTAAGTATCTCATCTCATTAAGGACTCGGCTCCTTCGTCGCCTCGTCCTTAATTACGATTCGTCCCCTAAAACCTTATTTTGCGTACTTGATACATAAACTACTATTAAAATCAAATAAAAGCTTTCGTTAATTTAAGTAAAAGAAATACCTGCTAAATTCTGCAGTTTGTTGAGAGATGGCAGTCTGTCCAATCCACGGCTCTAGGCTTTGCGCAACTTCACTTCTATAATTAGTTTTAATCGAAGAATATTGGAGAGATCTAAATTGCCATTGCATGAAAGTACAGTGACAAAAATCAAACTATAAACTAAAGGAAGTACCTCACTGGTTGGTTTAATTGGGCTACAGCTGACAGACGTTCTTTTAACGACGGACATAATTGGAAAGTATTATAGTCCGCATAACAAAGTTCTTGGATAAACACGACTTATTCAAAACTAACCAGCATGGGTACAGGCTCAATAAATCTACAAACAGTGCAATGATCGCATTCACAGAGGGCATCGCGGAGGCTTTTGATTGAAACACAGAAAGCGAAAGCTCTGTATTGTGACCTTAGCAAAGCCTTTGATAGCGTAGACCAAAAAATTCGCCTGTACAAATTAAATTATTACGGTTTGAGGGGAATTGTGTATAACATTATACAATCCTATTTGAATAACAGAATACAACAGGTCTTTTTCAACGGCGTAACAACTTTGTGAAACTAAAATCACACACGGAGTGCCACAAGAATCCATTTTAGGACCACTGTTATTCATAATCTATGTATATGATCTACCGGCGAACGCAAACACATCAGAGATATGTCTTTACGCAGATGATACGGCTTTAATGGTTAAATCGAATACATTATTAAACACACATCACAAGTTAACTTTAACCTTCAGTTTATTGCCATAGTCATAATTGTTACTATGGCAATAAATTGATAGTTAAAGTTAACTTGTGATTGAAATATCGGCCCTTAAAAAAGCTGACACGTGATTCAGTAGCAATAAATTAAAAATGAACAAGGAGAAAACGCAATCTTTGATACTTTCTACAACATAACAAGAAATGCCCTACTAAGTTCCCGGGATTTTTTTTAAAGTAATTTATCGTGAAGGTCTCATACAGAAAAAACATAACTTCTGCAATATTCTGCATCATTCTGCAAATGAATAATTTAACTAATGAACGGTCCAATGGTAAGAGGCATTGCAATCGCATGGTCGTCAGTTCGAACCGCACTCGAAATTTTTCTCGGGGGTGGTCGGTATCGACTTCAGGCACCCTTCAGTGTTGGGGATAAAATTCGACACTGCTTTCCCTTAAACGGCGAGAAGGTTGGAAGTAACACAGCCATGGAACACTTTACACACACTCAAGTACACTCCCGCTCCTGAGGTAGTGACAAGTCTTTGACTTAGGACCCGTTGGGCAACCACCACAGATTAAAGAAAAAAAAATACGAAATCGCAAAGTCAACTTACTATTCTAATTTCCACGCCGTGGCTACGTCATGAGGGGCGGCTCATCGGAAGCGCAAGCTATTTTTCTACTACAAAAGAAAGCAGTTAGGACCATCTTCGGAATTTGGGGCCAGAGACATAGCTGTAAGAAACTGTTTAAAAAAAGTGGTATACTCACCATTACAAGCATCTACATACTCACCTGCATAAAGCACATCAAGGACAACGAAGAAGAGTAGGATGAATTCTGCGTTCCACACCATCGAGTTAAACGGGCACAAATAAGCACTAACCACCTAGTGATTAAAATATTTAACAAACTTCCTCCACATATCAGAAATGGAGATAGGTACATCTAAAGTGGTAAAATAGACCAAAAATTTCTTAAAATGTAATTGCAAATTATAAAAATTATATCATATTGTTACGGTATAAATCGAAACAAGGCATAGCGTAGCTTAAATATTATATTAAACATAAATAAATACAGACAAACATAATTGTACAAAGTTCAACTTACCCTAACAGCACACTTTAACAAAATAGAGCCTACATCATGCTCTGATAACAACTAGTTTAAGATCTTCTTCTTTATGCAGATCGTGGGTTTTTATACAAAGTGCAAGTCGAGCAATTCCGAGTTGTTACGAGACCGGAAAGACTCGACAGAATACGAGATACTTTAAATCCGTTTTAACTTGTTCAAGGTTTCTGCACTTGCACGTGTCGAGGTCATCTCAATGCATGAATTTACTTGCATCTTGTCACAATATTATATTATATTATATTATATATATAATTATAAAATTGTATCGTAAATGTGTATTTAACTTTTTAAAGGTACAATTCTTGCTCATTAACAGAATTTCATATCTCTTACATAATAATACTTTCTGTGATTGACGATTCTTTATATACTTTTTGTATAAAGAAAACATACGTTATTATTATTATTATTAATTCGAGGAATTGATATTTGTTCGCAGCCGATGTGAACGTCGTGCACAGGACTAAGGGCCAGTTTACAGAAAATTTAATTGCAATCAAATTTTAATGACGTTGTTAATTTGACAGTTCGCAATGTAATTCTTATGGCAACTTAATCGTGATTAGTTTAATTCGAATTTAAATATTTGATTTGCTTTCTGTAAACCCACCCTAAATGTAATTGCAACACTGGCATAAGGGATCCCAACACTAACAACTGACCACGATAGAACTTGAATTATATAAATTTTAATCTTGCCCTCCCCTACGAGATGCCACTGCCGACGCCTGGCAAAAGTCACGATAGACAACCATACATACAAGTTTGAGATCTCCATGTAAAATCTCCATAAAAACGTGAGACAGAACACCCATAGTATGTCTACTGAAACATCTTTTTTGATTTATTTTTTTCATTGTTCATCATTTTTTTTAGGTTTTATACATACAATGTAACTATTCTAAACGAAGTTTAAAAATTAAAACATTATCTCTAAGGCATTATTCAAAAAATAAATAAATAAATAAATAACACATATTTTTTGAGCTGAATTATATCTATACATCCTTTATTATCTTGTCAATTTAAAATTATGTTAAACATGATTTTAACAGTAACCAATCTGTGACCTTGAAAGTTCACTATCTTATCCGAAGCTTAAATGTAGATGCGCATTTCTTTTAAATTATGAGAACTAAAGACAACTTATTGGTTGCTCCTTAGTGATTAAAAAATAGTCGCACCTGGAGCTTTAAACATTTAAAAAATGTACACTTGCGCACTCAAAAGCCCTAAAGCAAATTCTCAAACGCCTGAACTTCCGTTCTCTAATGATACCTAATCACAGTGTTGCCAACTACTGAGAGTTTGTTTTTTCCCTCAAAGTCCAATTTTAAGCTATTTTTGCATTCTTTTTAAAATTTGCCTCAAAATTTTGTCTTCTTCGAAAATTCCATTTTTCTGAAGAAATTTCACTTTTTGCAATTTTAAGGCAAAACATTCCCACGAATCGGGATTGGCAACACTGCCTACTCATTGCTAAAGCGGTTAATAAGCTGAAAACTTTTAACCTACCTGTATCTAGTATCCGAGAAAACACATCATTCAAAAATATACATCAAAATAAATGTCAATTTAAAAATTAAGTTAAAACTAACTTGGTCCAACCACAGATTATTATTAGATCTTTCCCACCTTTCCAGATAGCCAATGACATAGGAACGAACAGACGCTCTAAAAATAGTAGACATCTATTGAGTATTTAACAAAATTTGTCACAAACTATTTGCTAATTCCGAAGCTGAACTGGCTTATTTACCGCCAGATGTCTCTTTTAATAACAGAGAAATAGACACAGAAATAAGTGTAAAGTGGGGCTAGGATGCGAAAATGTGACATACGGTTATAATATGCTGTTAATTCTCCTTTTAAACTTTGCATTACAACACTTAGTCATAGAATTTGTTTACTTTTTATTTATACTTACAGGTTACAGGTTTCGGTTTTCCACTCTGCTATTGTAACAGTATTGCCACCACGTATTTAGCGAGCCAATTCCTAACTAACCGAGTTTAATTCCTAATTTAGAGCGTCATTGGCCATCTGTAAAGCTCTTTTATCTGTGGTCCAACTAACTGGACCCATTCGGGGCTTACACTGTAAGGGTTACTTCACAAAGCGTGCAGCTTTGTCTGCGTAGATGAAATGAACGCCAGTAGGTAAGCGCATGCACGCATGCAAACCAAAGCGAGCTCTCTTCGTGAAGTAACTCTAAAAAGTCACAGAAATCAGATTACGTACTTAATGATTAATAAAAATGTAAAAAAAATCAATCGAACCCATCTCGATGCAGACGCGTCACTTGACCACAACCTCCTCCGACAGCAAGTGTGGAAGTAAAGGTGAAGAACACATAAATACAAACCAACAACTCGATGCAAGGAGTTGTTCACAAAACACTAACACAAAACACTGCGCAGGGAATGAACTGCGTTACGTTTGAGACGTATTTTTCAATAACTGCAATATCTGGTGATAAAATAATTTAATTCCACTGAGCAAATTCACTATAATCGCCAATTAAACATATTATTTACAATAGAGTCACAAATGCTAAAGGACACCGATCTGCACTTTGCTGTCACATTTAATTTTGAAAACCTCGCGATTTCTTCACTGCTTTTTGAAAAATGAATAAACTAACACCCGCGGCACCACAAATTGCACATAAATTCAGTTTTTATGATTAAATTTACGCGTACAAATTATATAGGTTAATGTTTGACAATTACAAGATACACGTAGTGCTGCCAACATATATGATATCGATGCTTTTAGGTAAAGACGCCACTCGCTTAAAAGTGAGCCTGCGTACGTTAATTTGGGGCATTTGTGTTAAAAAGAACGAAATAACATGCAACCTATATATAACATTCACGTTTGTAGAACAGAACGAGAACGGTTTCCTCTTGCTCGCTGGGAAATTCCGATTGGCCAACCTGAGGTAATTTTCATGAAAAAAATATCAGCGCTCAGATAGGACCCCCCTAGTCAATAGAAAAATTAAACAGTTTTAATTTTTAACGACTTTCTCCTAGCCCTGCGTCGCCATATTTAATAGCGTTTTCAATTCAGGTGCACCGGTTGCACTCAGTGTATTTGTATCTTCTTTTAACCTCATGTAATTATACGAGATGATGATACGCTGAGTGCGCACTAAGGCGGTCAATCGAGAACGCTATAAGGAGTTCACTTAAAAGGCAATTCCAAAAAAGTTTTTGTCGAAGTTGGCGACGCGCCGAACTAGCGATGGCGTCCTATCTGCGTGTTTGTGATTTTTGAGTCGACGCTTGCAAATATGCATTAAATTTGAAAATATTTCTTCCGTTTACATTTATTTCAAAGAATTATGTGAAAAGACTCCCCGACATTTCAAAATTGAATATCAAAACAATTTGGAGCGCTGCAGGTAAGTCGGTCATTGACCACGTGCCATCGGCACATATTAACAACATAACCTCAATTGTTGTGTGCTGTCGGTAAATGATGTAAAATTACTTCTATTCCAAATTTACATTTTTACAGGTCATTAAAATATGTCGTTTCGTGGTCGAGGTGGTGGTGGTGGAGGTCGCGGATTCGGAGGCGGCAATAGATTCGGCGGAGGCAACAGATTTAGCGGGGGCAATCGTGGCGGTGGAAACAGGAACAGTTTTGGCGGCAGAGGAGGCGGTGGCGGCGGCAGATATTTCGACCAGGGCCCCCCCGAACAAGTAATTCCCCTGGGTTATTTTGACTACACCGTCCAAGACGACCTGGTGTGTAAAGTGGAGATACAAGACGTGCCTTTCTTCAACGCCCCCATCTACCTAGAGAACAAGGAGCAAATAGGAAAAATCGACGAAATATTCGGTAATTTGAGGGACTACTATGTGACGATTAGACTGAGTGAAAACATGAAGGCCGGGAGTTTTAAGAAGAACCAAAAGTTGTTTATAGACCCCGCTAAGATTCTACCGTTGCAGAGGTTTCTCCCGAGACCACCTGGTTCAGTGCAGAAGAGAGGGGGCGGTCGTGGTGGTGGTGGTAGAGGAGGTGGACGGGGTGGTCGTGGGGGACGTGGCGGTGGTGGCGGTAGAGGTGGCAGTTTCGGAGGTGGTCGTGGTGGTGGGGGCAACCGAGGTGGAAGAAGTTTTAGAGGTGGTGGCGGTGGTGGAGGACGTTTTAGTAACAGTGGCGGGGGAGGTGGAAGATGGTAAAAAAAAAGTATTTTGGTTTACGTAATTATATAAGTTTTATTCTGTATGAGTTCTATCTCTCTTTTCCTTTACTAAGTTTGATTTTAATGTTTTTAAATTTTTATATTGTAAAGAAATTTATACAATTAAGCATAAAAGTTAATACAGTCTGAAATTCTGTATAAATGTCTTTTTATTTTAACTCTTATTTACTTTTATATTTTTCTAATTTCATCCTTCTTTACCCCTTAATTCAGGTGAGACTCCAATTACGTAGCACCACGGTAATTACAATTACTAGAGGCTGGAGATAAAATGTCTTTGTTTAATTCTTAAGGTTTTAAAGATATCTCTTAGTTTCATTAGAAATAGGGCCAAATGACTCAAAAGAGTCGAAAAGAAAAGAGATCTTTAAAAAATCTTTGAAACCTTAAGAACTAAACATAAACAAATGCATTTCACTTAAAATCCGGCCTATAATAATTATCCAGTAGCGACACTTAACGTCAGTGTCTAAAAAAAAAAAAAAACACCATACTGTTTGATACCTATATGCAAATGAAAGGTCTGTTCGTTTGTATTCCTCGGAGTTACTCAAATAACGTTTTCGATTGACCGCTTTAGTGCGCACTCAAGAATATCTTCATCTCGTGTTATTACATGAGGTTAAGAGAAGATGCAAATACACTCAGTGCAACCGGTGCACGTGAATCGAAAACGCTATAAAAGTTGTCAAATATAGTTTTCAGTCAAATTCGTTTCTCTCGCGCCGTAAAAGCTTCGAATTTGACTGAAATCCTCATTTGACAGCTATTAGAGCAACTCCTAGCAATACAAACGAACACACCTATAAAATTTGCAAATCAGTGGCTATGTATTAAACAAAGTCACAGTGTAAATAATTACCCAGTAGCGTCAGTGTCAAAAAAAGCGGCCATATTGTTTAATATTGAAATGTAATATAATTTGCAAATCGGTAGGGATCAAATAAAATGACGAATGTGACAGTTATATTCAAGTGACGCTACTGTGTAGATTCTTATACTGTGAAAAAATGGCAAATATGACAGTTATACTCTTCTAATCTTCGAGAGCATACCGATGCTTAAAAGTATCCGAATGAAAAGCATTCGTCGGTCGTCCGAATACTTTTAAGCACCAGTATACATACCTACTTTTACAAAATTTAAAAAAAAACTAATTTTCTACCACAGTATCTACACAGTAGCGTCACTAGTATATCTGTCACATTTGCCGTTTTGTTTGTTTGTTTTTATGGAAATGTAATGTAATTCGCAAATCGGTAGGTATCAAACAAAATGGCAAATGTGACAGTTATGCTCCAGTGTCGCTACTGTGTTGATTCTTATACTGTGGAATACGTTCAGCGTTGCCAACTGTTAAGAATCCGTTGTTCCTAAAAGTTACTTCAAAACCAAAGGAAAACCTAAAATAGATTTAAAAACTCCCTACACATAATCAATTGAATCCGCTATCGCCATCCCCACATGTGGCGCTACGGTGACTGCTGTATCGCTGTATGGCTGCTCAATGTAGGGAGATTACTAAATTAGTGATACGTTGTAAAGTAAGTGTAACACGTGACGGCGTATTTAACAGTAGCAAAAATATTTTCTTATATTTTTGCATTTTTCAATTAATAAACTACCCCTAGTTCGTTTCATCACGCTGCGCGACGTAGTGATCGCAGACGCTAGCGATTGGACGATTTTATTAAAAGAAAGAATAAATAATAATTTTTACATTTAAACATCTATGTTTAGGTACAGTAGCGGACAATAAAATCCGTCATTTCTACAATGTAAACCATACAGCGTTTTCGATTCACATGCACCGGTTGCACTCTATAGTTGCATTCGTTTATTCAGCTCCGTTCACTCTATTTACTCTTTTCACATTTTTATCTCACTCTTACTTGTATTAAAACTTATTCGCTTTCACTCTTTAGAGTGCGAAAAGGGTAAATAGAGTGAATGGAGCAGAGCAAATGGAGTGAATGAACGCAGCTAGTGTACTTGCATTTTCTTTTAACCTCATGTAATAACACGAGACGAGATGAAAATACTCTGAATGCGCACTAGTGCAGTCAGTCGAAAACGCTATTACTTTCATATTTTTGACATTTATGGCGTTTTCGATTCTCCTGCACCGGTTGCTCTCAGTATCTTTGCATCTTCATTTAACCTCATGTAATAAAACGAGATGAAGATACGCTGAGTGCGCACTAGTGCTGTCAATCAAAAACGGTATAAGTATGTAACCAAATGTCACTAGCAATTCTGACATTTAATACATACAAATTTTACTGTTACTCGTTTATTTTGTATTTTGACAGAATACTTCCACTCAAAAAAGGAAAAATATTGACTTTGCGAGGTGAAGTTTGGACTGACGGAAGAGTTGTTGCCAAATTTCAGTTTATTAAGTTTGACATTTCAAATTTTTTCTTTACGTTTTGACAGAAACATAACCTCAATAAAAACCTGATTTACCAAATTCGGCTAAATATAGGCGTTTTCGGAAATTATGATCCGATTAATCCGATTAGTAAGTTCAGTGATCTTGACGTTCGAAATAGAAATTTTACACATTTACTTGTATGAACCGTGAGTGATCCAATTGATCGAACTGACCCGAGATCATAGTTTCCGAAAATGCCTTATGTATATGTCAAATACTTTCCCGGATTTTATTGTCCGCTACTGTACACAATGGATCCACATTCGCAGTGTTGCCAGACATGCGGGTTGAAATTCCCGTTACAGCGGGAAATTTCCTGGTGTAGGAATTTATTGTTTAGCTGGGAACACTACACTACACATTAGTCATAACAGCTGAGCTTAGACAGCTGATGAGCTGAGTATTCAGCAGTGAAACATGTAACATGGTAATTTCAATTCAACTTCTTCCCGATCTGTACTCTGGAGGAAAATTAATTTTTAACAAAATCTGGTCTGCCTGTCAAATTCCACAGATTGAATACGCTTGTTTTTGTTTTTAGATGTCTAGTTATATTTCTTCCTTCCTATTAACACTTCCCTGCTAGGTAAAACAGTATATGTATGTGAAAAGTGAGTTTGGTGGAAAATAACGTTTTATCTTTTTTCAGAGCCGTTTATCACTTTTAAAGATATATCAACGAAATGTGGAACGTACATAGAAAACGGTAGTACCATAACTTTTGCAACGAAAATAAGTAAATTTATAAGAATATGCGTCAATTCAAAAATTAATTTTTTTCACATATTCTGTTTCACCTTAGCAGACAAGAACACAGGTTTTTCATATTTGCAAGATGTTTTGCATTGTACTCCGGTTTCTCTTTTGAAAACAGTGCTGCCAACTGATCAACCACACATCTCGGATAGATGTGAGAAATTTCGGTAGTTGTCTGTGAATTTCGGTAGATCGTTAAAATGGTTTAAATAAAATGTAGTTGGTTTTGCATTCCTGAATAGAACCTTAAGTAGTCACTATTATCTTCTGTGAATAAGGCAATAAATGACTAATTGCTAAAACAAAAACACAGCGACAATTATGTCAGTTTCTTTAAATAGCATTACATCTAGTATCAGATTTCATTAAATTGAATTTTTTTAATCTCTTTTCAACAATATTATTCGTCTTAATTTGACGTAAAAAAAAGTCGAAATTTAACGGGAAAATATTTCAATAAAAACTCGTATTCAAAATGTAATTTCTGAAATAGAAAAGGTAAAGACGAATACTATTTGCGTAAACTTCAAAAATGTCGAAGTTTTGACGCATGTTGGCGTCTTTCATATGTTTGTTTCCTAATTTGTGCAAATAGTGTCCGTTTTTAAACATTGCCTGCGTTCAGCCTGGCAGAAAGCTACGTAGCGCTTCGCGTGCACCACGTAGCGTGACATCATATATGTGTTCAAGCTGAAGCTAAATTTCTGCTAAGGGAAAGCGATAAACCTAGCGGCCGACATGTTTTAAATCGCTTCACGAAGTAAAACAAAGAATCCGTTCAGCCAGTTCTCAATTAGCTAATACGCTGCAAATTAGCGCTCTGCTATGTAGTAGTAGCGAAATATAAGCGCTATCTTTGGCGGAACGCAGCCATTCACCGTTTCTATAAATTCCGCTAGGTTGAGTTCAAAATCGGTAGTGTTGGCAACACTGCCTAAAGAGGCCTACTCACAGGGCCTATTCTCCGTTCACTTTTATAATAAGCGGGCAGCGGACGAATTATATTATTCAAGGTTATCGGTCAGAGACGTACTGAATTGCGCGCGGTGGGATAAGCGCATCCCATTTCCGTTACCTACAAATTAGTTGCTTTTTACTCGCTTCCTAAAGACCAATTTTTACGACGACGCTGACCGACACGATACAATGCAATTTGCACGCATGTCGCTCACCGAGAACCTTGAATAATATAATTCGCCCGCTGAATGGTAATAAGTAACTACCTGTGACTTTTTTGTTTTTATGTTGTCTTACAGAAGCGATTGGTATTACGAAAAAATAAGAAAACACATTTAGATATAATACATTCAATAGAATGTTGGAAAAGCACAAAGAAGGTCCAAAATAATAGCACAAAACTGCAACCAACATAACCTAGAAATAAAAGTCCCATTTACAAAATACAGGAACTAAAAGAAGTCAGGTTTCAACGGTAAAAGTTACTAAATCGTGTAACTTTAGTTACTCATTACAAAAGTGAATGTACTTTAGGCAAAGAATTATTAAGCATAGAAATGGCAACCAATATTAAAACTTTGAAGTTGACATAACCTCTAAATTTGTTTACATTTCCCTCAGGACCAATAGCGTACCGTCACAGCAGGGGAATGTTTCTCATTCTTTCAGTATAAAATACACAACTGTGAGCTATTGGCACTAAATAAAAGCTCTTACCAAAAATTTTGTTCTGTGAAATCCTAAACGTAAGTAAAACCACTGAAAACTGACATTCAATTTCGATGTGTAAAACACATCCGACACTGCTGACTTATTTACATTTCAACAAACGTTTACGAAACTGATAAATGATGCTACAAATAGCATAAGAATTAGTCGTGACACATGTTATCACATTAATTTTCATTCAAAACTACTTATTTAATACGCAAAATGAACAATTATTTGACTCCGGCAAGTCAGCTGTTCACGAATGCGTCCATGATATGCCCCTCGACCAATCAGACGCTGTGTCTGACCATATCAAAGCTAAAGGTTATGTTGCCTTCCATAAGCTGTATACTACGCGATTTCTAGCCTATCCTAATTCATTGACTTTAGGATAATTTATTCCTTAAGGAAGAAAATATCCCCAAATTTGAGGAAAGAATCTCATATTGGCGACACTGTAAATACCCCCTTTATTTCTGATGATGAAAGTACATTTTTATTCGTTGAAAATTATCAATTCGAAAGTTGGCCTTTCAGCTTTCAGTGTTGATAGATTACCATAGCAACTCATTCGGGAAAGAGTTTGAAAATATTCTCTAAAGTACCCTCACTGTTGGCAATCCTGGAAAAACGTCCTTACGAGCAAACTTCACGTATATTATTATCCAAGACTTTCGCCTTCCTTTGGTTATGTCAGTTTTTGGTTCCCGTGCCAAAGCATGTCCCTTCTGTGGAAGACGTTCTCCCGAACGGGTAACATCCTCACTTTATTCCACGACGCACGAGTCATAAACATCGGCAAGAAATTCGCGAGCACCACCAAGCGGGGCGCCCAACGCAGTCTCCTCAAACTTTCTCTCATCGGCGTCAGCGTCGGAGCCGTCGTTGGCACGGGATATTCCATCTTCCAACTGAACAAAACCACGACGCACATCTTCAACTCGCAGGCCGTCGTGCCTGTATTGAAGGATCCCCCGAGGATCAGGCCATCAAGACGGGTGAGTTACTCAAGGCTAAAGGCTCGTAAATCAACTCGTTTAACAACTTATTTAGATTCAATACATAACTGACGAAAGTGGTTTAGAATTAACGCTGTACCAGTACCAAACTTGCCCGTTCTGCTGCAAGGTGCGAGCGTTTTTAGATTATTACGGCATATCCTACGACGTGATTGAGGTTGACCCAGTCCTGAGGCAAGCAATCAAATGGTCCGAGTACAAGAAAGTGCCGATAATGTTGGTGAAGGTCGATGGGGGTTATCAGGTAATACTCCTTCTTCCGGTGAATTTGCTGTGTGTATTGCCAACTGCTTTTTTAGCCATTAAACGATAGCTCCATGATAATGTCGGCAATTACGACTTATCTACAAGACCGTACCGTCGATTTCCTCGAACTTGCTAAGTACTATCCCCAGTTCACTTACACCGACGAGAATGGTGCAGTCAGACGTGATATTATGAATAAGTACTTTGTTATGTTCAACAGCAATGTGCCCGAGAAAAATAAGGATGAATTAGAGTAAGTTATAAAAATTTTGTTGACCCCTCTTATACAGGGTGAGCCACGCTACTGTATTTTCAAAATTACTTTCGTATTTTGTAATTGTAAAGTTGCATTGAGTGATGGAGTGGACAGAGAACTCCAATGATCTCGAACAATTGTTTGAAACAGTGTTACCATTGTGTGAAAAGCAAAAATCCTTCAAGAGTTAAAAAATCGCCAAATTGTTTAACAATTGAATATGTGAGATTAAAAGGGGCCCAAGTCCTGCTCGAATGATTATGAGAAATTGAAGAAAAAAGGTTTTGAAAGTTGTTTTTTTTTAATATGTAAAGTTTTTCCTTCACCTGTTACTATCTTAAATTTCTTTGTGTTTAGATCACATAACCAGATCAAAACGTTATGTAAATTTTACCAAAATATTACAATATGGACTTGGGCCCTTTTTAATCTCACATATTCAATTATTCGAATTTATGCATCATCGATACCCTCTAGAATGAAGAGGAGTAAATAAAAGTCGAATAAAACTCATGCCTGAAAAAAAAGTTGTTTAAAGCAAGTGTTTCTTAAATATAACAAAATTGAACCACCCTATAGAATCTTATTTTGATACATATCTATCTTTTAGGGAAGAGCGCAAATGGAGAAGGTGGGTGGACGACGTTCTGGTCCATACATTATCCCCGAATGTCTACCGAACCATGAACGAGTCCATAGAGACCTTCCAATGGTTCTCGGAGACCGGTGAATGGGAGAGGACCTTTCCCACGTGGGAAAGGCTCCTCATCGTTTACTTCGGTGCTTTCGCCATGTGGCTCATCGGCAAGAGACTTAAAAAAAAGTAACTAACTCTAGGCAATCCCCCGAACTGTCAGACCTTACGCCAAATTTATTTTAGGTATAGTTTAAGCGATGACGTGCGGGAGTCGCTTTACCAAGAAAGCAACCGATGGGCAATAGCCGTGAAAGAGAAGGGCTCGCCTTTCCTCGGAGGACACAGGCCGAACCTAGCCGATCTATCTGTGTACGGGGTTCTGAGCAGCATCGAAGGCTGTAGCGCCTTTAAGGACTTGTTGGAGAACAGCAGCATCGAAAGGTGGTACTACGGCGTCAAGCAAACCATCCAAGGGCATAAAAGTGCATATGCAGCTGTGATTTGAGTAAGGTGTTAAGTAGATTTGACTTTTAAAAATTGTTACAATATGAGTTGGTACTTGTTTTACTTACCAGTCTTATAATATCCTTAATTATTTTTGATAATCGAGTTTTTTAAAAGCATTTTATTTACAAGAGGTTTTATAAATTATGTCGTCGGTGGGGGGCATCTCAGTTCAGTGTACGAGAGAGCGAATCCCCTATTGCCTATGTCGGTCAAATCATCCCCATTGGTTACCACCGTCAACACAAAGGGCCTTGCAGCAGCTATAATTCGTAAGACATTTGTATTAAACTCCCGCACACAGTTAATCGAGACCCAATCTTACTTGTGATGGTTGGAAATTGGTTTCCGCAGAACCTATCCGCAGGCACCCCGATTGGGTTTGGGACGACCACGAAGTCGGTCGTGCAATTGGTTCCGTTGAATCCCCCGGTGGGAAGCCCTGGGTCCACCGATAATCCGATGGTGTCGCCTGTCACGGTAAATGAGTAGGGGTCACTCGTTTGGCTCCATCTGATCGCACAGTATCCGGGCACTGCCTTAATGCAGACGCCGTAGTTCAGATTTACTAGCTCTCTAGTCCCCGGTCTTGGCGGTGTGGCCCCGTTTAGCAAGCCACTGACCGTGACGCCAAAATTGAAACTCCTTACGATACCGGTGGGGCTGGTGTAGTACATCAAACAACCGGGAGGGGCTGAAATACGAAGCATTAATTTAAAAAATTAAATGAAATAATTGGCGTACCTTTTGTGGGGCAGTTGCAATCAATCTGGGCGATTTTTATGTTCCAAATCCTGGGGCAATCTATGCTTGCGCTTGTGGTTATCATAATCCGGATGTCTTGTGCCCCGTTGAAGTCCACGTAAACATGTTGGCCGCTGTTCTCTCCGCATATAATCGGTACCGTGGTGGCTCCTCCTACTATGATAAGAGAATCGTAGACGCAGTTACCATTACCATCGGGCTGCGCCAGCGTTAAACTTAGAAAATCAATTCTGACCTAAGAGATAAATAAAGTCATTTAATAGTTATTTATATTACAAGTGGGATGGAGACTTCATTATAATATGAGTGCGATGAGGTATAAAGATAAGAACACGAATATATTATATTATAATGATGCACTATCTATTATGCTAGCTATTATGAAACAGTTGTAGATAAATTAATTTAGAATGAGGTTTTAACTTGCCTGACATATTTGGTCATTGCATTTTTGTATGATGAACGTACAGGTGAGGGCGCCCGAGTAGGTCTGGGGAAATCCGGGATTTGTGAAGTACGTGTTGTTGTAGGAGGAGGTGCCTCCGCAGGTCTGCTGAACTGAAGACTTAAGACTTATGCGTGTCGCTGAGGATAAGGTTTTAGTGACTTACTGACGCAGCAAGCACCGATGTTGCTCGCGCAGCTACCGGATGCGATGCCTGAAATGTCGCTGCATTGCCTCCTGGTGTAGCAAGTTCCGTCCAGGCCGTCTGCTGCGGGGCATACTATATTCTCAAAGCGTACAATTCCTATGCCGAACCCTAGAGCAAGAAAAAAAAAACAGATTGCGAGTTTGGTTTCCTTTTTGTTTAATGACGCTGGCCCTGTTTTTTTAACGTGTACTTTCCAAATAAGGTCCTGAAGATGATTAAAGGAAGTGAAACGTATTTGACAGCAATTTTTGCAAAAGAATTTCTAATCTTGCGGCCCTTGAATTGGTCTTGAATACAACCCTGATCGTTGGTTTGTACGTTGCATCTTAATGGAATTTTCAGATTTTCGAACTTTCTTATTAAAGAATGGCAAAAAAATATATGAGGACGGTTCGAAAAATTTCAAAATTACTTTAAAATACGTACAACAATGGTCAGGGTTGTATTCGGGGGCCCAGAAAAATTCCTACTGCAAAATCTTGTACAAAATTCTAAACGATATGACAATCTTTTATCAAAAAGACAATCTTTGTGAATCAATTTAATTCGTGCACCTTACAAAAAAACAAACACCACATTTCGAAATTTCTTTAATTCGGAAAGATTTCCGCCCCATTTGGTCCGAGCTTAACGAATTGCACTGCATGTATTTTGTTTTTGCTGAAATCTTAAATTTAATTAAAAATGTATTCATTTATGAATTTTACTAGCTTATAAAACAGCGTTGCGCATCTGGCTTTCCATTTAAAATGAACAAATAATTTTAATTTTCAACACATTCAGGTTAGTTAAAGTCTAACGGTTTCAAATTGAAGCCAGGAGATGGCGCTCGTTGTGAGTGTTTTACATAAGAACCTAGAAGAAAAAATCAAAAGTATGTTTTCTTTTTAATTAAAGAAATTATGTATTTTAAAATGAAATGATTATAAAAGTGCGCCGCGTATATCGTGTTTCATTTAAAAGAAACAAATAAAGAAATAATTTTAATTTCCAGCTTATTCAGGTTTGTTAAATTTTAAAGTTTCAAGTTGACGCCAAGAGATGGCGCTCTTTGTGGATGAATGTTTTCAGGTAAGAACCGAGGAAAATATCAAAAATGTTTTTTTTATTTAAAAAATTATTTTAAAATTAAAAGATTATGAAAGTCGGCTGCGTATCTCGCGTTTCGTTTTTAAGTTCTAATTTCTAGCACATTTAGGTTTGTAAACTTTATATACTTCAAGTTGAAGCCAAGAGATGGCGGCTTTGTGAATATTTTCAAATAAGATCGTACGTTTTTTTTTTTTTTAATTAAACAATCATTTAAAATTAAAAGATTATAAAAATGCGCTGCGCATCTGACTTTTTTTTTAAAATAAACAAATAAACAAATAATTCTAATTTCCGACACATTCGGCTTTGTTGAATTTTTGTTTCAAGTTGAAGCCAAGAGATGGCGCTCGTTGTGAATGTTTTCATGATGTATAAGAGATAAGAACCCAAGATAAGATCAGAAATATAATATTTTTTAAATTAAGCAAATTATTTTAAAATTAAAAGATTATAATAAACGTGTCCGCACCTGGCGTTCCATTTAAAATAAAGAAATATAAAAATAATTTTAATTTCCACCACATATATAGGTTTGTTAAATTTTACAAGCTGGAGTCAAGAGATGGCGCTCTTTGTGAACCGAGGAAAAAATCAAAAATGTTTTTTTTATAAACAAATTATTTTAAAATTTAAAAACTATAAAAGCGCGCTGCTAGAGAAAAATAATTTTAACTTCCAACAAGTTCAGGTTTGTTAAATTTTACAAGTTTCAAGTTGAAGCCAAGAGATGGCGCTCTTTATGATGCCCTAAGCGTTTCACGATGACGAAGATCAAATTTCTCAATCGTGAGGAAACATTTCTTTAAACCCTTTAGTTTTTGCCAAATTTTAGCAAGGACACAACAAATGTGGTAAGTATGATAAATTAATTAAGAATCTTTCACTATTTGCGAAGAGATGGCGTTGCGTATTATTCGTTCGTTTATTTAAATTGAGTCGCTTTTTGATACTTATTCAGCAATAAATTCAATTTATAAAACATTCCCAAAGTTAATGAATTTTTACAAATCGATGGCCCTCTGGAATAACGGCACAACTCAAAAACTGCTCTTTTTGAGATATTGCGCGTCTTTTACTCCTTTTGCAAGTATATTTTATGTGACAAAACGTCACATCGTTATTTACAGACTGAACCACTACGCAGCACACAAGTAGAAAAGTGTCAGCTTATTTCAGCGTAAAATGGTATATTATATGAATTTTTTAAAATTGCTTCCTTGAAAATTTAAGTTTTGAGCTGTGCCATTATTACAGAGGTCCATCGAAATACGAATTTCAACATAAGAGATGGCACTCCTTGAGTCATTTACTTATATCTGACATGGATTCAAAACAACGTAATTTATATCATCATGAGGATTAGATGAAGGTGAGAAAAATTAAATTTCCGTTTTGTGAACGAAACGACGTCGGTTTAATTAATTTGTCGATTAATAAAATTTATTCTTAGGTAAGTGTGCAAAAGAATTCAATTAAAATGAAATACCGTAATGGTAGAAATAATGGGTCAGTAGAATAATCATGGCAATCCAAACGAAAAACTAAATGGAAATAAAATTGTTTTAGTTTTGAATAAAAACTTTCTACTTACATTTTCCTACACGATATTCGATCGTGGTGTTATCCACGGCCGCCTCCCTGAAAAGAGCGAGCAACAACAGTCCCTTAACCAAGTGCATGGCCATCTTCGAAACTGCTGTCCAGGTTAAGAAAAGTGACCCAAAATTCTTGGGGCCTTACTGTAAAATCATTTAACACGAGTTGGCTAATTGGTACGGTAAACCGACGAGCGAACTGTAATTTCTTTGATACTAAAGTAAACGCATATTTTTAAGTAAAAGAAAAAATAACAATAGCAATTCAATAACAGACATAGAATTAAAACCAAACTTATCTTAAGAAATGGAATCGTTTTAATTATTATAATCAACAAAAAATTATGTAATTTATATTAATGTTGAAATTCTCCATGCTATTTATAGATTCTGTTATAAATGTTTAAGAAAGATATTCTTTTCTATAATTTCTTAATATTATATTTTACTATTATGTATTTTTTAACTTGAAGGTTTGATGCACTGACGATGCCTTTGTAGGTGAAACTAGTTTGCAATAAAAGAACATTTGGAAATTATAGAAAAGAATATCTTTCTTAAATATTTATGTAATTTAGTTTGACCCAAATATGTACTTGTACATACATATTGCTATGACGTATAACCACTGGTTATTATCAGACTTTTGATGTGTCAAAAGTTTATCTTTTAACTATTTCATTAGTCTTGTGGTTTACTTAGTAGCAATTTTTCTTTTTATAATTATTTTTTGTATGTAAATAAAATGAGACTATGTAGAAAGAGCAGCAGTAGAGATAAATAAAAATGCTAGATTTATGTTCAAACTTTTTTATTTTATTCAAAATTTTTAAATGTTTTATAAAAACAATGATGTTAATAACAATAATATCGATAACGATAATTAATTTATTATAAGTTATTTAAATCAGTCAATCAATAATAAGTGTTAAACTGTAATAAGCTAATCGCTCAATGATAAGTGTATTAACTGTAATAAGCTAATCGCTCAATGATAAGTGTATTAACTGTAATAAGCTAATCGCTCAATGATACGTGTTCATATAATAAATGTAATGAGTTAATCACTCAATGTTAATTACTTTTGTGTGGAGTTTGATGGTTAGAGTTAATCACTCCTTGGTGTTTGTCAGGTGAATGAGAGCGAACGTCAGTTCGAAGCGCTTTATATAGGCTCCTCCCCACTACGTCGGTGCTAGTTTTTTATTTTTGAGAAGCCAATGATTTATTTTATTTTTCCTTTGATTTTTATTCTATAAATTTTCAGTGAATCTTTTGTCCGTTTGTTTCGTCAATCATAAAATAATTTTCTATTTAAGATTTCATAATAAAATAATTTAACTTTGCCTTTGATTTTCTTAAATTTGAATCTAAAAATAGAGGTTCGAGGCTAAATGACGTCACGAATCCTACCTAGTTCGAGATTATCCTGTCATTTTGTTATTTGTCACAACGACGTACATGTTTGTGTCAATGATTGTCAAATTATGTGGTTTTTTTATCATTTTGAACAAATTTCGGTAAGTTAAAACATTAGATTGAACTATTACACAAGATCAACCTATTATTCATGACAGCTGTCACTGGAACATTATTCTGCACCTTCAATACCGGCACATCAAGACTACGTCCAGAAACGTTCTGCTGCGCATGTTGTTTCCTGTCTGCCAACTCCCTAGCCTGTTCCTCGAGCCAGTTACAGAAACTTCTTATATTATTATCAACCCATGCTTCTTGTGTAGGTGAATTTAACAACAAAATTGAAGACTCTGGATCAGACACTGTAAGATATAATTTAATTAGTATAATTTTTAATATATACTTAAATTGCCCTCTGTTTCTGTTTTAGTTTAAGTTTTTCATCTAATGTTCGTGTTGGAAGTAAGAAAAATGGTATTCTTAAGGAATTTCTGTATGGTTCAAAGAATACACATAAAATTAAGGTATGTTACATTTTATTTATAAAATAAATATTTAGATCTTTGTTTTATTGTTGTAGGTGAAGAATTTCCTTTGCATGTGAAGATTGGAAACAAATCTCTGCTTATTTGAAGAATCCGAAGACTGTGTGTCCTTGTGAACATGACAATATGTACGTTGTGAATACTAATAACGTTTTCGATTGACTGCTCTAGTGCGCACTCAGAGTATCTTCATCTCGAGTTATTACATGAGGTTAGAAAAGGATGCAAATACACTGAGTGCAACCGGTGCATGTGAATCGAAAACGCTATAAGTGTTGTTTTTATACAGGTATACATTTTATTCAGGTGCCTCAAAATTAGGTCTCTTATTACCAGACTTCGGCGTTTCTTAGGACATTTCGGGGGCGGATTTTTTTTTAATATCAGGCGTACATTTAAGTTTATAAAACATGAAGGTATGAGTTCTCTGGTAATACTCCAGGCGGTTTTTATTACATCCACAGAAAAATGAACCTCCTCTCGCCATCGAAAAGGCTTTAATTTGTGCCGCTTCATATCTAGGGCATCTTGACACTTATACCTGCAAATGTCACAACGTAACTTGCGTGTTAACATGTGACGTTTCAAATTTGAAGGTTGCCGGCACTCGTAATCGCAGAAGTCACAACCGAACGGTTGCACTTTCAGTTCCGCATTTTTTTCGACACCTGTAATCGCACAGGTATGTGTTAGTATATACCGTTTTAAATTTGCGCGGGTTTCGTGATTACGAATATTACGAGCGAACGGGTTTTCGCCTCTGTCGCTAGAGCGCTATGTATCAATACGTGGCGTCTCAAGTTTCCTATAACAACAATTAAAAAATCGTAACTTATTTGAAAAATGAAAAAGAAAATCATATTTCAGTTCGTTAGTATTTTAAATTGTATACAAAATTCTTGCGCTGTTGTCGATTTTGTATGCATGTAAAAAATAACGAAATATTTAGTTATTATTGATTCAAAGAGCAGCGTTGCCAGATGTCCAAGAATTGCTTTCCTTACGGAGATAAACAAAGATGAACTTTTTTACAGTTTACGAATTAATTGCAAACGACGCGGCGAGGCGGGAGGTGGCCGACATCGAACGCAATTAAGCTACGAACACAAGTGGGCGTGATTAGTAAAATTTTTCTCTTTGTTTTTCTAATACGTTCACTGTCGCACGCATTATAACAAGATGTCAAGCTAAACATTTACCCAACCTGTATGTATAAACTTTCAACTGTCATCCGTTAAACGTCAATCAGTTTAGGAAGTCGCCTATTTTCGCTTTTCTCTCATCAAAAAATCAAAACCTAAATAGCCAGATATGTCAATTATTCTTACAGCGTTGCCATACGTACAAAAATGTCACTAGTACACTAGTAGGAAAGTCAAACAATGTTTATAAAAATGTCTACCCTAGCAGGAAAGTCAAATAATTAAAACAAAATATGGATTAGCCTTTGTTGCCAAACTTATAAAAAAATCTAATCTGAAAATATTTCAAAAAAATTATTTTCTTTGTAAATATTCAATAAAATAAAACCATTTTAGTACATGTACAAAATATTTACCTATACCTGCGCTGTTGTCAAATGTAGGGCGTATAAAAATATTTTTTAAAAATTATTCATTATACAGGGTGATTCCAAAATACTGCCTAAACGCTCCAGTAAGTTAATCTAGACACTTAAGAGAGGTGCCAGAAAAATATTGAAATTTTTTTTTTCTCAAAAGACACAAGAAGTCGAAGTTTTCTTTTAACGTCTTAGAATTCACAAAAAAAAAAACTTGAATAATGAATATAAAGTTTGCGTTTATTATTTATTCCATACAAAGAAGAAGAAAGTCATTAAATGATGAATTTACAAGGAATGCTCTTAACTAGAAAAAAAAAATGAATTTAGAATTTTTTAATCATTTTTTCGGTACTCTCTTAAGTGTCTCGAATAACGTACTGGAGAGTTTAGGCCCCATTTTTGAATCACCCTGTATATTGGTTTAAAAGCCAACGTTGCCAGATGTCCAAGAATTTCTTTCACTGAATAATGAACGTCTATATAAAGCTTTCGTTTATTATTTATTCCATACAAAATAGAAGAAACTCATTAAATTATGAATTTACAAGGAATGCTAACTAAAAAAAAAAAAATAAACTTAGAATTTTTTAAACAGTTTTTGGTACCCTCTTAAGTGTCTCGAATAACGTACTGGAGAGTTTAGGCGCCATTTTTGAATCACCTTGTATATTGGTTCAAATGCCAACGTTGCCAGATGTCCAAGAATTTCTTTCGCTGAATAATGAACGTCTATACATATAAAGCTTTCGTTTATTATTTATTCCATACAAAATAGAAGAAACTCATTAAATTATGAATTTACAAGGTATGCTCCTAACTAAAAAAAAAAAAAAATAAACAGAATTTTTTAAACAGTTTTTTGGTACCCTCTTAAGTGTCTAGAATAACGTAATGGAGAGTTTAGGCGCCATTTTTGAATCACCCTGTATATTGGTTCAAAGGCCAACGTTGCCAAATGTGCAAGAATTTCTTTCACTGAATAATGAACGTCTATATAAAGCTTTCGTTTATTATTTATTCCATACAAAATAGAAGAAACTCATTAAATTATGAATTTACAAGGTATGCTCCTAACTAAAAAAAAAAAAAATAAACAGAATTTTTTAAACAGTTTTTTGGTACTCTCTTAAGTGTCTAGAATAACGTAATGGACAGTTTAGGCGCCATTTTTGAATCACCCTGTATATTGGTTCAAAGGCCAACGTTGCCAGATGTGCAAGAATTTCTTTCACTGAATAATGAACGTCTATATAAAGCTTTCGTTTATTATTTATTCCATACAAAATAGAAGAAACTCATTAAATTATGAATTTACAAGGAATGCTCCTAACTTAAAAAAAAATAAACTTAGAATTTTTTAAACATTTTTTTTGGTACCCTCTTAAGTGTCTAGAATAACGTATTGGAGAGTTTAGGCGCCGTTTTTGAATCACCCTGGATATTGATTCAAGGACCAACGTTGCCAGATGTCCAAGAATTTCTCTCATTTTTAAGATATCAAACGAAAAGTAAAGTAGTTTGAAAATAAAATGTAAAATCAGGATATTATATGTTCTTCCAGCGTTGCTACGTGTATAAAAAACGTCTACTCAAACCGGAAAGCCAACTGAAACAAAATATGAGAATGAAGGGTCGACCGCTGTTGCCAAATGTATAAAAAATTCTTCTGATTTAAGAATATTAAAAGAAGTGTTCTTTTCAAGAAAATGAAGATTTTTTTTAAGAAAAAGCATTTCTAAAGATAGTGATGCAACCATTCAATAAAAAAGAACCAATTTAAATTAGAACCATTTAAATTAATTTTAATTGTCAGATGTGTGTACGCATAATAAATATTTTAAAAAATATACAGTTTTAATTAGTGTAAGGACCACGTTGCCAGATTTTCAAGAATTTCTTATCGTTGTGGAACTATTGAACAAGAGTGAAACTCATTTTGAAAATTGAGTTGACAGATGTTGGCCAGAAATGAAAAAGCAGTGTTTCCACGTGTATAAAAATGGGGAAAGTTAAACATAGTGAAATATAAAAATGATGAGTTTGAGAGTATTTCCAAAAAAAATTGTTTTTTTTTAATGTTGAAGTTAAAAAAAACACTTCTGAAGAGAGCGACACAAATATTACATAAAAAGAAACCAACTTAGTAGAGATAAAAAAAAACACTTACCTGCGATGCTGCCAAAACACATTTGACAACACGTAAAAAAATTATAATATATTAAAAGGACCACCGTTGCCAGATGTCCAAGAATTTCTTACAGTATGGAATAAACTCATTTGAAAATTTAGTTCATAGTTGTTGGCCAAAATTTATTGTAAAATCAGAGGCGTTGCCATATCTATAAAAATGTTTACTCAAACAGGAAAGTCAAACATTAAACAAAATATGAAAATTAATGAATTGTTCCAATTTGAAAACACTTAAAAATGTCTTCTTTTCAAAGAAGACAGTTTTAAATAAACGACGTAATTAAATCAAGAAAATTTCTCTCTTTCTCTGTCTACAGTCAAAGAAGTTGCTGGCGCCACCTATTTCTTATCTTTCAAGCATTTGCACAAAAGCCAAAAGGAATGACAACTTTAATTTACTCTTGAGTTGAATTTATGATGACAAACTTCACAAATGAACGTCATCTCGCCGGTGTGTTTCAACATGTGCTTTCGCAATCGTTCTGCTTGATGACATTTATTTGCGCAGTGACTACAACCGAGCCGCTACTCTTTGGTACGTTTGTTTAATTTGCGTTATTTCAAAAGACCGGAACGACACTTTCTGTTTTATAATTTATTTTTTTATTGACAAAATATTTATAATAATAGCGATTAATAACATTTATATATTATATTTACCCTTTGTACCATGTAACAACTAGTGATAAAAAAATACTTACACAATTTACTTATATGTACAAAACGAAAAACAAGTGAACTGACCGGTTTTTCATCAGCGTGTGTCAGTACATGGACTTTCAAGCTCGCATTTGATCGGCCAGTTTTTATTTGTTTGTTTTCCCTAGTAATAAATGGTTCTTACTTAAGATTACCCAAACCACTTTACGAATATTACGAAGGCTTATCGCTGGCATGTGTCGAAACATGTTTCTTTAAGTCCCTAGATAAATTCACAAGGTTACGTTTAAGCATTTTCTTGCGTTTATGCATCGACGAGTGCATCTTTAAATCCTTCGCCGTTTCAGCTTCGTATTTACAATGTTTACAACAAGCTGTCGGTGTGTCATGTCATGTTTTATCAAGCTTGAGCGTCGTCGGGTCGCGAAATCGCAGATTCCACAAGTAAACGGTTTCTGGCTCTGGTGGGTTAACATGTGCCGTTTCAAATTTGAATGTAGCCGGCACTTGTAATCGCAAACGCCACAAACAAACGGTTTCTCATCAGAATGTGTTAACTTATGGCATTTCAGATCTACATTTCTTCGGGATTTATAATCGCAAAGGTCACAGCTGAACTGCTTCTCGCTGGTATGCACTAGCATGTGCCGAGTTAAATTCTGAAGAAGCCGGCTTTTGTAACTGCAAATTTTACAGGCGAACGGCTTCTCGGCACTATCACTAGAGTGTGTCAATTTATGTCGCTTTAAATGCGTGGCAGATCGACACTTGTAATCGCAAAGATCGCAACTAAATGGCTTTTCGCCAGTATGTATCAACATGTGGCGCCTCAAGTTCCCGAGTTGTTTGACTTTGTGATCGCAAATTGCGCAAGTGAACGGCTTCTCGCTGCTGTGTGTTAATACGTGCCGCTTCAGTTGAAATCGTTGTAGACATTTGTATTCGCAATGGCTACAGCTGAACCGCATCTCGCCAGTGTGTGTTAATTTGTGATGGTTCATACTGCTGGAGTGTCGACACTTATAATCGCAAACGTCACAACTCAACCATTTTTCGGAGTCGGTGTGTATTAACATGTGCCGTTTCAAATCCGCACGCCTTCGGCACCTATAATCGCAAAGTTTACAGCCGACTGGTTTTTCAGCGGTGTGTGTTAACCTGTGCGCCCTCAATCTCCCTGCACTTCCACATCTGTAACCGCAAATGTCACATTTGAACGGTTTCTCGTCGTTGTGCTTCAACATGTGTCGTCTTAAACCTACGGTAAATTGGGATTTGTATTCGCAGAGATTGCAACTGAACCACTTCGCGCTGCCGTGCTTTGACACGTGCGCTTCCAATTTTTTGGCTACCCTGCACTTGAAATTGCAAAGAGTACACCTGAGCAGTTGCTCGTTGCTGTGCCTTAACATGTGCTGCTTCAGATGTGTGCGCATTCGGGCTTTGTAATCGCAAACGTCACAGTTGAACGGCTTCTCGCCGGTGTGTATCAGCACGTGTGTCCTTAGATACGAGCGAGTTGTAAATTTGGAATCGCATATGCGGCATTTGAACTTCTTTTTCGTCGCCGCATCAAATTTAGAGGTCCGTTCGCACCTGAAATTAAACGAGTCTTAATTACTTTAATTAGAATAACATTTATAGCAACGCTAACTTAAATACATGATGCAATGTTGTGAGGGGTCTTGGCCCCACGTTGGGCGCCAATTTGTGCAATGTTGCTGTACAGTTCCAGGGAAGAAAGTTGCGTGTAGTTACCTACACAGTTACACGAAAGAAAGTTGCATTAAGTCCAAGCAATGACAAGTGACAGTAACGCCAAACTACCCGTAAAAAAATTAATAATAAACATACATGTAATGCTTTATTAACTAAAGAAGTTTTATTACCACATGAATTTAAAACAAGTTAAAAAAATAACGAGTGTGCAATAAAAAAAAACTGTCAAGAAGGCTGTGACACGCTTTTGTTGTCAGGAACGTATGTCGTGATTAACTTCATTTATATTTCGACTTTGACAAGTTGTCGGCGGTTAACATTAGAAATGCAGGTGACACTAGTCGCATGAAGAACCCTCCGCTATACGTTCAGATTAATTTCATAGCCATCTAGACCGCTTTTTTAATTGAACACTCGTTACAAAATGCTTGCGCTCTTGTCGATTTTGTATGCATGTAAAAATAACGAAATATTTAGTCATTATTGATTTAAGAACCTACGTTGCCAGATGTTCAAGAATTGCGTTGAAAAGTTTTACAGTTGTCCAAAAATATATAAAGTGTCAAATTAAAAAGTTCATCAAGTCGTTTTTGAATTTTTCATAACAATGTGAAGCAGGTCCTGAATTTTATATCAACGTGAAACGTCACTTTACGTAATGTCAGATTAAATTTATATATAAACAAAACACTTATAACTGTTTGACAACTGTCATCCGTTAAACGTCAATCGGTTTAGGAAGTCATTCCTTTTTCGCTTTCAATTTAGACAGACATGTCAATTATTCTTACAGCGTTGCCATATGTACAAAAATGTTTTACACTAGTAGGTAAGTCAAACAGTGTGTATAAAAATGTCTACCCAAATAGGAAAGTCAAATAATTAAAACAAAATGTGGATTAGCCTTTGTTGCCAAACTTATAAAAAAATCTTCTGATCTGAAAATATTAAAAAAAAAAAATTTCTTTGTGAATATTCAATAAAATAAAACCATTTTAGTAGATATGCAAAATATTTACCTATACCTGCGCTGTTGTCAAATGTAAGGCGTATAAAAATATTTAAAAAAATTATGCATTATACAGGGTGATTAAAAATGCCGCTTAAACTCTCCAGTACGTTAATCTAGACACTTAAAAGAGTACCAGAAAAATATTGAAAATTTTGTTTTCTCAAAATTTTACAAAATACACAAGAAGTTTTTGTGAACATCTTAGAATTCACAAAAAACTTGCATTTACTATTTATTCCATACAAAATAGAAGAAGAAACTCATTAAATTATGAACTTACAAATATGTATGTCGTCTTTTCAAAAAGAAAGTTTTAAATAAACGACTTAACTTACAAAAAAATGCTCTTAACTAAAAAAAATGAATTTAAAATTTTTTTTAAACATTTTTTGGTACTCTCTTAAGTGTCTAGGATAACGTACTGGAGAGTTTAGGCGCCATTTTTGAATCACCCTGTATATTTGTTCAAGGAGCAACGTTGCCAGATGTCCAAGAATTTCTCTCATTTTTAAGATATTAAATGAAAAGTAAAGCCGTTCGAAAATAAAATGTAAAATCAGAATCCAGCGTTGCCACGTGTATAAAAGCGACTACCCAAACCGGAAAGTCAACTAAAACAAAATATGAAAATGAAGGGTCGACCGCTGTTGCCAAATGTATAAAAAAATTCTTCTGATTTTAGAATCTTAAAAGGAGTGTTCTTTTCAAGAAAATGAAGATTTTTTTTAAAGAAAAGACGAAGCAACCATTCAATAAAAAAGAACCAAGTTAAATTAATTTTGAATTTTAAGCATTTACCTGCGCTGTTGTCAGATGTGTGCACGTATAATAAATATTTAATTAATTTAAGGACCAGATGCTCAGGAATTTCTTTCGTTGCGAAGGTATTGAACAAGAACGAAAATTGAGTTGACAGGTGTTGGCCAAAAATGAAGAATCAGTGTTGCCACGTGTATAAAAATGGGGGAAAGTTAAACGTAGCGAAATATAAAAATGAATGGTCTCAGCAGCTGTTGCCAAAAGCATAGACAACTATTCTCATTTGAGAATTATCAAAAAAAAATTGTTTTTTTAATGTTGAAGTTTTAAAACAACATTTCTGAAGATAATGCTATTGACTAAAATTTCGAAAAAAAAAAAAAGGAAAATTAAGAAAATTTATAAAAAACAGTAATTGAAATAAAGAAACTTTATTTATCTTTCTTTCGTTTCATTTGTATACAGGGTGAGTCACCAAGCGAGTCTTCGATAGCTCATTTCATTTCATTTTGAAGAGAAGTAGAAAATGAGACCGTTTTCAACGAAATATTAATTTACTCTTCATCGGTTAAATAAATATAAATATTTCTTGTGCTGCCGTTGGGGAGGGGGGGGGGAGACGACGATGGCTTCGTTAAAAAAAATTGTAGACAAATGTAATCGTAAAAAATTATACTTGAAAAAAATCGATGTTGTTAAACTGATTTGCAACAATAAAGAAAATTTTTATGTAGATTACACATAGTTCGGAAAAAAATTACTTTTGGAGGGTGGCGATCGCTTCGTTTGGAGGGGGGGGCGATCGCTTCGTTAAAAAAAATTGTACACAAATGCAATCGTAAAACACACTTGAAAAAATCGGTATGTTTTTAAATTTATTTGCAACAAAATTTATGTAGGTTACGCAGAAAAGCTCAAAGCTAATTAAAAAAAAAAAAACTCAAAAAAAGGAAGAAAGTTGTCCATCTTTCGCACGTGTTGTTTCATTTGTTCCTCTTTCTCTTGTTTTCTTTCTTACATCTCTCACCTCCACGTCTATACAGGGTGTAATCGAATAAGTATTACTTATACTGTAAGTTCATCATCACATAAGAAAGAAACTTATTCCCTTGCACCCTGTATATTTCAATTTTATAAATTACTCTCTCATTTTGTCTCTTTCTCCAGTTCTTTCATTTTTATTTCTTTCTTCACCTCTTGGTATTCCCAAAGGGTCTAAGTGTCAAATTTTGAAATTCGTATTTTTTTATAAAAGGAATCTATGTGCCTTGTTGGACACATTAGAGAAGGTTCTAAGTATCTATCTGATGTGGAAATATTTTATATAATTATACATAGATGACTCTCTCTCTCGCGCGCCTTCTACAACAAGGATCATTCTCCTTAATTTTCTAGGAATTACGTTTTTGGCACTTAGACCCTTTGGGAATACCATGCTTCAATTAGTTTAAGGACCATCGTTGCCAGATGTTCAAGAATTTCTTTGGTTACGGAGATATTGAACAAAAATGAAACTCATTTCCATTCATTTATTTTAAAGTAAACCGTTTCAAAAATACTGTTGCTGTTATTTCGACATAAGTTTTGCATTCACTCAGTAGGTCTTGATTATTTAAAAAAAAACAACGGAATACCTGTCATAAGTCATATGACATGTTTTAATCTTACACGAACCGAGGTCTAAATGCATCAGCTCGAAACTAGACTATTTTAAGAGACAATGAATGAGTTTTTCTCAACACACGGACCGAGGTCGAAATAAATCAGTCCATAATAATAATAATAATAATAATAATAATAATAATAATGTTTATTAATCCCCATACATTACATTTGTAGAAAAAGAAAAATGTTGAATACATACATTCTGTTTAAGGGATTAATTACGCCAAAGAGCAGTTGTGTTTTTATACACACTGATAATATTTGGCGTATTTAATACTTACTATAATTAATTCAAATTAAAAATGGTGCAGAGTACGAATTAACACATATGACATATTTCCAATTGTAACAGGAAAAAAAATTTAGTAACTTTAAGAATGTAACTGCAGCTGAAACAGATATTTCTTATATGTTTTTTTGAATAGTGCTATAGGTAACAATTTAAGTTTAGTTGGTATCGAATTATATAGTACAGCTATGTTATATGTATACGACCTCCTAAAAAATTCACAATTGAACTTGGGAATTGTCAAACAAAACCTATGACGAATATTTAAGTTATGAATATCAGTTCTAAATGTAATTCTATTTAGAAGGTAGGGCGGTGTGCGATCAGTTATTATTTTGTGAAAGGTGTAAGCCATATGTAATTTCCGTCTATTACCCATATTCAGCCAATTAGATAACTCCAGAGTGTAAGAAATATGCTCTTTCTTCCGTTTACCATGTATGAAACGAAGGCATGAATTTTGCACACGTTGCACGCGTTTCTGAGTATTGACATCCAGACAGGGTCCATATAGTACATCGCAATAATTAAAACGAGACAATATTAATGATTCGCAGAGCATTCTTCTCAACTCCGGATTCAACAAATGCCTATTACTATACAACAGCTTCAAATTACCGTAAGATGTTCTTATTAAATGAGCAATATGATTTCTGAAACGTAAATTAGTGTCAATATACATACCTAAATTTTTAATTTCCTGACTAACACTTAGAGTTACATTACGAATTTGTATTTTTAAAGCATTCACCAATTCCGGACGTCTACCCGCAAAACAAATGACATAAGACTTAGAAGTATTAATTTTTAAATGATGCTTTTCAGCAAAATCGACCAATCTTTCTAAATCTGAATTTATACAATCGTTAGCTCTTTCTATTTCGGTAGGCTTACATGAAAAATAAATTAGTGTGTCATCAGCATAATATTGTGACTTGCAATATTCCAAAATCGTATTGAAGTAAGATGTATAAATTAAATATAGTAAAGGGCCTAAAATTGACCCTTGGGGTACACCAGACTCAATAATTTCTTCACAAGATTTCTCGTTATCTACTACCACTTTTTGCCTTCTATTATGTAAAAATTCTGCTATTAATCTTACCGCATTTTCTGATAAACCAACGTAACCCAAAATCAATAATAATAGTTTGTGATTTAGTGTATCAAAGGCTTTGGAAAAATCCAAAGCCACGACAACAACAACATTACCTTCATCCAGAGCTCTGAATATATCATCAGAAAGATTGAGAAGAGCAGTCACACAACTATAACCAGATCTGAATCCAAATTGATTTTCTGGTAATATATTATTTATGGAAAGATGTTTACGAAGTTGCTGTGCTATTACACTTTCTAAAACTTTAGATAAGCAGGGTAAAATACTCACCGGTCTTAAATCACTGAAATTGTTCGAATTTTTAATTTTAGGTAATGGAATTATATGTGCTAACTTCCATGCAGAAGGAAACACAGAATCAATTAAGCAAGTATTTATAATATTTACTATGGGTAGTATAATATGAGGTGAACACAATTTAATCATATTTATATTAATATCATCCGCTCCAGTCGCTTTAGTTTTGATTTTGTTTATAATTTTACATACTTCGTTTTCTGTGGCACAGGCGAAATCAAACTTACAAACTGTGCGTATTTTATTTGCAGAATAAAATTTTTCTAATTGATCATCAATTAACGGCATAGACATGCATAATTCATTTACAGATGATATAAAAAACTTATTAATCTCAGAAACGTTTTTTAAATGATCAGGTATAGTATTCACACTTTTACCTTTTATAAATTTTAATTTGTTCCAAAGTTCTCGCGGATTGTTGTTTTTGCTAGCATAATCAATATAGGCTTTTTTCTCTCTTCTTATGGCACCCGTAGTATAATTACGTATTTCCTTATAATGTTGCCAATCGACTAAATTCTTAGTTTCCTTAGCTTTCTTTAAAGCTTTTTCCCGTAATTTCATCATTACTTTAATAGTGTCTGTAATATAAGGTAACTTAGGTTTTATGTTTTTGAGAGTTCTTATAGGCGCATGAACTTGAAACAAATTCAGTATTAAGTTATTTAAGAAATTAACTTTGTCATTTACATCATTTAAATAAATTAAAGTTAACCACGGTAAATTAGTAGCGTCTTGAGAAAACTCTTCAAAATTAAAGTATTTGAAATCACGAAACACAATGGTACGTTGTAACGTTCACATTTTTTCGTTGCCCGTTACATTATCTTTTTACGTATTTTCTCGTTATTTTGCTGCTGAAATTTAAGTAAAAACTGTTTCGTTCGTTTAATTAATCTCGTATTTATGACTTTCACGCCTCTATCTCTCAGGATTTGTGTTTTAATTTCAGATAGTAATGCGGATTTCTATTTTCTTCTTAAAGCCATTTGTTTGTTTCGGCAATTAATCTGTAGATGTCGTACATGGTCCATTGGTCGATTTTATTGATCGATATTTCTTGATGACGTATACGGAAATTGCGTAGAAAATCTTTGACGAGTTTCCGTCCTCTTCGATGATCGTGTACAGATTTGGGTGTGTGCGAGTACGCCATTAAGACGCGTGGCGTGCGTCTCCAAATTTTTGTGGTTTTGTGAAGCTCTGAACGGCTTTGAGATATTCCAGTTTGGCAAATAACTACGTCTCTATTTTCGTAAGCCCAACTGTGTCAGTTTGTTGCCGTTTGTTTTTGCCACAAAACGCTACCGTATTCCGCTACCGTATTCGAGCACGTGTTGCTTTAAGGTTCTCGTTTAGGAAAGAAAAACTAACAGAAGATTGTAAGTATCCTAGTTGTTTAGGAGAATATTTTCTAAGGTTCTTTTTCTCTTTATGTAGAGTTTTTTTTTGGGACTACCGAATTTGTGTGAAGATTAATTTTTTTTGGGACTTCCGAATTTGTGTGAAGATTAATTTTTTGACTTCCGAAATTGTGTTGAACTTTAGAAGATTAGTTTTTTGGATTCCCGAAATTGTGTTGAGTTACCGAGGCCGAAGCTTTCGTCCTACCGCACGAGTTTTTATGGGAAAATTCCTTGCTGTTTACTGCGTTGTCGTTCTGAAGATATCACCGGAGTCGTTTGAAGATAAATTCAACGGAGTCGTAATTGGAAATCAGGTCAAGCTATCGTCAGGATTGCGTAAGAAACAATCATTTGTATTAGTATCGTATCGTATCGACAAAACTGTCAGTATCGTTTCGTATGAAGAAACTTACCGTATCGTATCGTATCGTTTTGAGAAAATTATCTTATCGTACCGTATTGAATAAACTATCGTACCGTATAGTATTGAAGAAATTACCGTATCGTGCCGTATCGTATGGAAATAATCCATTAAATTTATTTTGATTGTCTGTGGACAATAATTATAGTATATTGGGTCACCTTCGTATTTATCTAGTGCTACATTACATTTATTTGTATGGGTCATTTATATATAGTTTGCATCATATTAATTTTTTCTACTTTAAGTTTTTTTTGTACACATGTTAGTATTTATATATAATTATTTTGTTTGGTCAAATTACCTTTTATGTTAAATCGTTACATAATTTATCAATTATATTATTTTTCATTTTCAAACATTCTTTTTCATTTTCTGTTACGATTAAAGAGCTATTTCTTTAAAATAAATTTGCGTAATCTAAAAATCTGTTTCGAGTTCATTAGTTTGGTTCCGGACTGTTTTAGTAATTACAGTTTAAAGAGATTACTTGGCGCTCAACAGCTTTCGTTTTGTCATCTACCGTTTATTATAATTTTTTATGAATTACGCAAGTTATGTTTTTAAGAATATAGTTCGAAGAATTATCCTTCCGAATCCACCTCAGCCTCCGACTAAACTGAGCTATGGCAACCAAACAGGTGAGAATCTACTTACAAAAAAAGTATGTCACACAAAATTAATGGCGCGGAATAACGTGGGGCCTGAGAAGGTAATTCTTTGAACACATTAGTTAAGTATTATTACTGAAGTGTTGATGCAAATTTTTATCATGTCTTATAGTCAGATGAAACCAATTTATCTTCATAAGGAAGAACTTAACTATGAATTAAGAATTCGTGGAGTTATTGCTCCTCGTAAAGATTTAATTGCTAAACGTAAGATTTTGAATAGACTTATAGCACGTGACTCAGATAGAGATATAAGTTATGAAGACCCAGAATATTCTTTTGAAACTGAACGTGACACAATATCGCAAACTTTTGAATCACTTAAGACTTTGATTAATGATTTTGATGCGCCAGAGTCAGATTCATCTTTTAAGAAAATTGAGTCCAGATTGATATACTTAACTCATAGGGTTTCGCGAATAAAAATTGAAGGAGATAATGCTGGTGATGTAAAAACGTTTAAAGATGATAGTCATGCGACATGTTTAGAACTTGAAGCTTCATTGCACGAAAAAGTACGACAACCTCTTAGTTTTGGTATTGATAATGTATCGTTGGGTCCAAATTTATCTACTACTCCAATTCCTTTAGCTCGATCTACGAATATAGGACCTGCATCTTTATTATCGAGTCATAAAAAGGTAGCAATTCATAAATGGGGAGTTAATTTTGATGGATCTTCCGAAAATTTGTTATCATTTTTAGATAGGGTTAGTGAACTTTCAATTTCTCGGGGTGCTACTACTGAAGATTTATTTAACAGTGCGTGTGATTTATTTACGGGTCAAGGACTTCTTTGGTACAGGAGTATTAGGACAGAAGTTACTGATTGGGATAGTCTAGTAGAGAGGTTAAAGCTTACCTTTTTGCCTTTAAACTTCGATGAAAAGGTGTGGGATGAAATCAAGTCTCGTAAACAAAATAAAAAGGAGTCTGTTCCGATTTACATTTCGATCATGGAGTCCCTGTTCAAGAAACTAAGTAAAAAACCTTCAGATAATACCAAATTAAAAATCATTCGAAGTAATTTAATGCCTTATTATATTATGCAGCTTGCTTTGAGTGACATTACCGATTTGAAACATTTGCAGGCACTTTGTAAAAAGTTAGATGAAGCTTTCGAGGCCAAGTCAAAAGTTTACCGTATATTAAAAAATTCTGAGCCTCACTTTAGTTGTGTTGAACATCAAATGAAGACTAATTGTAAAGACACAAAATTTAAAAACAAGGTTTGTTCTAAGGTTCCTCAGACACAAATTCCAAAAAATATCGTCTCGCCTTCGCAAAGTACAGATAGTGGAAACGTAATTTCAACTTTAACTCGAACTCCTAGTAAAAATTTATTAGTTTGTTGGAATTGTGGATCATCTGGGCATGTTTTTTCAGAATGTGCTGCTGAGAAACGTAGATTTTGTTATAAATGTGGGAAACCAAATGAAACTGTCAGAACTTGCTGTAAGTGTCAGGGAAACTTACATAATTCTTCAGGTATCTTTAGGCCCAAAGTCAATCGTCATTTTGTTAGGAAACCTAGTAAAGAAAAAAAGCAAAATTCCAAAAAATTTCCGTTGCGAAAAACTACTTTAGAGAAATGTAAACCAAGTTCTAATGAATGGTCCTCTTGGTTATCGGTTGTTAAGAATTTTTATGAGAAATCTTTTGAAATTAATCCATTGTTAGTGAATAAGGATAATGATATTAGACCTTATGTTATCGTTTATATTTTTGATTTTGCCGTAACAAGTCTTTTAGATTCCGGATGTACTCAAACAGTTGTAGGACAAAATGGATTAGATGTTTTAGATAAAGCAAATCTGAAAGTTTATCCTGCAGATAATAAGTATGTTTCTATGGCCGATGGCTCTAAACAACGCGTCACAGGTTTTGTCTATTTGCCGATCAGAATTAATAACAATACAAAAATTTTGAAAGCACTTGTTGTACCTTCAGTATCTCATTCGTTTGTATTAGGCATTGATTTTTGTCGAAGTTTCAACATTGTTCTGAACTTTAAACATAATGTGTGGTCTGTACAATCAGATTCTGTTTCGATTTCTGTCTTATCTAATGATAATTCTGTTTCAAGTGATGAAAATTGTGTTAGTTTAAATTCTGAACAACGAATTAGGGTCTCTCAGGTTTTGAAGTCATTTGAAGAAATCCATAATGATGATATGTTAGGTAGAACCCAGGAAATTACTTATCACATTGATACGGGTGATGCTCCTCCAATTAAACAGAAACAGTATAATATGTCGCCTTATATGTTAGGTCATCTTAATAAAGAACTTGATGAAATGATTAGGTTGGATGTAGTTGAACCATCTTGCAGCAGTTGGTGTTCGCCTGTATTTTTAGTCAAAAGATCTAGTAGCTCTGATTATCGATTTGTATTTGATGGAAGAGGTTTAAACAAGGTAACCAAACCTGATAGTTATCCTTTACCAAATGTCGATCGTATCTTAAATAGTTTAAAGAATGCGAAGTATATATCTTCTGTGGACTTGCGCAAAGCTTTTTGGCAGATTCCCCTGGACGATGAGTCTAAAGAAAAAACTGCATTCGCCGTTAGTGGTCGCGGTTTGTTTCAATTTAAAGTTTTACCTTTTGGTTTATGTAATGGTCCTCAAGTACAACAGCGACTGATGGATAGATTATTTGGTCCGGAATATGAGCCTAACATATTTGTTTATCTTGATGATTTAATCATTATTTCTGAAACTTTCGACGAACATATTCGATTTCTTGAAATTGTCAAAAACAGACTACAGGAAGCAAATTTAACGGTAAACATTAAGAAGTGTAAATTTTTTCGATCTAGTCTTCATTATTTAGGATTTATTGTTGACTCTGAAGGATTAAAAACGGATCCCGATAAGGTATCAGCGATGGTGAATTATCCTCGACCTACTACTTATACCGAACTTAAGCGATTTTTAGGTATGACAGGCTGGTATAGGCGTTTCATTTTTCAGTTTTCTTCGTTAGCTGCTCCGCTTAATAATTTATTGAAAGGTAAAAAGAAGGGTCAAAAATTGCAATGGTCTGATGACGCTGAAAGTTCCTTTATGAAGTTAAAAGAAGCTCTTGTGTCAGCTCCACTTCTTTGTAGTCCAGATTTTAGCCTTCCTTTTACTATGCAGTGTGATGCGAGTCAGGATGGTGCAGGATGTGTCCTCACTCAGATTCAAGATGGAGTAGAAAAAGTTATAGCTTTTGGTAGTCGAACCTTTAGTAGATTAGAACGTAATTACACCGTCATCGAACGAGAACTCTTAGCTATTCTGTTTGCATTCGAAAAATTTCGTTGTTATGTTGAAGCGTGTCCTCATGTGGTAACCGTTGTAACTGATCATCATTCATTGATATGGTTAAATAATATTAAGGAACCGTCTGGTAGATTGGCACGTTGGTCAGTAAAACTTCGACAATATAATTTTGAACTAGTTCACCGTAAAGGTAAATTTAATGTTGTTCCTGATGCTTTGTCTAGAGCTCCTCTTCCAGATATTTCTTTTATCGATATATCGTTTGATGAATTTGATGATTGGTATAGTAGAATGTTGAAGTATGTGAATGATTTTCCCGATAACTATCCAAATTGGTCTGTCAAGGACGGATTGTTATATAAGTTTATTCCTCAAAAAGTTCGTATTCGCACTAACGTTAAAGAATGGAAATTAGTTGTACCTCTCGCTTATCGAGATGAAATATTCGAGAAATGTCATTCTGACCCCGTTTCGTCGCATTTAGGATTCTTTAAAACTTATAAGAAAATAGCTGAGGATTATTTTTGGCCAAAAATGAGGATAGACATTTTCAAGAATGTTAAATCATGTCGTATTTGTCAATCGCAAAAAATTCCGGGTGTGACACCACAAGGACTTATGGGTAGTGAGAAAAAAATTTTATTTCCATGGCAGTGCATTAATATCGATTTGATGGGACCTTTTCCTAGAAGTTCCCAAGGTAATAAGTTTCTTTTAGTTGTATCGGACTTCTTTTCTAAATACGTTCTTTTGAAACCTCTTCGACAAGCTACATCAAAGCCGATTATTACCTTTATTCAAAATGAAGTATTTTTGACCTATGGTGTACCTCAATTTATCATTTGCGATAATGGAAGTCAGTTTGCTAGCAAATCTTTTAAGAATTTTGTTGGAAGTTATGATGTTCAGAAAATTTATTTTACCGCTAGATATTCACCCCATGTAAATCAAGTCGAGCGTGTGAATAGGGTTGTTGGTACAGCTATTCGAAGTTACATCAAAGGAAAGGAACATAAGAATTGGGATAAAGAAATCTATAAAATTGGTCATGCTTTGAGAACAGCAACTCATGAAGTTACCGGTTACAGTCCAACTTTTCTCAACTTCGGACGTAAAGTTCCACTTTCTGGTAAATATTATGGTCTTCTTCACATTTCACATGAAGTTAACATTCAGCCAGCTGATCGTAAAAATTATGTGGATGAATTGTCGAAATTACCCGAAATTTATAAGGATGTTCAGTCTAAACTTTCTGCCGCTTATCGTCGAAATAGTCATTATTACAATATGAGGAGACGTCACGTAGAATTTTCCGTAGGTGAACTTGTTTGGAAAAAGAATCGTATTTTATCAGACGCTTCTAAGAATTTCTCATCCAAGTTAGCTCCAAAGTACGTATTATGTAAGGTGGTTCGCAAATTGTCAAAATTGGTCTATCAATTAGAATCATCAGATGGCGTTGATCATGGGAATTGTCATGTTAAAGATCTAAAGAAACATTTCGGTTCAAACTCAGATGTTTCCGAAATTTAAGGTAAGATTTTGTCGTCCGCTTTCATTTTTCATTTTTTTTCTTTCCTTTTTTGCATGTATCATCTATCCCGTATAACTTTGACTTATCGATTATGACCTCACTCCAATTTGACCCCTACTCAATTTAAGACTTTCCGATTTTGTTTGTCGTTTGGTACGCGTAGTTACCATAAGTTTATTGTGATGGATGATAGATTTTATGTTGTGTTGGTAAAAACATCTCGCAGTGTCTCATGTTTTTATTTCTGGGGAGAGGGCGTGTGTAACGTTCACATTTTTTCGTTGCCCGTTACATTATCTTTTTACGTATTTTCTCGTTATTTTGCTGCTGAAATTTAAGTAAAAACTGTTTCGTTCGTTTAATTAATCTCGTATTTATGACTTTCACGCCTCTATCTCTCAGGATTTGTGTTTTAATTTCAGATAGTAATGCGGATTTCTATTTTCTTCTTAAAGCCATTTGTTTGTTTCGGCAATTAATCTGTAGATGTCGTACATGGTCCATTGGTCGATTTTATTGATCGATATTTCTTGATGACGTATACGGAAATTGCGTAGAAAATCTTTGACGAGTTTCCGTCCTCTTCGATGATCGTGTACAGATTTGGGTGTGTGCGAGTACGCCATTAAGACGCGTGGCGTGCGTCTCCAAATTTTTGTGGTTTTGTGAAGCTCTGAACGGCTTTGAGATATTCCAGTTTGGCAAATAACTACGTCTCTATTTTCGTAAGCCCAACTGTGTCAGTTTGTTGCCGTTTGTTTTTGCCACAAAACGCTACCGTATTCCGCTACCGTATTCGAGCACGTGTTGCTTTAAGGTTCTCGTTTAGGAAAGAAAAACTAACAGAAGATTGTAAGTATCCTAGTTGTTTAGGAGAATATTTTCTAAGGTTCTTTTTCTCTTTATGTAGAGTTTTTTTTTGGGACTACCGAATTTGTGTGAAGATTAATTTTTTTTGGGACTTCCGAATTTGTGTGAAGATTAATTTTTTGACTTCCGAAATTGTGTTGAACTTTAGAAGATTAGTTTTTTGGATTCCCGAAATTGTGTTGAGTTACCGAGGCCGAAGCTTTCGTCCTACCGCACGAGTTTTTATGGGAAAATTCCTTGCTGTTTACTGCGTTGTCGTTCTGAAGATATCACCGGAGTCGTTTGAAGATAAATTCAACGGAGTCGTAATTGGAAATCAGGTCAAGCTATCGTCAGGATTGCGTAAGAAACAATCATTTGTATTAGTATCGTATCGTATCGACAAAACTGTCAGTATCGTTTCGTATGAAGAAACTTACCGTATCGTATCGTATCGTTTTGAGAAAATTATCTTATCGTACCGTATTGAATAAACTATCGTACCGTATAGTATTGAAGAAATTACCGTATCGTGCCGTATCGTATGGAAATAATCCATTAAATTTATTTTGATTGTCTGTGGACAATAATTATAGTATATTGGGTCACCTTCGTATTTATCTAGTGCTACATTACATTTATTTGTATGGGTCATTTATATATAGTTTGCATCATATTAATTTTTTCTACTTTAAGTTTTTTTTGTACACATGTTAGTATTTATATATAATTATTTTGTTTGGTCAAATTACCTTTTATGTTAAATCGTTACATAATTTATCAATTATATTATTTTTCATTTTCAAACATTCTTTTTCATTTTCTGTTACGATTAAAGAGCTATTTCTTTAAAATAAATTTGCGTAATCTAAAAATCTGTTTCGAGTTCATTAGTTTGGTTCCGGACTGTTTTAGTAATTACAGTTTAAAGAGATTACTTGGCGCTCAACAGCTTTCGTTTTGTCATCTACCGTTTATTATAATTTTTTATGAATTACGCAAGTTATGTTTTTAAGAATATAGTTCGAAGAATTATCCTTCCGAATCCACCTCAGCCTCCGACTAAACTGAGCTATGGCAACCAAACAGGTGAGAATCTACTTACAAAAAAAGTATGTCACAACGTCCAACAAATCTTTCAACTTTTAAATTTAGTATACAATAAATCATAAGATGATCTGATAATTCATGCATATTTACTGTACCAACTTCATTAACTTGACAAGTATCACATGTAAATATTAAATCAATAAGAGACGAACTATTGATAGTGACTCTGGTGGGTTCATCCATCCGCTGAGCAAGTCCTAAAGACGCATCGGATCGTTTTCGTTTTTTATAGGTATTTTTTCAAGCCGAATTTAAAAAAATGTTGCCCGGCAAATAGTTGTTTTTTAAAATGAATTACGCAATATTTAAAATCGTACACTCACCGAGGTCTAAATAAATTAGCTTTATGCTAGACTATTTTAAGAGCCATTGAATGAGTTTCTCTCAACACACGGACCGAGGTCGAAATAAATCAATCCATAACTAATCGGATCGTTTTCATTTCTTATGCGTAGATTTTTTTTTAAACCGAATTTAAAAAAGTGTTACCCGGCAAACAATAGTTTTTTAAAAGCATATTCTTTACAATTTTTTTAAAATTTACTGTGGATTATGCAGTAGTTGAAATCGAACCGAGGTCTAAATAAATCAGTCGAGGTTAGACTATTTTAACACATTGCCTGCCACGTTTCTTTTTAACAAAAATCATGTCAGGCCACGAGGACCCATGCTTACATGATTTTTTATTTTTCTAACCTGGCCAGGCAAATTTCATCAGAGATCTCATAGGGGGCCACACTAAAAAGACAAATCCTATGTAGCATCGCTCAAATACGGCCGACGCGGCTTCATATGAAATCCACAGTGTCGGATACATATGGCCGACATGGCGCCCATATAAACACTAGTGTCGCTCATGTATGTCCGACATGGCAGGCAATGTGTTAAGAGCCAATGAATGAGTTTTTCTCAACACACGGACCGAGGTCGAAATAAATCAGTCCATAACTAATCGGATCGATTTCATTTTTTATGTGTAGGTATTTTTTTCAGACCGAATTAAAAGAAAATGTTGCCCCGCAAATAATTGTTTTTTAAAAGTATATTTTTTATAATTTTTTAAAATTTACTATGAATTACGCAGCATTTGAAATCGTACACGTACCGAGGTCTAAATAAATTAGCTCGATGCTAGACTATTTTAAGAGCCACTGAATGAGTTTCTCTCAACACATGGACCGAGGTCGAAATAAATCAGTCCATAACTAATCGGATCATTTTCATTCTTATTTTTTTCTAAACTGAATTTAAAAAAGTGTTATCCGGCAAACAATAGTTTTTTAAAAGCATATTTTTTACAATTTTTTTAAAATTTACTGTGGATTATGCAGTAGTTGAAATCGTGCACGAACCGAGGTGTAAGTAAATCAGTCGAAGCTAGACTATTTCAAGAGCCATGAATGAGTTTTTCTCAACACACGGACCGAGGTCGAAATTAATCAGTCTATGGGCCAGTTGTACAAAGGAGGTTTAAACTGACGCTCAACTGAAAACTCATTTCCAAAATTTGTCGGCCAAAAATGTAAAAAATCAAAATTGTTTATAGCCAGATACGTCAAATATTCTTCCAGCGTTGCTACATGTATAAAAATGCTTACCCAATTAGGAAAGTCAAACGAAGCAAAACATAAAAAATTAATGGTCGTGTGTGCGTACAAAAATTAATTAAATAATTATTCAGTTGCCAACGTTGCCAGATGTCGAAGAACTTCTTACATTATGGAATAGAAACGTGTCTCATTTGAAAATTGAGTTCGTAGTTGTTGGCCAAAATTGTAAAATCAGAAGTGCCATCCAGCGTTGTCAAGTCTATAAAATGTCTACAAACAAAATATGGAAATTAATGAATTGTTCCAATTTGAAAACATTTAAAAGTGCCTTCTTTCCAAAAAAAGAAAGTTTTAAATAAACGATGGAACTAAACCAGGAAAATTTCTCTTTCTCTCTCTCCACAGTCAAAGAAGTTGCTGGCGCCACCTACTTCATTTCTTTCAAACATTTGCACAAAAGCCAAAAGGATTGGCAACTTTAAATAGCTCTTGAGTTCTCTTGAACATTGGTTCTCTGAATTTATGACCGCAAATTCCACAACTTAACGGCACCTCGCCGGTGTGCGCAGCATGTGCTGTATTAAAATTTTAATAGTGACTTAAGGCAAATACTTTTCCAAATTTTTCTTATTTCGATAGTGTAGTATTCTATGAAATAGTAACTTAGAGTTAGCTATGGATTAGTAAATAACAATGTCAGACAGAAAAATATAGATATTTCTCAAAGGCCTTTTATTTAATTATAAAGTGATATTATATTGGCGACGAGGATTAAAAAGAAAAGTACAGCCCCAAGAAATGAGTGAATATACTATTCCGCTGTTCAACCCGAATGAAGACCAGAGCAGTATTTTTCCGAGGTGGGAGAGATGGCTGCGTGCATTTGAATTGTTCGTCATCAGTAAAAATAGTTATTACGGAGAAGCCTCGTATGAAAGCAATGCTATTACATCATGGTGGTTTTGAGCGACATGTTTTTCGTTCCATGGTACAACAAGAAAATGAATCAGTGTCGCAATACGTCACCAGATTGAGGCAACAGTCGAAAAATTGTATTTTTGCAAATGAAAATGACGAAATAAAAGACCAAGTGGTGGAACACTGCAAATCGACAGAACTACGTAAGCGATTATTGGAAAAAAGCGAAGTTACGCTTGAGGAAGTTTTGGACATCGCTCAAGCCCTAGAAACAACGTCCTTGCAAATTCAGAAGATGGAGTCAGTTCCAGTTTCGAAATTGACAATTAAGAAAAGTTTTACAAAAGGCCAGTTAACGAAGGAGAAGAGAATAGTATGTTTCCGGTGTGGTCGAGAAGGTCATATGTATTCTGACCCGAAATGTCCAGCGAAAGGGAAGAAATGCAGTTTGTGTCAACGCTACAACCATTTCGCAAAAGTTTGTAAGTTCACCAGACACCCTAAGGATAACCAAGAGCATCCAAACAATAGGCGCAACGTTCGAGTCCGCGAAGTGAAGGAGGAGTCTCTAGATCAAGAAGACCACGCATTCGGTCTGCTTCAGCACAATTTTGTTAATGCAGTCGGCGGTAAAGTGATCAAATGTACAGTTGGAGGTATAGATTTAGATTTTTTAGTAGATTCTGGCGCAGCATGTAATATTCTCGATGAAGAAACGTGGAAAATTTGTAAATCTCGTAATATAGTTTGTAATTCACGTAAAATGTCACTAAAGAAAATTTTTGCTTACGGTCAAAAGAAAGCACTAGATGTGCTTGGTGAATTTGATTGTTCTGTTTGTATTGGTCAGAAATGTGTTCGTACGACATTTGTTATGAAAGGACAGGGAAGATCTCTCTTAGGTTACCAAACAGCAACCGAATTAGGTATTTTAAAGATAGGTACAGATTTGCAAATAAATCAAGTAGAAAACCACGAAAAGTACGAAAAGCTTTTTCACGGTATTGGTAAATTAAAAAAATTTCCAATTAAAAATTCCAATTGAGGAAACACACACACCTGTTGCACAACCATTGCGTCGGATACCTTATCAGTTAAGGGATCTAGTTGAAAAAGAAATTAAAACTTCGTTAGAGAAAGATATAATTGAAAAAGTTGAAGGCCCTACGCCATGGGTATCACCAGTCATACCTATCTTAAAGCCAAATGGGAATGTTAGACTTTGTGTCGACATGAGAAGAGCTAATGAAGCTGTTATTAGAGAAAGATATCCTCTTCCTGTTCTTGAAGAGATTCTAACTTTAGTAAAAGGCAGTCGATGGTTTAGTACGTTAGACCTTATGTCAGCGTATCATCAAATAGAACTTGACGGAAAGTCCCGCGAAATTACAACTTTTGTTACCGATAGCGGTTTGTATAGATATAAGCGTTTGATATTCGGTATTTCTTGTGCTCCAGAAATGTATCAACGAATTTTGAGAACAGTTATATGTGATATTGAAGGAGTTATAAATTTTCAGGATGACAAAAACGGAGCAAGAACACGATTTACGGTTAAAAGCGGTTTTTGATCGCATGTTAAAGAAAGGATTAACATTGAGTAAAGTTAAATGTGTTTTTAAAAGACAAAAATTAAATTTTCTAGGTTTCCAACTTTCAGAATTTGGTTATCGTCCTACTGAGTCGAAGATTAAAGCTGTTGAATCTTTCAGAAATCCTGAAACGGCCGAAGAAGTTCGCAGTTTTCTGGGCCTAGTCAATTTTTGTGCGGCTTTTATCCCAAATATGGCAACCATTAGTAAACCTCTTCGAGATTTATCAAGAAAGAATGTAACATTCAAATGGGGAAAAACAGAAAGTAACGCTTTTTACGAGTTAAAGAAACGGTTAGTCGATACACATGTTTTGGGGTATTATGATAAGGACGCGAAGACTAGAGTTATTGCTGATGCAAGTCCAGTTGCTTTAGGCGGTGTGTTAACGCAGAAAACACCACAAGGATGGAAAGTAATCAGTTATGCCAGTAGAAGCTTAAGTGATTGTGAGAGACGATATTCGCAAACAGAAAAAGAAGCACTTGCTTTAGTTTTTGTGTGTGAGAAATTTCACAACTATCTGTATGGTGCTGAATTAGAATTAGTCACTGATCATAAAGCTTTAGAATTCATTTTCACACCGAAGTCTAAACCAAACGCTCGAATAGAGCGATGGGTTCTTCGATTACAACCATACAAATATAAAGTTATTTACGAGAAAGGAAAGACGAATATTGCAGATTCACTGTCACGATTAAGTCAAAATACCACACAGTCAATAAATGATGAAGATGACAAATATATAAATTGGATTACCGGAATGACAATACCAAGAGCCATGTCGTGGAAGGAGATTGATCATGAATCAGGACATGATAAGTTATTGAAGGAAGTAAGAAACACTATAAAAACAGGAGATTGGAGAACGTTATCTAGTTCGAAATTCAGAATTATTAAAGACGAATGGTAACGTAGTTTTACGCGGTACGAGAATTGTAATTCCTGAAAGCCTGCAAAAGCAAGTTATAGCTATTGCACATGAAGGTCATCCGGGTATTACCAGTATGAAAAACAGATTGCGAAGTAAAGTATGGTGGTGTGAAATGGATAAACATACTGAAAATTACATTAAGACATGTGAGAGTTGTCAAAAGGTACAGAAAACAGTCTTAACTACACCTTTAGTCCGAAACGAACTTCCAAAGAAACCGTGGAATATATTATCGATGGATTTATTAGGTCCATTACCGAGTGGAGATAACTTGTTAGTCGTAATAGATTATTACAGTCGATTTTACGGAGTGGACATTTTGAGAAGAACAACTACGGATATAGTTATAAATAAACTTCGAACAATGTTCGCGAGACATGGTTTTCCATCTAAAATAATTTGTGACAATGCTCCTCAATTTGCTAAGAAAAAGTTACATGAGTGGGCAGAAGAAAACGGTTTCCAAATAACACACATTGCACCGTATTGGCCTCAAGCAAACGGTGAAGTAGAACGCCAAAATCGTAGTTTGTTGAAGCGGTTGAAAATAGCAAATTTTGAAGGCCGAGATTGGAAAATCGAATTATGCGATTATTTACTTATGTACAGATCAAGCCCTCATTGCACTACAGGTGTAAGCCCATCTGAATTACTCTTTGGAAGAAAATTGAAAACTAAATTACCCGAAATTGGAAACGAAATTAGAGTAGATGAGGAAATACGAGAGAAAGACACTTGGAGAAAACTTAAAGCTAAAGATTACTATGATAGAATAAATCGAACGAAGAGTCAAATGTAAAAAGTAGGAGATACTGTTTTAATTCGAAAACCGAAAGAAAATAAGTTGAGCCTTGAATACGAAAAGGAAAAATTCATTGTTCGCGATAAACAAGGAAGTACAGTCACTGTGCAATCACCAATTGGTGTCGTATATAAAAGAAATACTCAACACATCAAACCGTTTTTTGTGAAACAGGAAAGAATCGATCCTATTGCAATCGACGATGAACCGTCAGATGAAAACAACAAATCGGAAGAAAAACCTGAAAATAGAAAATTATCTGAAAATGAAAATTTGTCATTACCAACTTCATTCCCGTTAATTAATAAATCGCCTCGACCAAAACGAACAAACAAATTACCTAAACGTTTTGATAATTTCATAATGAATTGAAATAATTTATTTTGATGCAGAGTTTGTGTATTGATTAATTTGTAACATTATAACGTATTGTTATCAATTTTATAAAGGTAGGAGGGACGTAGTATCCTATGAAATAGTAACTTAGAGTTAGCTATGGATTAGTAAATAACAATGTCAGACAGAAAAATATAGATATTTTTCAAAGGCCTTTTATTTAATTATAAAGTGATATTATAGATAGTCACTAACATCATGGATAATCCATTACATTGGAAATAATTTAAAATATTTATTTTTATTGTTCAAAGTGGTAACTAAATCTGCAGTTTCTTGACCAAAGTGGTAACTAAATATGTAGTTAGAGGAAAAATGAATGAATTAGTTGGGAACACTGATTTTAGTGATAAAAGTCATGAATACAAATTAATTATTGGAACGCCACTGGCACCTTAATTGAAGAATTCCCCAAGAATTATTTAATAATCTTCACCGTTTTTATCTATTGGTAAAAAATAAACAGGAGGGAGTCGTACTAACAGTGTTTGTTGTTCAAAGTGGTAACTAATTATTCAGTTTCTTGTACAAAGTGGTAACTTGATCTGTAGTTTTTGTCCAAAGTGGTAACTGAATATGTAGTTAGAGCTAAAAATAATGAAGTAGTTGGGAGCACTGATTTTAGTGGTAAAGGCCTTGAATAAAACCGAATTTTAAAAATTCGGATTTTGAACAATTCTGGGGTTACTTGCGATTTTGGGCGATTTCTGCTCAGTACTAGTGCGACATCTAACTTCTAAGATCTGGCAGCCCTGTTTGAACTTGCAATTCCTAACCTAGCTTTCGAGGTTTCGAACTCAACAATACGATAGGGCATAGGATATTTTGCAGTGTATCTCGTAGACCAATTTCTTTGGTGTAGAGTGCATTTATTGTGTGATAAATTTTGGCTGTATTCGGCAATCGTGAGCCTTTACATTCAAAAATATCTAAAGTCAGAGTTGCGTGTGTGTGAGTTGTGTGTGGGTGTATAATAAAAAATGTAGAAGAAGAAGAACGTAAAACAGTTTATTGTTAATTTTCACAGACTAATTATTCCGCATGAAGAAGTTACGCAGTGACTACAACCACCTACAACTGATCTGCTTCTCTTTGGTACGTTTGTTTAATTTGTGTTGTTTCGAAAGACCGGAGCGATAATTTCTGTTTTATAATTTTTTTTAATTGACAAAACATTTACAATAATAGCAATTAGTAACATTTATATATTATACCTTTTATAATGTAGAACCATTATTCCGTCTATGAGATTGTCTAATGAACTGCGCCTAGTGGTTTTCAAATTTATAAATTTATAACTTTACCTTAGTATTCATTGCTTGTATACTATGGCATCCATTAGCTTGTATACTGTATTATTTATTTATTTGAAAATAAAGGCATTATTATTATTATACCATATAACAATTAGTGATAAAAAAAGCTTACACAATTTACTTATATGTAGAAAACGAAAAACAAGTGAACTGACCGGTTTTTCATCAGCGTGTGTCAGTACATGGACTTTCAAGCTCGCATTTGATCGACCAGTTTTTATTTGTTTTTGTTTTCCTTAGTAAAAAATGGTTCTTACTTAAAGGTTGCCCAAATCACTTTACGAGTATTACGAAGGCTTATCGCTGGTATGTGTCGAAACATGTTTCTTTAAGTCCCTAGATAAATTGCAGGTGAATTCACAAATGTTACGTTTAAGCATCGACGAGTGCTTCTTTAAATCCTTCGCCGTTTCAGCTTCGTAATTACAATGTTTACAACGAAGTTTTCTGTCGGTGGGTCATGTCATGTCTTTTCAAGCTTGAGTGTCGTCGGGCTGTGAAATCGCAGATTCCACAGGTAAACGATTTCTGGCTCTGGTGAGTTAACATGTGCTGTCTCAAATTTGAACGGTGCCGGCACTTGTAATCGCAAACGCCACAAGCAAACGGTTTTTCACCAGTATGTATTAACTTATGGTCTTTCAGATCTCCATTTCTTCGCGATTTATAATCGCAAAGGTCACAGCTGAACCGCTTCTCGCCGGTATGCACTGCCATGTGCCGAGTTAAATTCCGGAGAGTCAGGCTTTTGTAACTACAACTGTTACAAGCGAACGGCTTCTCGGCGCCGTCACTAGAATGTGTCAATTTATGTTTCTTTAAATACGTGGCGAATCGACACTTGTAATCGCAAAGATCGCAGCTGAACGGCTTTTCGCCGGTGTGTATCAACATGTGGCGCTTCAAATTTCCGAGTTCTTTCACTTTACGATCGCAAATTACGCAAGTGAACGGCTTCTCGCTGCTGTGTGTTAACACGTGCCGCTTCAGTTGGAATCGCTGTAGGCATTTGTATTCGCAATGGCTACAACTGAACCGCATCTCGCCAGTGTGTGTTAATTTGTGATGGTTCATAGTGCTGGAACGTGGACACTTATAATCGCAAACGTCACAGCTCAACCACTTTTCGGGGTCGGTGTGTATAAACATGTGCTGTTTCAAATCCTCACGCCTTCGGCACGTATAATCGCAAAGTTTACAACCGACTGGTTTCTCAACGGTGTGTGTTAACCTATGCTCCCTCAATCTCCCCGCACTTCGACAGCTGTAACCGCAAAGGTCACATTTGAACGGTTTCTCGTCGTTGTGCTTCAACATGTGTCGCCTTAAATCTACGGTAAATTGGGATTTGTATTCGCAGAGATTGCAACTGAACCACTTCGCACTGCCGTGCTTTGACACGTGCGCTTCCAATTTTTTGGCTGCCCTGCACTTGAAATTGCAAAGAGTACACCTGAGCAGTTGCTCGTTGCTGTGCCTTAACATGTGCAGCTTCAGATGTCCGCGCATTCTGGCTTTGTAATCGCAAACGTCACAGTTGAACGGCTTCTCGCCGGTATGTATCAGCACGTGTGTCCTTAAATACGCGCGAGTTGTAAATTTGGAATCGCATATGCGGCACTTGAACTTCTTTTTCGTCGCGGGATCAGATTTAGAGGTCCGTTCGCACCTGAAATTAAATAAGTCTTAATTTACTTTAGTTACGATAAATAAAAACTGTAACGAAATACAAATAATCGCTTGTTTATTTTAGAATTTGTACTTATTAAAATAAACGAAACACCTTTTCTAACTGAAGAAACATTTACAGCGAAGCTAACTTAAATACATAACGCAACGTTGTGACGGGTCGTTGCCCCACGTTGGGCGCCAATTTGTGCAATGCTGCTATACAGTTCCGGAGAATAAAGGTCTACTTACCTTACACGCATTAACTCCAAGCAATGACAAGTAACAGTAACGCCAAGCTATAAGTAAAAAATAAATGTGCACATAATACTTTATTAATTAAAGAAGTTTTATTGCCACATGAATTTAAAACAAGTTAAAAAAAATATCTTTAAGTCTCCAGATATCCTATTTTCAAGGACTACTCGTCGGTATGTTTGCGCATGTGGTGCTTCAAACTTGTGGGTTGTCGACATTTGTAACTGCAAAGATCACAACCGATCGGTTTTTCGCCGGTGTGCGTGTAGACGTGTCGTTTCATGTCCGCAGAGAATCGGCACTTGTAATCGCAAAAATCACAACTAAGCGGCTTCTCGCCGCCCGCGTGTTTCAGCATGTGCCGTTTCAAGCTCGTGGAGTGTCGGCACTTGTATCTGCACATTCCACAAGCGAACGGCTTCTCGCCGGTGTGTATCAATTCGTGAGCCTTCATGTTCGTGTTCCGCACGCACTTGTAGTCGCAAAATTTACAGGTGAACGGCTTCTCGCCGGTGTGAATCAACCTGTGCCTTTTCATATCTCTTTTCTGTCGGAACTTGTCGTCGCAGAGGTCACAACCGAACGGCTTCTCGTCGGCGTGTGTCATCAAGTGCTGCTTCAGTTTCTCAACGTTTCGATATTTGTAATTACAAAGGGGACATTTGCCCAAAATCCGTCGCTGCCATCTAAAATAAAACAGGGTTGTCATAATGTTTAATTTTTGCTGGGAGAGGAGCAACAATTTAAAAATAATAATCAACATGACATCTTGCGGCCGATTTTTGAATCCACTGCAATCCAAACCGACTTGCAACCACTTTCCATTTCGTTTAAATTTAAAAGTAGTTTCAACATTTCTAAATATGTACGGGGGTTAGGTATGAATAAGTACGAGTCTCGTTATAAATAAATTTATTTAACAATACATATTTGAATGGGTTTAATTATTTCATACTAAATATGTATAGTGCATTTAGTGTCAATAGTATTTATGTTATTGTAAGGACTCTTAAAATATAGTAAAACACAAAATCACAACTGAATCTCGTCGGTGTGTGTTAACATGTGCTGTTTTAAATCTGTAGTTAGTCGGCATTTGAAGTCGCAAAGATCACAACTCAACGGCTTCTCGCCGGTGTGTATTAACAAATGACGGTTCAAGTGTGCGCGTTGCCTGTATTTATGTCCGCAAATTCCGCAAGCGAACGACTTTTCGCGGTTGTGCGTTAACATGTGCTGTTTCAAATGTGCTGCTAGAAAGCATTTGTATTCGCAAAGATTACAACCGAAGCGCTTCTCGTCGGTATGTTTTAATTTGTGCTGCTTCATAGTGTGGGAACGTCGACACTTGTACTCGCAAACGTCACAGCTCAACGACTTTTCGCTGTGCGTTATCATGTGCTGCCTCAAGTTTTGGTAACGCAGGCATTTGAAACCGCAAAACTCACAGACCAATGGCTTCTCGTCGGCGTGTTTTAACTTGTGCATTTTAAAATTCTCGCTTCGTCGGCATCCGTAATCGCAAAGGTCGCAACGAAACTGCATCTCGTCAGAGTGCGTCAGCTTGTGTCGCTTCACATTCGAGATGTCGCGAGCCCTGTAATCGCAAAGGTCGCAACTGAACGGCCTCTCGCCGGTGTGCGTTAACATGTGGCGTTTCAAGCTGCGGAGCATCTTGAATTTAAACTCGCAAATCCTACAGGCGAACGGCTTTTCTTCGTTGTGTCGTACCATGTGCTGCTTCAATTGTCCCGCTTTAAAGCACTTGTATTCGCAAAGGCTACAACTGTACCGCTTCTCGTCGCTGTGTATTAACCTGTGCTCCTTCAGATTGTTTTTTTGTCGGCACTTGTAATCGCAAACGTCACATCTGAACGGCTTCTCTTCGGTGTGTGTCAACATGTGCCGTTTCAACATCCAAGTCGTTTGAAATTTGTAATCGCAAACGACGCATTCGTGCAATTTGTTTATAATTTTATTTCCGGGAGTCCGTCGCCATCTACAATAAAACATTTAAATTTTAGGACAAACAATTTATTTTTAATTCAGGATTTCAAGTTAGAAAGTGTTGCGATGTGATTAATAAAACGAATTTTATTGTTGCCTTTGGAATAGTTAATTCTACAGGAAACTTCGAAGGTCATATTTGAAAATCACTAAACAGATTTATTTATTTCATTGTTAAGTCTTAAGACACTTACAAATACAACAAAATACAAAAATCCAAACACTATGTTCGAGCGATTATAAAAATAATAATGGTATATTATTATGTATAAAGATCACAACTGAACGGTTTCTCGTCGGTGTGTTTCAACTTGTGCTGTTTCAAATCTCCGAGCTCCCGGCATTTATACTCGCAAAGGTCACAACCCAACGGCTTGTCGTCCGTGTGTGTTAACTGATGCCGTTTCAAACTTCCGAGCACGCGGCATTTGTAATCGCAAAGATCACAACTGAACGGTTTCTCGCCGGTGTGTTTTAACTTGTGCTGCTTCAAATTTCCAAGCTCTCGACATTTGTAATCGCAGAGATCGCAGCCGAACGGCTTCTCGTCCGTGTGCGTTAACTGATGCCGCTTCAAACTCCCGTGCACTCGGCATTTATAATCGCAGAGGTCACAACTGAACGGTTTCTCATCCGTATGTGACAATTTGTGCCGTTTCAAACTACCGAGTTCTCGGCACTCGTAATCGCAAAGATCACAACTGAGCGTTTTCACGTCGGCGTGAATAAGCATGTGCCGTTTCAGAAGAGTGGGTTTTAGGCATTTGTAAGCGCAAACATTACAACAAAACAGTTTTTCACCAGCGTGCATTCGCCTGTGTCTCGTCAAATATTTCTTTAGTTTACACTTATAATCGCAAAGGTCACAACTGAACCGCTTCTCGTCAGCGTGCGTCAATTTGTGTTGCCTGAAATAGGACTCGTCTCGACCCGTGTAATCGCAAAGATCGCAATTGAATTGCTTCTCGCCGGTGTGCCTTAACATGTGTCCTTTCAAGTTGCCGAACTGCGTGAATTTACGACCGCAAATTTCGCAGCCGAACGGCTTCTCGCCGCTGTGCGTCAGCATGTGCTGTTGCAACCGGTCCGCTTGATGGCACTTATATTCGCAAAGGCCACAACTGTACCGCATCTCGTCGGTGTGTTTCAATTTGTGCTGCTTCAAGCGGTAGGACTGTCGACACTTGTAATCGCAAACGTCGCAACTAAACCGCTTCTCGCCAGCATGTATCAATTTGTGTCGCCTCAAACTAACGGCGTCTCGACCTCTGTAATCACAAAGATTGCAACTGTACGGCTTCTCGCCGGTGTGTATTAACATGTGGCATCTCAAGTTTCCGGGCAGTCTGAATTTGCGATCGCAAATTCTACAGGTGAACGGTTTTTCGCCGGTGTGTACCGTTAGGTGCAGTTTCAAACGCGCTGCGCGTTGGCATTTGTAGTCGCAGAAGCTGCAACTGAACGGCTTCTCGCCGGTGTGTTTTAATTTGTGCAGCTTCATGCTGTTGGAATATCGACACTTGTAGTCGCAGGCGTCGCAACTCAACGACTCTTCGGCGTGCTTTAACGCGTGCTTCTTCAAGCTCGAGTACTGTCGGCACTTGTAATCGCAAAGGTCGCAATTGAACGGCTTTTCGCCGGTGTGTATCAGCACGTGCGTCCTTAAATTTGTCTGTCTTGCAAATTCGGAGCCGCATATGAGGCATTTGAAGCTTCTTTTGTCCGCAAGTTTAGAATCAGAAGTCCACTGGCATCTGAAATATAATAAGCTTTAATACGTTTAAAATTCAAAAGTACTACAAGGTAATATTTTCAATTAAAGTAAGCCGTGGAAAAAAAGAGTCACGTTTATTCTTGAACCGTACATGTTTTGCCATAAAAAGCTAACGTCAAACAAATTTTGATTTGTTTAGTATTGTGCTATGGCACATCAACTGTTAAAGGTTTGTGTAATAGTATGTAGCAGGAATTTTATTTCATATTTCATTCTACGTTCTTTTTTATAATCGCAAGACTGTACTCGTATGAGAGTTTTTTTTTAAACGCGTTGACGTCTATGAATAGAATCATAGATAATAGAACTAGACAGATGGCTCATCAAAAACGTTCTAAATTTGACGCCCCAACTTGGAGACACGCCCCTCCCCCTCACCCTTTTTACTCACCTACCTAATCGGACCAATTATCGTATTAAGTGTTCATTCGGTTAAATCCGAGTATTTGAGTTAAACCTTTTAAACTTCATTTGCCTTTAAAGCGACTTAAAAAAAAATTGAAACGTTTCGGCATGTTCATACATAAATGCGGTCGTTATGTATTGGCCGTCCTGTACTGTACGTACCTTATAAATCAATTAATCTATAAATTATTCTATTTTTTATAAGGTGGTACACGGGAGAACGCCATCACCGACGAGTGTCCGGGTTAGCGCTGGCTCAAGTCCCTACACTTCGCCAGGTCAAGGTTTAGTTGGACTTCTCGAGTCTCGAAGATGCCCCGAATGGAGCCGTAACAGTTTTCCGAAATACTTTAGCTTGCTTTCGTGTTCGTTCAATAAATTTTTATTATCAAATGTGATCTCGTTTCTGCTCGTACTCACGTGCGCTCAGAAACGCAAACGTCTTAATTTGTGTTTGTCCAATATTTCTTATTATCGTGGCCTTGTTCCCGTTCGTACTCACGTGCGCTCGAGTTAATGAATTGTAATTAGTGAAAAGACATATTTTTTTCTTGTGGGAGAAGAATGGAGATATTGTCACGAGGGGAATTTTCTAAAAACCACGATGGGTTTTTTTTGTTTCCGCGAATAAAAAATATAAAAAGTAATTAAACACGAACTTGTGTAATCGAGGGCAAATTGCGACCTTGTCGAAATATAAACACAATAAGGAGGTAACCGATATAACGTAAGGTTCACATTTCATAATAAAACATCGGCGGATTTGCTACAAACGAGGCCACGCGCGTATACGAATGATACAAAGAGACACAGGGCAGGTGACGATAAAATGCAACGCTCGAATAGGCAAAAAGCGTGTATTTAAAGTGCGGGCTAAAATTTGGAAGGCAGTCGAGCCACAGGACCGACTCAGTGGGCACTAATGCCAACTCAACGAGGGGACCCCCAACATCAGCGTCGCCGCCGCCGAACCCAGTCCTAAGAGAACCAGGACTATCTCCCTCGCCAGCTGTCTAAGAGAAGACGCCACCTGCCCTGACCACGCTGTTCCAACCCAATCACCCCTAGGATGAGCAAGGACGTGTCGTGCTTCACTCCAGCCAAGGAACGTTGCCACCGAGACCAACCTTGACCAATCACTCCAGTCACGGACCGGCCGGGGCCTCGAGCTTCGCAGTCTTCCCCCGGCTAAGAAAACGACGCACGCTGTCCTGTCTTAGACAAATCAACAACCCCAATCGCTGCGAACGACCCAGGACCGCATCCCCAATTATCGGACAAACAACCCTCAACTAATTTAATTATTAACTTAATAAAGAGGTATTAATTTTTTTAAAAATCATTGTCTTAAAGCTCTACCCTCTGATAAACCTACGCACCCCAATCAATCCCGAAGGACTTAGCGTGACATAAGGAGACGCCTAAGGACCACCTTCGTGACAATATCAACGCACATATAATAATAAAAGTGCAGCCAGCTTGAATGAACTAGTTTGGGACGTATTTAACTCTTCCGGGATATCGTCAAATGTAAACCGAATAATTCGAGGTAGCGATGCGCGATTGCGAATAAAAATATTCTATTTGTTTATTCTATTGTTTCTTTCATTCGCAATCGCGCATCGCTAATTCGAGGTCGACGTTGTATTTATGCGTTATGTCAACTATGCCTGTTTTATACAATCAAAGAAATCGATGGATTTTGTGACCTTGAATTTATTCATGCGTGCAAACATAAAATCGAAGACAATAAATCCACGAATAAATTGCCAAATTAGAACCAGCTCTAATTTTTCATCGATTTCTTTGAAAATTTTATTTCATGGTTCTAATTTGGCAATTTATTCATAGATTTATTGTCGTCGATTTTATGTTTGAACGCATGAATAAATTCAAGGGCATAAAATCCATCGACTTCTTCGATTTTGTAAAACAGGCATTTCATTCTGAACACCCCAGCTTCGGCTTTTAAGTGCCCATAAAATTCACTCCGTCTGCCAGTGATGGTTAATGGTGTTGGAGAAAAAAACTTATTTATATATATGTATTTACAGAATTGCAAGTAAAACAGCGTCCTTAACCATTTATAAAATCGAATTTATTGCGATTGAGAGGAGAGGGGAATTATCGATGAAGTTACGATTAGAGGAAAGGTCATCGATTATTATTAGTTTTTTTTTCTTTACTTTTATTAAATTTTGTATGTGTGGCTTCGTATTTGTCTTCAGGACGCCCCTATCAAGGACGAAGATCGCCATCGCCAGCGCCCAGCAGAACTCACTATAGGCAACCATACTTGCGTGTTTGCTTCGGCGTAGTATAGGAGAATGATTTGACGGAAAGCGAGACTTCTAGCGAGACTCGACTATTAACACCATCTTTCGGAAAAACTTTGCATTATATTGTAATTCTGCCATCTTTTTTATGATAACGGGCGAAGTTTGGCTAATTTCTGACATTTCATCTGAAAGTTACAGCAGTAATAATAATATCAATTTATTACTCAACAGTCAAGAAACCAATTACAGAGTAACATAAAATATAACATATATGTATACACAGGGTGTTTCATTGATGATGCACCAAACTTGAGGAACACGTTTCTGACATTATTTCAAACAAAATATCTTAATAAAATTTTTTAATCGGAGCAAGTTGAAACTTGCATTATTTGGAGCCGATGTTTGTCGAAATACATACTTTAACGCCGCGGAATTATGAAACCAAACCGGCGCGCGGCGGTCTAAATTGCATTATGAATGGAGCACAGCTGCACGGGGGCAATAAAGTTAAGCGACGAAATTTATGACTAGATTTTGTTTTGCCCTTGACCGACTCGCTCGGTCATTCAACTCCCAGCTGCGATGTGAAATCGCGTGGATATTTACAAACTTATTTAATTTAATAATAAATTACAAATGTGGGGCTATGCAAAAATGTGCATTTAGTATGCATTGTTGTTAAAATTGTTATTAAAATAAAATTTGTCGAATCTTAAAAATAAAAACATTTATTTTTATTACGTTATTATTATTACAAGAGATGTTCAAAAATGCCTCCTTCCTGCTGTACACACAAAAAATACCATAAAGTCCTTAATTGGGGTAGTGCGACGAACGAAATGTTTTTGGTAAAACCCAGACTCTTTTGCGCTAAATTTCTACGAACGATTTCATGAAACAGTTTATCATTCAAATTCTTTATTTATACTCGGCCATTAATAACAATGGATGTACACGTGAATGGGGAAAAAGTAATACATAAAGTAGTTGATATGTGCGCTTACATAAAGCTCGAGTCATCGAGGAATTCTCTTACAGAGTAGTATCCTTTACAGCAGAGAATATTTTTTAAAGATCTTTTAAAAGAGTACAAATTATCAGTCCGCAGCGCCTCCGGCAATTTATTGAAAAATTTCAGGCCCATGTAAGTGGGCGATTGCTCAAACTTGGTGGAATTGTGAGCTTGGACTGAAAGCAAATCTTTTGTCCTGGTATTATAGTCATGAAAACTTGAGTTCGTTTTAAATTTGTTAATGTTAATTTTGATATATAGTAGGCATTTATATATATAAATAGCCGGAAGCGTCAACAGGCTGAATTTTTTGAATGTGTCCCTACAAGATTCTCTTGGCTTAAGATTAAATATTAACCGCAATAATCGCTTTTGGCCTAAAAATACTCTACCACTATTAGGTGAGTTACCCCACACAATAACATTGTAAGCTAAATGGCAGTAGCTCATAGCGAAATACATGTTAAGCAGCTGAGCCTGGGTTACAATAGTTTTTAATTGTAGGATAGCAAAATATGATTTATTTAATTGCTTACAAACGTTCTCAATTTGTTGTTCCCAGTTCAGTTGCTGGTTAACGTAAATGCCGAGAAATTTAGTAGATATTTTAGTTTCAATTTGAATTGTAAATTTCATTATCGGGATTTTCCGGTTAAAGAAGCGCAGTACAGTTTTGTTAATGTTTAACATTAATCGGTTTTCACTTACACTATGCATACTAGTAATAATGTAATCTATTTTGCTGGAAGATTTTTTGTTGTTTATATTACTACAAACTCTAGTTGGTTCATAGTTTGTACAGTGTAAGGCAAAACTGTCCAAAACATCGCTCAATGATTGTTTAGGTACAGAGTTACTCAGGTAATCGATGTTAAAATCACCGCATATGACTAAGTTAGAGCCTATGCATTTTACAATAAATCAAGGTCTCAATGAAGTGCTCGAAAAAAATTGATACATCCCCGTCAGGAGGCCTGTATACACTAATGAAGCAATATTGGAGGTCCTCTATTGAGACCTTGATAGCGCAAGCTTCGTAATGCATTTCAACGCATTTACAGCATATATCTAGCATTTTACAGTTTATTTTATTTTTGGCAAAAATTAAAGCTCCACCGCATTTATGTACTGTTCTATAAAATTTGGCTTTGAGTTCATATCCCGGAAGCTGAAGCATGTTGATTACATCATTGTTGCACCGGTGTTCCTGCACACATATGATATCAGGATTGTAATCGCTTATGAACAATTCTAAGCGGTCTATTTTATTAGGGAGAGATTGTACATTGATTTGCACTACTTTAAGATACGTCGTTCTTGGTCCTTCCGATTCGGTGAAGGCGAATGAATGTGAATTCTTAAATAAGCGCAAACTACTAAATGTTTGAACAATCCTAACAATTAGAAAATTCGTATTAAATGGAGAATCGAAAATAAACGACTAATTATTATTTTTATTGATTTCCAACAACCACGACGGCAAATATGTTTTGCCGAATCAGCTAGAGCGACATTCTAGCGAGAGTAATAAAGCAAGAAAGCGATTCGTATGAGATTGCGTCACAATCCATTCATTCTTATTTAAAGTCTATCCTACAAATATGCGACTTTGCTTTTCTTTCGATTTTCTCGAAACTTATTCATTTAAGAAAAAAAAATTATAGAAAACTTTTATTTCTTTTCACGATATCTACCGACATACCGAGTTTGGTGCATCTTCATTGAAACAGGCTGTATATAACATATATTCAAATTATGATTGTAAATTATGTGAATTTGAATACATGTTATATATACAGGGTGTCCCAGCGAGACCTTTCATTAGAAGTTTATGGGGTTCTGGCCAAAATAGAAACTTGAACATTTAGAATTAGATACAAGTGATTGCGTTCTCTTTAGCTAAAATATTTTCAGATGTCTAGCACTTCCGGTTATACCGGAAGTCGCCATCTACTTTGTTATTTTAAATGGAATACCCTATTTATTTTTGCACTTTTAGATGGGAATCATAATTTTGAATCTTTTTTATTGAAACCATACCATGTCTATCTATTACAGTTTTTGAGATAAAAATTATTTTCCGAAATCATGACAGGTGGTTGACGTTTTCAAAATGGGCTGTAACTCTTATTTGAAACGAGATAGAAAATTGAAATCTAATTAAGTTTATAGTTTAAAGATGTTAAAGTTTATAGTTTAAGATGTTGTCAGATAAAAAATTTAAGGATACTTTAAAAAAATATTTACAGACGAACCCGTTTTACTCTGTACAAAGTTTTTTGGATCAGCCGGTTGTAATATTCTAATTCACGTGTTTGTTACACTTACATGTATTTTCTTGACAACTGTTTGCTACATTTTTGTTGTTTGTTTGTTTGTGATATATTATTTTATGTTTGACGTTTCAAAACTGTATTCACGGTAATACTGAATAAAGATTATTATTATTATTAGATCCCTCTATCGTAGGTATTCTTTAAAATAAACATCTTTGCCTGAGAATAATTCTTAAATTTATACTTTTCATCAAGAGTTAAAAATGTAAAAAGATCGATTTTTTCAAATGAAATGCCAGATTTTTCGTTGCGTAATCAAATTGGTTATAAAATTTGGCACAAAGTGGTATTACATGTTCCTATACCTAAATCAAACCGTTTTAGAGTTATTTCCAAAAAACGGAAAATTTTACCATTATAAAAATTATTTTTCAAATGTCAAGTTATTGAAACTCATTAACTAATAGAGTGCCTTTACGAAGTTTCATTTCAAGGTGCAAAATGAATAAAAGCAACGAAAATAATGTTTATACAAATCAAGAAATTCTTAATTTATTTTGTAAACACGGAAAATGCGACAAAATTGTTAGCAGGACTTGCAGAACATATCTGAAATTTTGGTTGACATGCAACAAACTTTGGGTGACAATGCTCCTTCGAAATCCACCATTTGCCGCTGGGTTGTGCAATTTAAACGCGGGGATATGAGCATCGAAGATGATGTGCGACCAAGACCATCAAAAACTGCAGCAACTCCAGATATTATCAATAAAATTCGTGATGTTATTTTGAACTACCGAAGAATTGATATCAAGGAGATAGCTCTAGCATCGTGAGCATATCGACTGAACGCGTACATCACATTTTACACGTAGATGCTGCGTTCGAAAATTATCATACAATGCGTTAATATATTTTTTAGATTAGAGGAGTCTATGAAAAGTAAAACCTAAGTCGTAGCTTAAATGAAATTAACTTATGTCAAAATTGAAATGTCAAGATACATTTGACGATAGTAGAAAAAATCTTCCAGTTGAATTCATAAGGCTTTGTTAAAACACTTTAACATGATAACGACTTATTTCAAATGCCGTTGGATTGCTTGCTGACCCATGACTATAGTGTTCAAGAACGTTTAAACAACTAACAGATTTGACAGGGGTCAGGAAGCAAATGTCAGAATAAAAGTTTCGAATCAAGCTAAGACTCTGATTTTGTTTTTCATAGCCTCCCCTTATCTAAAAAATATATTAACGCATAGTACGTCGGATGTATCTGGAGCGTATGATCTCATCTTTGTCACTCACGATTTGTAATCTATTTTGTATCTCGCTCATCCGTTTAAAAAATCTTGTGTTTATATTATTTCCATGACAATCGGCAATCTTTTCACACCCTATTTAAATGTGGGATGTGAAAGATAGCCTGTTAGTCATGGTAATACTATAAACATAAGATTTTTTAAACGGATAAGCGAGATACAAAATAGACTAAAAATCGCTTCAGATACATCCGACGTATAATTTTCGAACGCAGCAACATTGGGCATGTCGCATGTCTAAACTGTCAGCAAGGTGGGTGCTGCGAATTTTGAATTGTGATCAAAAACATGAGAGAATGCGAACGTCAATTTGAAACTGTTTAACAATGATCAAGCTGATTTTTGGCGAAGATTTGTTACGGTTGTTAATGAAACCACTATGTTCTTAAATCCAAACGCCAATCTAAACAGTGGACTCATTGTGGTAGTCCTCCCTCAAGGAAAGCCAAGACATTTCCATCGGGAGGTAAGGTAATGGCTACGATTTTTTGGGATTCGAAGGGGATACTATCCATAGACTATCTCGCAAAGGGCCAAACCATTAACGAACCATATTATGCCGCTCAACTGGACAAATTGAAGAAAGCAATTTCTGAAAGACGACCTGGAATGGCCCATAAAAAAGTTCCGTTTCATCAGGACAACGCGCCTTCTCCTATCAGTCAAGTCGTTCGCGAAAAATTGGATCAATTGAGATTTCAGGTTGTGCCTCACCCACCCTATTCGCCAGATCCAGCCCCAAGTGACTTCCACTTATTCCCCAAACTCAAAGTTTTCCTTGCTGGAAATAAGTTCTGGTCGGATAAGAAGCTTATTGCAGCAACGGAGCAGTATTTTGAAGATCTTGAAGAAGATCATTACAAAAATGGGATAACGGCACTTCAGCATCGTTGGTCCAAGTGTGTTGAAGTTGAAGGGGAATATGTTGAAAAATAATGAAAAGCTAATGCTCAAATCATCCTCGTACCTATCTACTAGTGAATGGTGGTGAACTTCGTAATAAATCTCCGCCTAAATTACGTCTATCATTCATAGTGAGGTTATAACAGTGATAATAATAAGAAAATATGTGGTGGCGCTACTGTTACAATAGCAGAGCAGAAAACCGAAACCTGTAAATATAAGTAACATTTAAACAAATTCTATAACAACTAAGATGTGTGATGCAAAGTTTAAAAGGAGAATTAACAGCGTATTATAACCGTACGTCACATTATCATGCCCTGGTCCCACTTTAAACTTATTTCTCTGTCACATAAAAGCGACATCTGGCGGTAAACGAGTCGATTAAATTTCGGAATTAGTAAATGATTTGTTTTCGAATTTGTAACGTCACTAAATAATTACAGTATCGCAATCAGCCGCCATTTTACTGCAAGGTATTGACGGGAAATTAAAATTCTAACGTATAGGACGACACACTCGGGCATTTTAAACTTTTATTTGACAGGAAAGAAAATCACTGGAAAAGTCGGCCATTTTAGTGCAAAAACGTGGTTTCCTTGTCTTACACATTAAGCATATGGATAAATAAATAAATACAGTACGCAATCCATACGCTTAATGTGAAAGACAAAGAAACCACATTTTTGCACTAAAATGGCCGACTTTTCTAGTAATTTTCTTTCCGGTAAGTTTAAATTGCCGACTTTTCTAGTGATTTTCTTTCCGGCAAGTTTAATCAAACTCAACACCTGTTAAATAAAAGGTTAAAAAGCCCAAGTGTGTCGTTGTTAAGGTTAAACATTTAAATTTCCCGCCAATATTTTGCGCTAAAATGGCGACTGATTGCGGTACTGTAATTATTTCCATTGACTGCACTAGTGCACACTCGGTGTATCTTCATCTCTTACTATTACATGAGGTTAAAATGAGATGACAATATAACGAGTGCGCACTAGTGCAGCCAGTGGAAAACGCTATTAGTGATGGTACGAATTTGTGCATACACGTGACATCTGTTGAGTATTTACCAAACTATTTCTAGATCGTCCATTCTTTCCTATCTCGTTGGTTATCTGAAGAGAGATCTACTATCTATGGTTCTACTCACGATGTTATAAAAAGCAAACGCTTGAAATTAAAAAAAAAATTGGTGCGGATGTGCCCTTATCGTTTCTTGCAACTCACATGTGATAATGCGTGCCTTTTCAAATAATACAGGTATCGACATTTATAACCGCAGAGATCACAACTTAACGGCTTCTCATCGGTGTGCCTCAATACATGCCGTTTCAAATTTCCGAACTGTTGGCACTTATAATTGCAAAAGTCACAACTGAAAGTTTTCACGTCGGTATGACTCAGCACGTGCCGTTTCAGATCTGTAGGTTTTCGGCATTCGTATCTGCAAACGTTGCAACGAAACAGCTTCTCGCCAGTGTGTATTAGTATGTGCCGCCTCAAATGTCCCGCTTGTTGGCACCTGTATTCGCAAAGATCACAACTGAACAGTTTCTCGTCGGCATGCTTTAACTTGTGCAGCTTCATACTGTAGGAGTAACGACACTTATAATCGCAAACATCGCAACTCAACGGCTTCTCGCCGGTGTGTATCAGCATGTGCGTCTTTAAATTCGGTCTCCTTGCAAATTCAGAACCACATATGAGGCACTTGATTTTCCCTTTGTCCACAAGTTTAGATTTATACGTCCGTTTGCACCTGAAATAAAATAAGCTTTAATACTAAGACGTTTAAAAGTACTAAAAGGTACTGTTTTATGTCAAAAATAAAAAGCCAAATTAATTTGGTTTTGCTTAGTATTGTGGTTGAGATTTTATTCAATAATTCACAATGGTCACGCCAAATGTAAAGAAGTGAATAATTCACCTAATTTGTTGCAGCGAGTTACTGACGAATTAAAAAGCTTGGTTATTTATAAATAGAGTAGCTATGCTGGTCCTGGTCGTTGATGTATTACGTTGCATGTATGGTTGCCTAGCGTCACTTTGCATGTGATAACGTGTGCCTTTTCAAACTGCTCAGGTGTCGACATTTATAACCGCAAAGATCACAACCGAATGGCTTCTCGCCGGTGTGCTTTAACATATGCCGTTTCAAATATCCCAACTGTTGGCATTTATAATCACAAAGATCGCAACTGAATATTTTCACGCCGGTATGAATTAGCATGTGCCGTTTCAAATCCCTCGATTTTCGGCATTCGTAACTGCAAACGTTACAACGCAACAGTTTCTCGTCGGAGTGTATTACCATGTGCTTCTTCAAATGTCCCACTTGTTGGCATTTGTACTCGCAAAGACTGCAACTGAACCGTTTCTCGTCGGTATGCTTCATTTTGTGCAGCCTCATGCTGTAGGGATGTCGACACTTATAGTCGCAAGCGTCGCAACTCAACGACTTTTCGGTGTGCGTTAGCATGTGCTGCTTCAAAGTTCCGTACTGTCGGGCCTTGTAATCGCAGAGATCGCAACTGAACGGCTTTTCGCCGGTGTGTATCAGCATGTGTATCTTTAAACTTGCTTGACTTTCAAATCTAGAATCACACAGGCGGCATTTGAATCTTCTTCTGTCCACAAGTTTAGATTTAGAAGTCCATTCGCACCTGAAATAAAATAAGCATTAATACGATAAAGACACTTAAAAGTTCTAAAAAGTAGGTAATATTTTCAATTAGAGTAAGCCATGCAAAAAGCCACACATCATAAAAAAAACAAACGTCAGATAGATTTTAATTTGTTTAGTATTGTGGTTTAAATTTTATTCAATCATTCACAACGTAAAGAAGTGAATAATTCACCATGTTTGTTGCAATGAAAGTTGTTAACGAAATAAAAAGATCACGAGTGTACATATACTTTTGGCCCCTTAGTGTATGCTACGTAGCTTTTTTGTTATTGCCCCAACGTTGGGCGCCAATTTGTGCAATATAGTAATAGTTCTTGCCCCACGTAGGGCGCCAATTTGTGCAATGTTGTAATAGTTCTTGCCCCACGTTGGGCGCCAGTTGGTAATATTTTGGTGGTACTTATTCTTATCACGTGTCCCACGACACAAGTGTTTGTAATGTAGAAGTCGGTTCCAGTCCCTTAGATTGGGAAGCCAATTTGTAATGTTTCTTGCATCTTTGTTTACGCTCGTTCTTGGCTATTGTTGTGGGAAATACACTTGGACACTTATGGTACTAATCCAGGTATTTGCAGAATTCATACCAATTTGCTTGTCTGGTGACTTTGTCGACCCAAGCGACCTCTTCCTCGGGGATGTGGATTTGTATTACTTGTTGGTTCCTTTACGGCCAATAAAATAGAAAACACGGCTTTGATCGTTCTATTGATGACGTTGTTGGTTATGGTATTGGTTTGTGACCTCAAATGTATGGTGAAGCTTCTCCATGGCACGTGTGCTCATCGGTTGTTGGAAAGTGGGAGTTGTTTACCCTCATATTGGTAATATGACAGCAGTATGCATATGAATGGAGGTCATTTCGAACATCTACTAGGTTTGGATAGTAGTAATATTTTATTTCAAATGTATAAATATACAGGGTAAGTTAAAATAACCTTACATTTAGTAGGTAAAAGATTTCTAAAAACTCTTTTCTACAGAGTATCAAGCACTTATACAAAAAAAAATACAATTAAGTCGATTGTCTGCATTTGTACATAACTGTAAAACTGTATAAAATGTTACGGTATAAATCGAAACAAGGGGCATAGCGTAGCTTAAATATTATATTAAACATAAATAAATACAGACAAACATAATTGTACAAAGTTCAACTTACCCTAACAGCACACTTTAACAAAATAGAGCCTACATCATGCTCTGATAGCAACTAGTTTAAGATCTTATCTCTCTATGCAGATCGCGGGGTTTTTATACAAAGTGCAACTCGAGCAATTCCGAGTTGTTACGGGACCGGAAAGATTCGACAGAATACGAGATACTTTAAATCCGTTTTAACTTGTTCAAGGTTTACCACCTGCATCGGACGTCGAGGTCATTTCCGTTGGCGCCGCTGAGATGAATTTTCTCTTATCTCAAGTTCCCTAAATGAATCTAATATTTTAATTTACTTTCGCCTTGTCACAATATACATATTTAATTCACGACGCATCACATCTATTGACTACCGTAGGTACCGTTTTGTCGCCCCCTCGTGTGTATCAACATGTGCCGCCTCAAATTCGTATGTCGCTGGCATTCGTAACTGCACAGGTCACAACTGAACAGCTTCTCGTCGGCGTGGGTTAACCTGTGCTCTTTCAAGTTTTGTTTCAGTCGGCACTTGTAATCGCAAAGGTCGCAACCGAACGGTTTCTCGTCGGTGTGCGTTAGGACGTGCCGTTTCAGTTTCCAAGAGTCGTGAAACTTGTAGTCGCACACGGCGCACCTGAACGGCTTCTCGTCGGTGTGTATCAGCATGTGCTTGAGTAGATATCGGCGCGCTTTGAATTTAGAACCGCAGGTGCGACACTCGTGTGTAATTTGATCCGATGAAATCCGATGGTTCCTAAAATTATTTAAAAAAAACGTTTTAGTAACGCTATTTATATTCTACCTTAATGAAAATTTAGAACAAGGAAATTACATTAAGATTACATAATGGTTAAAACGTTTATTTATATGTATGAGTATGAGGTAACAAAAAAAATTCAAAAAATAAAGCACAGTGAAACTAAATATAAAACTTGAACGAACATTTTTGGAAATTCGGTGTAATTTCACATTAGTAACGAAATTAGTAACTAATGAAAGAAAAAAGAAGACTACCGATTATCTAAGGAAGACATTAAAAAAAAAACAAAAACACAAAATGCAAAACCAGAAAGCAAATAAAAATTAATAAAACGAATTAAGCTGAATTCCACATTATTAATATGAAAGTAAACAATTAATTGGTTGATGTCACTAAAAAAAAGACTGCCAAGAGAATTGAAAGAATAAATAAAAGAAAAACGATATGCAGAATCAGATTAAGATTTTTGTTCCTAATAGCTCCGCCCACGGACTTCTATAAAAACAAAGCGGCTGCTATGTAAATATAAATTATGTGCCGCCTCTTTAATACTGCAAGCAAAGACCTACTGCGCCATCTTTTACTTGCGAATTAAAAATAATACTACAAGACACCCTTTAACGGCTTCTCGTCGACGTGTTTCAACTTATGTTGTTCCAATTCTCCGGGACGTCGGCAGCTACAATCGCAAAAATTATAACGGTTTCGTGGACTTCGTGCCTGTGTGCGTGCTTTCATGATGACGACATTTGTAATCGCAAAGTCCACATCTCTATGGTGTCTCGTCGATATGTGTTAACATGTGCCGTTTCAAATTTCCACGTTGTCGGCATTTATAATCGCAATGATCACAATTGAACGGCATCTCGCCAGTGTGTTTTAGCTTATGCTGTTTCAAACTCACACGTTGTCGGCATTTATAATCGCAAAGATCACAACTGAACGGCTTCTCGTCCGTGTGTATTAATTTGTGCCGGTTCAAAGAACTGGCACATGGACATTTATAATCGCAAAGATCACAACTAAACGGCATCTCGTCAGTGTGTTTTAGCTTATGCTGTTTCAAACTCACACGTTGTCGGCATTTATAATCGCAAAGATCACAACTGAACGGCATCTTGCCAGCGTGTTTTAGCTTGTGCTGTTTCAAACTTGCACGATGTCGGCATTTATAATCGCAAAGATCACAACAAAACGGCATCTCGTCAGTGTGTTTTAGCTTATGCTGTTTCAAACTCACACGTTGTCGGCATTTATAATCGCAAAGATCACAACTGAACGGCATCTTGCCAGCGTGTTTTAGCTTGTGCCGTTTCAAACTTGCACGATGTCGGCATTTATAATCGCAAAGATCACAACAAAACGGCATCTTGTCAGAGTGAGTTAGCTTGTGCTGTTTCAAACTTGCACGATGTCGGCATTTATATTCGCAAAGATCACAATTGAACGGCATCTCGCCAGTGTGTTTTAGCTTATGCTGGGTCAAACTTACACGTTGTCGGCATTTATAATCGCAAAGATCACAACTGAACGGCATCTTATCAGTGTGTTTTAGCTTATGATGTTTCAAACTTACACGATGTCGGCATTTATAATCGCAAAGATCACAACTGAACGGCATCTTGTCAGCGTGTTTTAACTTGTGCAGTGTCAAATTTGTACGATGTCGGCATTTATAATCGCAAAGATCACAACTGAACGGCTTCTGATCAGCATGTATCAAAATATGATTGCGTAAATTTTGGAGATTTTTAAATTTATAATCACATATTCGGCATTCGAATCTTTTCTTATCCGTTGCTTCAGTTTTAGGGATCCGTTGACACCTGAAACGAAAAGTCTTTTTAAATTTTATTATATTTTACAACTAGGAAGTTGTCATCAGGTGTTACAGAATCAGAAAATTTATGACTGAAGAATAACAAATAATAATAATATTAAATTTAGAACGTGTGCGAGTAGATATAAAAAACAGACCACACCCTTTTTTCCCCATTTGAAATGCATTGACTTCCGGCCGAGTTTTCTGCCTCATCTGAGCCCGTGGTAAAGAGTGAGATGGAGCTCCAGAGAGAGAGAGACGGAGACAACGTAGTTCGGGCGTCCGTCCGCCAGATGCCTGCGGCGCTGCTGCTATTTTCGTTAGTTCGGAAATTGCCCGCCAGATGGCGGTGGCGTTGCGCCGTCTGAGCGTTAGTTCGGAAATTGCCCGCCAGATGGCGGTGGCGTTGCGCCGTCTGAGCGTTAGTTCGGAAATTGTCCGCCAGATGGCGGTGGCGTTGCGTCGTCGGAGCGTTAGTTCGGAAATTGTCCGCCGGCTGTCGCCACCGGCGCTTCGCTGCGGAATTTTTTCCTCCGTCCTGAGAGAGATTCGAACCCCGTTCCTCGGCGTTCGTGAGGCGTCCACCTAAGCCGCTCGGCCGTCGAGGCAGTTGTTCGTATTCGTTCGAGATGTGTAATATTAACGACGCGCGCGGCGAATGATGTCCTTATATTTTTTTTCGTCGAACACGGATGCGATGCTGGTTGCGTCAATTTTTTTCCTCCGTCCGGAGAGAGATTCGAACCGGTTCCTCTGCGTTCGTGAGGCGTCCACCTAAGCCGCTCGGCCGTTGCGGCTGTTGCTCGTATCGGTTCGAGATGTGTAATAATAACGACGCGCGGCGAAGGATCTCGTTTTTTTTTCGTCGAACACGGATGCGATGTTGGTTGCGACCGGCGGTGTCCATCTGCTGACGAATTGCGAAAGGACGATCGCCGGCGTCCATCTCGGAGACGTCGCGTCGCGTCGGTGGGTTTCTGTAAAAAGGATGGCGCGCGCGAGGGCGGCGGCAATTTCGAAAAAATGGGTCCTCGGGGCGTGCGCATTTCCGCGTGCGGAGGCGGACGAAAACGATGACTGTCTAATTGTAAAACGTCTTAAATAAAATTCTAAAAATAAAAAATACGTTTTACTTACGGATGTATGTTACAAAATGCTTTATTAACACACAATATAATTACTAATTACATATAATTTAATTTTAATACATAATTACAAAATTACATACAATTTCATTTTAATTTATAATGTCCCAACGGCAACGAATGAATGTCCGTTACAAGATCGTAATGTCGTTTGTCATCTTGAGCATCTAAGGCAGTTTTATTTATGCTAACGGTTAATAATTGATGATTTATTGACCTAATGCTATTGAATTTTGACATTAATTTTTTATTATCAAACAAACAGTCATAATAATCCTGAAAAGTTATTTTTTTAATTCCCGAACGACCTACGCCCTTCAATTTTTTAAATTTTACTTCTTTTCCCACTCTGATAGTGTAAACTTTAGCTCTAATTCCAATGAACTCAGTTATTATCTGTCCGCACAGTTCGTCTTTAAATTTACCGATAACTTTCTTATTAACCAAAGGTATTCCGAAAGGGTTATCTGCGGCGTAATCTGAAGTGTCAAAAATTTTATTTGCATCCCGTTTTATAATTTCATAAATACTCGAGACGCGTTCGGGATGTTTTGGAGAGAATTTAAAAATAAAACTGTCCGTGTCCGTGTAACATACTGTGACATTAAATAAGGGCTCCACATTTTCTCTGATGTAATCATAAAGAAAACTATACATGACTGTTTTTGAAATGTCAAGGACTGCCATGCCAACGTAGATCGGTTTATCAAATTTCACAGATAATTTGTTCAGTTCAATTGCGACCAGATTCTCATTGAAAATCGTAGCTTTTTTGAAATTTGGTTGACTAATATATTTTTCAGCAGATTTCCATTTCTTTATCAACACGATATTTCTGTATTTGCGTACAGATTCCATAAGTTTTCCGAAAACCATATTCGACATGCCCTTGTAAAAATCTTTATCGAAAGCGTTCGTAGATTTTGCCCTCAAATCGCTATTTAATTTAATGTATTTTTCTAACCAATTGCTCTCGTCAAATTCTATCGCACGATGAATTGTTTTTAATTTTAAGCCGTGTTTTAAACTTTGAAGTAAAACGCGTAAATGGAGGACGTACTTCTCTTTATTACATAAAGTTAGCATTAATTTTTTGTCGTCCTTTTTACCTGTGGTGGATATGTGTTCCGGACAAAATGGAAAAAATATATGAGAATCGTGCAAATCTTCAGGATATTCTAAGTCAACTTCTAAAATACAAGATTTACCCGTTTCATCCCCGTAATACATCGAACAATCAATGTCGGTCGTACTGAGCATTTCTAAAAGATTCGTTAATTTTTCGTCACTTACCCAGTTGAAGTTGTCGCACGGTAATTTTGTCGTCATCGCGTAAGAATATAGTCCGTTTGCGTCTACGTAAATAATTTCGCTAATTTCCTTATCAGGGTCGAAATCGGTTCCCATGTGTACAGAATTCGCTTTTGCATATCGGGAACTAACTTGAGTTATACCGCCGCGTAAACCTTTTTCTATGAATAAAATCATATCGATGTCTTGTAAAAGGGGAAGTTCAATTTTTGTTGTTTTAAGAGCCGCCGAAAATGATAGGCCCGGAGCTGTGAAAAATCCACACGCATCTAACCCGTAAGTTTTGAACGTCAATTTTCTAAAATTTTCAAAAATGTCTGCCAATAGAAATACGTCAATTTTTAAATACAAGTCCGCGTATTCACCGAGAGTTTTACATTGAAAATGTTGCCAAACGTTTACGGCGTGCTGGTAATCATCATCGTTGACGTTTTCGCCATGTAATTTATTATAAAATAGCGATTTATCGGGAAGACTTGTCTCCTCCAATTTGTCAACAGAATTCACGTAATCATAGGGAAAACATCCTTTACGAGTTGCTAATTTATAAGAATCCGGATTCGGAAACGCTTTTTGTACGAACTTTATTTGTTCTGGTTTCAAATTTTTCGCTAATGTTTCAAGAGACGAGGGCATGAAACGAAACGAATCTAAGAAACGTAACTTCACATCGCCTACCCTTTTCGAGAACGATATGTAAGTTTCAGTTGTGTTTGCTAAAATTTCGACATTTTCGTCGTTTACGTTTGCCAGAGCTTCTATTATAAAGTGACTATCGTAATGAGATAAATTGTGTAAAATCACGGGAATAATATTCTTAACGCGACATTGTAAATTACAATTATTGCACAAAGCAGCAATATAGTTCCCGGTAAAATGGTCGTGGTGATAAGTTTTAGCATTATTTTCGTTAAAATTAGAATCACAAATCTCACACTTTTCGGCATTTGCATGTGCCGTAGATTCTTCAAACGTTAAATCTTTCATAGGAACGGTAACGTGATTTTTTATTATTTCTTGAACATTTGTTGCTTCTCCTAATAATTTATTTACGAACCACTCAGCAGGGTTTTCGCCGCGGTAAATTTCAAAATGATTTAGTCGATCGTCGTAAGAACAGACTGTTAAATATGCAACGCTAAAGGCTTCGTGCCGTTGATAGGCGTTCGTGAATGCTTTTTCTAAAGTATCGTCACAGGAATGAATAGGTTTCGTTAGAGCTTCGAAGTCCGCGTAAATGACAAACGGCAAAGGCATGGTGGCTGCAAATTGTTTGAATTTAACAATGTTTTCTCCGTCTTTAGGTAATTCAATTTTTACGGCCTCGTGACGCGAGCAATCTGACACATGACGATTTAATTTGTCCTTGGATGAAAAATAACACAAGCAGCGATCGCAAATGAACTTGACACGCATATTTGATGAAATTTGATACCTGCACAGTTCTGATAAATTTTTAATGAGACAAAAATGACCTACGCGTTGACTTTTCTTTAAGTATAATAAATTTACGTGACAGTTTTTGACATTTCTTGTATGATAAAGCGGACCCACGATGCTCTTGTTTTCATAACCGTATACGTTAATTGAAATAAATTTATTGGCGTTTTCGAATTTCTGTAAGTCGCACAGATTTACAGGAAAACATATACCTTTAAAATTAAAAAAATCGTATATATTTTGATGATACGTAGAAGGATCGCACGCATCTTGACCGTTTCTCGCCGGAAATAGGTGAGCCAAAAGGCAATACGCGAAGCATCGTCGGTCTCGATTTTTGATGTTCAATATGACGTTACTTTTTCGCCGAAGTTCGTCCGGCAGATCCACGTAAGTGCTACCGTTATCTTTCTTTCCTGCTCCTCTCAACGGTGTGTACTTGCAAAACGCCACGACCAGGTTCACGATTGCCGATAACGCCCAACCGCTCTGTCTCTCTTGAAATTCTGAAAGCTGATAAGAAAGTGAAAAAAAGAAAATTAATATGTGGCAGCTTATTTCGTTTTAAACTTACCTGCACCATGATTTCGTTAAACAATTCGTTTAAAATTTCGTCTAGATTTGCTCCAATGTTGATCACGTGATTTTTGGTATTGAAAAACTTATATTCCGAGACATCGGTTTGAGGTTTTACAAATTCACCGCAAAATACCAAATTTATCTTCATCGAAGGCGTTTTCACCAATTGATTTCCGATTCTAGTTCTAATCAGAGACGAGGCGTCTAGGAAAAAGCTTTGCGGTTGTGTATGAGTTTTATTGATTATTACTCCGGTACGAATTCTGCTTTTAAATGCAGATTGCAGCTGTAAATTAAAAAAAAAACAAATTAGAAAAATACTTACGCATTTAATTTAAAACTTACATCCTTCCACTGAATTCGGTTGATTTTATTAATTCTCCGTTCTGTTCCGGGACGACGACTTGTTCTTAAACCTCGACCAATCGGCAACGTTTTAATTTTTAATTCCAGTTTTACGTCGAATGAATGTAATTTTGCAATTAAGCTTTCAATTTGTTTCTTATCGTGCACCGACGGACAATTTCTCATTAGCTCGTTTAATGTTTTAATATTTTTTTTGTTTAGTTTTGCAATTTTATAAGCATCTGATTTATCGGCGCACTCATCCAATAAACGAAACACATTTAAATATTCTCGTAAATCCATTTCAATGTTTAATAATAATCTAATTTTAAAATTATGTTTATAACTAAGCTAATATTTTTTTACGTTAACGAGCTGAAAAAAAAAGAGAGACTAATTCTAGTGACTTGAAATAAGATAATAAATTTTGTACTTACTTGTATTTTTAATATTTCTCAAATTCAAGGTCATAAGCCGGCTGCGGTTTACTGGCTAATTTCACCAATCCTTTGTAAATCAAGCCGCATTGCGAAGACAACACGTCACCTATCTTATCTTCGGGTATGGCTTTGTTAAATCGACGAGGCAGAAACACGACAAACTCTTGATCGAGTTCCGCCAGCAATGATTCTCCAAATTTCGTTTTTACATATTTTAAATCGGACAACGGATACTTGCGGTCGATTTCCAGCTCCGACAACTTCTTAATAGGTAATGATTTTAACGAAGTAGCACTATTTATATTCGAAATGGTATCCATAATTAACGCGCACGGAGAAAACGTAAAATGAACTCTTTTCTGTAGGGACAGATGATGCAAACTAAAGTGCTGTGCTGCAGTTCGCGGTGCATTTATCTTATCGGTAAATTGCAATGCATTGAGTAATCTACGTGTGCGCATTAGATTTAAAATTAAAAATACAGGATGTTTCATAACTCGCGGCGTAGAATTAAGGAACGTATACGGGGTGATAAAAAAAGTTAAATATTTATTTCATAACTTACAAAAATATTTAACATTTTTTATCACCGCGTACACGTTCCTTAATTCTTCACTTCGCGTTATGAAACATCGTGTATAATACGTCTTTTTTATTGGTTTAAAATAAATTACGCTCACATTTTTTCCTCTCCTCCTTATTTAAGAGCGCAAGTTTGCTTTCGATCGTTTAGTCTCGCAGCGTGCGTAAATAAGTGCAAGTATATATCTGAAAATGGCATCATCGTCGTCGTTAGAGTTTCTGGAAAGTTTCCTGCAAGAATGCAGACGAAGTAGTGATTTTCGTTTTGTTAGCGAGGTGTCTTACAAGCTAAGCAGATCTACAAAAATTTCAACGGGACTCAGTGTAATGAATAATTTTGAACCGTTGGTAAAACTAACGTACAGCTCAAAACCAAAATGTTTAACGTTTAACGGCAACGAGTGGAATCAATTCATCGAATACTTTCCTCGCATCGAAGATCATCTGAAATTAAAAAGTACGAGGTGCCAACAATGTGCGGACACGAAGACGATTTCCAATTTCGAGCTTTGCGACAGTGATATCAAATTATTTTTTATCGAGTCCAAAGGTAAATTTAAAGTGAAAATTATTAAAGGCGAAACAGAAATAGAATTGGATAAATCTATGTTTAAAATATTAAGTAAATTATTACATGTCGTCGATTACCGCATCAAAAGGCTCGAAAAACTTACGTTCAACGGCTACTACAATAAAATTATAGAATTAATCGCCACTTATCTCCCGGATAATGAAAACTTAATTTCATATGCCCGTAATTTTATTATCGGAATCCCAAAAGCAGAGGACGGAAATGTGCAATGGTATTCAGAAAGTATCGATTGTTTGCTAGAATTGTTGGCAAATCACGAGGACAAAATAAAACTCGACGTGGGAAGATATAAAAACTCGATTTTAATGGGATCAACCGTCGTCGGTCAGTCGCAATGAAAACGTTAGAAGAGATACTTGAAATCGTGGATAAAATATTGGAATATAACAATCAAAATTTCGGTTTGAGCAATATCGATACGGATCTAATTCCCTACATTCCCAGATACATTTTACTGCAACAATCTACGTTAAATTTAATTGATATTTGGGAGCGATTACCCGATCGTTTGAAGCAAGATAAAGAGCTGCAGCGTAAATTACCTTGTTATTTACATTATAACACCGGCGAAACGCAGTGGGACGGACCTCCGATTTCTCTGCATTTGTGCCCCGTGTGCCTAAACAACGACGAGAGTGCGTCCGTGTGAAAATGGGTCTCCTTGCTGCCGCGATTGTTTTCGCAGTAATTGCGAACAATACGTTTTATATAAACATTAATAATTCGAACATAAGTGAGTGTTACGTGTGTACAGATTATGAAAATAGCGTTTGGCCTGAGAATTGGATTCAACTTGCATGGAAAGGTTCAAACATGTTCGACGTAAATTTAACAAATCAAGATCAGGCGTTGCTGTATTACAAACTTCGTTGTTTTCATCAAGGTCGTCGGCAAGTTGAAGACAGCGACTGGAAGATTGCGCTAAATATTTCGCACGAATATGCAGATTATTTTTTCGATTCGGAATGTGGCAACTTAACGCAAATTGATTTCAACCATAATTTGTTTTTGTATAACGATAATGAAAATACTTATTGTTCGCATGCATTTTTTGTAAGTTGTATCGCACTGTTTTTCAATATATTGTTAACGATAATTTGTATGTGCCATATAAAATGTGTTTTTTAAATAAGACGAGTTAATAAAACTATTTTTCTTTAAAAAAAGCAAATCAATTTATTTCTATACGTTCATACAATTAAACAATATTTGACAATTTAACCCAAGATTTTTCAGGAATGCCCAACCATTTCACGTAGGCTTTTCCTCCTTTTTTTCTCAAAATTTTTTCCACCAAATAAACGACTTCGTGTTTAGCTCGTTGGAGTTCTTCGTTATAGAAGGCGCCCAAAATCGGTTGCTTCGACATGTCTTCTAGCAGGTAAGTAACGGGATTAGTAACTTGAATTTTAGCGATTTTGAACAGTTCCGTGGACCACGACGGTGTAAACCCCTTTTCGAATACTCCTTTATATTTGCTGATGCGAACGACATCACCGACACGAAATTTCGCTTTGCCCGCAATTTTAATTTTATTGTATACCGTTTCTAAAAGTGTCTTTTCATTTGTCTTGTTCACATCTTTAGGAGCCATGCCTATTGTTCTGTGCACGCTCGCGTTGTATTTGTCCACAATCGTTTGCAATAAATCGAACCATTTAAATTTGCCGCGCATACTGAATTCTCTGTACAGATTTTCTTTAATTGTCCGTATAACTCTCTCTACCATGGCGGCCTTTATCGGAGAAAATGTTGAGTAGTGATTTATTCCGTATCTATTTGTCAAATCTTTAAACTTTTGGTTGTAGAACTCTTTTCCCTCGTCGGTGTGTAAATTTGCGGGCGTCCTCTTGTCGGTATTCAATATTTCGAGCATAGCTTGAGTTACGAGCTCGCCTGTCTTCCTTTTCACCGGCCGCGCCCACAAATACTTAGAAAAGCAATCTATTACAACTAAAATGTAATTATAACCTTTATTTTCACGCGCGTAAGGAATAAATTCGCACAGATCAGCTTGCCAAAGATCGTCCACAGACTTTACAATTATGGATCTCCTCGAGAAATTCTTCCTCGCAGGTTTGTGTAACTCATTGACGACGTCACGTTTAATTTGGCTCATTGCTGTGCCCTTCACCGAACCGCTGCTCCAACTTATCTAATCTAATATTAATCAGCTTCACTTGTTCTTGAAATACGTTTAGCTCTCGTTTCAGATCGCCGAGATAGAGAGCTTGCGATCGAAATATTCCTTCGATTTTCGATTTCACGTCCGTAACTTGATTTTGTATGGTCCTAGAATCGTTTTTGATTTTTTCCTTTATCTCGTCCACGTATTTTTTATTGGTCGCGTCTCTTGGATTGATGCTCGAGCCGACGTTGCACAGTCGCTTGTTCCCGATATCATAATGTTTATCACTTGTGAGAGAAAATCCTAAACCGGGAGGTCCTCGAGTTGTTTTCGTTTTGCGTAAATATCTGCCGAATTTATCGACGCTCATTCTATTACATCGGCTTCTTTCAATTCTTCGATGATCGCAATAATCTCGTTATTATGGCCCGTGTGTCCCGCCTGTTGAGAAGCCTTCAACAATTTCAGGCGATCCACCAGCTCGTTGATGTTATCCCAGTATATATACTGAAACGGTTTATTTTCAATTTCTAATCCTTTACCGCTCCAAGTTTTAGCGCGAGATCTTCTTTCGAACAACGGTTGAATTATACTTCTGTATTTTTCACTTCGACTTCCCTTTATTTGCCCTGCCGGATCATTGCCTCTTCTGTGAGCGTGCGTGCGATCTAGTATATGATGATAGTTCTCGAGATCTTCGTTCTTATGACCGATCGGTTGCTTTTTAAAGAGTAATTCATAAAGCCCCGGTGTACCGCTATATGTAACACCTTTAATTATCAAATCTTTTTTTTTTAATTGCACGTCGCTATCGCCGATTCGCCAAGCGTCCGTAACAGGATTATAGCGAATGCCGTACACATTGTCGTACTCATTATTGACGTCTTGTAATAAACCATCAATGTATCCTCTGGGAAGTGGATCGTACATCTTAAGGTATTCGTCTCTAGGAGTGGGAGACATTATTTGATATAAATTTTGGTAGTCGGAAAGTCTTCTCTCTTCATCGATTTCTTCTTCCTCCTCGGACGAAAACGGATCATATCCGGCAACATCTTCCGATTGAACAAAACTGGGTTGTGGAAGACTGAATCGTCGTCGTTGTTGTTGTTGTCCGGCAACAAAACTGGGTCGTTCTTGGACGTCCGAAGAAAGCGGAACAACGTCCGAAAGCGGACTATATCCGGCAGCTGCTTCCGATTCAACAAAACTGGGTCGTGGAAGACCGATTTGCTTTTGCAGTTTTCTTTCCGGTTCCGCCAAGCTATCGTCGGCAGATTTCTTTACAGGTAAGTAATTAGCGGAATCTTTTTCAGTTTTTACCGTTCGCTCAAGCTCTTTGAGAGACTTGGTGATCGGTTTATACTTTTGCGCCAGCTCATAGTCTCGTTCCAATTTACCTCTTTTCAAAGCCAGATACTTGTTTCTTATCGCTTTACTTGCTTTGATAATTTCTAATTTCATTTTCTTCTCTTTGTCCATTCTTAAACCAATTGGCCGGTTTCCGAGCAGTTAAAACCAGTTGTAAAGCTGTTTTAGTTGTCTGGTCCAGTTCTTCCGCCGGTTAATATCCGTTTCCGAGCAGTTGTAAAGCTGTTTTACCGATCAGTTACCGGTTGTAAAGCTGTTTCGATACTGTTTTAGTTACCTGGATGCGGCGACGCTTATATCAGTATGTAACTGTCAAATCCTTTACGATATCTTCCGTCTTTTATATCATGCTCCTTATCAATGCAAATGAACCCGTATTTCTTCTTCCAACACTCAGCACACATCGACTTAAATTGATCGAATGACATGTCCATGCATACGTGGTCCTCAAATATATGCCGCAAATTCGTCTCGTCTTGTTTAAATAAAATCAAAAAGTTAGCGTTGTCGCGAATTAAATGTTTAGGGATTCGGGTGTAAGTTTGACAGAGATAAAAACAATTAATCCTTTTATGACGACCCATACTAAAGTAATCTCGTATCTTATCCTGCTTATCGCAAGCGACGTCGTCGAATATGAAAACCGAATTCTCTTCTGCATCCTCCGGATTCAGTATTTCTTCATTGTCCTTGAACGCAAAGTAGTTTACTTCTTTCACTTCACTTAGAATTTGCTCCAACGCTCGATATTTCGGTTGATACAGGGACTTGGAGTAAACGTAGACATTTTCGAAGGACAGGCCGTTCGGATGGACGATCAAGGAAATCGCGATGTTGGTTTTTCCAGAATTTGACGTTCCCGCGACGAGACATCTCATCGTTGAGGGTAATAAAGGATGACGGTTCAATTCTGTCTCTTCGCACAAAAAATTCATATTCATTACGGGAAGCTTATGCGCCTGCTTGACAATTCGCATGTTTCACGTACACGCGCGCGCTCACATATATATAAATTTAACTTCTGCTTCTGTCGACCGCAGTGTCTCTCAGACCAAATGACTGCGCGTAGTGGTGCAGGTCTCTTAAATTCTCTCATCAATAAATTACCGTTCGAATTGCATCTACCCGGAGGTTATCAATTCTGCGGACCCGGTACGAAATTAAAAGAGCGTTTGGAACGCGGAGACGTCGGCATTAACGAATTAGATCGAGCCTGCAAAGAACACGACATAGCGTACTCCAGGTACAAAGATTTACCGAACAGACATTTGGCAGACAAGAAGCTAGAAGAGCGCGCTTGGAATCGTGTCAAATCGAAAGACGCGAAACCCGGAGAGAGAATAGCGTCTCTTGCTGTTACTTCTGCGATGAAAATCAAACGAAAACTCGGAAGCGGTCACGGCGGAGGCGGAGGTTCTCGTAAAGTGGCCTTCGGAGAAGTTGTCAGGAAGATTCGCAACAATGTCAAAAAATTCGATCGTCTGGACAATACGAACGAAGCTATAAAACTCGCGAGAGCATCGGCCAAGGTTGCTCTGAAACAAGCCGGCGGTAAGAAGAACGTTCGAAAACCTCGAGTGATACCCGTTCCGAAAGTAGGAGGCGTCATACCGTTTCTCATACCGTTGTTAGCGGGTCTCAGCGCGGCGGGTTCCCTTGCCGGAGGATCCGCGAGCATTGCGCACGCAATTGGCAGAGCTAAGGAGGCGAAAAGGAAGTTGGAAGAAGCAAGACGACACAATCGAACGATGGAGACCATCGCGCTGGGAAAGAAGGGCGAGGGATTATATCTGAAACCGTATCGTAAGGGACTCGGTCTCTACATTCGTCCACCGAAACAACAAAAAAACTAATTGATAGACTGCCCCGAACAGCCCTGACCGATTTCCATCTGGCGAAATTTGCAAACAAAAACGTGCCACATTTCAGAGGCGTCTTTATGCGTGACGATTTACCTAGAAAACCTCGTAAATTCGAAAGCGGAATAATAAATTTAGATTCGAAAAACGGTCCCGGGACGCACTGGGTCGCTTATTTTAAAAGAAATAAACACGTGCTGTATTTCGACAGTTTTGGAAATCTTCCGCCACCGTCGGAAGTGATTCGATATTTCGAGGGCAGTCGAATAATCTACAATCACAAGAGATATCAAAAATTCAACGCCAACAATTGTGGACATCTGTGCTTAGAATTTTTACATAAAGAGGGCAAAAAAATACGCAGTCATGTCGAGAACGTTCACGTTGGTGGGCAACAGTAGCGTACTTTCGGCAAATTATTACCCACCTATCGAACTGGATCCCCGTTACGAATATCAAATCGGATTACTAAGTCTTTACACCTACAATACTGTGCCTAACGTTGAAGAGCGAAAGAATAACAAATTTTATTACGGTGACGGCAAGATTATCGAAATTCCAACGGGCTCCTACGAAGTGGAGGATCTGGAGAAATTCCTGCAGACAGAACTAAATGGTACGCTTTCGCTAAAACCCAACAACAATACGCTAAAATGTGAAATTAAGTGCGTGTTTAAGATCGACTTTGAAAAACCAGATTCGATAGGCCGAATGTTGGGCTTCTCGCCGAAAATATTAGAACCGAATCTATTACATCAATCGGATTTACCAGTGGAAATTATAAAGGTGACGACAATCCGTGTGGAGTGTAACGTTGCTACCGATTCGTTTTACAACGAAAAGATATCGCATACGGTTTTTGAATTTTCACCGTCCGTCGATCCCGGTTACAGCATAAACATTAATCCCAGCAACATCGTCTATTTACCTGTAAGAGTGCGCAAGATCGATAACATTACGTTGTCGTTACTCGATCAGAACGGATCGTCGATAAATTTAAGAGGTGAACAAGTTCGAATCAGTCTGGAATTGAAAAAGCAAACGTGAAGTGATGGGCCTTCGTTTCCACGACAAAAATAACGACAGCAGTAATAATATACAAAACAAGCCCGCAGAATTCATCATTCAGAAGACAGCTCCCCAAAGGTTAACATCGAGCAATATATTGTTCTTGCAAAGTTTAGGCTATAAAGTGAAAAATATCGACGGTAATGTTGCATCTATCCGAAGGACTCGACTTCGACGAAGTTATCGTTAAGAAGCAATTTCACTGGTATTCTCCGACGTACAAAAATTTTAACAACAACGACGAAGTGAGAATCTTAATCAATCATCAAGATATTTACACCTATCCGCACGAAAGTTATCTGTACATCGAGGGAACTTTCAAGCCGAGCGACGAAGGTACCGGCGAGTGTCGTCTGACAAATAATCCTTATTCGTTCCTTTTTGAAGAGATCCGATACGAAATCGACGGTAAGGAAATAGATAAAGTTCGAAATGTAGGCGTGACAACTACCATTAAGGCGTACCTATCCTATAACGATGCGGAAAGTAAAGTATTACAAGTGGCCGGATGGGTGCCCTTTCAGGACCAGCATCCGACTTTATTAGATGATAAATTTATGGCATGCATACCGTTAAAATTTCTGCTCGGCTTCTGCGAGGACTACAAGAAAATCATAATGAACGCCAAACAAGAAATAATATTACTTCGTTCCAGAAGTGACAATAATTGTTACATGAGTACGGGAACGAAAACGGCAAGCATAAGCTTAGAAAAAATCGAATGGCACGTGCCACACATTACGCTCAATGACGAGATGAAATTGAAAATGCTACAGTTTCTACAAGAGTCAAAATCTATTTTCATTCCTTATCGGCAATGGGAACTACATGAATTACCAAGCATGCGCCCAACCCTTAATGACGTGTGGCCAATAAGAACGTCTACGAATTTAGAAAAACCTAGGTATGTTATCGTCGCTTTCCAAGACGCTAGAAAAGACAAACCTACTAAAAACGCGTCAGAATTTGATCATGCACACATTCGAAATATTAAATTACATCTCAATTCTGAAAGTTATCCGTATAAAAATTTAAATCTCGAAATGAGTAAAAATAAATTTGGCATTGCTTATCTGATGTACGCAGATTTTCAAAACAGTTATTACGGACGTGGCAACGAACCGATTCTAAATTTGGCGGAATTCAAAAAGAAAGCTCTCTACGTTATAGACTGTTCGAAACAGAACGAGTCCGTAAAATCTTCGACTGTCGACATTAAATTAGAATTAGAGAGCGAACAGGAATTTAAGGCGGATATGGTCGCATACTGTCTAATTATCCACGACAAGATCGTTGAATATAACCCTGCAACGAATATAGTTAGAGATATAATTTAAACAAAATATATATTATTTTATGTATTGAATTATCTGAAATATATTTTTTTAAACAATGAGTGCTTTTATTTTCCCCTCCACTCTAAACAAAAAGAGGCCGAATGCATTTTCTCGCTCAGTCTTTGCGTTTGCATCATCGAGCGGTGAGTGTACGCGAAATTATGAAGAAAAACGTAACATTTGCCAAAGAACCGACCGTTGTAATAGAATTTAACGGGAGTGATGAAGAAGAAGAGCAAGACAATAACTGGATGCAAAACGCACGCGACAGAATCCGTTTCCGTCAACGTATTAAGAAATTATCGAAAATTCTCGACCCTATTCTACTCCGGAAGCACGAATTGTACAAGAAAGAAGCAAACGTAAAATCGCTAGTTGTTGACATAGAAGGATTCCAATTGGAACGTTTTGTGGTAAAAGAAATGGCAATCAGAGACGCGTGTGGCATAGCACATTTCGTATTCGGTCCACCCGACGTTCCTTTCAATAAATTAAAAAAGGAACATAAAAGACAAATTATTTGGTTGGAAAATAATTATCATTATCTACGCTACTCTGACGGTTACATTCCTTACAGACAAGTGAAGAATATTCTTCATCAATTTACACACGGATATCAGCGAATCTACGTAAAAGGTCACCAAAAAGCAAATTTCCTCCAAGAGCATTTACCAGCGATAGAAATCGTAAACCTGGAATCCGATCCTGACTGTCCGAATTTAAACAAAACAAATTCATCTTGCCTGCATCACACAAACAATTACAGTATTTGTTCCATGAGTAACGCAAATGTAATTTGTAAATATGTATTATCAAGTTATGAATATAAGTTTTTTTCATAGTAATAAACTACATACGTAAGCAAAACGCATCTTTTATTTCTTAATACGAACATCGGTATCGTTTTCGTCCGCCTCCGCACGCGGAAATGCGCACGCCCCGAGGACCCATTTTTTCGAAATTGCCGCCGCCGCTCTGCGTGCAGCGATCTATATGCTCGCGCGCGCCATCCTTTTTACAGAAACCCACCGACGCGACGCGACGTCTCCGAGATGGACGCCGGCGATCGTCCTTTCGCAATTCGTCAGCAGATGGACACCGCCGGTCGCAACCAACATCGCATCCGTGTTCGACGAAAAAAAAACGAGATCCTTCGCCGCGCGTCGTTATTATTACACATCTCGAACCGATACGAGCAACAGCCGCAACGGCCGAGCGGCTTAGGTGGACGCCTCACGAACGCAGAGGAACCGGTTCGAATCTCTCTCCGGACGGAGGAAAAAAATTGACGCAACCAGCATCGCATCCGTGTTCGACGAAAAAAAATATAAGGACATCATTCGCCGCGCGCGTCGTTAATATTACACATCTCGAACGAATACGAACAACTGCCTCGACGGCCGAGCGGCTTAGGTGGACGCCTCACGAACGCCGAGGAACGGGGTTCGAATCTCTCTCAGGACGGAGGAAAAAATTCCGCAGCGAAGCGCCGGTGGCGACAGCCGGCGGACAATTTCCGAACTAACGCTCCGACGACGCAACGCCACCGCCATCTGGCGGACAATTTCCGAACTAACGCTCAGACGGCGCAACGCCACCGCCATCTGGCGGGCAATTTCCGAACTAACGCTCAGACGGCGCAACGCCACCGCCATCTGGCGGGCAATTTCCGAACTAACGAAAATAGCAGCAGCGCCGCAGGCATCTGGCGGACGGACGCCCGAACTACGTTGTCTCCGTCTCTCTCTCTCTGGAGCTCCATCTCACTCTTTACCACGGGCTCAGATGAGGCAGAAAACTCGGCCGGAAGTCAATGCATTTCAAATGGGGAAAAAAGGGTGTGGTCTGTTTTTTATATCTACTTGTGCGACATCCGAAAGACTTTCCTCCAACTTTGTTCATTGAACTCTCCCTAAATTGTCGTTCCCCAACTGAGACATTATCAAGTAAAAATAAACTTTTAAACAGTTTTTTCTTAAGTCCGGTCAATGAAGAAGAAGTCAAAAATATTATTCACAAATTCTGTCGTAAAATGCCTTCTGGATAAGACGATATACCAGGAAGAATCATCCAAATACATCGCTTATCCGCTGTCGCAAATCATCAACCTATCCTCTGAATAAACTAAAAATATCGAAGATAAAACCTGCCTATAAAAAAAGGCGATCAAAATAATGTCAAAAATTATACATATTTAAAGTTGGTTCTTGTCCGATGAAAATTGTATCACAAAATCTTTTAACCGGACACTAAATAGCGCACAAAACACTTAACGTTTCGCTGTCGTTCGACAGCTTCGTCAGAAGTGAAAAATATAAGTTCGTGTCAGATAAAAAATATACAGAGTATAATTTAATGGTTGTAAAAAAATGAAGGGGTGATTCTAAGTAAGAAAGTCCCTATAAACAAGTGGCCTAAAATGCTTCGTTTTCGATGTACAGTGCCATTCATAATATTAGTGACATACGGGAACATTTTTTATTATTGATTTTTGCGACGAAATTTTACTAAGATCAGTTTGTATGTCAATCAAAACAAGAAAGCAACCCAACCACATGATCCAGTTGACAATTCAAAATTCGGCGGGAAGATTGAAATTCTCAAAAACGAAAAATTGCAACACGAAAAAGCTTCGATGTGGCACATTAGTTCGCACTAGGTGTTGATCGAATTAAATTCAAAAATACAGTGCCATACAGCGTGTTCCGTAAAAAAGTATTTCATTAATAAAAATTATACTTTCGTTTATATCTTAGTTCACAGCCAGATCAATTTTAGTTCGAATCAAAACCAAATCATAAATAAATAAATTCAATTAAATTAATTTGAAACCAAAATTCGAAAGCGGCTCAGTTTTATCTAAGTTCACAATCGAATCAATTTTAGTTCGGATCAAAACCAAATCTGTTTTAGTTCAGATCAAAACTAAATCCTTTTTTAGTTCAGATGAACGTCAAATTATTCACCGGTCACCTATCTGAATAAAAAATACGAAAAATATAGTATTTTAAATTTATTGCTCGTGACATACACAAAAAAAACGAAGAAAAAGTCGTATGAATCTCTTTATTCTTTGATTTATTTTTAACTCGAGGAAAATCAGAGAAAAGTAAAAGGCGAGCAAATTTTTTAGATGTAAATGGTAAGGTTTTAAAGCAATTGAACGGGGTTCAGTTTTATCTTAGTTCAAAACCAAATCAATTTTAGTTCAGATCAAGACCAAATTTCTTAATCAAACGATTCAAATCAGTTCAACCCTGCTTGGTAGTATTTGACACACACAGAGTTAAATTCATCTCCTCCAGAATTTGCAATTAGTGTCGGTTTCTTGTTAGGTCTAACTAAAAATTAATGTAGTTTACACTTTTTCGGTTAAACGTTTATCTTTTGGAGGTAGTTAATATTAAGGTGGAATTATTGGGGACATCCGAACTGCGGTCAAAATTGAAACAGGTAAGAAGGTCATTAATGACGTTGTTTTTCGCGACTGAACTATGGTCAGGCCCTAAATCCCGGGACGGGGGTCTGAATCCCTTAATATTTTTGTCGTCAAAACTATATTTTAATCGATACCAAAAAATATAAAATTATATTAAATTTCTACTTAAATTTTATTAATTCTTAATGTAGCCCACGTTGAAATTCTGACTGCAGTTCGGACAAGGATTACATCCTGCCGCGTACATAGAAATGTTTTGACCGCAATTCGGTCACTTTCGAAAAACGGACTGCGGTTGCACCGGAATTATTTGACTCCGAGGAAATGAAAAATTCCACCACATTAACACCGTAAGTAGCCAAGCTTCGCATACTCGATTTTTACATACATAAAGTGGAAGTATATACTGAAATTCGTTAAACACCTTTGTTATAATTTTAGGGATGATGTGACATCTTTCAGCAAAGAGTTAAAATAAATTTGTTACGTTTGAACACATGCTTCTTAGCGCAAACGTGTTGCATCTTTGATTATTATGGAACAAGTACAGAATTTTCGAATTAAATATCAACACCATAAAAAGAGGGAATTACCTACTTTATCTCTTTCTTGGAGTTAAGAAAAGTAACTCCCTTAAATCTTGGCCGGATGGTCTCCAGGGAACTACCAAAAAGACCGTTATTTTTTCCTGTGCATTCTTTCAGGACAGGACAAAATTCTAAGTGAAAGCGAAGTTTATATTGAGGACATTTCTAGTGTTAAAAAAAACGATTGGCAAAAACTATGAAGCTTGGAAAAACTCAAGGTGGGGGCATTTTTTTATTAATTGATGTTATCAATAGGCAGAGGATTTTCGTCGGGAATAGAGTGGGACTAGGAAGGTCAAACCAAATACGACTCGTATAGCAAACCCCTCTACCAAATTTTCAATCATATGAATCGAAGATCAAACTCTGTCGTAAAATGCCTTCTGGATAAGACGATATACCAGGAAGAATCATCCAAATACATCGCATATCCGCTGTCGCAGATCATCAACCTATCCTCCGAATAAACTAAAAATATCGGTCAGGCGATCAAAATAATGTCAAAAATTATACATATTTAAAGTTGGTTCTTGTCCGATGAAAATTGTATCACAAAATCTTTTAACCGGACACTAAATAGCGCACAAAACATTTAACGTTTCGCTGTCGTTCGACAGCTTGTCAGAAGTGAAAAATATAAATATGTTGTCAAAATATACAAGGAAACTGAAAAAGTAACTTTTTTTTAATCTAAAAATAATTTTAAACATAAGAAATATTTTATTTTAATAAACGTTAAAAAATTGACAGATCTATATTCTATTTAAGGAATTTATTAAAATAAAACATTTATTATGTTTAAAATTATTTTTAGATTAAAAAAAAGTTACTTTTTCAGTTTCCGTTGACAACCTTGTTTATTTTGACAACATGTTTATATATTTCACTTCTGACGAAGCTGTCGAACGACGGCGAAACGTTAAGTGTTTTGTGCGCTACTTAGTGTCCGGTTAAAAGATTTTGTGATTCAAAAACTATAGACCACTGGCACTACAAACGCAGTTCTCTAAAATCTTCGAACAGAGTTTTCCAACAAGATTATACTAGCTGCGTTCGTTTATTCAACTCCGTTCACTCTATTTACTCTTGTCACGCTCTTACTTGTATTAAAGCTTATTTACTCTCACTCTTTAGAGTGCGAAAAGAGTACATAGAGTGAATGAAGTTGAATAAACGAACGCAGCTACTGTAAACGGCCGGAAATTTAAATTCAAACTTACTAAACTAAAATCAATTTACTTCGACCAAATCAGCAGAGGAATTTCAAAATTAATCTTAATATAAACATTCCCAGGCGTTGGAGGCAAGTTAGTCTCAACATGAAAGGCCCTCTTAGATAAAAACCATTTAGATTACCGTAAAGTAAACACCTAGACGCTTATCGCGTGAGACCAAGAGCCAACACCTACGCGGACTGATAAGTATTAGTCGAAAAACTATCCCAAAATTACCTTAACGTTAGGCAACCCGAGTCCCTTCGGTGACCAAAATTTGCGTTTTAAACAAAAGTTGAGCGATTGGCCGCGAGAGTCTAGCACTCCCTAATGCCTGTGTTAGACGGTCATATTTTTGTATCAAATTTGTTACGAAGTGCTAGCTTATTTCTCTCACTTTGTCATAAATTTGATACAAAAATATGACCGTCTAAAACAGGCATAAGGGGAATTTGTTTATATTAAAAATGAGATAATGATCGCGCGGAGGGAAGGAATTGAAAAATCTTCGCGAACAGTCGCGTCCCCTTTGTTACATTCCAAAATTTTATTAAAAATGTTTTAAATTATTTTACAATAATAATTTCATCATAATTATTATTTTTATGTTTATCGTCTAAAAGTTTTATTTAAATTAACGCAACTCTATCGGAACGCGAGTCAAGTGTCTAAACTTATTGGTGTGGGTGAGTGCGACGTGCCAAGAACCCCTCTGGCCGAGGCCACCCCCAAAAGAGAGTCCAGCCGACCCTCCAGCCCTCCAAATTCAAAAGGGAACTAAAAGCTGATCGAGTCCTCTCTGCTGCTGGGATCCACCCACCTCGAAACCGTACCTGGTAGGTGCTTTGTATATTCTAATTTTGTTTATACATGCCTTTAATTCAATGTTGTGTCCCCCTCTGAGGCAAACCAAAATGTTTTTTTTAATTTTAATCAATATACCCTATTTTAAGCTAGTCCACGACTTTGATTTCTATTAGGGTATATTGCGGTAATATTGCGCGCTTGCACAGTTCCAACCTGGAAGGATCCTCCTCCGAAGTATTATTAATCGGCCAGGTAATTTAATTAAGCATAAAAGGGTCCGGAATTCCCTTAAAAATCCGGTGGTGGCAGCGAATTACGTTACGTTACTCTAGTCTTTTTCTAAATTATTCCAAATTTCATTTTGTTTATCATGCTTAGTTAAATTTTTTGCTAAAAATTACGCTACCAAAGAAGGGTTAAAGGGGTGAAAGTCTTCAACTTTCTCTTATTTTGGACTAGTGCAACCCACTTTGTCATATGGACTTATCTTCTGGGGCGCCAGCAGCACTTTAAACAGTGTTCTTCTGAAACAGAAAAAAATTCTACAAATAATCGCGAATCTAAATGATTACAAAATAATGACAATCTATTCATTATATATATATATATAAATATATATACAGGGTGTATCGTATTAAAGGGGCAATAGTGATAGGCGTAACTGAGGGTTACATGTGCAGTCCGAAAAAGTGTTGCAAAATGATTTCTGCTGATATAATTTTTTATGAAAATTTTATAAAAAATTCTGCACTGAGTAAGGACCTGTGCTTCTGAAAACGTATCGATATTTCGGATGTCATCTCGTACAATTGGGATGTCATAAAAAAGCGAACCAATTGTGTAAACAAAGTTGTTACACTATCAAATACATTTTAATACTTAAGCGGCCCACTATAACCATAAAAGTTGCTAAAAAAAACATTTACGATATGTACCATAAACGATGTCTTATTTGTGCGAACTAATTAGCATTTATTGGATGAATGGAGGAATAAATAATATGAACGCTTCCTCATCAAGGCATTTATTTAATACTTTAATACAAGCTAGCGGTGCGGTGGTTTAATGAGTAACTACCCCCACAGTACATAATTGCACCCTACCCATGCGAAGCGTTCTCATCGTAAAATTACGTTTATTAATATGCCTGTATAACAACACTTTCGCCCATTCTTAACTGCAGCACATGTGCAAGTATTTTACTGTGCTCTGGTGCCATCAGCGCTTAGCGTAGTTTCATACATGTGGAGACGCGCCAGGGCCGTACTCACTACTTCATAATTCGATATCTCGAAAACTATGGCACTTTTTCTATTTTGTCAGAGGCAAAGTATTGTTTATAGAGCGTCCCCGACCCACTGGTGACGTATTGTCCCTTATACCTGATACACCATGTATATAAATATATATAAATTATGTGCCGCATCTTTGATACTGCAAGCAAAGACCTACTGCGCCATCTTTTATTTGCGAATTAAAAATAATACTACAGATCATCCCTTAACGGCTTCTCGTCGACGTGTTTCAACTTATGTTGTTCCAATTCTCCGGGACTTCGGCAGCTATAATCGCAAAAATTATAACGGTTTCGTGGACTTCGTGCATTCATGATGACGACATTTCTAATCGCAAAGTCCACATCTCTATGGTGTCTCGTCGATATGTGTTAACATGTGCCGTTTCAAATTTCCACGTTGTCGGCATTTATAATCGCAAAGATCACAACTGAACGGCTTCTCGTCCATGTGTGTTAATTTGTGCCGGTTCAAAGAACTAACATATGGACATTTGTAATCGCAAAGATCACAACTAAACGGCATCTTGTCAGCGTGTTTTAGCTTATGCTGTTCCAAACTAACACGTTGACGGCATTTATAATCGCAAAGATCACAACAAAACGGCATCTTGTCAGAGTGTTTTAGCTTGTGCTGTTCTAATCTTACACGACGTCGGCATTTATATTCGCAAAGATCACAACTGAACGGCTTCTCGTCCGTGTGTGTTAATTTGTGCCGGTTCAAAGAACTGGCACATGGACATTTATAATCGCAAAGATCACAACTAAACGGCATCTCGTCAGTGTGTTTTAGCTTATGCTGTTTCAAACTCACACGTTGTCGGCATTTATAATCGCAAAGATCACAACTGAACGGCTTCTCGTCCGTGTGTGTTAATTTGTGCCGGTTCAAAGAACTGGCACATGGACATTTATAATCGCAGAGATCACAACTAAACGGCATCTCGTCAGTGTGTTTTAGCTTATGCTGTTTCAAACTCACACGTTGTCGGCATTTATAATCGCAGAGATCACAACTGAACGGCATCTCGTCAGTGTGTTTTAGCTTATGCTGTTTCAAACTCACACGTTGTCGGCATTTATAATCGCAAAGATCACAACTGAACGGCATCTTGTCAGCGTGTTTTAGCTTGTGCTGTTTCAAACTCACACGTTGTCGGCATTTATAATCGCAAAGATCATAATTGAACGGCATCTCGCCAGTGTGTTTTAGCTTGTGCTGTTTCAAACTCACACGTTGTCGGCATTTATAATCGCAAAGATCACAACCGAACGGCATCTTATCAGTGTGTTTTAGCTTATGATGTTTCAAATTCCCAAGCGTTCGGCATTTATAATCGCAAAGGTCACAACTGAACGGCTTCTGATCAGCATGTATCAAAATATGATTGCGTAAATTTTGGAGATTTTTAAATTTATAATCACATATTCGGCATTCGAATCTTTTCTTATCCGTTGCTTCAGTTTTAGGGATCCGTTGACACCTGAAACGAAAAGTCTCTTTAAATTTCCATATATTTTACAACTAGAAAGTTGTCATCAGGTGTTACAGAATCAGAAAATTTATGACTGAAGAATAAGAAATAATAATAATAATAATATTAAATTTAGAACGTGTGCGACATCCGAAAGACTTTCCTCCAACTTTGTTTATTGAACTCTCCCTAAATTGTCGTTCCCCAACTGAGACATTATCAAGTAAAAATGAACTTTTAAACAGTTTTTTCTTAAGTCCGGTCAATGAAGAAAAAGTCAAAAATATTATTAACAAATTCTGTCGTAAAATGCCTTCTGGATAAGACGATATACCATCCAAATAATTTCCAAATACATCGCATATCCGCTGTCGCAAATCATCAACCTATCCTCCGAAGAAACTAAAAATATCGAAGATAAAACCTGCCTATAAAAAGAAGGCGATCAAAATAATGTCAAAAATTATACATATTGTGACAAGACGAAAATAAATTAAAATATTAGATTCATTTAGCGAATTTGAGATAAGATAATTGCATCTAGTGCGACCTCGACACGTGCAAGTGCAGAAACCTTGAACAAGTTAAAACGGATTTAAAGTATCTCGTAATCTATCGTGCCTTTTCGGTTTCGTTAGAACTCGGAATTGCTCGAGTTGCACTTTGTATAAAAACCCCACGATCTGCATTAAAAAAAAAAGATCTTAAACTTGTGTTTAATATAATATTTAAGCTACGCTATGCCCCTTGTTTCGATTTATACCGTAACATTTTTTAAAGTTGGTTCTTGTCCGATGAAAATTGTATCACAAAATCTTTTAACCGGACACTAAATAGCGCACAAAACACTTAACGTTTCGCTGTCGTTTCGTCAGAAGTGAAAAATATAAACATAATTGTCAAAATAAACAAGGTTGTCAACGGAAACTGAAAAAGTAACTTTTTTTTAAATCTAAAAATAATCTTAAACATAATAAATATTTTATTTTAATAAATGTTAAAAAATTGACAGATCTATATTCTATTTAAGGAATTTATTAAAATAAAACATTTATTATGTTTAAAATTATTTTTAGATTAAAAAAAAGTTACTTTTTCAGTTTCCGTTGACAACCTTGTTTATTTTGACAACATGTTTATATATTTCACTTCTGACGAAGCTGTCGAACGACGGCGAAACGTTAAGTGTTTTGTGCGCTACTTAGTGTCCGGTTAAAAGATTTGGTGATTCAAAAACTATAGACCACTGGCACTACAAACGCAGTTCTCTAAAATCTTCGAACAGAGTTTTCAAACAAGATTATACTGTAAACGGCCGGAAATTTAAATTCAAAGTCATTAAACTAAAATCAGTTTACTTCGACCAAATTCGCAGAGGAATTTCAAAATTAATCTTAATATAAGCGAAAAACTATCCCAAAATTACCTTAACGTTAGACAACCCGAGTCCCTTCGGTGACCAAAATTTGCGTTTTAAACAAAAGTTGAGCGATTGGCTGCGAGAGTCCAGCACTCCCTAATGCCTGTTTTAGACGGTCATATTTTTGTATCAAATTTGTTACGAAGTGCCAATTCAACCAATCACAACATTCACTTATCTCTCTCACTTTGTCATAAATTTGATACAAAAATATGACCGTTTAAAACAGGCATAAGGGGAATTTGTTTATATTAAAAATGAGATAATGACCGCGCGGAGGGAAGGAATTGAAAAATGGTAAATAAATGTTCACAAAGTCATCAGTCGCGTTCCCCTTTGTTACATTCCAAAATTTTATTAAAAATGTTTTAAATTATTTTAATAATTTCATCATAATTATTATTTTTATGTTTATCGTCTAAAAGTTTTATTTAAATTAATGTTCGCCGAGTGATCCTCGAAACCGGTCGTGTGCCTCCTTAGAATATTCAAAAATTTTTATCAAAATTCTCCAATAATTTATTGTCCCCCTCAATTAGTATTCTTTTTACGTCTCCGAAATTTTTACTTAAATTAACGCAACTCTATCGGAACGCGAGTCAAGTGTCTAAACTTATTGGTGTGGGTGAGTGCGACGGCCCAAGAACCCCTCTGGCCGAGGCCACCCTCAAAAGAGAGTCCAGCCGACCCTCCAGCCCCCCAAATTCAAAAGGGAACTAAAAGCTGATCGAGTCCTCTCTGCTGCTGGGATCCACCTCGAAACCGTACCTGGTAGGTGCTTTGTATATTCTAATTTTGTTGATACATGCCTTCAATGCAATGTTGTGTCCCCCTCTGGGGGAAACCAAAATGTTTTTTTTTTTTTAAATTTTAATCAGTATACTCTATTTTAAGCTAGTCCACGACCTTGATTTCTATTGGGGTATATTGCGGTAATATTGCGCGCTTGCACAGTTCCAACCTGGAAGGATCCTCCTCCCAAGTATTATTAATCGGCCAGGTAATTTAATTAAGCATAAAAAGGGTCCGGAATTCCCTTAAAAATCCGGCGGTGGCAGCGAATTACGTTAAGTTACCCTAGTTTTTTCTAAATTATCCCAAATTTCATTTTGTTTATCATGCTTAGGCCCGATCTTTCCACCTCCTGATAAATTTATTTGACGAATAAATTTACGAATCACCATGGAAACCATTCATAAAAATCAAGTTATTTGCCAAATAACGTTATCGGGAACTTTATTAGGAGGTGGAAAGATCGGGCCTTAGTAAAATTTCTTACTAAAAATTACGCTACCAAAGTAAGAAGGGTTAAACGGGGGGAAGTCTTAAACCTTCTCCCCAAACCATCCTCCTACAATACAATTTTCTAGAAAAGTTTGAAATTTTTAATAACTGTCAACACGGATACAGGAAGTCAAGATCTACCATATCGGGCGTACACCAAACCATGCTAAGAATTACGAAAGCACTCAACGATAAGAATAAAGCAGTCGGTCTGTTTTTCGATATGACTCGTGTTTTTGATACAGTGGAACATACTGCAGTGATATTTACTTATGTCCAGAAGTTTATTCATCGTATGCTGTTTCCGACAAACTTGGCACCTTATAAAAATTTCCAAAATAAAACATTCTTCAAATAATATTCCTCAATTATACAAAATACCACAAATTCTTCATATAACTTCCTACAAATTACAACGATCTTCATCAAAATATGTCTTCTTACATCAAATCAAATAAGTCTCTGTATTGTACAGCGACAAATTCCAAGTTAGCATCCCGGAAAGTAATTTACCATTTCTGAGTCTTGTGGATTGGATGGATTTTTCCACCTGGATGGAGCGTATGCACGGGAACCGTCTGAGTCTGCAACATCCCCTCACGGCGAGGCATTGGCCGATCCAAAAGAAAAAAAGAACATCTAAAAGGAATAAAAGATTAGTTTATATGAAAGATGGTAGGAGGTTTAGGATAAAAAGTCATAAAATTCCAGATAGAATAGTAAATTATCAAAATTTATGTAGCAAACATTTACAAAGTTAGATTAATATTTAGAATTTTATTATAATTGTTGTTAATCGTTAAAATATAGTTGAAATGTTAATAAAATGAAATATACTTACTTAGTTTAACTTTAAGTTTGAAATATTTAAGTTATTTGTCAGATTGACGTTTTGTGTGACAGGAACTGTCGGATTGAGTGAAGTATTTATAAATAAAATGGAGGGGTTGATCACCTAAGAGAATAAACAAACCGAGGTGTATTGGAGAGGATATGTACACAAAACGTTAATCTTTCAATAGTAACCGAATGATAAACATAAAAATTTTGCTATTATAAACAAATTGACAATATATTTTTTTTAAAATTTCAATTTTCTATTCCATTAATAGAATTTAATCAAACCATTGTCCAGGAACGCCTCACTGTGTAACGCTGAAGTAAGTTTTGTTTTGATTTGGAGAAATTCTTTTGGTTTTAAAAAATTACACTACATATAACACATCTTGTCATCTTGTCATTCATCAAGCACTTGAACTATCAACACACATTTACAAAGAATTCTTATTATTATAGAAGAGTTATTGTTTGTTTCGCGATTGGGCGTAACAGGTAGCAACACTTGGCAAATAAGGTTCTATCTATAATAATAATAAAAAATTCTAATTCAACATCACACTACATATAAACTTTATAAAATTCTAAAGTATCATAGGATTCTTATCGTTTGTTTCGCGATTGGGCGTAACAGGTAGCAACACTTGGCAAACGAGGGATTACTTGTATTTCTTTAGAATTTTAGACATACATCACAAAATTAAACAATTAAATTACTCACCAATTTTTCTTCAAAAGAATTTTCTTAAAAATTATAATAAATAACTGGATTACAATTGACATTGAGAGTTCCTACCCTGAAATGTCACTTTGACATTATAAAATAAAATTAATATTAGACTATTAGACTACGTAATTGTGTAGTGGATGTGGTGTAAAGATTAAAATACAAGAGAAAATACACAAGTTCAATACTTACCACATCTGCAAAGACAAGCAACACTACAATACGTTACTGTTACGCAAACTATATAATTCAGGAATTCGAGGACCTGCTCATAAATGGTTAACATAGTACCTGCGTTGTAGCCATACAAAATAAAAAATCTAACATCCAAAACATTGAGAGAGGCATACCGCAAGGAACAATTTTAGGCCCGACACTTTTTTGCTTATTAAATTCGAAAGATATCGTTGACAAATGCTGTTCCGAAATAATGGAATCATTCTGAACAGCCAAAAAACGCAAATGATTCAATTAGACCCTGTCAACAAAAAGGTAGAAAGCTGTTTGTGTGTTCACATGGACGGTAAATCAGTAGCAAAAGTTAGTGTACTCAAATTTATTGGTGTAGCAATAGATCAAAAATTGATGTGGGAGGAGCATAGAAACCTAATAACATCTACTCTGATGTTTATGTTTAGAAATTTAAAAAAACAGTGTAACAATAGGGATTCTTCTAAAAACTTATTTTGGACTAGTGCAACCAACTTTGTCATATGGACTTATCTATGATTACAAAATAATGACAATCTATTCATCTATCTATCATTCATTATCTATGATTACAAAATAATGACAATCTATTCATTATACATATATCAACTGGTCATATTTATTTTCCATAGTGATAAAAAGACAAATAGTGACTTTCATCAGCGTCTCACTCGTGATCGCAAAGATATAAGACCAAATTTCCAGCGTTTGAATGTGGGCCAAAGCAACGTCGACTACATCGGGGCAAGATGTTATAACGAACTACCTACATATAAAAAAAAGAAAAAGCTATAATTAATTCAAAAATAAATGCTATACATACTGTGACGATTCCGGTGCCAGCCCGTCTCACGCGTCACCGCCGACGCGTCTTCGAGATTCACGTCAGCGGTGGAATCAATCCGAAACTCTCCGTCGCGTTACAAACGAATCTCGAAGAAAGAACCCGTTTATAAGGAAGCAAGCCGACCGGGAAAAGACAATTCGGCGCTGGACAGTTCGGCATTAAAGTTCGCGTTAGACTTTCGCTCGGCTGTTAAAATAAATTAGGTATAAGCTTGTAAATAAATTAGTGTTTAATTTAGTGTTAATTAGTTTGCTTTTAAATAAATTAGTTTATTAACTATTTCGTGTTTTGTTTTAAAATAAAAATTAATAGAACCCCTAAAACCGTTACAATACTTTACGTCACGCGGTAGAAGAATTCTTTACCTGTCTCCGTTGATGCCTTCTTTGAACAATAGTTGCGTGAGGAAAAGGTCCAACGTTCTTCAGCAATTAAAAAAAAAAATTATTGTTTGTCTGATGTACGAGCCCTGCGCCAAAAGTATTCGCCTAGCTAGTGTAGCTGTTTTTGAACATAAAATCATTATTAGAAGTTAAATATCAAAATTTTATTTAAAATTATATGAATTCGTATTTATTTATTATTATTATTCTCGAAAAATAATCTACCACTGAGTAACTAATTAACTGTCTCTTTCTTTACCCAAGACAGGTAGGCGAATACTTTTAGCGCAGGGCTCGTATGTGTTATTTGAGTATTATGTGATGTGTACATATTGCTACGTTACTGGTTGTTGTTAAATTCGATTCTGTTTTTACTTCACAACGTCTGTGACAACCTACATATTTATTTTTTATAAACATGAAACTTTAAAGATTCAGGGTGTAAACCTTTTTCTTTTCAAAATGATTAAATTATTTATTATAAAAAGAAATTTAAATATTTATAAACGATTTGATTAATAATCTGTTCAATCTTACGGTTTTATATGTATGTACATCAACTACTGTTTAGTTACACTTCACTTTGCATTATTAAAATGATCCGCGGTGGCTTACGTAACATTACGTATCGCTTCGTACATTCAAACCGGGTATTTCGAGGAACTGTCCCTAAATTTAAACTCAGTTCTATTTATAGTCTCATTAAAAAAAAAACTCTCTTATCCGTCATACGGTGGTGAAATGGAAACAACAATTTTTTGTAAGAATGCGAACTCTCTTATCCGTCGTACGGTGGTGAAATGGAAACAACAATTTTTTGTAAGAATGCGAACTCTCTTATCCGTCGTACGGTGGTGAAATGGAAACAACAATTTTTTTGTAAGAATGCGAACTCTCTTATCCGTCGTACGGTGGTGAAATGGAAACAACAATTTTTTGTAAGAATGCGAATTAAATTTCTATATAAAAAACAACTCCCTAATTATTGAACTCTCGCATTCGTACTTAGTTTCAAATGAATCCTCATGTAATTCTGATTGCAGTTATGAAACAAACGTAACCGTACATGTTATAAAATCGGCTATATTGGATATTGCTTTATTGGAGCTTTCTTTTTGGTTTGAATTGATTATTAGGTGAACGGATAAACGATTGGATGAATTTTAAAATTTAAAAAAATAACATTAAACACTCAGTATTTTTGAAACGGTTTACTTTAGAACAAGACTTTATAGGAGTTATTTACTTTTAGCTTGAATTGATTATCACGTAGGTGAAGTGGTGACGTTACGTCACGGACACCCTGTATCATAAAAATCGACAAAAATTTAAGCATTTAAAAATCCTATTTAATTCCATGTTATTAAAAAAGATTAAGGTTCAAATAGGTTGGATAGAAAAAAAAAAAAACAAAGAGAAATCTGTTCAATTTGCGGTAATGACGGAAAATTAAAAAAAAAATGGCATTTAAAAGGAATTACATTGACCGTTGTTAGGGTAAACAAAAGACGATCGAGTGATTTGAAAATCAAAACAATCTATCCATAAATGAAAACAACGTATTAGCGAAAAAATTGCAATGGCGAAAAAATTAAATTATTAACAACTGATAGATATGTAAAAAAATTTATTTCAGATACTAAGAGATTACAATGTTAAATAATACTATTTCATAACTAACTAACTAGGCTAACCGACTCCTTGTGTACAGTCGAAATCATAATTCATGACGTGACCTCTACAGAAAGACTAATCTTTAATATTAGAGATTATTCTTTCTTATCATGGGTATGTGCCAACAAGTGCTTCTTCAAACTTGCCTTAACTAGGCACTTATAATCGCAAAGGTCACAGCCGAACGGTTTCTCGCCCGAATGTCTCAGCAAGTGCTGTTTCAAGTGCGCGAGCCGTCGGCATCTGTAACCGCACAGGTCACAACCGAACTGTTTTCCGCCTGTGTGTGTCAACAAGTGACGCCTCATGTCCTCGGACTTTTGGCACTTGTGCTCGCAAACATTACAGCTGTACGGTTTCACGTCGACCGTGTGCTTCAACATGTGCCGCCTCAAGGTTCCAAGATGGCGACACTTATAATCGCAAGCGCCGCAACTCAGCGGCTTCTCGCCGGTGTGTATTAACATGTGCTGCCTCAAGCTTCGGGCCCCTCGGCACTTGTAATCGCAAAAATTACAACCGAGCGGCTTCTCGTCGGTGTGCGTTAATTCGTGACGCTTCATATCTCCGGATTGTCGGCACTTGAAATCGCAGACGCTACAAGCAAACGGTTTCTCCCCGGTGTGTATCATCATGTGCTTTTTTAAATTTGAGGATTGTCGAGATTTGTAACTGCAAGAGTCGCAACTGTACGGCTTGGTTTCCGTATGCGTCAGCATGTGCCTCCTGAAATTCGTGATTTGTCCGCATTTATAAGCGCAGTGATCGCAACTGAACGGCTTCTCGCCCGTGTGCGTTAACATGTGCTGCGCCAAGTTGGACGAAAAACGGAATCTGCAATCGCAAAGCTCGCAGCTGAACGGCTTTTCACCGGTGTGTACTAATGAGTGACGTTTCAAACGTGAGGACTGTCGGGACTTGTAATCACAGAAGTCGCACTTAAATAGTTTCTCGCCGGTGTGTGTTCGCATGTGCGCTTTCAGTTGTCGGAGTTGTTCGCCTTCGTAGGTGCAAAGGTCGCAACGGAACGGTTTCTCCCCAGTACGTGTTAACACGTGCCGTTTCAATTTCCGAGCGTCTCGAAATTTGTAGTCACGTGCGTAACATGTAAGCGGCTTTTCGCCTGTGCGTTTCGGTGTGTGTTTGGAACCACATGGGCCACATTCGTCTGTTATTTCGATCTTGATTTTATTTTCCGAAAGCCGTCGGCATCTAAAACAAAACGGGCTTTATTAATATTTAAAATATGCGCTGACAAAAATTTAAAAAGAAGAAGAGCATTAAATGAAGTTACAAAGGCTTAGGGTTTGTTAAAAAATGAAATGCACGTACAGGTAATATTTAATAAACACAAATAATTTGTAAACAATTGAACTGTATGTACAGTGTCAGGCTTAAGTAAGTACACAAATTTAATTACAAATAACTTCATTAAAACAAAAGATACGCAGATCTAGATTGAATGAAGTAATTAAATAATTATTTCAAAGAGTACACATGTCATATCATGGATATTCTGTAGCATTGATATGCACATCAATATTGATATGCATATCAATATTGATATGGTCTTCAATAATTGAAGAGAACTTGATACGATTTCATACCAATTCAAGTCGATTGCCGACCGCCTTTAAGGCGGCAATTGCAATTTATTTATAACGAAAAATAATTATTAAAAATAATTACCTCAGTGACACCCGTTCCAATACTAGAGAGCAGTTGTACGTCTTCAATAATTGATATGGCTCTTCAATAAATTGATATGCTCAGCAAGTGAGTTGTTGCTTACAGAATAGCGATTTTGCGAGGTCACTTGTTACACAGCATATCAAGTCCATATCAATTGATATGAAAGTTACAGAATAGACCCCATTTTGATTCTGAATCCGATTCCGACACATTTTGTTTAAAAACTCCGATTCGTAATCCAGTTCTGACGTAAGACATCCGTAACGTGCCCAGTTCGAATCAGACAGGAGTGCAACTGCGTTATGGACTTACCGAAAATTAGCATGAATTTGTTTTTATATTTATTTCGTTGCTAAGACACTTACAAATACAATAAAGGCAAAAGAAATGAAAACAAAACCCTGCTGGTGCTAACTACGAATACGTCCGCTAGGTGGCATACTCTAGATGATTTGGATGGAAGTCAAATATATTTAATTTATATTATGCAAATACCTACAACTGACTATAACTAAACCTATAACTTGATTAAAGATGCTGATAAAAGAAGAAATGCTTCTTAGAATAATTCGAAAAATAATCATCCTTTCGTCTGGTAGGGGAACCAAAACAAGTGACATCTGCTGGTGTTAGCTGGGAAAAAATTGTCACCAAATTTATAATTTAATTGACTTGCCTCTCGCTTACCTTGACGGTGACAAGTTCTGCTGACTAAACGTATCAGCTGTTCCCCTCGACTAGCAAACAGTGGAGATGGGGGTGAGTTTAATTACGATGGTAAAAATTATTAAAGGGCGCCAGGAGACTGTACTTTACAGCCAAACGTAATCGATCAGTCGGCGTCTCCAATCTGGCAGTGAAATCAAAAGCAAACAGAGGCGAGACTTTACTCACTGGTGCGTTAAAGTAAAAACACAAACACACAATAAAGGTTGCTTAGATTTAATTCATCAAACAAATATTACAATAATTACAAAAGGGTAGTTAACCCTAAATGTCTAAGTTAACATAACAAAGAGTGGTCTAATTCGGTACGAAAGTTCGACTAAAACGCACCGCAAAAATAAAATTTACAACGATGCGCAAAAGCAGTACTTCTAAAGGCGCATGAACAGCGCTCTCTTTGTTTATGCAAACACTAATTCATGAGTTGCCAAAAGGAGAGAAAAATAATAAATAGTCGGTAAAACGCCGTCCAAAGTGGCTACTCGGAAATTGCCAGGATGGTTTGATCAAAGACTGTTTCCAACAGGCACGGCAACGCTCCAATAAAACTCCACTAAGACTTCGGCTAAATCACCGACTAAAAGTGCCGCCGAAAGCCTCGACTAAAACTTCAACCTTCAAAGCCTACATAGAAGAAACGATTTTTGTTAGAGGCCATGTTAGCTTGTTCGTCATCATATTTTACCTGAAAAAACTGAGGTCCCAGGCTTGGTATGGGGGTTAAAACTATCCCCAAGTGTGTTCGATGGTGTTACTAAACGTTCCGGCACGCCCGCTGATGAATTACTTCTCCCAAAGAGCAAGAATTCCGATAACTTGCAATGCACGTAAAACACGTGTGACTTGCACCACGCTTCGAACAAGAAAGGTCGCGACGAAATTAAAGATGGTAGAGGTCGTTGCCGACGATAACCAATGATGAGCTATAACATAGTCACATGGTGCCCCCATAGCCTATGAATGTTGAGCGTTCTCATCACGCAAGTTTCCCCTCTTGCGATGTAAATGAGGGGGAACAGTGTAGCCAACTGTGCTAAAACGCAGCTGGATGATACCGTATCGCCACGATGTCTTGGCGGCAAATAAGAAACGTAACAAAATCCACGAGATGTCGTGCAAAAAAATGAACTCTGATAAATGACACCGAGAGTAGTGAGACTCCTTAAATAATTTAAAATATAATTATGTTTTCATCTGATAAAAGCAATGGGAACAGAGCGAGCGACTGGTGTTACTTACAAAAAAAAATCGCTAGATGGCACGCCAAGAAACTGACGCTGATAAGTTAACTACGAATAAATCCGCTAGATGGCATACTAAAAAAAACTGATGCTGATGAAAGAAGGAAGACTTCTCAAAGTAATTTGAAAAATAATTCTCTTTTCGTTTGATAGAGCAAGTGGAAACAACAAAAAAAACATTAAAACTGATGAGTTCTACTTATTTACGATGTTAAAAAAGCAAACGCTTTAAATAATAAAAAAAAAGTGGTGCGGATCAGGCCTTTTCGTCATTGTTATTTACGTGTGTTAATGCGTGCCGCTTCAAACTGTGTAACTTGTAACTCTTGTAATTGCAAAGAACGCAAGTCAATTGCTTCTCGCCGGTATGCGTCTGCATGTGGCCTTTCAAGCGCCCGAGCAGCAAATTCCACAAGTGAACGGTTTATGGCCTTGTATTAACATGTGCTGTTTCAAATCTGTCGCTCGTTGGCATATATACTCCCAAAAGACTACAACTAAACCGCTAAACCGCTTCTCGTCGGTATGGTTTAGTTTTTTGCAGCAACAGAGTAAGCCATTTAAAAAAAGTCACGTTTAATCTTGTTTTAACCCTGTATCGCGTCGTCTTTTTCGCTCTGGTGTTGATTCTGTTGCAGGATTATGATTAAAACTCGGTATTTAACGGTATGGTTCGGACTTCAGAAATCGGACGGTATATACGAGACACCCGTATCTGAAACGTAAGAGCGAGACACCCACTCAAAGGACGGTACTTGATGTTTCTGGTAGGTATGAGCGAGACACCCACTCAAAGGGACGGTAGATACGAGACACTCGTGTCTGGTAGGTAAAGGGCTGGAGCCAGGTGGCTTAACGCGTTAGAGTCATGCACCAATAGGCGGATGACTTGGCGAATGATTGCCTTAATACGCGCTCTCGGCGCGCTTATAAAGGCTTGCGAGTGGAAGGGAACTTACTAAATATTACTTACTTACTTAAATATTGCACAAAAATTAACTAAACTCGTAATCAAATGTAATAAAAACTCACTTTGTTACAACCCCTTTATCCCGTAATTCACAACGACATCGTTAAATAATGACTATCATTAAGTGACGTATTTTGACCAATCAGTGCTAAGACGCAATAGTTTCTACGTACTGATTGGGCAAAATATGTCATTTAACGATTGTCGTTATTTAACAAGTTGTTATGAGTTATAGAATGAAGGGGTAAGTCATAAAGAAAAACAAATGTCAAATAGATTTTGACTCGCTTTGTTACGGGTGAAAATTTCGAGTCGCCCTGTATATGACGAAAGTGTAATTACGACGAAGTTTGACCTTCGGAACTTGGACTGCTTTAGAACATTAAGTAAGCCTGGGCAACCTTATTCTTTGACAATGAGACCGTCCCATGTTGAAAGTAGGATACATTACAGACCTGTCATTGGCCAATCGACCTTTCCCCCTTCCCGCGAACCGTTCGCGTTGAACGACGCTCCGAAGCAAATTTCTTTCAGTCGATGTGACTACTCGCTTGCAATCAGACCGTACTGAGGGTTACTCTCGATTTGTTTAAACTTTTCATTAAACGGGGTTGTTTTCAAGTGAAAAGTAAACGGGTTCATGGCCCGGATGTGAAACTGGTTGCGACGAAACCCAAGGCTTCTCCAAGCTTGTTGCGTCGTATCTACGGCAGGTATGTTTTTAGCGTTACATAGTGCGACGATCGGTTCGTAATTTGTGCTCTCTTTTGTCTAGTTAATTGGTTCCCACCTTTTTTTCCGAACGTTTCATCGGATCCGTTTGTTCGTTACAAAATTATTGACTTAACTAGCACTTTGAAGTTAATAGTAAAAGGGTTTATGGCCCGGATGAGAAATTGATTGCGACGAAACCAAAGGCTTCTCCAAGCTTGTTCCGTCGTATCTACGGCAGGTATGTTTTTAGCGTTACATCGTGCGACACGGTCGGTTCGTAATTTGTGCTTTCTTTTATCTGGTTAATTGGTTCCCACCTTTTTTTCCGAACGTTTCATCGGATCCGTTTGTTCGTTACAAAATTATTAACTTAACTAGCACTTTGAAGTTAAAAGTAAACGGGTTTATGGCCCGGATGCGAAATTGGTTGAGACGAAACCCAAGGCTTCTCCAAGCTTGTTCCGTCGTATCTACGGCAGGTATGTTTTTAGCGTTACATCGTGCGACACGGTCGGTTCGTAATTTGTGCTTTCTTTTATCTGTTCCCACTTTTTTTTCCGAACGTTTCATCGGATCCGTTTCTCCGTTACAAAATTATTGACTTAACTAGGACTTTGAAGTTAAAAGTAAACGAGTTTATGGTCCAGATGCGAAATTGGTTGCGACGAAACCCAAGGCTTCTCCAAGCTTGTTCCGTCGTATCTACGGCAGGTATGTTTTTAGCGTTACATCGTACGACGATCGGTTCGTAATTTGTGCTCTCTTTTATCTAGTTAATTGGTTCCCACCTTTTTTCCGAACGTTTCATCGGATCCGTTTGTTCGTTACAAAATTATTGACTTAACTAGCACTTTGAAGTTAAAAGTAAACGGGTTTATGGCCCGGATGCGAAATTGGTTGCGACGAAACCCAAGGCTTCTCCAAGCTTGTTCCGTCGTATCTACGGCAGGTATGTTTTTAGCGTTACATCGTGCGACACGGTCGGTTCGTAATTTGTGCTTTCTTTTATCTGGTTAATTGGTTCCCACGATTTTTTCCGAACGCTTCACCGAAGTTCCGTTGAGTAAAAGCTACTTGGCGATCGTCCTCGTGGTATGCCCTTGCTGAAAGGTTTAGACGGTCGACCATCTTGAATTTTGACAAAGCGGTGTGTCATCGCATTAGACACCGCAGGAGGGCGCACTCCGTGGAAACGAAAGTGGTGACTGGAAGCCGTTGCTCCACCATATTCCCATCTTGTTGTCTCGAAGCCAAGATGACATTCGAAATGATGCGGCGCTCCTGTTACGCCTAACCTCGACGGACGACATTTTGACGTTTGCACTTTGGATAACCAAAGGTTGGGGATTTCTATCTTTATGTATTTGTTGTATCACATTTTAACATACACGAATCTATTTTCGAATTGTCGCGTTCATTTTAATGCCTTTTGTAAACGGATCCGTAAAAGAGCGTTTTAATTTATATTGAACAATATACAATCGTTGAAGGTTGTTGAATTGAATGTTTGAATTGCAGCAAAGGTTTTAAAAAAATGTATACGTACGCATAATATAGAGATGTAAGTATGTATTAAAGACACGAAGTTTCGATACAAATTCAATTTAATTATTAAATTTCTGTAACACGAACAAACACGAAACAATTTGTAAACAGTTGAACAGTATGCACAGTGTCAGGCTTAGGTGAGCATACAAAGTTCATTACAAATAAATTTGTATGCTCACCTAAGCCTGATTTTCATTATAAATAATTTCATTATGTATAAATAATTTTATTAAAACAAAAGATACGCCGACATATGTACATTGAATGAAATGGTCGGCATTTGTAAAATAATACCTACTAACATTTTAAGCTTCTAAGATCTAAGCTAACATTTATTTCTGACAAGGACATTAAATAATAAAAGCGAAAAAATTTATGCGTCAATTAAACTATTTTTCGTCGATATGTTTGAGCATGTGCCGTTTCAAATACGAAAGCCGTCGGCATCTGTAATCGCAGAGGCCACAGCTCAGCGGCTTCTCACCGGTGTGTACTAACTGGTGGCCCTTCAAGTGTTCGAGACGATTGAATTTGTGATCGCAAACCTCACAGGTGAATGGTTTCTCGTCGTTGTGTGTGAACATGTGCCGTTTCAAGTGTGCCGCTCGCTGGCACTTGAATTCGCAGAGGCCGCAATTGAACCGCTTCTCGTCGGTGTGGTTCAATTTGTGCAGCGTCATGCTGCTGGAATATCGACACGTATAGTCGCAAACGTCACAGCTCAACGACTTTTCGGTATTGTGCGTTACCATGTGCTGTCTCAGATTTCTGTACTTCTGGCTCTTGTAATCGCAAAGGTCACAACTGAACGGCTCTTCGCCTGTATGTATCAACACGTGCGTGTTTAAATTTCTTTGATTTGCAAATGTAGAGTCGCATATGCGGCATTTGAATTGTCTTTTGGCCACGAGGATCCATTCGCACCTGAAATACAATAATCTGTAATACTGTTTCAGTTCTGTGTGTAATAATAAAGACATTTAGTATTAAAAGTAAGCCACAGAACCATACTGTTCATAAAAAAACTTTGATTTGTGCAATGTAGTAACAGTTCTTGCCCCATGTTGGGCGGCAACTTGTAAAGTTTTGGAAGAGTTATTGACCCACGTTGGGCGCCAATTTTTGTAATGTAGTAGTTCTCAGAATATTTGTTGCAACAAGTTATTGAAATTAGATCGAATGCTATCTAGAATAGGATCTGCAATCGCAAAAATCACAACTAACTGAAAGGCTGCCTTACCAGTTGTAGAATTAACCAGAAGAGCAAATAATCCGTACATTATCAGATTACAAGATTAAAGAGTTGTTTACTGTTTCCATGATTTGTGATGGTAACCCCTTCTAGAGCCAACGTTGGGCAACCCTCGCTCCGCGGGTCCAATATCCAAATATGTAGATGGCAAATATTAATAAAAACAAAAAGTGAACTTAGTTCACACACAAAAATCTGTTAAGTAAATGAAACCAAAATGCAATCAAAGCGCAGTCAGGTAATCTGACAGTGTAGAACGTTAAGAATCAAGTGACTGCAAGTGACATAAAAAAGTCAAGACGCGAAAAAATCGGATCCGTTTGTTCGTTACAAAATTATTGACTTAACTTAGCACTAGAATGCGACCTTCAACATTCAACTGTGAATGCATTCAGCTGATTCCGGGCTCGTCAAAACCTTCGAGACACGAATAGCAGGATGCGTGTCCGGTGTAACCACCTTCGTGAGGCCACTTTAAGTGACCACTTGCGTCAACTTCAGTAACCACTTTCGTTCCCTTGCGGTGTGAGGCGTGATGAACCGTCGTATTACCAAACATCAAGATGGACGGCCAAGGTCGGTTTATAGCGACGCCACCAAATTTTTCACGAAGAAAATCGCCAGGTAGCTCCCAGTTAGAGGAACACAGGTGAAACGTTAAAAAGAAAACACGGATTACAAACGTGACTCTAAAAACATACCTGCCGTAAATTGGACGGACAAGCTTGGAGAGGCCTAGGACTCGCCGCAAACAATTACGAACCGGACAATATATCCGTTTACTTTTTCACTCCAAAACAAACTCCTGTTTCACACATTTCTAAAAGCCTAGAAAGAGGTGCACAAGTAGATGTAAATTACACTGATTTTAAAAAAGCTTTCGATCGTGTTGATCCTATAACACTTAGCAAACTAAAGTCCTTCGGATTTGGTGATCCTCTGTTAACGACTCCACCAAATTTTTCACCAGACAGCTTCCAGTTAGAGGAACACAGGTAAAACATCCATGATAAATGGGGGGGGGGGGAGAAAACAAAATAAAAATAAAACCTAGATAAAGGGACAACACGGATTACGAAACGTGACTCTAAAAACATACCTGCCGTAAATTGGATTGACTAGCTTGGAGAGGCCTAGGACTCGCCGCAAACAATTAACAACCGGACAATATATCCGTTTACTTTTTCACTCCGAAACAAACTCCTGTTTCACACATTTCTAAAACCCTAGAAAGAGGTGCACAAGTTGAAACTGATTTTAAAAAAAGCTTTCGATCGTGTTGATCCTATAACACTTAGCAAACTAAAGTCCTTCGGATTTGGTGATCCTCTGTTAACGACTCCACCAAATTTTTCACCAGACAGCTTCCAGTTAGAGGAACACAGGTAAAACATCCATAATAAATGGGGGGGGGGGAGAGAACAAAATAAAAATAAAACCTAGATAAAGGGACAACACGGATTACGAAACGTGACTCTAAAAACATACCTGCCGTAAATTGGATGGACAAGCTTGGAGAGGCCTAGGACTCGCCGCAAACAATTAACAACCGGACGATATATCCGTTTATTTTTTCACTCCAAAAAAAACACCTATTTCACACATTTCTAAAAGCCTCGAAAGTGGTGCACAAGTAGATGTAATTGACACTGATTTTAAAAAAAGCTTTCGATCGTGTTGATCATAGATTCATAGCATTAAAAAATTAATTTCTTACCGTTTGTCTTGTACTTTTGTTTCGTAAATAAGTTATATGTTAAGCGAATTATATTTAATTTGCTAGTAAGGTTTGATTATATTTAATTTTGCTAGAAACGTTCATTCGTTAATATTACCTTCTGTGTCTGTGGTATTAATTACTTATCGCTTATTTGTATGGTACCACTTGGGATTTTCTGTAGTGTACTAATTAACAAACAATAAACAATAAACACCGTTCAATGAAAAATTTGTACAGAAGCGAGAATAATTCTCAATGCGTCCTGTTTGCAAAGCGAGCGGTCACAAGACTGGAGGAATTTCCCATCGGGTCGGCGTGCGACGTGAACGGTTCGCGGATGGGGGAGAGCTGCACTGGCCAATGACAAGCCTTTAACGTATCCCACTTTCAACATAGAACAGTTTCATTACAAAAGAAGAGGGATCGTCCTGTTTAGCGCTCTAGGCGTCGTTTTTGGGCCGGTCCAAGTTGCAAAGGTCAAACTGCGACGCAATTACACTTTCGCCAAGCTACAGGGTGACCTGAAAGCTGGAAATGTTTGCAACGGATTTTCTCACCGTAACAAATACTTAATTGATCTAAGCAGCATGAACAGAATTTAAACACAGTTCTAAATATGTATGTACAGGGTGAGACACAAGCAAGTGTACAGATTTCATTATAAATAACTTTATTAAAACAAGAGGCACGCGTTACAAAAGTTAATTAAGTAATAATGATAACAACTTATTCTACTTAATTAAATATTCACTAGTCAAAAGTCAATTGCCTAGTTGTAGCTTTACGCTTTTTAAAAATTTATTATTAATTTTTGCTTTCGACATACAACGCGGCTTCAGAAGAAATCATATTCATTATGACCTTCTTTTTAAAATTGTTCCAGACTTACATTAATATACAGCATCAAGTAACAACTTAATCTAACAGATATTGCAAATGTTATAATGAAATTTGTAAACGATCAACTATACAGACCGTCCCATAAATGAGAGGCCTCTAACAAAATTACGAAAACGTTTGGGAGGCATGCAAAAGTATAATACTGCGCATCCGACCCCTATTGTGCTGCAAGACGAACGCATTCAGTGAATCACAAAGGTAAATCGGTTCATTTGTGACATTGCGTTGATGTAGAAGCATGTTTACGACTGTAGAATATGCGAATATGTTTCTAATCCAGGGCGCAATACACGTAAAATTGGCGTGCCACGTATCGTTGTGCACTACATTCTACATCCCTATCACGTGCAACTTGTGCAACAGTGTGGTAGAAGAAGATTACCATAAGGAACGCGTCGCGTCTTTTGCCAGTGGATGCAACAACACGAACTGGCAGCAGCAAACTTTAGTGCAAGCAAATTTTCGTCACCGTACGAACGCCAACGGTGGGCATTTCGAACACTTGCTGTAAACATCGCGGTAAGTAATGACTAGGGCTAACGAAAAATGTTAAAATTCGCCCCACTACTGAACGAGAAACACAGCCCAGCGGTGTGTGATGTCGTGTTTCCGAGCGAGCGCTAGGCGGCAATATTTGCCCGTAACGAACCTGCACTGCGAGTCGTCTGTTTGGTGGGAGAACAGTCGTGACGTTCTATACAAAGTCCGCGAGCCCTAGCAATGACATTAACAATCGGAGTCCAAAACCCCAACAATACGTGTCATTATGTTGAGCAAGTCAGTTTTATTATCGTTTTACGTCAGTAGTATAACCGGCGGGATCCTGGGACACCTCGATGGCCTGTCCATCCGCAGTGACCACCGTTGAAGGTCATCCCCTAGTTTAATATTACACGACAGACTGGTTAAGTACAACCCGCTCACGATACTGACTGTTAGTGATGACACCCCGTATATTTAAGCAAGGGGGGAGAAGCAGAACGAATTAAGTACCGAGGATTTATGTAACAAGGTGTACCGTTGTCATCGGAATACGACGTAAACAAATGAGCGCGGTAACGGTCCATGAAACGGACGCAATTTGCATACGAGAGGAGCTGTCGACAGCGGCCCAGGAGGACCGGCCCAGATAGCATCTAACGATGGATTTATGGGCCGCGTGCGTGGGCAGGTGCCGGGGTTGACGACAACCACCTAAACTCTTTACCACCGTTTCGGACAAAGCAACTGTCCATATATAAATACAATTTTGATTAACGTCCAAATTGAAAGTAAGTCGGCTTGCTAAAAATTATCCTGCACTCGAGTGGTATCTAGGACATAAAGTATTTGTCAAGGCAAACACGAGGTAACCAGTAAAAGTAAGAAGAAAATATAAAGGATATAGAGCAAAGGAGAGAGGTTCAAGCTAAGGGATAACTTGAAACCTCTACTCTTTACGATTCTTATCAATAGGTTACTAAATACGATACGATTAGTCGAAATCAATTTTTTTTAAATTCATTTTCCAACATTCTCCTCCTCCTCCTTCCAAAGGAAGATCGACGTTATTTCTTTGTTTTTTATTAGGTCTCTTAAGTTCCTGAGATCCTTACTGCAAACGCGAACGAGTTCTGCCCTAACGCCAGAAGATGGCGCCATAAATAAATCAGTCGTTAACCAGGAGATGACGTTCGAAATTTTCTCTGCCAGATGTTGTCGAATTTTGCGCGATAAATTTTTTGAAAAAGATTCCTTTGTAATCAAAGAAAAAAAAAACAGAAAAAAACAGCTTCAACTTCCGACCAAGAGATGACGCTTTTTCTGTCAGAAATTCTTGAGCTCAATGCAGCAAGAGAATTGCGTCCTTGATTTCCTGAAAATTTACTGAAAACGCGTTGTTATTTCCACGTTTAAATCAAAAGACGCTGCTACAAATAAATCCACCCATTTGTCAAGAGATGGCGTTCGAAACCAAATATGTACTACTAATGCCAGAAGCTTTCTCTGTTTGTATAAGAGAAGGATCTCGAAACCAGCGACTATTAACATGGCCAGAGGATTGAGTTTCTGAATTTACTGGAGTTTTACTGAACACACCACATTATTTCTACGCCATCGCCAAGATATGGATCTACAAATCACTCAGGCAAGAGATGGTGCTCGAAATCAATGACCCTCACTCACTCAACAAATTTGGTTTTCTTCAGAGGCTCTCGAGCTTAATGTGGCGAAAGATACGTTTTTTTTTCTTGGGAACATCATTGAAAATTGACACAGCTTATGCAGCAAGACGAAGAGATGGCGCTGTATGAAATAATTTACTTAACTTAAAAAAAGGAGGTAGTTCACTTAAGCAATACATTTATTAGGCTTATTAATAAGTAGACTTACATAGTTTTACACTGCACTATGATACACAAGAGGAACTTCCCTCTGACTAGAATGACGCTCTAATGATTTTCAGGCGAGTATTTATAGCGTGAATTTGGAAAAGCTCAACGGAAGAGATTATGTAATTCGAAAGTTGTTTTCAGTGACTCATAATAATTAGGTCGCCTTTGGTGGTCTAAAACGCCAGATGATCATTTGTTTATATTACGTTTTTTCTAAACTTTTGCCAATCGTACGCTGATTGTTTGATAAATTATAACAGATGTTGCATTTTAGGTCGCACGTTGGCCTTGTGCTAATTTCGCTGTTGCAATATCAATCAATCGCCAAGAGATGGCGTTTAAAACCAGAGGGTCTTATTCATGTAGTAAAATGTTCTAAACTGCCCATTCCAACAAAATACGTTTGCCCAAAATGTAAAGGGGAGACCAACATAGCGGGTCATAAATGTGTATCATGTCTTGGAGATCAATTGTTCAAAGATCTTCACGGACAAAAACATTGGTAATTAATGTCTTACTAAATACTTTACATGTAAATTTTTTTTAAAATGTCTGTATAAAAATATTTATCTTAATTAGTATGTTTATTGTTAATTAGCAAACTTTATAATATAACTTTATAAATAAACATGTGATTTCAAAACGAACGTTTTATCAATTCTTCTCGACCTCTCGCCTGACCCCTTCCGATTGTGTTTTCGTGAACAATTCTCCCGACCTCTCGCCTGACCTCCGCCAGTTTTGTCAACAACAATTTGTAAAATTACGTCATTGTAACCACCCTCTGGACGCAAGAAATTTTCTTCAGCAACCTCTGGTCATTGCCTACACTTCTTCTCCAAGAACAGGTAAGTAATCACCTGATGACGTCATTGGCGAAGAACTATTCGATGAGCCCCGCCCCCATCTCTTCTGCATTGGCGATTGCAAGAAAAAATGGCGACGAGCCCCGCCCACATCTGGCGATTGCAAAAAAAATGGCGACCCATCTGCAACCCCCCCCCCCCCCCGAGCTCAGCCTCCAGAAGCCCCTGGTCCAATTACGTCACTGGCGACAACTTCTTCAGGTACAAGAACCAAAAGGATGCACGACAAACCACCCCTAAATCACCTCTTCAGCGACGAAGACGACCTCTAAACTACGGTGGTCACTGCGGATGGACAGGCCATCGAGGTGTCCCAGGATCCCGCCAGTTATACTACTTACGTCACATCTATACGCCAATGATGCATAATTTTTTCAATTTCCGTGCGCGTATTTTCAGTACGCATTTTTAACATTTTCACTTTTTTTCTGCGCGTAGTTTTTGAGTGTTTTCATAATTATCTTGTGCCTATGGCATTCACAAAAAATGGAAACCACTAAAACCTCCCGGTGAATTGAATACTAACGGTGGGGCAGCATTGAAGTGAGATAGCGAACCGTTACGTCATCGCATACCCGCTTCTCCCTCTAACACATTAATTGTCAACCAATCATTAACTGTCACGGTTGACAATTAATCAAAGGTTAATATAGTGTAAAAAATTGTCAAAACCAATTTTTTTTTATTATGTGCTTATGTTTTTATTTAAAAATGTCAAAAAAATCTTGATTTTTTTATTTAAATCATTGATTTTTAATTAAAAAAAACACTGACTAAAGCTGAAGGGGATTTCGAATTTCCTCGAAACTTAATACGTATGTGCCGTTTCAAACTAGTTATTTAATGGATCTTCGCCGGTGTGTGTTAGCGTGTGCTTCTTAAAATTTCTAATATGTACGCATTTGTAATCACAACGATTACATCTGAATGGTTTTTCATCGGAATGTATTAGCATGTGGCGTTTCAAAGGTTTGACACACTTGCACTCGCAAGACTTCCAACTAAGTGGTTTCTCGCCTGTGCGCATCAACATGTGCAATTTCAAATTCACACGGTATCGAGATTTATAATCGCAGAGATCCCATTGCTTGCCGGTATGCGTCAACATGTGCCGTTTCAAACTTCGCTTCTCTCGACATTTGTAATTGCAAAGGCCACAACTGACAGGCTTCTCGTCCGAATGCGTTAACACGTGACGTTCCATGTCTCCGGACTGTTTGCAGAAATGCAAACATTTTCAGTAGACTCGAAGAGGACATTCCAAACAATATTCATCCTTCCTTAATACCTTCTTTTAATTACATATGTACCAGTAACAACTGTTGGGATTGAACGATCGTTTCCTGGTTATAAACTAGGATTAAGTGATAAAAGGATGAATTTAGAACGGATTTTATTTATCGCCTAAACCTTCGCAGTCTAATTATTAGTTACTATGCATAATATAACAAGCAGGCAGGGTTGGAAAAAAAACTGTTTTTTTTTAAACAAAACATTTGTTTTATTTGATTTTAAACAGTTTTTTTTGTTTAAAACATGTTTAAAATTGACTTAAAATTAATCATGTTTTAAACAAAAAAAAAATTTTTTTTTTAAACACGCATGTTTTTTCTTATGGCCACCCTACTACTTTCTCAATTAGTTGTACTTATTTGTATATCTGACTTTTGTAAAACACTTGATTGTGTTATTGCGACAATAAAAATACAAAATACAAATATTCGAACTCATATTGCCATTTGCTACAGGCAATTTTCTACAGGCTGCCTAAATTTATTTATGTTGATCTGTTGATGTTTAATAAATGCAAACGACATATTATGTTTCAAAATATAAAAAAATAAAAAGTAAATGATTCAAGTACTAGAAAATATCATAAATTTACATATAAAATACCATTTTCGAAAACAAATATTCATAAATTTTCTTTTTTCCTAGAACGATTCAAGAATGAAATAATTTAAATGAAATAAATTTGATAAAATTAATAGGAAATGTGGAAAGAAAGTAAAAGTTAAGATGCAACTTTCTAAAAGCAAATTTTATGTATTGTTAATAATTTTATAGTTATTTATTTTGATTATTAGACCACCAAGTATATTTATATACTGTACATCTAATTTACAATAATAATTAAATAATAAATGCTGAAAGATGTTTACACGAACGTAACTTTAATTTTAAAGTCACTTTTAAATCCCATTATCAAACTGGCCCTTAATAAGACAACTAATTTTTTATTGTTAAATACATATTATATGTATCACTAATACAAAACACTTACATCAGAAGTGTTTCTTCTACGCTTAAAACCACAAAAATGAATTTAAAACATCAAGTAAAAAAACATGTTTAAAACCCAATTAAAAACAAACTCTTTGTTTTAAACAAAGGGTTTGTTTTTAATTGGGTGTTTTAAACACAATGTTTTAAACAGTTTGTTTTAAACTTTCCAACCCTGCAAGCAGGTTCAGCGTACCACCTTATTGATATTTGTAATCGCAAAGTTCACATTTAAACGATATTCTCACCTTTGACGTGCTTTAACATATGTCGCTTCAATGTTCTACAAGTTTGACATTTGTAATCGCAAACACCGCAAAGTAAAGAATCTTTTTCACGTTTCTCGTCCGTATGAGTTAATTCGTGAGTTTTCAAATTGCTAGAATATCGGCATTTGAAATCGCAGAGACCACAACTGAACGGTTTTTCACCGGAGTGTTTTAACATGTGAGTTTTTAAATACGCGGAGCGTCGGCATCTATAATCACAAAGACTACAACTAAAGGGTTTTTCACCGGAGTGTCTTAACATGTGTGCTTTTAAATCTCCGGACGATCGGCATCTATAATCACAAAGACTACAACTAATGGGTTTTTCACCGGAGTGTCTTAACTTGTGTGCTTTTAAATTTCCGGAGCGTCGGCTTCTGAAATCACAAAGACTACAACTAAAGGGTTTTTCACCGGAGTGTTTTAACGTGTGTGTTTTTAAATCTCCGGACGATCGGCATCTATAATCACAGAGATTACAAGTAAAGGGTTTTTCACCGGAGTGTCTTAACATGTGTGCTTTTAAAGTTCTGGAGTGTCGGCATCTGAAATCACAAAGACTACAGCTAAAAGGTTTCTCACCGGAGTGTATTAACATGTGTTCCCTTAAATTTCCGGACTCTCGGCATCTATAATCGCAAAGATTACAATTAAACGGTTTTTCGCCGGAGTGTTTCAACATGTGTCGTTTTAAAGATGGGGACTGTCGGCATTTGTAATCACAAAGACCACAACTGAACGGCTTCTTACCAGCATGTATTAGAATATGCTTGCGTAAATTTGTACGAGATTTAAATTTGGAATCACATATTCGGCATTCGATTGTTTTTTTCTGCATTGGTTTAGCTTTAGTGATCCGTTCACACCTGAAACAAAAAGTCTCTTTAAATATTCATATATCTACAACTCGAAAGTTAATTAATTAATTAATTTCTAATTTAATCTACTCTCTATATAAGGCCAGTAGTTTTGCATTCTGCATTCTGTATGTATATTATACAGGGTGCATCATAAGTATGGTTTTCTTCAATAGCTTTAATATTCGGGTGGTTCTACGCTGAAAAAAAAACATTCTTTGAGGATGTAAAAAATTAAAAGCAAGTGTACATGAAAGAAAATTTCAATACGACATACAGGTTACTATAATTACAAATAGAGGCTTTTCACCGGCCTGTGTGTACACAAAATTAATAAAAGTAGAGGATATTGCCGTGTATCTTCTTAACTATATTTAGAGAACGGGGATTAATCCGTTCTCTAAATATAGTTAAGAAGTTACTAAGATACGCGGCAATATCCTCTACTTTTATTAAATACAGATGGGGTTTTATCAAGAAATAACTAGAAGATTTGGATTAAATGTTACAAAACTTATGAAAACATGGTCTAATTTCAACCAAAAACTAGCAAAGAAATTAAATAGAAGAAATTTCCTTTTGAAGTGCAGAAAATTTGGACTTTTACCTAAGCATATCACCAACAGAATTAAGAAAATGATGTCATTGTTAGAAACTCCAAACCATTACCTGTCCAACAAGATCTTAAACTTTAACAATAGGTTAGGATTCCAAATTCTTAACTTTGAAATTAAAATTACTCACTCAGATATCAATCATATACGTCATAATATTAATAATTGCACATCAACTTTAGTTAATGTCTTACCACATATTATTTTTGATGAATATAAAGTAAGATTAAAAACTATTTTCAACATAATTTTTCAGAAAATAAATTAATAAATTTGACAAATTGAAATCTGAGTTAGTAAAACCAAAACTATTTTATAATAACGATAAATGGATAATTAATCTCACTAACACTGAAATCCCTAATGACATCAAAGATTTCCTATCTCTTGGTCCTAAGTTTAGCTTAAACATGAACTCTAAACATTGTAATATTAATAGACTCCTTGCTGAAGTTGAAAACATTGTAACACAAACACCTACGCCAGTATTCATAGTCCCGTCTTAAGTTATACCACTTATAGCTACGACAAGTTTCACTTAAGTTCAAAGTGTAACTTACTGCTGGGTTCTGTTTCATAAACAACTTGTCGGTTATTCTCGGTTATTTTCTAGACTGAGACCAGTCTAGTTAAGATAATACCTATTCGAGTTGAAGCGCGCTATTTCGGGAAACTTCGTCGTTAAATTTGCACGTCTGGCGCCTAATGACATTTTCGAATTTTCGATATATTGGCAACTGATTGGCAATTTGACGTTCGTTAGCATTAATTCACAGCATTAATTCATTGTGTTTTGTTGATATTGACCGCAAATGGCTACAAAAACCAAAATAGCGTACAATGCAAAAGAGAAAATGTTATTAGCCGAATTAGTTGGGCAATATAGCAGTACAATAGAAAATAAAAAGACATGCGGCATCACATGGGCTCAAAAGCAGGTGGCTTGGGAGGTTATTTGCGCCCAGTATAATTCTCAACCAGAAGTTCAAAATCACAGAATGTGTGAACAATTAAAAAAATTATGGGCAAACTTAAAGCAGCTGTAAGTATAAATTGTTCTTTTCTTGGCTCTTAAATCATTGTTTATTTAATTGTTTTTGATTTTCCATAAAGGCGTAAAGAAATTACAACCCAAAAACAAGATATGTTCAAAACGGGTGGTGGAGAACTGAAACGAGTTACAACAGAAAAAGAATTGTTGGAGAAGGTTGATGTTGTGGCTCCACATTTAGATTTTGAAATTGATGCCGGTAATTGGGATAGCAACTGTGAGTTATTACAAAGATGTTTTGTTTATGGTTTATAATTCTAAAATATATTTATGTTTGCAGCAAGTCCTCTTGAAAATTCATTTGATTTAATGAATGCAGAGGCTACCCAACAAAGTGATGCTACACAACAAAGTGATGCTACACAACAAAGTGATGCTATTACACAACAAAACACCCGTAAAACATTGGTCAAACCATATTCTAAAGGTGAGTTAAAAATAATGAATAAATATGGCAAAAACAAATTATAACCTAATATACCTAGCTTGAGGATTTCTAAAAGTTACTCCTATTTAAAATTAACCATAAAACTCTTTATACTTATATTTCTAAACAAGTATTATTTTTAAGTTTCAAAAAATGGTCCAAAAGCAAGGTACATAGACAAAGAAAGGCAACTTCGTGTCACAAAACTACAAGATGCTATCAAACAACAAGCAGAACTGCATCACATAAAAATAGAAATGGCACATATGGAAGCTGAATGTATAAAAATTAGATTAGAAAGGGAGAAGCTCCTCTTACAAAAAGAAAAAAGTTATTTATTATAATTATTTTATATTTCTGTTTTAGTTTGTTTTCTATGAAAATAATTTTTTCGTTGTTTTATTTTGTGAGGAGTGTTTTTGTTAATGTTTATATTGTTATTATGAAGAATGTTTAAGTTTGTTAAATTGATGTATTTCTTGTTTTATTTAAAATGTTTTTTTTTCTTAAATTTGTTTCATTTTTGTTTTATTTAAAATTCGTTAATATATTATATTGTATTTATTAATAGTGTGTTTTATGGCAAATACTAAATTTTATATAAAAACTTCAATGTTTAACAGTTTATTTTAAAGAAGTAAGTATTTTAGAAATGGATTTGCACAAAATTTCTTCTGAAATCTAATCCATTTCGTTGATCTTGCACATTAAAGTTCTCTTCTACTTCAATTTGTGGAGGTACATCTTCATTTGGGATGTCTTCATTCAGTTCTATGGCTAAATTGTGAAGAACTCCTGTGGCACATATAATTGCTACGCTTGTATGAAGGTGAGTTCGCAGAGTCATTTTTAAACATGGAAATCTTTGTTTCCATAACCCAAACAACCGTTCGACAATGTTTCTTGTTGATATATGTGCCCTATTGTAATTTTCTTCTGCTTCTCCATTTGGATGAAGAAATGGTGTTAGAAGAAAAGGACGACAGGCATAGCCATTATCTCCCAACAATAACCCCATTATTTCTCCATTCTGAAGTCTGTGATGAAGTCGGCTGCGTTGAAAAATTGTGTTGTCATGGGCTGATCCCGGATGACGAACCACAATGTCCAAAATTTCCATGCGTGGACCAGACACCATCTTTACAAGTTAATAAAAATGAATCCAATATTATGCAGTAAAAGATAAAAATTATTTACCTGAACATTTAAAGAAAAATATTGCTTTCTGTTGCAGAATATTTCTGCTATGTCTGTGCCTGGATTTTTGATTCTTATATGAGTGCAGTCAATTCACCTAGACACAGACGGAAAATGGTTCATTTCATAAAATGAAATAATATTTCTTCGCTGTAATTGCTGGGTAGCTGGGAATTTAATCATTTCTGGCACTCTTTCAGCTAACCCAATTGAAACAGTTTTAATTATTCGGGACACTGTAGCTTGACTATATCCTCGGAGGTCACCATGTACTATCTGCATATAAAAGATTAATTTTAGTATAGATGTTTTTTCAAAGGTATGGTTTCCTCTGTTGGCTGTAGCAATTAATAGTACATCGCACTTCTATAATTATCAAATGCTAATTATAATTCTATAATTCATACAGCCAGTAGTAAGTCAGTGAATCATCAGTTGCGACCACCAGCAGCCTGAGGAAACCACACTTTACAATTTTACTATTTAAGAACCTGAAAACTTCCTGTTGCATAAAATCGTAAAGATATTAATACAGCTATTATCGATGGTACTGGCAATCCTCTGTTATTTATTTTTTGGTCTAAATTTGCCATTGGTAAAATCCTGTTCCTTACAATTTCTTTATTAAATCGATATCTTCTTCTAAATTCAATTGGTGCATAAAATTGTAATGGATTTTCTGCATCCCTGATACGGTATATCAGGTTCTGTTACAGTTCTCATGTCAAAAAAATGATTACATTAATAAATCTTTTGATTTATTAAATGATAATACGGTTTACAAGGAAATGAAAAGAGATCCTTTGTCGAGCTTACAACAGAAAAACAATAATCTAGTTAAAAAAGTATTTTCAAAAAAATTTATTGACAAAAATACACTTGACAAATTAATCATTAACAATTCAATATTACCAAAATTCTATGGTTTACCAAAAATTCATAAAGATAATGTCCCTCTTCGACCAATAGTTTCTTGTATTAACTCTCCAACATACAGTCTCGCAAAATTCATTTCCAACATTTTAACTGCTAGTTTGTCTAATAAATATGAATATAACATTAAAGATTCTTTCACTTTTGCTGATGAAAAAATTCAAAACTTCAATTTGCCAGAAGATCATCAACTCATTTCCTTGGATGTGGTATCGTTATTTACAAATATTCCTATGGAATTAGCTTTAGACATAATTTCTAATTGCTGGAACGATATAAAAAAGGAATGTAATATTCCAAAGAATGATTTCCTTAACATTATCAAATTTATTTATAGTAATTGCTACTTTACGTTTCAAGATAAAATATACCTTCAAATACAAGGCACTCCTATGGGTTCTCCTTTAAGCCCAATAATAGCACAAATTGTCATGGATTTTGTTCTTGAAAATTGAACTCCTAAATTAACTTTTTAACTTCCTTTTATATTTAAATATGTTGATGAAATCTTAAATACATTTAACAATTTTAATAACAAAATTCAATTTACCCTTGAAACTGAAAACAATAATTCAGTTCCCTTTTTAGATACTAAATTAATCAGAACTCCTAACAATACCATCATTTTGGATTGAATTGTCCGTGGACTGCCAGTGTCTGTGAGGCGCTTCGTGGCCTGCCCGAGTGTGTATGTTTATGGGGCGCTTCGTGGCTTGCCCGAGTGTGTGTATTTGTGGGACGCTAGGTGTTTCTCTGCTGTTGATGACGATACCGACAAACGAGCTACAACCAAAGAAAGGAAAACAGTTGAATTGTTATAAAATACCGAGAGCACAGAAAACGAGGGCGATCTAAAACAACAATTCCAAGAGATTTGAACAAGAAGGGGATATGAAATAGGCATTCTGAGGCAAGGAATGGGCAAGAATGGAGAATTAATGGTAAGAGAGGAATGGGCGACATCTAAAGAAAGTGAGAAGAAGAAGAAAGTCTAAGAGATCTGAACGAGAAGGGGAATTGAAATTGGAGAGACAAGGCAAGGGACGAACAACAAATTCTACTATTTTAGAATCGACACGTCGCGTTGCAATAATTAATTGTTCGCAAATGAAAACAAAAGCAAAATTGTTTGTATTTCTTTTAGGGGTTAGTTCGGTGCTACATCCAGCAAAACGTAGGGCCAATGCAGACAGAAACAAAAAAAAAAGAAAGTAGGAAAACCTAAAAGAAAAGAACACATGCGTTACACTTTGGACCACGCCCAAGTACGCACCATATTTACCTAATATCCAACTGCCGGGACTAGGTTTTGGTCAAAATGGTTTTGGTTAAAATGGTTTTGGTTAAACAATGCTTACAAGTGCAAGGGTGGCGATTTATAAAATCCTCTGAACAAAGATTTCGGCCAAATGAATTAATTACAAAACACAAAACCAATCACAACAGCGACACTAACGAAAGACTGCAGGCGTACAGAAATGTTCGAAGCAAGTAAGACATCATCATGCCAATAACCACTTCCTTAGGCTTGTAATTAGTGGACCAAATTTTCTTTTTTTTTTGCTATGTCAAAGAAGTCACCGATTTTGAGTTTATATTAATTTCTTAACCGATGTTACCCCCCTCCCCCGCCGCGTCGTCACTACCCCCTCCCCCCATTCAAAGAATCTGACTCACGACTGCGACAAATCTGTCGTCTTTTGTATTCTTTTTTCGATAAATAAACAAGCTTTGACATGACAACGAAAATACCAAACAATGACAATGCTGACATGACTTACAACATACGAAACAAAATGAGGTTGCTAGTTACAAGCTCAGAAGAAGTGATTGACATTTCGTTGACATATATAACGTTGCCATATCAGAACGTGTTTGAAACTCATGTATTCAATAAAAGTGAAAGACAGATTATATTTTTTGAGGTTTTTTCGGCATTGTGGGAACTGGGGGAGGTTTATCGAAAATCCGCAAAAACGCTTTCTGGGGAAGACCTTCGGACGAGTTTTGGTGGCGGTCGCCAAGCGATTACCCGTCGCGCGGCGGCGGCGGGGGTGAATACCCGAGGGGGTTACACATTGCAAGCCTCTTTTCGCGAATATTTTTCGACATCTCAAACAAAGTGAAAGAACAATTACAATTTGTTTCTAGTGAATATTTTCTACTTCTAACGACCTTTTAGTGATTTATCGATTGGCAACACTGTGCATGAGTTATACAACGGCGCAAAGATAAACTGTGTATACTGCCATCCAAATGTATTGGAGCTCTAAAAAAGCCATAGGTCCAACGAATTCATTTGGAATTTGTTTTTGAGATGCAGACTTTCAAAGTCAGGGGTCAGAACTTTTTACTTCGATTGTAGTTCTCTTCATTTGTTTGGTCTGCGCGACTATATTTTCAAAAACTTCCAGCAATTCAGTTACGTTGGACCTGCCCCCGTGCCGATGCGAGGATCACTGGTACCATAAGCCCACCTTCTCAGGAAGATTTATCAACTTCTATTCAAACCATTGTTTAAAACATAAATTAAATACCATTATTGCCATGAAGAATCGTGTTGATAGAATTTCTAAAAACTAAAAATTTTCATAAACTTATTGACATTTTTGTAAATAATGGCTATCCTTAGCATCTTGTTAAAAAATTAATTTTTAATCAAAGAAATCCTAATGCTACACAAAATAGAAACAATAATGTAATTGTAAATTCCATATATAGAAAATTACCTTTCATAAAATCAGTCACTCCAAGAATAGTTTCAGTATTCCAATTAAAATAGCCTATTATAATCCTAAAACAATTAGAGAAATATTTAGTAATATAAAAAATCCAACTCCTCTTTTACTTAACTCCAATGTTGTATATAAAATCAATTGTGATTCTTGTAATAAATGTTACATAGGCCAAACCAGTCAATGGTTAAAGAACAGAGTCTCCCAACACAAAAGTGACTGTAGAATTGGAAAAAGGTCCTGTGCTCTTGCCATTCAGTCAATTGATGATAACCACTGTTTTGACTTAAATAATATTAAAATTTTAGAAAAAAAATGTTTTATAAAACTAGATTATTTTTGGAAATGTCATGCATTCAGAAGCATAATGACGTAACTGTCAATTTCAGATCCGACATTGACGATCTTAATAATAATATATATTTCAATCTAATAAGTCACGCCACCTAGAGTTCTTTTATTTATACATAGTTTTTGTTATAAATAACACATCAAATTTTAAGTTAAAAATTTTCAAAATGTATTAATTTCTTTATTATTATAATTAAATTGATTTGTTTAATTGGCAGTATTAGAGAAATAGAATATCTTATAAGTCACGTGAATTATTTCAGCCTTCTTGGGCTTCATCAGAGATATGTACTTAAAAATTACTTTTTGAAAGGATAATAATTAAATTATACACTTACATATTTTTGAAATTTCCAATAACCCAAAAACAAACCCGTAAAGAAAACTTTTTGAAAAAATATCTAATACTTCGCAAGAATTACAGCTGTCATTAATTTCACTCAATGTTTCCATAGTTACTTACGTTATTTATTTTAGTGTCACATTTTGCATTTTGAAAGATGAAAACATAACTGTTTCCTTTCAATTTTGCGAAGTATTAGATATTTTTTCAAAAAGTTTTCTTTACGGGTTTGTTTTTGGGTTATTGGAAATTTCAAAAATATGTAAGTGTATAATTTAATTATTATCCTTTCAAAAAGTAATTTTTAAGTACATATCTCTGATGAAGCCCAAGAAGGCTGAAATAATTCACGTGACTTATAAGATATTCTATTTCTCTAATACTGCCAATTAAACAAATCAATTTAATTACAATTTCATTTGGCAAGAATTACAGCTGTCATTTATTATTATAGTAAGCATTATATATAATATTGTATCATATTATAATTAGTCGTCCGATTGTTGTAATTTAATGGTCCTGAAGAAGTAATAAAATATTACGAAATATCAACCAATATAATCGAAGTTTTATTGAAGCTGTTAATCCCCGTTCTCTAAATATAGTTAAGAAGTTACATAAAATTAATATCATTATTACATTCTTATTACGATTTGTTGACCTTTTTCTTCTTCATCGAATGATTTATTTTGAAAATTTCGAATTTTGCACTCGTTCTTTGGTTGCTGTAAAAAATTAGAAGCGCCCTAATATGTATTGTACAGTTTTCAAAGAATTCACGTGAATTCTCTTAATTTTTTTAATTAAAAAATAAATCTTAAATGTGCTAACACTAACGGCCGTGGCGCGGTGCGGCCTCGGGTCAGGGTTTATGAAGCTGCGATCTAAAAACGTCAAATTACCAGTTGCAATAAAGAATTAATGAACAGCGCCGTCTGTTCAGAGGCGGACGAATTACATACTTCATCAAAATGATTAATAGTTTGCACTTTGGAATCTCAAATCGAATTTGGGTTTCATATTGCAATTTTTTTCTTCAAATTCGATTAGGTACTCAGCGTTTTATTTAGAAATGTTTTCGGTTCGGTAAGGGAGAGCAGCGCCATCTGTGATGAAGTAGGGGTTTTAAGTAACGATTTATGTTGAACGTTCTTACTATTATTACATTTTTTTACTATTATCACATTTTTATTATTGTTTAAGTAAATTCTCGCCTTAGCACCCAAAGCTTGCATGCACGACTCCCGAATTTAAGTGCCATCTATACGCCAAAAGAGTTACTTACGCCGTTTTATTGCCCCTGCTAAGACAATCGGGCTTAAAGAAATTTAAACGACAGGGAATATTAGTCCATTCTTAGTATTGAATAAATATCAAAGTAACACTAACAAATTATGGCAGAAAAATTTTCCGCCGCAATCGAGAATCGAACTCGAGTCTTCTGGTTACGCGCCGGATGCTCTAAGCCCTTGAGCTAATGCGACCCCGAGTTCCATTGTCGTCTAAATTAAACTAAATTAGAACATGATTAGTTATTCTTATTATTATTGTTCATTAGTTAGAATTGTTATGACAAATTGTAATTCCAAAGATCATAAATTAAGAATTCGTCGACATTTCCAATCGCAGAGATCACAACTGAATCTTGTCGGTGTGTTTCACCATGTGCAGTTTCAAATGCGCAAGTTGTCGGCATTTGTAGCCGCAAAGATCACAACTGAACGGCTTTTCGCCGGTGTGTATCAACGCGTGGCGTCTCAAGTGATCGAGACGTTTGAATTTATGGCCGCAGCTTTCACAGTTGAACAGCCTTTCGCCGTCGTGTGTTACCATATGCACTTTCAAGATCGACGCTCGGAAGCACTTGTATTCGCAAAGGCCACAGCTGAACTGCATCTCGTCGTTATGTTCTAACTTGTGCAGCTTCATGCCGCGGGAATGTCGGCACTTGTAATCGCAAACGTCGCAGCTCAACGGCTCATCGGTGTGCGTTAGCTTGTGCTGCTTTAAGTTCGAGTATTCTCGGCACTTGTAATCGCAAAGGTCGCAACTAAACGGCTTCTCGGCGGAGTGCGTCAACCTGTGTCGCTTCACGCTGACGCTGTCCCGACCTCTGTAATCACAAAGATCGCAACCGAATGGCTTCTCGCCGGTGTGTATCAACATGTGAAATTTCAAGTTTTCGGCCATTCTGAATTCACGACCGCAAATTTCGCAGGTGAAAGGCTTCTCGCCGCTGTGCTTCAACATGTGCCGCCTCAAATGCGCCACTTGTTGGCATTTGTATTCGCAAAGGCTGCAGCTGAACCGCTTCTCGTCGGTGTGCGTTAACTTGTGCAGCTTCATACTGTGGGGGTACCGACACTTATAATCGCAGACGTCACAGCTCAACGACTTTTCGGCGTGCCTCAAAACGTGCCGCTTCAAGTGCGAGTACTGGCGGCCCTTGTAATCGCAAAGTTCGCAGCTGAACGGCTTCTCGTCGGTGTGTGTTAGCGCGTGCGTCCTTAAACTCGTTCGGGTTGCAAATTTAGAATCACATATGCGGCAATTGAATTTCCTTTTGTCCACGAGTTCAGATTTGGGAGTCCATTCGCACCTGAAATAAAATAGACTTCAATACTGAATGGGTTTTATGTTAATAATAAATAAAGACATTTGAAAGTGTGTGTCAACATTTGTAAAATGCGATGTTCTATAGTATATTTACAGGGTTAGGCAGAAGTAAGTATACAAGATTTTTTTGTATTAAAAAAAAAACTTTATTAGCATCACATACGACACAAAATTTGTATTGAATGGTTAGAATAAAGTTTACTAAACTATTGTTAGCCTGCCTACCTAGTACATGCATGGACATGGCCTTCCTTTATTATACTTTTAAACCTTATATAAACCTTATAAATATACAGTAAATTCAATACTTAGATCTTACTACTGTAGTTAGAAAATGGAAATGACAAAAAACTAGTGATGAAAAACAAAAGTAAATTAGGCAATCTGAAAGATCAAAAAGTTTTTATAAATGATGGTTACGTCAAAAAATGAGAGAGGAATACAGAAAGAGATAAGGACCCAGGCAATGAAAGAGAAAGTGAAAGTTGGATGTGGTTGTAAATGGTGAAAACTGGATTTGGAATGAAAAGGGAAAGTTGGAAAAAAGAAAGAGGAAACAGAAGTATTAAAAAACCGATAAGAATGTTGGAGGACCAGGACGGGAATGTGATGCTGAGGACGAAAAAGGCAATGAATACAGGCAACCGAAATAAAAAGAGAAATAAAGTAAGATTTGGCACATGGAATGTAAGAACTATGTTACAAACGGGAAAGATGGAAGAAATGGAAAGAGGAGAAAGAAATGCGATCATATAGGGATACAAGCGTTGATACTGATCACTAGGGATCGGATTTTTATATTTTATGCTTCACATTACCATTGCTTTTAGATCTCGTACGTCAGTGTGTCATAACATCATAGATGTAAATGAAAAACTTTTATTTTATTTTTTTACACGAATGGCAGATGAGTTGAACGCAGATAAATGCGTATGCCGCTGATGTGAAGACGTCAAAATATGTTATTCCGATCCCTACTGATCACTGGAATATGAATGAATTAAAAAATTAGGAAAAAAGAAGAATCTACGAAGCAGAAGTCAAGGCACAACTAGAAAAAAAAGAAAAATCCGAATATTGAAGAAGAATGGAATACCATAAAAAATCTCTTAATTGATACAACAGAAAAGTTAATAAGAAAGAGACAACCGCAGAAGAGAAACGAATGGTTTGACAGTGAGTGCGAAGGCGTTACAGAAAGAAAAAAGAAGCGAGATTACGATGGTTGCAACCAGTGTTGTAACATATCTAGTTACAAGTATTTAGATGCGGTATCTAGATACTTTCAGTGTATCTGTATCTGTAACTAGTCGCGTTGTAGTACTTGGTATCTGTAATTGTATTTAGTTACATTTATGTACGTATCTGAGCATACACAGATACATTTTTTAAATAAAAATAAAAATATTTTATGCCATCTCACCCTATGTTATAAGAAATTAAAAGTACAGATTTCCAATACACAGGCTAAACGTTAATGGAAAGATCTCTATATTGTGCAAATGTGCAATGTCTTTTTATAATATACTTCCACAACGGATAAATCAGCAACTACCTCCTTAGTTAAGCGGATAGCGTCTTACGGTTGTGATTGGCTATAATTTTGAATGATTCTGAATGAGCCAATCACAAATGCTGCACGAGACGAAAAACGCTATCTGCATAACTGAGGACGTAGCTTAACCAGCAGTAGAACTTTTTATACAGAAATACATATACCGACTACTATTATACTATTAACTTTGGAGCCATATTTAGTAGAAGAATATACAGGATGACTGTTAATTATACCGACAAAATGAAACTACGATAAGAAGCTATGACCGAGAGTATGGGAAAAATGTTAAAAAAATTCTTTCTACTTTTCGAGAAATTATTAATCAAAAATTGGCCCCATAACGACGCCCTTGGTTAAAAAGTCGAGGAGTTTTATCATGTTTTATGATACTGCAGCATGGCTTGAACTTGATCTTTAAGTGGAATTTCACAACTCCGTTTTTAGACCGACGCCCGACGTGAGTGCAAACTCGAAAATATTTACTTAACAAATGATGCATGCAGCAAATTACTAGAAATAGATTATTCCACGCAAAGAATAACAACACTTTGAACACCTGGTGAATAAATAAATCAGTAAACTCATTCGTAATTTGTTTCGAATGTTTTGTGTGCGAGGAATTATTAACACAAATCTATTAAAATTATTAAAACTTTGACAAATTTTAATTAATTATGAACTATTCCTTAGAATTTTTTAAACGTGATCCCGTAATCTATCACATTCATAAAGTTTTTATAGTCGGTGATGACTTCAGGTCTAATAAATCGTTTCACATTTTCGGAGAAAACCGATTCGGTTAAGCACAATACTTTGCAAATATCATCAAGTCATCATTTTTTTCGTGATGATAATTATTACCAATTAGTATTACGCATAATACTAGCGACGCCATGTTTAAAACAAAAGATTGTATCGTGACAGTTTTATTGCCTCCGTGCGATAACGAAATTTAAATCCTTGCGATTTTTTTTTGTGTACGAAACGGCGGGTCCATTCCGCATGAATTAACAAACAGTGATTTATTTAATTATTTACGAATTTATTATTTGTATTTCATACGCAATTTTAGAAGATATTAATAATTACTGAACATTTTAAGTAGCGACATCTTTCTATCGCTTTCTGACCTGACCAGAATTTTAAAACAAATTATTGCAAATCGATTTGCACAATTTTTTTTTAATTCTCATATGCTTTGACAGCAAGCATGGCCGCCTTGCATGGGATGACTTATTATGTAGCGAACTGGCTTCAATTTGTCAATCCTAGTGCAATGTCAGGTCAAAAAGCGATAGAAAGATGTCGTTACTTAAAATGTTCATTACTTTTACATCGCATTGACGAATAACCTAGGACAGATCGGTTTGGTTTGCAGTGGAGTTCTCGAGCCACGGTTCTGCTGACGAAGGCCCAACTAGGCCTGAAACAGCTGTACAGAGCCTGCTTGAGGAATTCGCTGTAATCAAAACCGATTTGCACAATTTTTTTTTATTAATAATTACATCGCGTAAAAGAAAATTACCTTCCCCAGCTGTTAAACGAGTATTAAAATCAATTGAAATGTTTGTCAAGGTCGCATTGTGCGCCAGCGAGAGTCAATAAAAAAATTTATAGTCCTATTATACAACCGCATTTATAGAACGTGGCCGCCGTACTGCCAACTGTGTACGAACACAGTGCCGGAGCTTGATTTTGCGGTAATTTTTTAATTATAAACTGTTTGCAAGAATTAATCGATTCTCTTATGAGTTTTTTTTTTGTTGGTCACCCTGTATGCAACGTAATCTACTTTGAACTTGTGAATTTGTTCATTTGATGTCTCGTACTACTTTTCAGTGTAATCTTATTAAAAACGATACAAAACGATGATTAATTGTTCTTTCTGTTTGACATTTTTCAATTTCAAACTTTGATGCTTTGTCGGTTTTTTTTTTATTGAAATAAAGAACATTATTATTTTTATTAATATGTAACACGTTTATGTATGTAACTAAAAGTATCTAAAAGGTATCTAGATACATTTATACTATATCTGTATCTGGATCTAGTTACTTTTAAAAAAGAAGTATATGTAACTGTATCGAGTTACAAATTAGGATAAGTATCTGTATCTGAATGTATGTATGTAATATATAATATATGTATGTAACTAAAAGTATCTAAAAGGTATCTAGATACATTTATACTATATCTGTATCTGGATCTAGTTACTTTTAAAAAAGAAGTATATGTAACTGTATCGAGTTACAAATTAGGATAAGTATCTGTATCTGAATCTAGATACTTTGAAAAATGTATCTGTTACAATACTGATTGCAACACACAATGAAAGCGATTATGAAAGGAACAAAAATAATGAAGCATAAGAAAATGAAATGGCTAGAGGAAGAGATGGATGAGATGAAGAAAGGAAGAAATTGTACGAATGCATAAGACGGCAGACGCGAAGAAAGAATGCAACTGTACGTCCAGACAAGAAAGAATTGTAAGCGTACTTGCAAAAGAAAACAACAGAGGCAGGAACAGAACAGAACACGGATGAGTCTACAAGTGAAGATAGAAGACAGAAATAGATCTGGACGAACCAATGAAGCACACAAAAGAGGCCTAGGAATTAATGATGAAGAAAAATTTAAAATTTTTCAAAGAAAAATCATAAGACGAATACACAAACCAAAAAAGATAAATGATGACGAGTGCAGAAAATTAATGAGGTAGATGAGGTATTAAAAGGCGAAAATATTGTTAAAATAATAAAATCGAAGAGATTAAGTTGGTACGGTCACATACTCATATAGAAGAGAAGATAATACCATAATAAAGAAAATAAAAAAATGGAAACCACCTGAAGATAGACCAAAGGGGAGGCCGAAAATCAGGTGGGAAGACCAGGTAATTAGGGACATTAAAAGAATGGAAATTGAAGAATGGAGAAGAAAGATAATAAACAGAAAGGAATGGAAGAAGATAACAGAGGAAGCAAACAAGCACAAAAATTTATAGAAAGGTAGAAAGAAAAAGTGGAGAGGAGTGACCTACCACTCACTAAGAGTAATCAAGGTCAGAAGAACTCAACTTATATACAGTGTGTTATTGAAAGTTGTACAGATATTTTAACTGACTCTTAAATAGATGCTAAATACCTAAACTTCCTTTATACAAAAGTTACTGGTTTCAGAGACACATAATTTATTGTCGCCCTTTTCCGGGAGTCCGGTGCTGTAGCGGCACTCCGGTTGCTCAGATCTTCAAACGCACGGCGGCATCGCGTTCCTAGTCATTTTCTGCCATGCGATGACGTGCAGCTCAATTCGATCCGAACCTCCCCAGATACCGTGAAATCCGAAAAAAATGTTTACAAATTTCATAATTTTCAAAAAATCATATCTCGAAGAAACGCATTTTCCTGGGGATATAGGCCCCATAGGTTGGTACCTGGGGGGCTTAACTTGCGTGTGAGAAAGTTTGGTTCGATTCGGTCAGTAAATAAGGGCCGTGGAATTTTTTGCTTACAAACAAAAACAATAAATTGTGTATCTCTGAAACCAGTAACTTTTGTGTAAAGGAAGTTTAGGTATTTAGCATCTATTTAAAGAGTACTATCGTCAGTTAAAATATCTGTACAACTTTCAATAACACCCAGTATATAAATTTGCTAGGCGTCGGCACTTATAAGTGCAAAAATGACAACTTCACGGCTTCTCGTCGGTGTGTCTCAACTTGTGTCGCTTCAAATTACACATTCGTCGACTTTTGTAATCGCAACGATCACAGCTGAACGTGCATTACCATGTGCTGTTTCAAACTGTAAAGATGTCGACATCTATAATCGCAAAGACCGCAACTAATCGGCTTCTCGCCGGTGTGTCTCAGCCTGTGTCTTTTCATCTGCCCGTTCCGTCGGCATTTGTAATCGCAAAAGTCACAACTGTATGGCTTAAATACCTCGTGCGCTAGTATGTGATTCTTCAATACTTCCGGGTCTTCGAATTTGTTGCCGCAGAGAAGGCATTCGTCCATTGCGTTCATAATTTCAGTTTCATAAATCTGCTGGCATCTAAAATAAAACGGGCTTTAATAACGCTTGAATTAAATTAATTAAACGCTAACAAGAATTTAGAACAGGAAGATTATCCGTTGTTAAAAATCTACCAGAAATTAAAAATACTGCATTTAACATGAAAGATTCCTCTGGCGTAACAAAAACAAAACAAAAGATTATTAAAGTCACAAAACGTCGCGTGGTATTTCTTAGGCTGTAACCTAACATGATTTTTACGATAAAGTTTTAATCCATTCTAATTTATTAATTAAACATTTTTCAGTGAGATGGGGGTGGGTCTAATATGATGTTAAATTATTAAGGGCGCCAGGACGGACCTACCCAGCTGATCGTGCAGAAGGCCAATTTTTACAACACGAGGCTACACTTGACTCACTGGTACGTGAAGGTAGGGTAACGTAAACACGCACTTAAAGTCAACAAATTTAAGCTTTATTGATAAACAAAAGTTCGAGCAAATGCGGGTTCAAATAACAACAGGTTATACAGGTGTTTGTTCACAACAAGTAAAATTCAGTCCAAGATAAACTGCGAATAATCTACCGTTGTCAATTTATTTATACAATGAGAGAAATTCGCTCTCCAAAAGGCATGCAACGATATGAAATTTATAAATTGATATTAAATCAAACAATCGAACTCACGACTCTTCTCTGTCAAATATAGTTGGTATTGTCCGGTCACTTACACACGTCGTGAAGTTGGCGGTCACAACGCCATCTGCTGTTCTTGTCCAGCGTCGCTAAACGGGATCGAACCGGTGGGCAAAAGCCGTGAATATGGCGGGACTGCGTTGTCAGGTTAGGCGTACAGGAAATACGCTCGGCAGCGAAGGTCGAGTCGACTCGGCCTGAATCGAACTCAAGACAGCACGGCAATACTAAAGCGTGAATTAGGAGTAGAGCCAAACGTAAAAGCTTGAATAGAAAGCAAAGAAGAGAATCGTTAGCGTCCAAAATGGCGTCAGACAATTCGCACAGTTTTTACCTGAGATTTGCAGTTTTCTCAAGCTCGGAATAGGGCTAAAATACCCCAAGACTCAATCGGTGGTGCACTAGGGGAATTCCGGCAGGGCCGTAGATAAGCACTTTTCAATCTAATAAGCAAGGGCTCCGATAGTTTCTAATAGGCGGTAAAATACGTCAGCACTCCCGAGGAGGAATGAATTCAAGCGCGAAAGTGAAACGGAGAGGACGCCGAAATTACAACTACGCCATAAGCGGTAGCCAATGACGTTCAAGGCTAGGATCATGCGGCGCTTTCAACAAATGAAAATCGCGGGGTTGCCAGATGAACTCGAAATGCAGCAGACGATGTTTTGTTGCCACGTTTTCGCAACGGAATTTGTGAACGTAACAGCATGTTAATTTATTATACATAATTTTTATTATATATTTTTTTTAGTCAGAAATGTACTCCAGCGAAGAGGTGAGTCGACGACAACCGTTGTTTTTTCTCTTCTGTTGGTGGCTTACTTTTTCTAATCACAGCATATACACATTCATAATTATAATTTAGTTAATGAACGTTTTACTGCTGAGTAAATAAAGTACACGGTTGTGTAAACTATTAAAACATATTTTATAAATTGAAGGGAAAAATATGCAATAATTTTTTATACGCAACTCTGATAGATGGTGTCAACTGCACAATTGCGCCGAATTCTTGATTTCGTCGTGAATATCAGTCTGTCATCCAATTTAGGGCCGATACTTTCATCTAATAATAATAATGTTTTTTTTTTGTTCTAAATATTGACCAAAAGGCCACTGAATCAGCAGAAACTGCTGTTCTTCCTCAGTGACCCTTAGTACAAAGGTAATAATAATGACACAAGCAAAAACAATAAAATATAACATATTAGGTTTCAACAATTGAACATTAAAAGAATTGAAATTTCTATTGTATCTACAGTACTGAGTAGCGTCCATTTATATAAGCAAATCACCAAGCATTTGATGAAAAAAATTGAAATTAAGATATTATTTCCATGACAATAAAATGAGCGCAGGTCCTGAAACAACACATCCCATGTATCTTTTCAGATATTTCATGATGAGAATCGTATCAACATTTTACGCTTAAATGAGTGAACAGTGCACGTTTTAAGATTGTTAGGAACATTGTTATAAAATTTGACAATATTGTAAGAGAACGATCTACGAAATAGTGTGGTCCTATGTAAAGGAGGAGTCAGTAGCCCTCTATTCCTAACATTAATATTGTGGATGTCAGTTCGGAAGGAGATTTTATTGTAAAGATAAGGAGGTGTTTTATTTTGAATAATTTTATAAAAAAACATAGCGCAATGAAATTGACGTCGTATAAGCATATTCAGCCAGTTAGCTCTTGCAAATAAATGTGAGATATGACTTCTGCGTCTGATGCCATATATGAAACGTAAACATGAATTTTGAACTCTCTGGATTTTTGAAATATTAATAGAGTCTAGGCATGGACCATAGACTGTATCACAATAATTAAACTTAGAAAGTACCAAGGAATTACAAAGCATTTTACGAGTGTAGGTATTTAAAAATTCTTTACTATTATAGAGCATTTTAAGTTTTCCAAAGGAGTTTTGCACTAGTTTGCTGACATGTGTTTTAAATCTCAAATTTGTATCTATATGAAGACCTAGATTTTTAGCACACTCAGTTATTGTTAGAGGCGTATTATTAATACATACATTAATATCAGGTAACACTGAATTACGTGCTTTTTTCCTTCCGAATACAAGAACGCGAGATTTTTTTGGATTAAGAGATAAGCAATGATTTGTAGAAGAGTTAAATATTTTTGATAAGTCTGAATTAATTTGCAATAAGGCTTGAACTCCGTTTGCTGGGTCGAAGTGGTGCAAAAGCTGAGTATCATCAGCATATAAATAACACTTACAAAAATCAACCTCATTAAACATGAAACTGGTATAAATAGAAAACAATAGTGGTCCTAGAATGCTTCCTTGAGGAATGCCTACCCCGATTTCCCCAGCTGTTGACATATTATTTTTATCAATAACTTTTTGTATCCTATTTTCTAGATAACAATTAAAAAATGAAATCGTTCCGATACTAAAGCCAATATAATGAAGTATCGCAAGTAGCAAACTATGGTTTATGCTGTCAAAAACCTTGGAGAAGTCGAGAAGGACCAATACAGAAACCCTATTATCATCTGTAGCCCTGCAGATGTCATCAACGACCGAAGAGAGTGTGGTTGCACAACTAGACCCAGGACGAAAACCCGATTGGAAGGATGGTAACAACTGATATCTGGTTAAATGTAAACGTAATTGTTCTGCTACACATTTTTCTACTAATTTTGAGAAGGTAGATAAAATGCTAATGGGTCTGAGATCGTTGTAATCGTTAGGCTGAGATATCTTTGCTAAAGGCAGCACATATGCTTCCTTCCAGCAATCAGGGAAGACATTGTTAATTAGACAAAAATTCACTATATAAGTAATGTAAGGAAGTAAATATGGACAGCATAATCGTAGCATATGAGCACTGATATTATCGGAACCACACGCTTTAGTTTTTATATTGTTAAGATATTTGTTTACTACTTCCTCAGTGACGGGTTCAAAGGAAAATAATTCAGGAAAATTCAGAAACGTGGTAGTTTTATAGAAAGCAATTAGATTATAGTTAGGGTTACGATTATTATTACAATTTAAAAAATGTGCATTAATTTTACTTACATCACACAGGTGGGTAGGAATTTCAGTTATTGGTTTTTTATTGTATACATTTAAATTACGCAAGTCCTTCCAGACCTCCTCAGAGGATTTATGCTGTAAACTATGAACAATATAGGCCTTCTTTTCTCTGCGAATAGCAGATGTAGTAAAATTTCTTAAAAGCTTATAATAATCAAATGATGCACGAGTTTTAAGGTTTTTTGCTCTTTTAAATGCTTCATCACGCAAAGATATTAGTAATCGAATATTGTCAGTTAACCTTGGCAATGGAGCTTTATTAAATCTACTTGTTTTCCAAGGAGCATGTTTATCAAAAAGAGAAGTTACATTAGTGTTAAAAAAATACAACATATCATTTATATTGCCAAATGTGTATAAAAGTGGCCAAGGAAGAGATTGCAAATCAGCAACGAAATCATTGTACTGAAAATTATAAAAATCTCTAAAGGTACGTGTAACAGGTACCCTCTTAATAGTATTCAGATTAATCGATGCGTACGTTAATAAATTATCAGAGAAATCTAAAAGATCGTGCACTCCAGAGTTGATAACACCTAGTGAATTGCCGATAATAATAAAATCTAATAGTGATGACTTAGAAACAGTAATTCTAGTTGGTTCATCAATAATTTGCTTTAATCCAAGTGAGTCAAGCAGATTCTGCACCCTTTGGGCAGCTACACTCCCACAATCGAGTAAATTAATATTAAAATCACCCACACAAATCTCTGATTAACTTTAATCTTTGGTTTATTCCTATAGAAACAATTGCCTCTACAATTGTCGGCATGGGAATAAACCAAAGGTTAAAGTTAATCAGTGATGAAAGTACCGGCCCTTAAAGGACTTTCGCATTACGACGTAAACTTGTGGGTTCACGTGACAGACGGTAGATGGCGCCAGCAGCGCATGTACAAAATTGAGCCGTATTTTCGATTTTGACGAAACCGAGTTACGAACATCGATTTGTCATCTATGTAAATGAAATGATTTCCACTATTTTCACACGATGACGTAAAATCCGATTGATTTTCTTTTCCTATTCACGTAACACCTCACAGATGGCGCTTGTTAGCACATCGAAAATTGCGCCGATTTTTTTATTTCTGCAAAGCCAAGTCGTGAAGATCGATTTGTCGCCTAATTGAAAGAACTTTCGCTTGATGACATAAAATCTGATTAATTCACTTGTCGACTCACGAAACGTCTGATAGATGGCGCCAGCAATACACATTGAAATTTTCGCCGAATTTTTTTTTTACGAAAATCGATTTTTTTGCCAATTTAAAGAATTTCCGCGTTATGACGTAAAACCCGATTAGTATCCCCGTCGTTTCGCATAATTTGAGTAGATGGCGCCATCATCATTTAAAAAAATTGCGCCGAATTTTATATTTGGCCAAAGTCAAGTCGTGAACTTCACATATCGTCTGGTAGATGGCGGCAGCCAACGTATTGAAAATCGCGCGGAATTTTTCATTTGGTCAAAGTCAAGTCATAAACAGTGTCCTATCATCAGATTTAATGAACTCTGGTTCACATGTCGTCTAGTAGATGGCGCCAGCCAACGTATTGAAAATCGAGTCGAATTTTTTATTTGGTCAAAGTCAAGTCACGAACATCGTTTTGCGATCTAATTTAAGAATTTCCAAATGATGACGTAACATCCGATTAATTTCCTCGTCGGTTCTACAAAACGTCCGGTAGATGGCACCACAACAACACACACACAAAAAAAAAGTTTCAGGACAACTGATGATCCTTATCCGCAAGAAACGACATAACATTATACGCCTGTTACAATTATCGAATTACATTTTTATTTGATCACAGGGTAGAATTTTTAAAAATTCTAAATTAACAGCGACTTTCAATTCGATGCTCCGGTGCCACCTCGTGATCTGTGTGCAAACCCAAGTCAAGTTTCTCTCAAAATTAATAAATAATAATAGATGTTCGTTTATGACTTTGCCAAAATCGAATATTCGACGCAATTTCCGCGCGAAGATGCTGGCGCCATCTGTCCCCGAATTATGTGATGTGAAAATTTACGTCGCTTTAAATTAAGTTCGTCATTTGAAATTACCAATATAAATTTTTTTGTTGCGTTGTTGAGTGGAAGTTCCTCATTGACAAATCATAGAAATAGCACGTCATCTCTTGGCCGGAAGCGGAAGCTTCTTTGGCATCAGGGGCGTGCCGACACAGTGTGCCAGGATAGTAAAGGCGCAATTTCTGCTTTTTTAAAAAAAAAAAGTCATAATTAAAATATTTCGCATTTCATTTTTACTCACTGATACGTTTTTTATAAAGCGCTTTTTATTGGGGGGAAAGGGGCACAGGGGCGCCAACTAAATTTTTTTACAGCTCTTCATTGCAACGATCACTTTTCACTAGTGTGTGTTTAGCCGCCTGTGTGTGTTAGTTAACACGTGCGATTTCAAATTTCCAAGATTTCGACATTTATAATCGCGCAAACTCAACAATTTCTCGCCGGTATGTTTCAACGTATGCAGCTTCAAACTTCGTTTACTTCCGACATTTGTAATCGCAAAGGCCACAACTGAGCGGCTTCTCGCTGGTACGTGTTAACCTGTGACGTTTCATAACTCCAGACTATCGGCACTTGCAACCGCAAACGTCACAACCAAACGGTTTTTCTCCGGTGTGTATTAGCAAGTGCCTTTTAAAATTTGCGACTTCTCCACTTTTGTAAGTGCAATGATTACAACTACACGGCTTCTCAGCTATAGGGGCCTATTCTGTAAGAGGTATGTTAAATTTAAAGGCACTGTTAAAAATTAAACAACTCACTTAACAAATATGGCATTCAGTAATTTCATATCTGTTATATTTTTAACAGGAGGGTGTTTATTTTGCAGTTAAACTTACATATTTTAACGTTTACTATAAACATGACGTTAATAATAACATGTAGTGTTAATCTATAAAAATGGCAGTTGCAGGAGAATTTATGGGGATTTTACAGATCGAGGAAGAAGAAGAAAGGCTTAGGAGGCAAGTATTTATCATGTTAGGATATGAAGGTGCCTTGCTATTCTTCAATGTTTAGTCTTGGAGGATACTTTGATGTCACCTTGTGAAACAAAGGTATAGGTAGTTTTAAATGGGATCGTGCATTTTGAAGAAGTACCTACTCTGCCATTCACCCAGTGTTCAATGTGCATGGTTCTATTCAAGGTATCCACCGAGACCTGAACATCGAAGGCAAAGCATCTTCAGCATGTATCCTTACTCTTCACTGAAATCTTCATTTATTGCTTCAATTTATTGCTTAATTTATAGAAATCGACACCGTCTGTTGACTCAACATTTAAGGGATGAAAGCAACCCTTTTGAATTAACCGAACTTAAATTTTTAAAATTACTTAACAAGATTGCAGTTCAACACCTTATAGAAATATTATCTCCTCATATGGATAACGAACATCGATCTACAGCAATACCAAAACACTTAAAAATCTTATGTGCAATTCATTTTTATGGACACGGCAGTTATCAGTTAGATGCTGGAGGAAATCATCTATTTGCTTATTTCAGTGAGCAGATGTATTTCACAAATATCTGAAATAATTAACGAGTTCTTACTTCACCAATGGATTAAATTTCCAACAGATAGAGAAGCTATCCAACAAAATATTGAAATGTTTCAGAACAGGTATAATTTTCCTGGAATTGTTGGTGTTATTGATTGTAGCCACATAGCTATAGTAGCACCTCCCATTTTACATCAAATGTATCCTGCTGGGCCCTACTACAATAGAAAAGGCTATTATAGCATAAACACACAAATTATATGCAACCCAAAAACAGAAATAATCAATATGAATGCACGGTTTCCCGGATCAACCCACGATTCAGCAATCTGGAGAACATCAACAATTAACAGACATCTAAGGACGGAATACTTATATAATTTAAATCATCATATAATTGGTGATGAAGGATATCCTTTGTTACCTTGGCTGATGGTGATATATCCAGGTGAACTTCCTGATAATACACCTGAAGGAAGGTTCAATAGCAACTTAATACGAGCAAGAACAATCATTGAACGTGTAATAGGAATTTTGAAGGGCCGCTTTCGATGTCTCCTGAAGCATAGAACATTGCATTACAATCCAATTAAAGCAGCAAAAATTATTTATGCGTGCGGTGTCTTGCATAATATAGCACTACACTTTAATGCACCTATACCAGATGATGTAGATATAGTACCAATTGAAAATGATGTTAATGACGGTATTGCTCACGTTGAAAATTTTTTTCAGAGAGGAGTTGCAAAACGAGCACAAATTACTGAAGAATTTTTTGTATAGGAAATTTTGATTTCTACTTGAATAATTTGCTACAATTTGAATAATATCAAGGGAGCAAAATTTTACATTTTATTTGATTAAATGCAAATAAGGCGGCAACATAATGCTACAGCAACGAATTAATGTACAAGCACATGTTGCTACCTTATTCAAAATTGACCAAACAAAATATAAAATTCTGATCCCTACATAAAACTCATATTTCTAAAGCTGTTTCAAACTACATTTAAGAAAACTGTTATGTACAAGTATTTACACTGTATGTTATTTTTATTAAACGTACTTGAACAAATACTGTTTCTATTTACAAAATATTAGACTCGCCTATATGTAGAACGTATAGCATTTGCAATTCTATTTAAGGCATTTGCAATATGGTTATTACTTTTAATTAATTCTCGCATTCCTGGAATTCCATCTGAACGTGATCTTGAAAATCGTTGACGAACCTTACGAGGCTTTGCTGTGGGTGTTGCTTGTATATTAATTGACTGTTGTGCATCAGCAGTTTGCTGTACTTCAAGTGGTAGAAGTTGCTTGTACTTCTTCCACTGTTATATCAGACAAATTGATTATTTGTACCACTTCCATACCTGGTTCAGTAACTGATTCTGCACCATCAATTACTATTTTATTAAGTAAAGCCAAAACTCTCTCTTCCAATTCACTTAAACCTTTAGAAGTTGATGGTCCGCCACCTGTACCTTCTACATCATGTTTTATGCTTCTAGCTTCTCTTCTACAATTTGTTTTTAAGTCGGCAAACACCTACAATACGAGTGTCATAAGATTGGACCGATATAAAATCAATCTGCTCTAAATTTTACAATGAAATTTGTTTCATTACTTCAGTTAACATGCCTATATCAGTGCAATATTTAAAGCTGTACAAGAAAAAGTATGACAAATTTCAGTTGAAAATAAATCTAATTTATGCTTTTATCAAATAAAGCTAAAGCATGACTTAATTGAAATTACTGTCGATTAAAAAATATACTTACTGCTTGCCATTGCTGCGTGGTTCTCTTAGGGCCTTCTATGGAATTTAGAGTCTGGCTTATTTCCTTCCACTTTGCATTATTTTTATTTTGTAGATAAATTGTTTAATTCCAGGAACTCTACCAGAGTGTTTATTTGTTTTTTTGTTGCTCTCTCACGTTTTTTAACATTCATTTTAACTTTTGTAATTTCAGTAATTTGTTCACAAACCGCTCAGAAAATAAGGTTATGATCATTAATTGTCCGAATGCGTTTGATCTACTGCTGATAGTGCTGATACATTTCAACTAAAAATACCGAACTTGAACGATCATTTAACAACCCTGGTACTCAACAAGTAATTCTGACATATTGGGTGCGTTTTTAAAGTGTGCGAACAAGTGTTCGTGTACTCGAACATGTAAAAAGGCGTTTTTAAATACAAATCGAACAACCTAGCTAGCGTTTTAAAATTTCCCGAGTTGTTCGAACATAGTGTTCGAGTTGTATTCTCTTGCACCTACTCGGCAGGAAGTGCACGAAGTACAGTGGCGGGAATTGAATAAACATAACCTAAAAATTCTGAAGTACGTCGATCACACAACACGATGGATACTTCGCCTTCATCGTCAGAACATTATAAGAAAGTTTACATGTCATAGAAATGAACATTTAAATTCGTTACCTATTTATGTAGATACATAACTACATAAGCAACAAAAAACAAAAATTTAAGGTTATGTACATACACATAAATGACCTATTAGCGTTTTTATATTTGAGCGAACGAGCAAGTGTTTGAACAATTTGGAAATTGTTCGAACATATTTGGTTTGAACAGTAGGTGCGTTTTTAAAGTGTACGAACAAGTGTTCGTGTACTCGAACATGTAAAAAGGCGTTTTTAAATACAAATCGAACAACCTAGATAGCGTTTTAAAATTTCCCGAGTTGTTCGAACATAGTGTTCGAGTTGTATTCTCTTGCACTTACTCGGCAGGAAGTACACGAAGTACAGTGGCGGGAATTGACTAAACATAACCTAAAAATTCTGAAGTACGTCGATCACACAACACGATGGATACTTCGCCTTCATCGTCAGAACATTATAAGAAAGTTTACATGTCATAGAAATGAACATTTAAATTCGTTACCTATTTATGTAGATACATAACTACATAAGCAACAAAAAACAAAAATTTAAGGTTATGTACATACACATAAATGACCTATTAGCGTTTTTATATTTGAGCGAACGAGCAAGTGTTTGAACAATTTGGAAATTGTTCGAACATATTTGGTTTGAACAGTAGGTGTGATTTAAAAACGCACCCTATTTGAGGCTACTCAGTGTTGCCCAAGTAGGAAGATGCAGATTCATAGGACACTTTAACAATCGCACAATCGCTCAGCGTTTCGCTGTCGGTTGATAGTTTCGTCAGGAATGACGATTTGGTTGATTGAGGGGAAAGCAATTAACTATCTGAGGCAACCTTTCACGATTTCAGATCACCTCAGAGGTCCGGAGAGTCTTTCTGAGTCAATGTAGCTCAGAAGCGTAATACTCACGTGTTCTGGTGTTCTGATCAGATTTTTCTTACATCGAGTTCATTCATCTGAGGCTATTTGCTTAGTTAATGCTGTTCAATAGGGACCCGCTCAGTCGTTTAGACTGATCTGGTTGACTGAAGAGGCTATGAATTTCTCAGAAGGCTAATCAGCCTTTCATGCATCGAGGCCATTTTATAGGCCGAAGCACAATACTCAGAAGTTCAGATTTTTCTTTCATCGAGTTCACTCAAGCAAAGGCACACGAATCAGAGGTACCCGACCAGTAGTTCTGATATTATCTGAGGCTAGTTGCTCAATCAGTGTTGTCCTAAACAAGAAAACGCCCAGATTATGCTTAGATGTGGTTGATTGAAGCGACCACTCTTTCACGATTTCTCAGAAATAAGTATATCTGTAATTATCTGAGGCTATTTGCTTAGTCAGTGGTAATCAATAGAGACACACTCAGTGGTTCAGAATGATTTGATTGAATGCAGTAACGGAAATAAGGATCTGAGGTAACCTTTCAAAATTTCAGATCATCTCAGAGGCTATGATATGACTTTCTCAGAAGGCTAATCAGCATTGAGGCCAAGTTATAGGCCGAAGCACAATACTCAGAGGTTCAGATTTTTCTTTCATCGAGTTCATTTAAGTAAAGGCACACGGATCAGAGGTACCCGACAAGTAGTTCTGATATTATCTGAGGCTAGTTGCTCTATCAAACAAGAAAACACCCAGTCGTTCAGATTATGCTTAGATTTGATTGGAAGTGACCACTGTTACACGATTTCTCAGAAATAAGTATATCTGCAATTATCTGAGGCTATTTGCTTAGTCAGTGGTAATCAATAGAGACACGCTCAGTAGTTCAGAATGATTTGATTGAATGCAGTAACGAAAATAAGGTTCTGAGGCAACCATTCAAAATTTCAGGTCACCTCAGAGGCTATGAATTTCTCAGAAGGCTAATCAGCAATGAGGCCAAGTTACAAGCCGAAGCGCAATAGTCAGAGATTCAGATTTTTCTTTCATGGAGTTCACTCAAGCAAAGGCATACGAATCGGAGGTACCTGACAAATAGTTGTGATATTATCTGAGGCTAGTTGCTCTATCAAACAAGAAAACGCCCAGTCATTCATATTATGCTTAGATGTGCTTGATTGAAATGACCACTCTTTGACGATTTCTCAGAAATAAGTATATCTGTCATTATCTGAGGCTATTTGCTTAGTCAGTGCTATTCAATAGAGACACGCTCAGTGGTTCAGAACGATTTCATTGAATGCAGTAACGGAAATAAGGATCTGAGGCAACCTTTCAAAATTTCAGATAATCTCAGAGGCTATGATATGACTTTCTCAGAAGGCTAATCAGCATTGAGGCCAACTTATAGGCCGAAGCGCAATAGTCAGAGATTCAAATTTTTCTTTCATCGAGTTCATTTAAATAAAGGACACGAATCAGATGTAGCCGGCAAGTAGTTCTGATATTATCTGAGGCTAGTTGCTCTATCAAACAAGAAAACACCCAGTCGTTCAGATTATGCTTAGATGTGGTTGATTATTATGACCACTCTTTCACGTTTTCTCAGAAACAAGTCATTATCTGAGGCTATTTACTAAGTCAGTGCCATTCAATAGAGACACGCTCAGTGGTTCAGAATGATTTGATTCAATGCAGTAACGAAAATAAGGATCTGAGGCAACCTATCAAAATTTTAGGTCAACTCAGAGGCTATGACTTTCTCGGAAGGCTAATCAGCATTGAGGGCAATTTATAGGTCGAAGCGCAATACTCAGAGGTTCAGATTTTTCTTTCATCGAGTTCACTCAAGCAAAGGAGAACGAATCAGAGGTACCCGACAAGTAGTTCTGATATTATCTGAGGCTAGTAGCTCAATCAGAGTTGCCCAAATAAGAAAATGCCCAGCCGTTCAAATTATGCTTAGATTTGGTTAATTGAAGTGATCACCAACAAAGCAACTCTTTAACGATTTGCTCAATCAATGCTATTCAGTATCAGGGATACGCTCAACAATTTTTTTTTAATGTTAGGTTTTGAATATTTTGATCCTGAAGCACACATTTCATTGCTAGAAATTACCGAATTTGATTTTGATTTAAAAAAAATCGAATGGGCTTGGAGGCCCGCTCATTTTTAATTGCGTCTTCAGGAATAATGTTTGTTGATGTACAGAATACTTTTAGAAAACATTTTCATTATTTATTGCCTTGAATTTTACTTAAAAAAAGACTTCATCTTTCTTTATAAATGTTTTGCAAAACGCACGAAATAAAGCCAAATATGTTATTACGTATTATTTGAAAATCTTTTTTAATTACTTGATTGATTTTATTAAATTCGTGTTTATTTTGACAATGCAGAATATTAAAATATGTTAAGACTAATTATCACCGTGTTAAAACTTAAGATTTTAACAACCTTGTTAGAATTAACATATAAGTTATAGAATACGCCCCATACATAAAAAAAGAAATTCAAAGGGAACCTTAAATAATAACCGGACGCAAAGGTTTCTCGTCGGTGTGCATGTTATTTGACGTCAATCCAACAATGCGAAGTAAGAACCGACATTCATATTTGATTCCATTATTTATTATTGTTCATTTTTATTTTACATTCTTTATTTAATTTTACGTCACAGATATATTGAAACATGAATACATTCAAACCACTTATCGATGGTTACCGGAATTTCGGAATTAATCGCAAATATTACAGCTGCATGGCATCGGTGTGTGTCAACTCATGACGCTTCAAGTCCACAGCTTCTCCGCACTTGTAATCACAAAACTTGCAACTAAAAGATTGCTCGCCATTGTGCTTCAGCATATGCACTCTCAAGTGTTCACCTAGTCGACATTTATAATCGCAAAGACCGCAACTGAACGGCTTCTCGCCGGTGTGCGTCAACGCGTGCCGTTTCAATTTATAATTAAACTGGCACTTGTAATCGCAGAGATCACAACTGAACGCCTTCTCGCCGGTGTGCGTAAGCGCGTGCTGCTTCAACTTGTATTTATATCGGCATTTGTAATCGCAGAGTTCACAACCGAACGGCTTCTCGTCGCTGTGCGTTAACACGTGGTGTTTCAATTTATCTTTATATCGGCATTTGTAACCGCACAGATTACAACTGAACGGCTTCTCGCCGGTATGCGTTAATATGTGACGTTTCATATCACAGGATTGTCGGCACTTGTAACTACAGAGATCACAACTGAAGGGTTTCTCTCCGGTGTGCGATAACATGTGCGTTTTTAAACTTGCGTATTGTCGGCATTTGTAACTGCACAGGCCGCAACTGTGCGCCTTCGTATCGGTGTGTATCAGCGAGTGCCTTTTAAGATTTGAAATGTCTCCGCATTTGTAAGTGCAACGATCACAACTGAACGGCTTCCCGCTTGTGTGCGTCAGCACGTGCTGCTTCAGAGTTACTTTTAGTCGGCATTTATAATCGCAAAGGTCGCAACTAAACGGTTTCTCGCCGGAGTGTACCAACAGATGACGTTTCAAATCCGCAGATTTCCGGGACCTATAATCGCACATGCTGCAATGAAAAGGTTTCTCGTCGGTGTGTATTAGCATGTGCGATTTCAGTTGTTCGGCTAGCCTGCACTTGTAAGCGCAACGGTCGCAACTGATCGGCTTCTCGTCAGTGTGCGTTAACATGTGACGTTTCAGTCTATAAGCGGTCCGAGTTTCGAAATCGCACACGACGCATCTGAACAGTTTCTCATCTGTGTGTTCCCGTACGTGCTCGCGTAAAGATCCGTGCGGTTTAAATTCGGAAGCGCAGGTTATTTCGTCCTTAATTTTATTCCCAGATATCCAAGGGTATCTGAAACAGAACAGGCTTTAATACTTGGTTGTAGACAAAGGAAAAAAAATCGAACAAGTGCCAACGTGTAAAAAAGTAAATAATTTTAAATTTGTAGGCGCCCATACACGGTCAAACAACTTGCGCAACAAAGGGTATTGTGCAAACATTTTTTACACATATTATTTGACCGTGTATGGACCCTATTGCATCTAAATATTAACTGGCAGCAAGGACGTCCGCAGAAAAACTTCCTGGAGGGGGCAAACATTTTTAATCGAACTTAAATTTCCATTCTATACATATTCTTTCTACGATATGACATACAGGATGGTACAATAATTACTGTTGCAATCGCTTAAAATCCTTTCCATCCGTGTGTTAACAACATATGATGTTTCAAGTCGCCGATTATTCCACACTCGTAATCGCAAAGGCAACAAATGAACGGCGTCTCGCCGGTGTGGCTTCGCATGTGGAGCGTCAAACTTGCGAGTCGCTGACACTTATAATCGCAGAGGCCGCAACTAAACGGCTCGTCGCCGGTGTGTGTCCGCATGTGCATCGTCACATTCGACAGCTGGCGACATTTGAAATCGCAAAAGTCGCAGCTGAACGCCTTCTCGCCGGTATGAGATCGCATGTGCATCGTCAGATGCGAAGGGTGTCGACCCTTGTAATCGCAAAGGCGGCAACTGAACGGCTTCTCGACGTTTCCAAATTTGCTCAATTCGTTCGTGACTTGACTTCCAGAAATCCGACGGCGTCTAAAACAAAACAGATTTTAAAATATGTACTGAAATTCTGCGTTAACAAAACATCTAGAATGGGAACATGTACAGTGACATCCAACTAAGTCGACACTCATAAGCCGGCCATAAACTCGTCAGAAAATAAACACGATTGGACATTCTGGACTTTCCGTAAATAAAAACAAATACTTAAATTTTGTTTAACATACCAGCGATTTATTTATTTAAATTTGTATATATTATATACAGGCTGTCCTATAATTACACCGGCAAACTGAGGGGGGTTACGGAAGACCCCAAAATAAGCACTTTTCGCCAATAAACTTAAATATCCGGAAATGAGTCGTTCGGGCACTTTGACAGACTTTGAACAGACTTGCAGGATTTGGTGACTGTGTGCTTTAACGTGTGCCTCCTCAACGTTCGGGGATGATAACATTTATAATCGCAAACGCCGCAACTCAGAGGTTTCTCGCCGGCGTGTACCAACACGTGCTGTCTTAAACTCCAGGCTTCTCGACACTTGTAATCGCAAAGATCGCAACTGAACGGCTTCTCGCCGGTATGCGTTAATTCGTGACGTTTCATATCCGAGGATCGTCCGCACTCGTAACCACAAACATTACAACCAAACGGTTTTTCGCCGGTGTGTTTTAATAAGTGACGTTTCAAACCTGCGGACAGTCGGGTCTTGTAATCGCAGAAGCTGCAGTTAAGTGGTTTCTCGCCGCCGGTGTGCGTTAGCACGTGCGCTTTCAGTTGTCCGAGTTGTCTGCATTTGTAGGGGCAATGGTCGCAAGCGAACGGTCTCTCACCGGTGTGTTTTAGCATGTGCGTCTTCAGTTGTCCGGCTTGTCTGCATTTGTAAGTGCAAAGGTCGCAGCTGAACGGTTCCTCGCCGGTGTGTTTCAACATGTGGCGTTTCAATTTCCACGCGTCTCGAGCTTTATAATCGCACACGACACACCTGAGCAGCTTTTCCTCCGTGTGTGTCTTTACGTGCCTACGTAGAGATTCCTGCCATTTAAAGGTGGAGCCGCAAGTGCGACATTCGTGTGTTTTTTTGTCCGTAAGTTTATTCCCAGAAATCCGTTGGTACCTAAAACAGAAGAGGCGGCTTTAGTACTTGGTTCTACGCTAAAAAAAAAATGAACGAGAACATATATAATAACCTCACGCCAAATTTGAGAATAAAAAAAAGATAAAAATAAATGTACAGGGTGTCCCATGGTATTCTCCGTTAATAATGGAAATAGAAAAAAGCTGAGCACGCAATATTGGGTCCGTTCACGTTGGTCACATTGCGAGGAATCCTTGTATAAGGAAGTCCTCGAGGAGCCACTATGAATACCGGCGTAAGTGAAGTGAGTAGCTCATTTCACATAAAAAAGTTAAGAAAAGTGTATTCCAGAGGCGCCATCTATTAAAAATTTTTCCAATTAAGTTTAACAGTCATCTTCCGGAATTGTGTTGCAAAAGGAGTAATTTTGTAAAAAGGAAGAACATTTCCAGTAGATTATTCTATTTAAGTTTTTAATTAATAACTAATTTAATAATCTTTCTGTAGAAAGTGAAAAACCGTAAACAGAATTAAAAAAAAACAATTGCACCAATAAATCTGTACTACTGTCACTTTGCTGTTGGCATTCTGTTCTCTCTCGACTAATGTAGATCTACTTTTGAGCTATTTTTGAAAAATTCCTCTGCTTCTTCTGGTGTATAAGAGATGGCGCTTTTATCTACGTACAAATTTATAACTATAACTCTTTTAAAGAATTATTTACATATTATTTTTTTAAGAAAAAATAATAGTCCTAAACTTGTGCGTAGTTAGAAACGCCATCTCTTATTATTACTATTATTATTATTGTAACTTGTAACTATTTTTGTATATTTGTGTACTAACATATTTTGAAATAAACTGAAAGTTAAGTACTGCTTTGAACAAGAGATGGCGCCCACGTTTGTACAATTTTTTTTCTAAAGTCATAGTTTATTTTAATCTGTGTACCGATTATTGAAAGTTCTAATTTGTATTTTCTTTAACTTTTATTTATTTAACCAGAAAATTTTACAACAAAATAATACCTGAAGATCTAAGTTTCCTGTCACAGGTCTGGTATATAATCTTGAAATTAGAACTTCAATTAAACTTACAAGAAAAAAGTAAATAAACTTAAATTAAATATCAAACCTTAAAATTAAACTATATTTTAAACTACATTAAATTAAAAAAAAAAACTTAATATTATTTATGTTTTATTCCGTGTGTTAACATGTGATGTTTCAAGTCGTTGATTATTCCACACCCGTAAACGCAAAGGCCACAACTGAGCTTTAACCCGACTTCTCGTCGGTATGAGTTTGCACGTGCATCGTCAAATCCGCGAGTTGTTGAGACTTGAAATCGCAAAGGCCACATCTGACCGGCTTCTCGCCGTTATGAAACTGCATGTGCAACGTCAAATGTGAGGATTGTTGACCCATATAATCGCAAAGGCCACAGCCGAACAGCTTGGGCTTTGGAGATTCCCGACATTTATCAGAAGCAGCCGACTTTTGGGCGGTATGTGTTAAAACGTGAAGCCTCATCTGTGCAGCGTAATTGGACCTGTGCGCGCAAAAATTACAGCTGTATCGTTTCTCGCCGCCGTGTGTCAGCATGTGCTGCTTTAAACGCGTGGACTGTCGGCATTTGTAGCTGCAGCGATCACAGCTTCTCGCCTGTATGCGTTAGCTCATGCGTTCTCATATTCACAGCTTGACAACACCTGTAATCACAAAATTTGCAACTGAATGGTTTCTCGCCGCCCGTGTGTTTCAACATGTGCAGTTTCATCTTCGGATCTTGTCGACATTTATAATCGCAAAGGCCGCAAATCAACGGCTTCTCGCCCGTGTGCGTCAACATGTGACGCTTCAGTTTCCAAGAGTCGCCGACCTTATAATCGCACGCAGCACATCTGAGCAGTTTTTCAGTTTTTCTCCGCGCTTTCTTCCGTAAAGTTCCCTGCGATTTAAATTTGGAACCGCAGGTTAGTTTGTTTCGTTGGTATCTAAAACAGAATAGGCGGTTGGTCCTACGCCAAAAAAAAAGAACATTAAATAATAACCTCGGTTACTCATACTTCGATGAAAAAAAAAAAAATTAAAAGTAAGTGTATAGTCGCGAGCGTTAAATTTTGGTCGTCACTGTCAAAACGTCAGTTTGAATTCCGGAAACTAAAATATTTCCGACAAATAATGATCACATCTTTTAGGTACCAAAAAAGTGTCGAAAATGAATTAAATTATTTTCAAGAGATTATTCCCAAAAGTTAAAATTAAGACATCAAATCTTTGACAGCAATGACGACCAAAACTTATTGCGACTGTACTGGCACCAGGGGGCGGGGCGAGGGGGGAGTGGCAGAAAATATCCAACGGGGGAAAGTAGTCGACTATAAATTTTAGTAAAAGTTAATACTTTTAATAAGAGTAAGCCATTTAATGTTGAACTTTTACTTACTATTTTACATCATAAAAAGACATACGTCAAATTGTGGTTAAGATTTTATTCAATACATAGTTCACAAGACTTGTTCAAGTGTGGACGTAGGTTAAGTTCGTTCCAAACCGTCCAGGTGCCGACATTTATAATTGCAACGATCGCAAGTCAACAGCTTCTCGCCGGTGTGTTTCAACTTGTGAGTTTTCAGACTTTCGCTTCGTCGACTTTTGGAACCACAAAGATCGGCTTCATCAAGTATACAAACAAAAGTTTGACATAGGACATATCCACTACATGGTACAAGTAATACTATTATAGTAATACAGGGTGTTCTTAAAGTTCGTGCAAAAAAAATTAATGAGGTATTCTCACGAATGCACCAAAATTGAAACGAAAAAAAATCAAAAAATTCATACCGACATCCAGCAATTTCTTGTGAAATTGTTAGAACCGCAACGGACGGTGACCTTCACCTACAATAAGTATTCGAAGTCCCCCCCCCCTGCGCGAGATACCTGTCGACACATGCATGTCGTGAAAATTAAACATACCATCCCTTGTAAACATTGATTCGTCGATGAAGAGAATATTATTAACAAAGTTCGGATTGTGCGTCTGTTCCCGGAGTAACCAGCGACAAAATCGCATGCGTTGAAGGTAATCTGCAGGCATCAGAGCTTGCACTCTTTGACAATGGAACGAGTATTTGTTCCTCACGAATAATTTGCCAAACAACAAACTGCACAACTGATACAAAGGATCTGCTATTTGGCAAAGGGCGATTTCGATTACGCTGGCTGTGCATACATACGTCTTGCAGCCAACGTATTTTGACCACATTCGCCGTAAATTAAAATCATGTCCACAATAACACTATTATCTGTGTTGTATATTGCTAAATAATTGAACAGATTTAAATATTATTTACGCGCACTGTTTCTTCAGACGTGCTGTATAAAAAGTTGTCTTGATGTTTCAGTTGTTGGCCAGTCCAGTTCAGATATGTGTTTGTTACACGTGTGTGTGTGTTAATAAAGTTAGTTACCTTTCGGACATGTGACTTTTATTAAATCTTGATCATACACAACAATCTGTGACGACGTGCAGGCGCGAGAGGAGAACTGACTGACCCACTTTAACAGCCGATGCTGACACACCAGCATACTTCTCCGATTACGTAATACAAATATACCAGGGACTATCAAACTGTTTCATCGTTCGCCGGAAACATTTATTATCTCTAATATTTGTTAATCAATTGTTACAGAAAAACTGCTTCATTTTATCACTTTTAATGTCAACTTTCACTGGTTTCGTTTTTGCATGCAGTTAAAAAACAGCCTGTATTTATAGCTATATGCATGTATATTGCGAACACCAATTTATAACAGATTTGGTTTCTCATCGGTGTGTGTTAACATGTGCCTTTTCAATTTCCAATCATCTTATCTTTTCCTCGACATTTGTAAAATGAACATTTCTAAATGTGTATTATGGCATAAGCAAGTTTCATTTTAAAAAATTAAATAAAACAAATTTGGAAAAATGTATTTGCTTCAAGTCACACATTTTTCACCAAATTCTAAAGTCACTAGGAACGTCACGTTCTTAGCGACTTAAGGCAAATACACACATTTCGACAAATTTTAAAGAAACTAAGCTCGTCACGCTCTTCTTTGAAAACACGCTGCTGATTGAGCGCCATCTTTCTCTTTTCTTGCAATGTAACTCCTCTTCTTGGTCTCAAGAGTTCGAAAAATCCAAAGAAACTTGGAGCTGTAAACTTGGCAGCGTGTTGCTTTCCAGAGAAATACGCCAAGGGAAAAAGAAAAGAGAAGGATAAGGAGGAATGAAGGAAAGAGAAAGAGGAGAAATTAAACAAGGTGAAGTGGGAATTAAAAATGGGGGTGAGCAAGTAAGGGAAGCTTTATAGATCAAGAAGTTAAATAAAGGAAATCAGAGAAATCATTAAAGTTTCCAGAGTATATGACATGTAGATACAACGAAAGAGATCCCAAGGGATGGGAGCTTCAGGTGGTCTTGAGACTGAGGGGAAAGATCGTCGAAAGATGGAGGGAGCGATTTAGAATTGGGATAAGGACGATGACGGATGGAGAGGGTATCGATCAAAAACCAGATAATAACACCGCAAAAAAAAGAGAAAACAAACAAAAGGCCACAATTTGAAAAGTTAAATGAAACGTTTTGATTGTTGTCTTCCCTTCGTTAAGAACAAAAGACAACCAATTGAGAAATTAAATAATTTTCTGCTCTTTGTCGAAGGCAAAAGAAACAAGAAACGGTCGTCTGAATAACTGATCTAAAAATATTTAGAACTTTCTTCTTAAAAAAAAAGAAGCAAAGAAATAAAAGACCATCAATCGCCTCATAGCATCGTCGCCGAAAGCAAAAAAAGGAACACGAGAACCATTCTCAATTTTCTTTTAAGAACGTCACGTTCTTTGTGACTTAAGGTAAATACATACATTTTTTCCAAATTTTTCTCATTTCAATTAGGGTCAGTTTCATAATGGAATTTAAAGGAGACTTTAAAATTAAAGTCACTTTCAAATGTCAAAACAAATATGAAAACAGATTTGTTTACACATCTGAATGTGACTTTATTTTAAAGTCTCCTTTAAATTCCATTATGAAACTGGCCCTTAGTCACTAACATCATGGATAATCCATAACATAAAAAAAAAACTTTATTAGCATCACATACCGGTTGTCCCGGGAGGAAAGGTCAATACTTCGTAGGGGTCTAGAGTGGATTATTATAAGTCAAAAAGTTAGTCTCTTATTAATGGCTTCTGAATGTGACTTTATTTTAAAGTCTCCTTTAAATTCCATTATGAAACTGGCCCTTAGTCACTAACATCATGGATAATCCATAACATAAAAAAAAACTTTATAAGCATCACATACCGGGTGTCCCGGGAGGAAAGGTCAATACTTCGTAGGGGTCTAGAGTGGATTATTATAAGTCAAAAAGTTAGTCTCTTATTAATGGCTTCTGAGAGAGAGAGAGAGAGAGCTGGTCAACTCAGAAAAACTGCTTTGTTTCATTTCAGTGCATTTTGACAAAGAACAATTATTATAAGTTTGACACTTTGTGATGATTTGTGTGAATCGATTGCCAAACAAGTTTGATAGTTAAAAATAAAAATTTACCATCAACTGATTAAGCATTTAAGTAATTAAATTAAAATCCAATAGTATAGGTATGTATGTAATAATTTGAACTTTCGTTTTATTGACAGAAAGCAAATTTATTAGACAAGTTTGACAACTACGACCTCTTTGAATCAAAGCCACACTCGAATGGTGAGCTTTTTTCTCGATCAATGAAGGTTTTTTTTTCAAGAGAAACGACAATAGTCGATTCAATAACATAACAAAGAACGGTTGTTATAAGTTTGACATTTTGTAATGTTTTGCTTAAATCGATTGCTAAACAAGTATGACATTTAAATATAAAAATATACTATCAAATGATTAACAAAACTACGTATGCACTTAAATAATTAAATTAAAATTCATTAGTATACATATAATAAAATATGTAATTTGACCTCACATTTTATTAACAAGAACCAAGTTTGACAACTTCAACAAAATGAAATGACAATAGTCGATTCAGGAAACTGTTTTGATTCATTCTAGTGCATTTTGTTTCGTTTAATGATCAAGAACAATTATTATAAATGTGATACTTTGTGTAAATCGACTGCTAAACAAGTTTGACAGTTACTATCAAATGATTGAGAAGACTGCGTAAGGATTTAATTAATTAAATTAAAATTCTTTAAAGTTACTTACTAGAATAATTTGAGCTCTCATTTTATCATTAACAATTTACAAGACAAGTTTGACAATTACGTTAAAATGAAGAGACAATTTCAATGATTTTGTTTCGTTTCGGTGCATTTTGTTTTGTTGTTGCTATTTGGACATTCTTCTTGGTTTGACATTTTGCGAAACAGTCAAGCAATACCCCATTCTTGTCTTTTATTTTTTGAAACTGAAACATTTCACTTCAGCTCTTATGGAAATGTAATTAAATAGTTTTGTTTCGTTAAATTTTGACAGTTATTTTGAAATATTTTGACAATCTGTCAATTCTTGTAGGAATAGCTTAATGAACAGTTTTAAGTTTAACAATTTTTTTTTCTAATAGCGGTACCTAAACGAGTTAGAAAGCTAGTTGTCAGTTCATCATTTGACATTTATTTAACTCTCAAATATTTTGTCATTTTTAATAACAAATTTCAGTGCTATTTTTAAGAAACTGAAAATTAATTCTATGACAAGCTTGTATTTTGTGTTCAATTCTGGCACATTAGCTCTTATTTTGACAGATTCTAATATTTTGACAATACTCTAGTCAATAATGTGTTATTTTTAAAAGCGACGCAAGTATCTGAATAAATTCGATGTATTTCACTTTTGTATGGTGACTGTTTTGCTTTGTTAAATCTTGACAGTTATTTTAAAATATTTTGACAGTTTTGTATTTAACGTCGTTTAGTTTTTCTAGAAATAACTTGAACAGTTTTATGTTTGAAAACATTGTTTCTAACAGCAATAATCGAACTGGAAACTGATTGACAGCTCATCATTTGACATTTATTTAACTCTCAAATAATGTCGTTTCTAATAATTATTTCCAGTGCTATTTCTAAGAAATTGAAACTCCATTATTTATTAGTTATATTATTACTGATATTGTATATCTGAGAATAAAGTCTATTATTATTATTATTATTATTATTATTGTACGGCAAGCTTGTGCTTTGCGCTCAATGTTGACAGTTCTTGACAGTTTCAAATATTTTGACAATTCTGTAATTAATGACGCATTATTTTATAAAGCGGCGCAATTACCTGATGGAATGTTTGTTCGCTTCGATGTAAGTATTTCACATTTGTACGGCGATCATTTTGTTTTGTTAAATTTTGACAGTTATTTAAACAGTTCTGTATGTAATGTCGTTAAAGTTTGACAGTTATTTGAAATATTTTGACATTCCCTATTTAATCTCATTTAATTCTTGTAGAAATAACTTAATAAACAGTTTTAAGCTTAACTATACTGTTTCTAACAACAATAATCGAATTCGAAAGATAATTGTCAGTTCATCATTTGACATTTATTTAACTGTCCAATAATTCCCATGTTTTTATCGTTTATCGTTTAACCGCAAGCTTGTGTTCTGTGTTCAACTTCCACAGTTCTTTAGCTTGACTTTTATTTTAACAGTTTCAAATATTTTGACAATTCTGTAATTAATAATGTGTTATTTTTCAAAGCGGAGCAATTACCAATTAAATTATTGTTCGCTTCACTTTTTTGTATTTAAGGTTAATTTTTCTAGAAATAAATTAATGAACAGTTTCAAGTTTGACGATTTTGTTTCTAATAACCGTAATCGAATTAGACAGTTAATTGTCAGTCCATCATTTGACAATTATTTAACTGTCAAATCATTTCATCGTTTTTAATAATTAATTTAAGTGCTATTTTTAAGAAACTGGAACTTAATTGTACGACAAACTTGTATTTTGTGTTCATTTCTGACAGTTCTTTACAATAACTCTTATTTTGATAGATTCTAATATTTTGACAATTCTCTAATAATTAATAATGTGTTATTTTTTAAAGCGACGCAATTATCTGAAATTAAAAATATGACGTTGCTAAATAACTTTTATTTTAAAGTATTAACATTTCTCAAAAACAGCGCTACATTACGGTGAAGAATAAAATCAACACGAAGCGCCAAATTTAAATTATTCCGGAACGGCTTAGTGGTATTTATCTCAGAATCCATTAGTAAAAGACCACCTGTTTACATAAACTTTTTGACTTATAATCAAGGAGTCTACATTTAAATCGGCTTTTTTATGCGCGTTAGTCGACCAAGCGGTCGACCTACTCTATACCCCCACGAAGTATTAACCTTTCCTCCCAGGACACTCGGTATAGTAGCACAAAATTTGAATTGTAAAATGGTTAAAATATAAAGCTTATTAAACTATTGTTAGTCTAACTTGGACACGAACACGGACCTGGCCTTCCTCTACCATACATTTTAAATCCTATAAATACACTATAAATTTAACACACAATTTTACATAGTTTTATATACGTAATGTTTACATACATTTTATACAACAAATCCGCGTAATTTTAGGGCGCATGGTTATACCCATTCACAAACACAAATAAAGACGATGTGAAAAACCACCAATTTGAAGTAAGAATATCATTACGGAAGCACATCACTGTTTCACACAGTGTTCGGCTTTTGTAAATAATTGAAAACACCATCACTTTTTATAACCTGCCAATTTTCGCTGCTCTAAACTTGCCTTGGCGTCGGCATTTACAAATGTAAAGATAATAACTTCACGGTTTCTCGTCGGCATGTCTCAACCTGTGCCTTTTCAAATTACACATTCGTCGGCTTTTGTAATCGCAACGATCACAACTGAACGGTTTCCCTTCGACGTGCATCACCATGTGCTGCTTCAAACTGTAGAGATCTCGACATCTATAATCGCAAAGACCGCAACCGAACGGCTTCTCGCCGGTGTGTCTCAGCCTGTGTCTTTTCATCTGCCCGTTCCGTCGGCATTTGTAATCGCAAAAGTCACAACTGTACGGCTTAAATACCTCGTGCGCTAGTATGTGATTCTTCAATACTTCCGGGTCTTCGAATTTATTGCCGCAGAGAAGGCATTCGTCCATTGCGTTCATAATTCTAGTTTCGTAAATCCGCTGGCATCTAAAACAAAAAAGGGCTTCAATAACGCTTGAATTAAATTAATAAAACGCCAACAAGAAGATTACTTATAGTTGTTAAAAATCTACCAGAAATTAAAACTACTGTTTTTAATATAAAAGATTCCTCTGGCGTAACAAAAACAAGACAGAAGACTATCGAAGTTACGAAACGTCGCGTTGTATTTCTTAGGCAGTAACCTAACGGTTGGTTTTTAGTAGTGCTGGCAACCGAAACCGGTTTTTTGGATAATCGGTTAACCGGTTTTGGATATTCGCGGTTTTGAAGAAAACCGAAAACCTGTTATCCGGATAATCGGTTATTCGAATATCCACTTATTTGGATAACCGGTTATTCGAATATCCAGTTATTCGGATAACTGGATAATCGAATATTATCGGTTTTTTGGAAAATCGGATATTCGGATAAGGGATATTCAGATATCCGAATAACTGTAAATTCGAATAACCAGATATCAGAATAAGTTTTTTTTTTATTTAATGATCTAGTACCTATTAGGAAAAAAGTACGTGTACATAGTTACATATTTATTTAGTTAATTGCTTTTATTATAACGTATTTGCGTATTTAATCTCAGCGAATTCCATAATTACAATACTTGCAATACCTATACTCTATTCAAGATAAGAAGGTAGTAGGAATTAAAGTAAAGGAATTAAATGAACGTTCATTTAACTCCTTTTTAAAATTTGGCTCGTTTTATATTGTTAACTATGTGTATTTTCTTTCGAACGCAGCGACGTCTACTACCTTCTTATCTTGAATAGACTATACATAGATATTTTCTGAATTTTCTAAATGTGTCGTCTCGCAACAAGAATGTACGCAGCAGTTGAGATTATGCAGGTTTCCAAAAATTCAATGCGGCTAAAACCTATGGCGAACACGTTTAATTTAATTTAATTAATGAGAGTAAGGCTGCCTTTTCACAAAGCGTCTCGTCATAGACGCGTATAAATTAGTGCTGGCAACCGAAACCGGTCTTTTGGATAATCGGTTAACCGGTTTTGGATATTCGCGGTTTTGAAGAAAACCGGTTATCCGGATAATCGGTTTTTGGATATTCGAATAGTCGGTTTTTACCATTATTTGGATAACCGGTTATATCCGAAACCGGATATAAAGATTTAAAGAAATCGATTAACCGGTTTCAATTTCTTCCTGTTTTTGCCAGCACTAGTTTTTAGGATTTATTTTGAGGTGTATTATTTTTTGATACATCCTGTACGCATATAAGAAAACTGTGCGCACAAAAAATTGCGCACCAAGAAAACCTCCCAAACAGAAAATACCTTTGGTGCACCCTCATTTTTGTAAAGGAATAGGGAATAGCTTAAATATTTCCTCAAGTTTGTAAAGTTATTGATAACTTTTCATTTCAGTGATCATAAATTAATGGTTTTTCACCGGTGATTTCTCGCCGGTATGTCTCAACATATTGCTGTGTTATTTTCTTTTCGAGGATTAATTAAAATCTAAATGAAAAGGATACACACTTTGAATTTGTTTTATTTTGATAAATGATTTTTCTTTTGGCTTTTGGTGCCACATTTCTATCATGTTTGTATAACGGGGTCCCTTAGAGTTCTGAAAATTAAACTTTCATTAAGATTTTTCTTGTACTTATATTTCTATTTTGTTAAATGCAGAGTTTACATAACCTGGAAGACGATCCTTTGAGTCTTGACTCACCGAATACAGCCAATTGGTTGAAAAGCAAATTCAGAGAGCTTTTTGGGGAAGACTCAGACACCGAGGCCATGCCTGATTTCCTCACACCACCTGTTAGGCCTGTTTTGTCGATGCCTGAAGTCCCGAACACATCGGTCAGGGAGGTTGGGTTGCCAGATTTTGAAACGCCTGCCCCTCAGCAGATGGAGGCTGCTGAATTCGAGGAAGCCGTTAAAAAGCTTCCTCGTGAGTTCCTTAAGGACCGACGAGGGAACAAGCGCCGATATCTGCTCCACCTTCCCGATGGGGCGAAGGTAAAGATGCTTAAGGTGGAGGCTCTTCAATTGGGATTGATAGGCTGGCCTACGAAGAGCTGAATTAATTTATATAACTTTGCTTTGTATAGAGTCACATTTTTTAAGTTAATTTTGTTGAATTTTTAATTTTATTTTCGCATTTTGAGGTTAGGTTTTCTTTTGGGGTGAGTTTTTGTGGGTTTGTTTCCCTATATAAGTGGGGCAATTTGTCAATAGAATTTAAGTCTTCCTTGGGCAGTGTTAGTGGAAACTTCTTCTAGAATGGTAAACAGTTTTAAAAATTTATTAATATTATTATTGTTAATTTTGATTTAGTCACATGTTCTTGTATTTAACGTATCATATACAGAGAAGATGCTTTTATCTAAACAGATATGATTAGATTTGTTATTAGCAAAGACGACATGGAATAATTACATTTCGATTTGCAATAAACAAAGTTAAAATCCACCACAAATACCACATCTTTGCATTGAACGTATCGTATACAGATCAGATGCTTTTATCTAAACTTATATGATTAGATTTGTTATTAGCAAAGACGACATGGAATAATTACATTTCGATTTGCAATAAACAAAGTTAAAATCCACCACAAACACCACATCTTTGCATTGAACGTATCGTATACAGATCAGATGCTTTTATCTAAACTTATATGATTAGATTTGTTATTAGCAAAGACGACATGGAATAATTACATTTCGATTTGCAATAAACAAAGTTAAAATCCACCACAAACACCACATCTTTGCATTGAACGTATCGTATACAGATCAGATGCTTTTATCTAAACTTATATGATTAGATTTGTTATTAGCAAAGACGACATGGAATAATTACATTTCGATTTGCAATAAACAAAGTTAAAATCCACCACAAACACCACATCTTTGCATTGAACGTATCGTATACAGATCAGATGCTTTTATCTAAACTGATATGATTAGATTTGTTATTAGCAAAGACGACATGGAATAATTAGATTTCGATTTGCAATAAACAAAGTTAAAATCCACCACGAACACCACATCTTTGCATTGAACGTATCGTATACAGATCAGATGCTTTTATCTAAACTGATATGATTAGATTTGTTATTAGCAAAGACGACATGGAATAATTAGATTTCGATTTGCAATAAACAAAGTTAAAATCCACCACGAACACCACATCTTTGCATTGAACGTATCGTATACAGATCAGATGCTTTTATCTAAACTGATATGATTAGATTTGTTATTAGCAAAGACGACATGGAATAATTAGATTTCGATTTGCAATAAACAAAGTTAAAATCCACCACGAACACCACATCTTTGCATTGAACGTATCGTATACAGATCAGATGCTTTTATCTAAACTGATATGATTAGATTTGTTATTAGCAAAGACGACATGGAATAATTACATTTCGATTTGCAATAAACAAAGTTAAAATCCACCACGAACACCACATCTTTGCATTGAACGTATCGTATACAGATCAGATGCTTTTATCTAAACTGATATGATTAGATTTGTTATTAGCAAAGACGACATGGAATAATTACATTTCGATTTGCAATAAACAAAGTTAAAATCCACCACGAACACCACATCTTTGCATTGAACGTATCGTATACAGATCAGATGCTTTTATCTAAACTGATATGATTAGATTTGTTATTAGCAAAGACGACATGGAATAATTACATTTCGATTTGCAATAAACAAAGTTAAAATCCACCACGAACACCACATCTTTGCATTGAACGTATCGTATACAGATCAGATGCTTTTATCTAAACTGATATGATTAGATTTGTTATTAGCAAAGACGACATGGAATAATTACATTTCGATTTGCAATAAACAAAGTTAAAATCCACCACGAACACCACATCTTTGCATTGAACGTATCGTATACAGATCAGATGCTTTTATCTAAACTGATATGATTAGATTTGTTATTAGCAAAGACGACATGGAATAATTACATTTCGATTTGCAATAAACAAAGTTAAAATCCACCACGAACACCACATCTTTGCATTGAACGTATCGTATACAGATCAGATGCTTTTATCTAAACTGATATGATTAGATTTGTTATTAGCAAAGACGACATGGAATAATTACATTTCGATTTGCAATAAACAAAGTTAAAATCCACCACAAACACCACATCTTTGCATTGAACGTATCGTATACAGATTAGACTGGTTGTCTTAACTTGATATGGTTGAAATTTGTTTATGGCAAATACAAAATGGAATAAATACATTGAGTTTTTGCTATAGCAGATTTAGAGTGCACACTATATTTCAACAAACCACAGTATACTTGCTACATATTCATTTAACACAACACACCATTATTTCATTGCATTCAACGATTTTTAGAATTTTGAGGAACACGACATCAAGGTATTTGCCTTAGCAGTCTCTGAAAATAACACACCTGTTTGTTCATGATGAATGTGAGGTTGAGATCTACCAATTTCAATTCGTCGTGGCAAATTAGATTGTAATTTTATGTACATTTTCCAACTGATAATAATTTTTGGTTATGTGTATACTTGCTTTGACATTTTCTATTTAACGTTGGTAATACTGCAACTAAATAAAATGGTTACTAAGATATTTGATTTTTTTTTACTTACCCATTCACCACGTTGCTCGTAAATTTGCACAACAACAATTCAATAAATGTTTTCAGAGTTTCAATGCTACTTAAATTACTTCATTGCATAGGAACCCCGTGCAGTGTTGTAACTTGTTTAATAATTAAATCAATAGGCCCTGACATCTCAATTATTTCTAAATACCACAGCAATATGCAGTCTCAATTTTCGGCATTTGTAATAGCAAACAATAAATAAATAATGTGGTCATAAAGTTCCGGCACCCCAGTAGGAAGTGTTTGCCGGAATTCTTCGTAGCACTCAGGAACTCCTTCCTCCATTTTCCAACCGTTGACCGTTTCTAAAATAACTTTCCAGAAGGAAGCTCCAACGTCAACATGGCGACAATTTATTTGACACTTTTAATGTGACACATATTGTATATAAATTATAAGCGTCATTCAATTTTCTAAGAAAAGACGTGCCCTTACACATCCAGGGCCTACTGGGGTGACGGGACTTTATGACCACATGTTATAATACGATTTGCATGCACATAAACCGTCATTTATTTTTACGTTACAGACATATGAAGACATTAAAATACAATACAAACTGCTTATCGTTACTAGAACTTCGGAATTATTCGCAAGTATTACAACTGAGAGTGCATTCGATATAACGCTCGGAGCGCTCGGGGTGTTCTTTTGTCTCATTCCTATATGCACTGAAACGCATTCGCTCTCCCTCACACTTCTGCTCAGAGCGTGCCACGAGCATAATGTCGAACGCACCCTGAATAGCTTCTGCGTGCGTTGACACATGACGCTTCTCCGCACTCGTAATAAAAAAAATACAACTAAAAGGCTACGTGCTTGAACATGTGCACTTTCAAGTGTTCACTTTGTCGACATTTATAATCGCAAAGGCTACAGCTCAACGGCTTATCGCCGGTGTGTATCAACGAGTGCTGCTTCAATTTATCTTTATATCGGCATTTGTAATCGCAGAGACCACAACTGAACGGCTTCTCGCCTGTGTGTGTAAGCGTGTGCTGTTTCAATTTATACCTATATCGGCATTTGTAATCGCAGAAATCACAACCGAATGGCATCCCGTCGGTGTGCGTCAGCGCGTGCTGCTTCATTTTATCTTTATATCGGCATTTGTAATCGCAACGGCTACAACTGAACGGCTTCTCGCCCTTATGTATTAATCCGTGACGTTTCATATCACAGGCCTGTCGGCACTTGTAACTGCAGAGATCACAACTGAACGGCTTCTCTCCGGTGTGTACCAACATGTGCATTTTTAAACTTGCGTACTGTCGGCACTTGTAGCTGCAAACGTCGCAGCCGTACGGCTTCACGTCGGTGTGTGTTAGCAAGTGCCTCTTCAAAATTGCGACTTGTCCACACTTATAAGCGCAGTGATCACAACTGAACGGCTTCTCGCCCGTGTGTGTCACCATGTGATGTTTCAAACTTATTCTCTGTCGGCATTTATAATCGCACAGTTCACAGCCAAACGGCTTCTCACCGGTGTGCACTAACAGGTGACGTTTCAAGTCCGCAGATGCGCGGGACTTATAATCACACAGACCGCACTTGAACGGTTTCTCGCCGGTGTGTATCAGCATGTGCGTTTTCAGTTGTCCGCTTTGTCTGCATTTGTAAGCGCAGTGGTCGCAACTGAACGGTTTCTCGTCGGTGTGCGTCAACATGTGACGTTTCAGTTTCCAAGAGGTCCGAGCTTTGTAATCGCACGCGACACATCTGAGCAGCTTTTCGTCTGTAAGTTTATTCCCGGGTGCCCCCCATTGGTACCTGAAATAGAACAGTAAAATTTAGAATGAGTAAAATGAAAGGGAAATATTTAAAATATGTATTTGTACAGTGATCTCCAACTAAGACGACACTCAAGCGTCGCGTCGGCCAAAAACTTGTTAGAAAATAAACATTATTGGCAAACAGCAAATGAGATGTACGCGAATGGACTGTTCCGGACTTTCCGTAAAGAAAAATAAAAAACTGATTTAACGTACCAATCGTTTATTTATTTAAATTTGCTTATATTATATACCTACAGGGTGTTCGCCACTTTTAAACGGAGATTTTACACTGATGTATCAAACTTGCATGTATGGTTGTCTACCTTCACTTTGCTAGGCGTTTCGTAATGAAGTGTTGAAGTGTGGCTATGTGCGAGGCGATGTGTAGAAGTTGCCTATGCGTAAGGCGCAGGAATAAAGTTTTTTCTTTCCGACTGAAGTTCGAACTCGGGACCCCCTCGTTTACTAGTTATCGATAAAAATGGTAACTGTTTCCGAGCAGTTAAAAGCTGTTATGAAGCTGTTTGTCATAGTGTAACTGGGACGAGAAAACCACCAAAGAATGTGCAGCTGAAAATCAGTCGAGCGAAACCTAAACATAAGAATGACTTATTTGCAATTATGTAACGTATGACTCACCCGCGTTGCAAATCTGCACCTGCGAATGCAAATGTCAAGGCGTATGATTCATTCGTGTGCCGTGTGCAAATCTGAAGACAAATATCGTGCCGTGTGCACATCCTAAGATAAATGTCAAGGCAACCCCGGAACAATATACCCTATAAATACGCGACAAGCCGAACGTTAGCATTATTAGAGTTCCATCTAGTCAGAGTGTCATGTAGTCTGAATTGTTTGTAAGTGATCAAAATAAGATGTAAGTATTTGTAGTTGTAATTAATTTTTATCATACTTTACGATCGTATGATATTGAAAAGTCTTACAAAACAACACACCTAGTTTAATATAAATTTTATTGTCTCGTTCTAATGAATAACTAGACCACACTTGGTGTAATCGATATTGTTACGACTTCGGGGTTCACAAATTGTAATAGTTGTTTATTTTAAAAACACTTTAATTAACACAATGAAGGCACAATAATATCAAGCTGTACACTTGTCTAACAAAATAACACTTAATCGTTATATTAATGCGCTAGCTACTACACACATCGCTTTCTAAATAAAACTGATTTAAATATCCCGCTGCCTCGGGGTTTATATAGCAAGTCACGCTATTCTAGAATAGCAGCGAATAAGGATAGAACATTTCAGCAAATTCTACTGTCATTCGGTGCGACTCTGAAGTACACTAGAATCTTGTCTGCACCATAGATGGCACGACCGGTCTAAAAATAGAATTTACTTTACGGAATGTAACAGTATCCTATTCCCATCATGCAAATCATTTTTTTCAAACGTGTATTAAATTTTAAATATCTTAAAGGGCTTAATCCCATGTCTACAATTACAAAAAGACAATAATTTTATATGAGAATTAACCAAAGATTGAAAAGACCTTGAAAGGTGCATAAAAATATTTTTGAACTTTTTGGTTTGGTGAAATCTGTTTCAGTTAAACAAGGTTACATTGCTACAATCAAAATCCAAGAGGTTACAAGATTCAGGGCATTACAATCAAGGACGAAGATCTCATAATCAAAATCGACGACTAACATCATAAATCAAGAGCCTTCCTCTCATAATCAAAGTCAATGATGTTCAAAGATCCATTAATTAAGGAAAAAGGTCTCAGAACGAAAATTAAGGTCAAGATTTACAGGTGTAATCAAGAAGATGCAAGCGCGCTTATAATCAAGGCGCTGGTCCTTAGAGCTTAGGTTCATATAATCAAGATCCAGCAGATTGCAATCATTGAAGTCTATATAATCAAGTCACGGGATCTTATAATCGAGAGACTATTCAAAGATTTAAGGTCAAGGACCTTGCAGTTAAGGATCAAGGCTTCAAAATGACAATTAAGCCCAAAGATCTTACTGATACAATCTAGAAAATAGAAACGTGCTTACAAAATTAAGGTCCAGGTCTTTGAATTCAAACTCAGGCAACTCAAACAAGGTCCATAAGGTTATAAAACCTTATAATCAAAGTCCTAGGCCAATAATCAAGTTCTGAGACCTTATAATCAAGGTTTAGAGTGTTACAATCAAGGGCGCGGACTTTACAATTAAAATCGAGAACTAGGAGCATTAAGCAAGAGCCTTCGATTCATACTGAAAGTCAAGGATAAGGATTTCATGTTCAAGGATCGATTAATTAAGGATCAAGATTTCAGAACGAAAATTAAGGTCAAGATATATAGACGCAAGCGCGTTATAATCAAGGCGCTGGTGTTTAGAATTAAAGCTTAGGTTCACGTAATCAAGGTCCAGCAGGTTACAATCAAGATCCAGGACCTTATGAGGTCTAGAGAGGTCTGAGATCTTATAATCAAGATTTAGAGTGTTACAATCAAGGGCGCGAACTTTACAATTAAAATCGAGAACTAGGAGCATTAAGCAAGAGCCTTCGATTCATACTGAAAGTCAAGGATAAGGATTTCATGTTCAAGAATCGATTAATTAAGGATCAAGATTTCAGAACGAAAATTAAGGTCAAGATATATAGACGCAAGCGCGTTATAATCAAGGCGCTGCAGCTGGTGTTTAGAATTAAAGCCTAGGTTCACGTAATCAAGGTCCAGCAGGTTACAATCAAGATCCAGGACCTTATGAGGTCTAGAGAGGTCTGAGATCTTATAATCAAGATTTAGAGTGTTACAATCAAGGGCGCGAACTTTACAATTAAAATCGAGAACTAGGAGCATTAAGCAAGAGCCCTCGATTCATACTGAAAGTTAAGGATAAGGATTTCATGTTCAAGAATCGATTAATTAAGGATCAAGGTTTCAGAACGAAAATTAAGGTCAAGATTTATAGACGCAAGCGTTTTGTAATCAAGGCGCAGGTTCTTAGAATTAAAGCTTAGGTTCACGTAATCAAGGTCCAGCAGGTTACAATCAAGATCCAGGACCTTATTAAGTCTAGCCTCAAGTCACGGGATCTTATAATCAAGATTCAAATCACTACAAATCAAAGACAAGGATTTCACTATCAAAATCGAGGAGAAGGATCGTCAATCAAGAGCCTTCCTCTCATATTCAAAGGTTTAATGTATGTTCCAAACTAATGTCAAGGATCTTTCAGTTAAGGATCAAGGCTTCGGAATGGAAATTATGATCAAAGATCTAACAGACGCAATCAAGAAGATGCAAGCGCGCTTGTGATCAAGGCGCAGGTCCTTAAAATTAAAGCTCACGTTCATATAATCAAGTACAAGTACAAAGGAAGTACGAAGCTCTTAAGTGCGAAGCTCCTTCATGACGGCAATTAATAAGCCATTCTACTCAATCAGCAATGTTAATAATTTAATAATGTTTTAAAACATTCTTACTGCAATGTCAGGTCAAAAAGCGATCGAAAGATGTCGCTACTTAAAATATTCATTCTTATTGTCGTTTTTCGTTTATTACAATAGATTACATTCTTGTGTTGCTCTATCGTACTGTTCAGTTCGAAACCTCGAAAGCAAGGTTAGGAATTGCAAGTTCAAATTTGTAACTGTCATGATAGTTCACAATGAAATTTTCATGGTCAACTTCGACGACAGATTAAAAAAAACACCCCTTATTTTAGTATTGAATGAATTTTTCGTATCTTCTCTTTTCCCGAGAAGTTGAAACGCTGCCATTCTTCCGTTTAATCAGTTGAAGAAAATTTTCAAGCACTCGATAAAGCAGCAAGAGATTAAAGTCACCGTTTTTCATCATTCAGCGCCATCTCTCCGGAGAATTGAGATTTTAGTGATTTTTTCTTTTTTCTCCAAAAGTCACTTATATTATTCATGTTTGCACCCGACTGGTTGAAAAACAGTTCTCGAATTTCGCACTACTGTATATTGTAAAATTTGTATTTACTATTTTTAATAGTTTAGTGCCATCTCACGGCAAAACTGAGTATTAAACGAATCGTTTTTATCTTTTTTCTCGGAAATCGAAATGCTGACCTTCTTCCATTTAATCGGTTGAAGAAAACTGTCAAGTTTTTAGAACTCTCGATTTAATATTTAAGTTTGATATGTTTTTATATTCATATATAATAATTTTATAATTCATATAACGGTCGCGGAATTTGTTTTCAAAACAAAATCGGTTATTGTGTGTTTAATTTCGTATAACAAACACGTCTTCGGACGCTTCGAACTGTACGCAGTAAAATTGCGATCGGATGCTGCAGGCGCCCTTTTCAAGAGAATATAAACCACCCAGCGAGTCTTTAAGAATTTGTTACGTTAGCCGTGCAAATAACACTTCAGGTTTCTGGCATCGTAAACCTGTCATAGAATAACCTTTTAGCTTTGTGTTCATTCGGATTTGTATGGGGTGGGTTGCACTAAATTGTAGATACATGTCAGTTATAGGAAAGAGATCAAATTACGTTGCAAGTTGAACTAGTTCGCTTTAGTCTGCTTTGTTTCAACAAGCACCGGATACTTTACAAAGTTAAAATTATGAAGGGTTCAACTGCGACAGACCACCCTCGAGTTGTATCTGACAAGCTAATGGGGGTGGCTTAGTGCGTGCAGAAAATCTGAAATAGGCGTGATTTGGAGCTAGAAGCAGCGATTATCATTGGCCGGTGGTTTCAAAAAATTATCTTGTCAAGTCCGAGGGGGTGGGTTAAATTTTTACTTGGAAAGGACGGAGCGCGAAAAACAGACAGACAGAATTCGATCTCTCGAGCGAACGGTCGAATTCCTTTTAGTTTTGACTTTAGTGCTTGCAGTCATTTTTTTTTCATTTCTAGATAAATCGTTCATTTCGGTACGATTAAAAATACAGTGTGTCAAGAGAAAGGGCAATTAAACAAAACCATGAATACAGTCGGGTTCGCGTCGCGAGTGTCTAAACAAAAGTGTGTGCGTGTATGCGCAACTCGCGGATACGCGGATATTTAATTAGAGGCGATTTGCCGAGAGACTGAAAGGCCATAACCACACGTAATGGAGTGCCTAAAACAGTCATTTGGGTCATTTAGCGCAATAAATTAGTTAGATAGGTTTAGCCGACGAAAAAACGACGAAGAGGGATTTGAAAAAAGGCGTACATAGTACCACCCTCTTAAGCCGATTGGACGTAGCGAGAAAAGATCCTACCCATTCGACCTCAATTAATTAGTTTAGCTAGCGATAGGGTTTTCCATCACCTCCGAAAGGAGTCCCTGAAAAACTGGTGATTGCTATTGATTAGCTTGCAAATTGATCGCCGAGGGCGGCATTTTGTATCACATACTTCTCCAGGGCGTCTGATTAATTAATTAATTAATTCCATTAATTAACCCTACACTTTTTATATTTTATATATGTACACTGTAGATCATGTGTAGATCATAATTTTAACAATAATAAGTTAGTCTGTGATACTTTGATAACAATATTTAGATATGATTTTTTATTTATGTTTGTTTTCTAACTGTCCAATGTATCTGATCAGATACAATTAACTTTGTTACTATAATTTATTGTGAACAAATTTCTTTTTTCTCATAAGATTATTACGAAATAATAAAACATATCTTCAACTTCTGAAATCTCTATTTTTCAGGGTAAAAAAATTGACTATTCTTGTAATAGCAACACCGAGGTGCGAACCTCAAGTAAAACTCAATAAGAAGTAACATGTACTACAAGATATCTCAACGAAACTATACGAAAATAACTCTTATACACTCATACACAAGACTGTAGCAGACATGATACTGAGAGTATTTACGAAATTTAGTGAATATATACAAAACTTTGATATATTGATATATTTTTACATTCAGCGCCATCTCTCTGCAAAACTAAGAATTTAATAATTCTTTTCCGAAAGCGAATTCACATCTTTTTGCACTTAATCATTCCCCCACCTCGTTGACTATAGCTTTTGAGCCTGAGATGATAGACCCTACTCCTCAATTTACTATTTAGTATAACGAAAGTTGTTACGTTTGAATTTGCCGCTAAGAAGACGTGGCAACAACGCGAACATCTAAGCCGCGTTTCGATGTGTTCGACAACCTTATGTTCTTTCCCCGCTTTCTCGAAGCTCATTCGTTATAAGGTACCACGTGACAGTTTTCTGGCACACCATTGGTCACCGCCTTCGCAACGTTACGAACTTGGTGTCCTTTGTGCAGTCGTGGCGCGATGACCGCCAACTTCACAGCGTAGACTGTACAATGACAGATCGGTCGTGAGTTGACTATTTAAATTTATTGAATTTACGTATCGCTATCCGATTTACGCATGCGCATTTTAAGAGCGAATTTATGCGTTTTGAAATAACGGGCAAATTGCTTTATTAGCGAGTTATCGCAACCGTCACGTTAACTTACGGTAAACGTTAAGATCATGTGATCCAATCGAAAATGAATGGGCCCACGTAATTTTAACGTTTACCGTAAGTTAACGTGATGGTTGCGATAACTCGCTAATTAAATAAGCTCACTGTTTCGGCTTTGTGTAACCTTTCATTACATGTTGTAGTGTACCTTTGTAAGTACAACCTATTTGCTTGTGTTCAATTAAATTTAAGTTAACCTGTGCTATTGCGTTTGTGTTTGCTCCTTAACGTACCAGTGAGTAAATAAGCCTCTATTTACATACGTTTGATTTTTCTGCCCGAGTTGATCGATTGGAGGCGTCGACTGATCGTTTACGTTCGGTTTGTTAATCAGTCTCCTGGCGCCCTCTAATAATTTTTACCATCGCGTAATTAGACCCACCCCTATCTCCGCTGTTTGCTAGTCGAGGGGAACGGCTGATACGTTTAATCAGCAGAACTTGTTCACCATCAAGGTAAGTACTGGGCTGGTCAATTAAATTACAAATTTGGTGACAAGGTTCACATAAGAAAATTCTGAAATGAGAACTTGGTTTACTGTAATCTTAACCGAATTTGACAAAAAAATTAGGAAACATAAGAGATAACAATCTCATTCATCTTAAAGTCAAAAGCTTTACTATGCTTTATAAGAACTAAAAGGAAGAACCTCAATAAACTCTGAAAACATCATCAAAACGAACAAAAGAAAGAACCTAAAAGTTGTATTACATTTTTATTTTTATTTTTTATTTTATTTTTAGTAGTATAACTGGCGGGGTTCTGGGACACCTCGATGGCCTGTCCATCCGAAGTGACCACCGTTGAAGTTAAGTTTAGGGATTGTCTTCGGTGTTGAAGAGGTGATTTAGGGGTGGTTTTTCGTGCACCACTTTGGTTCTTGGACCTGAAGAAATGTCGACAATGACGTAATTTTCCCGGAGGAGGTCGCAGAGGGCTGAAGAAGTGTCGTCAATGATATAATTTTACCGGAGGAGGTCGTAGAAGAATTTTTTTTATTGCGGCGCGCGTCGGCAATGACCAGAGGTGGTTGCAGAGGAATTTTTTTTTCTGCAGTTATGACGTCAGAGTTGCAGAGCAATTAGAATTTTCTTCTGCAATTACGTCAGAGGTGTGTGGACGCACCTTGGTCGAGGTTAAAAAAAATCACTTACCTGTTTAAAAACGGGTGTATTGAAGTGGTCGTGGTAACAGGAGAGCAGAAGACGCGAGCGTAATCGGAATGGGGGTCAAGCGAGAGGTCAGGAGGCGAGCAAAAACCATTGAGAGAGGTCATTGTTTCTTGTAACTTGCATGTGATAACGTGTGCCTCTTGAAACTGGTTAGGTATCGACATTTGTAATCGCAAAGATCACAACTGAATGGCTTCTCGCCGGTGTGCTTTAACCTATGCTGTTTCAAATATCCCAACTGTCGGCATTTATAATCACAAAGATCACAACTGAATATTTTCTCGTTGGTATGAATTAGTACGTGTCGTTTCAAATCTCTCGCTTTTCGGCATTCGTAACTGCAAACATTACAACGTAACAGTTTTTCGTCGGTGTGTATTATCATGTGCCTTTTCAAATGTCCCACTTGTTGGCATTTGTACTCGCAAAGTGTACAACTGAACCGTTTCTCGTCGGTGTGTTTCAATTTGTGCAGTTTCATGCTGTAGGGATGTCGACACTTATAGTCGCAAGCGTCGCAACTCAACGACTTTTCGGTGTGCGTCAGCATGTGATGCTTCAAGGTTCCGTACAGTCGGGCTTTGTAATCGCAGAGAACGCAACTGAATATTTTCACGTCGGTGTGAATTAGTACGTGCAGTTTCAAATCCCTCGATTTTCGGCATTCGTAACTGCAAACGTTACAACGTAACAGTTTTTCGTCGGTGTGTATTGACATATGCTTTCTCAAATCTCCCAATTGTTGGCATTCGTACTCGCAAAGACCGCAACTGAACCCTTTCCCGATATGTTTCAATTTGTGCAGTCTCATGCTGTGGGAATGTCGGCATTTATAATCGCAAACGTCGCAGCTCAACGTCTTTGCAGTGTGCGTCAACATGTGACGCTTCAAAGTCCCGTACGTTCGGGCTTTGTAATCGCAGAGATCACAACTGAACGGCTTCTCACCGGTATGTATCAATATGTGTATCCTTAAACTTGCTTGACTTTCGAACTTAGAATCGCACACGCGGCAATTGAATCTTCTTTTGTCCACAAGTTTAGATTTAGAAGTCCGTTTGCACCTAAAACAGGACAGGCTTTAATACCTACTTGGTTCTACGCTAAAAGAAAATTGTACAAGAACATTAAATAATAACCTCACGCCAAACTTGATGTAAGAATTTCGATTTTAAATTTAGCTTTCAGTAACTGTTACGTTTGCGCTGGGAAATCTGAACTCCTTCTTTATGACAATTATAATCAAGGAGTCCAGATTTTAGGCACTTTATTCCCAAGGGAAACATAACGTAGCGAATATGCAGACGAATGTCGGATAGTACAGTGAATTGAATACTAATAGTGGCAGCATTCAAGTGAGATAGTCATCGCATACCCGCTTCTCCCTCTAACACATTAGCTGTCAACCAACCATTAACTGTCACGGTTCACAGTTTGGTTGACAGTTAATGCTGGTTAATATTGTGTAAAAGGAGAAGCGGGTATGCGATGGCGTAACAGTTCGCTATTAGTAGTATAGCAAGCGGGATGCTGCGACACTTTGGGTTACTTCTTCTGCACAAGGAACAACCTCTCTAGAAGCTAAATATACGATCTTCTGTTTTGGAATAAAACACTGCTTCACGTACTGCCATGTCGTCAAGAATTAGTGAATATACTCTCTCTGAGGCACGTAATGTTTTAATTTCTGATGTTAAGCGATCCTTGATTAAATTTTTGTTGTCAATTCCCATATATTTCTTTAGAGTCGTATGACTTGGTATCTTGGTAATTAACATTGTTAACCCGTTGCACACTTTTATATTTTGAAAATAATAAAGTACTTAAAAGTTAAACATACTTTTAGCTATAAAACGGGTGCAGTTAAAATGCATAGAACATTTACGTTAAGAATATAGATAATTATATTGTTAAACATATCAGTAAGACTATTTTTATGATTAATATTAGCAATAACAGCGGCTCCCTGAATCTTACTACTGAATTACTGGATTACTGGCACACAAAAGCTTAGTATTTTAATGATGGGGGATGTTGACCAAGGAAATAGTAAAAGGGCTTTCAACTCATTGCAGTTGCTACAATTTTTTATTTAAAAAAAGTATTAAAAATAAGTACAAATTATCACATTAAGATTTTCTTTGTGGGGAAAATAAAAATTGGGATTTATTATCTAAACTGACTATGTCGGATGGGCTCAATGGAAGATCTAAGCAAACATTTTTCAAGAAAGTATAATCACAATGGGAAAGTTCAGATTTCACTAGGTACACTTTCCTCAACCCATCGTGGAAATAATTATGCATTTCTTCACTGATTGTCCCATACACTTTAGTTGCAATCTCAGCAACATTATGACATTTTGCTTCTGCCATTCTCGGCTGGAACGCTTTTCCCTTATCTTCTTGTAGAAAAGCTTCCCACATCTCGCGGGGACTTTGTTCTTTTTTGTTTTTATTTTTAAACACATAACGTTTCGAGCACTCCTCTTGCAGATAGTTTTTTCGTAGCGTACAGATATTCCCGATATATGTTTTCCTAAAATATTTACCAAGAAATTAGTAAATTAGTTTTAAAACAGATAGGGAGTTAATAAAATCTATCAATTACTTTGTAGTGTATTATCTTACCAAAGATTGTTTCAAATGTAGCCTTTCCATTTCTAGTTTGTGATTATCCTCTTTTTGCTTTTCATTTTTATCTTTTTGTTTCTCGAGTTTTTCCGAGAGTTTTTCTATTAATGACTCTTTCGTTTGAATCTCTGACTCTTTCCCTTAAATTTCTGACTCTTTCTGTTTTTCATGTCTTTTAATCAGGGAATTTTTTTCTTGTATATATTGTAGAGTTTGTTTCTCGAGTTTTTCCGAGAGTTTTCTTTCTTTTTGTTGAATTTCTCTCATTAAGAAATCTAAAATAAAAAAAATAACGCAGGTATAATTTTAGCTAGCTTTATATGAAATATGATTCTTACAAATTGTATATAGAAGATGATAAAGCCAAAAGTTAAAACAACTGCGATAAGAATGCACTCGCCCTCCATTATGTCCACCTGAAAGTCGTTTCATTTTAATGTTATAAAAATCTACAAATTACCATTGTTGTACTTATCTTATGTATAATTTCTGCAGTTATCGAGTTGAGTATGAGTCGCTGCAGCAGATAGTCGTGTGTCGATTGTGCTCTGACAATAATTCTCGTAAATCAAGCAGTGCGTTGAGCCGACCACGCTTGAAGTTTGATCTGCTAGTGACAACGAGGTGATAACAGCTACTAATAAATATGGTTCTTACGCAATCTCAGAAACAAGATATTAAAGAAGTGGCTAAGGGTGAGGTGCACGATGTTATAAAAACTACTATTTTGGACAGTGAATTTCTAGAAATGTTGTCTAATAAGCTTGCTGATAGGGTAATACAGAAGCTAGAGAATCGCATTGATAAAATAAATAATGATGTGGAATCACTCGAAAGAAGGATTTGCACCTTGGAAAAAGAAAACAACGACTTGTTAAATGTTACTGACTGCCTGGAACAATATACAAGGAGAAACTCCTTACGTATATTTGGTATGGAAGAAAAACGCGGTGAAGATTTGGAATCTCTCGTTCTGGATCTCTTCAAGGACAAGATGGGGTTGCAGGTGATGAGTAACGATATTTGCCGTTGTCATCGTGTGGGGAAGCCGCAGAGCGGAGGAAAAGGACGGGCTGTGCTGGTTAAATTTGTGAATTACAAAACCAGGAGACTGGTATTTACTAACAAAAAACATTTAAAGCGCAGCAAAATTGTGGTGCGTGAAGATTTAACTAAAACTAGATTAAATTTGCTTAAAAGCGCGGCCGAACTATTCGGTAAGAATAACACTTGGTCGGTGGATGGAACGGTATTTGTTGCAAAAAATGGCAGTAAATTTAGTTTCAACAGTGCTGATGATCTTGATAAGATAATGAATAATTTAAAATAAAATTGTTGTCGGGCGCAAGAGACACGGATGTTTTTTTCGCATTTTTCATTTGTATCTTTTTTAAGTTAAAGTGTTTTGTTTGTGGAACTCATTCCATTACTTTCTTGTGGTTTTTTTTTGGCCAACTTTAGATACAGAAAATCTTGTTTATCTGAATACATCGAATTTATTTAATTATTGTTTAAAGTAGGGAATTTAATTAATTTTTTGTGGTATTGGATGATGCTAACTGGGTTTATAATTGAAAAATTACGTTAGTCTTGAGTACCTTTGTTGGTAACGATTGCATCAGCTACTATTTCCTTTTAACATAAATGATTACTTTTATTTTGTAAGCTGTTAGTTTAATTTTTTTTTTTTTTGTAATGGTAAATTTCTTTTCATTAGGCCATCTCAATGTTAGATCACTGTTTCCAAAAATTGATGAAATTAGGACGCACATTGCTTCTTTGAATATTGATATACTTGGTATATCTGAAACTTGGCTTTCGCAGGAGATAGATGATAGAGTTATTTCTATAAATGGATATAATTTTGTACGTCGTGATAGGCTTAAAAGAAAAGGTGGAGGTGTAGGTATGTATATTAAAAGTAACTTAAAATTCCAAATTGTACAATGTAGCCAGGCTATTGAACAATTATGGGTGAAATTTAGTGTAAAGGGTCGGAGTTTTGCTGTAGGTGTGCTTTACAAGCCACCTGATATAGATGACAGTTATTTCATAGAAATGTTTGAGGAAACTCTTTCCTTGATATTTCCTGCATTTGATGAGATTATTTGCACTGGGGATTTCAATATTAACTTATTGATCTTTAATAATATTAGTGTTAAAAAATTCCTATCTCTACTTGATACGTTTAATCTGGAGCAAATTATAAATTCTCCCACTAGAGTCACTGCATCAACTCAAGCGCTATTGGATTTGATTATTGTATCTGATAAATTTTTAGTACAGACATCTGAAATAATTCCTATGCAGCAGATATCAGATCATGACATGGTGATCTGTTATTTAAATATCTTAGGTCAGGTTAATATGCCACCACAGATCAAATTTGTCCGAAATTTTAGACACTTTGATTCAACGGCATTTAGCACCGACTTATTGTTAACTCCCTTTTATCAGATATATTATCTCCCTGATATTAACGGCAAAGTTAATCTTTTAACTGATTTAATTGTGATGCTCTTTGATATTCATGCACCTGCTAGATCAGTAATTGTTAAAAATCATTATTCTCCATGGATTACAGATAACATTCGAGTCTTAATGAGCATTCGGGATTCAGCCCGACGTAGATGGCAAAAGTCACGGAGCACAGTACATTTTGAGTATTACAAAGAGATTAGAAATTATACAACTTTGGCTTGCCGAAATGAAAAGAAGGCGTATTTAAATCATTCATTGGAACATGCAAATGTCAAAGAAGTATGGAAGATGTTAGATAATATTTGTGGTCGCAATAAGAAAAATATCTCTTTACCTCTAACACTAAATGATCCGCAGGCGCTCAATAATTATTATGTCAGTCGCATTCCTCACATTACCCCAAATCAGGAACTTATAAAATATTATGAGGATAAGGCAAAATACTGTACCACCTTGTCTTTTTCTAATATTACTGAATATGACATTTTACTAATTTTGAATAATATTAAGTCTAAAGCAGTAGGACATGATTGTTTGCGTATTGACATGATCAAGCTTTGTTGTCCCCAGATTACTGAATATCTTGTACATACTGTTAATTGTTGTATTGATAGTGGATCTTTTCCAGATATTTGGAAGTTTGCGCTTATCCATCCGATACCTAAAGTAAAAAATCCCACTGTGTTCAAAGAGCTACGGTCAGTCAGTATTCTCCCTGTTTTATCGAAGGTAATGGAGAGAGTGATAGAAAAGCAGTTGAAGGAGCATGTGGAGCGGAATAAGGTTTTACCAACTAATCAGTCTGGATTTAGGAAAAATCACAGTTGCGAGACAACCTTGTTGGGGGTTGTGGATGACATTTTGAGAGGGATAGATCAGAGAATGATAACAGTACTTGTTCTGCTAGATGTTTCCAGTGCATTTGATATGGTAAATCATGATATACTCTTGGCGATATTGCAGCATATTGGTCTTGATGTTACAGCTTTAAAGTTTTTTGATTCTTATCTAAAAGGCAGATCGCAACAAGTTATGATTAATGGTAATAGTTCTACCCCTCTTGAATTGTCATCTGGAGTACCCCAGGGCTCGATTCTTGGTCCTTTACTTTTTGCAATTTACACTTCAAATTTCATATCAAGTGTCAAAACTTCCACCGTACATATGTATGCAGATGATATACAACTGTATCACTCTTTCCATCCTGACAATGTAAGAGCGGAAGTAGCAAAAATAAATGAAGATCTAAGTAATTTAGTGGATTTAGCAAATAAACATTCCTTGGCTATAAATGCGAAAAAGACTTCAGTCCTGGTATTAGGACCTAAGCACGTTAGAATGACAGCTTTATCGGATATTAATATAATAGTTAACGGAGAGTTAGTTAAAGTTACTGACTGTGCAAGGAATCTGGGTCTACAAATGGATACTGATTTACGATTAAAGGTTCATATCTCTAATTGTCTTCGAAGTGCTTACTGTAACTTAAAAATGATTTACAACAATAGACACTTTCTGAATAAAAAAGTTAAAACATTATTATGTGAATCACTAGTCTTAGCTCGATTTAATTATTGTTGCTCTGTTTACGGACCTTGTATTGATGGAGAAACTAATCGCAAGATTCAAATTGTACAAAACTGCTGTTTGCGTCTAATTTGCGGTATACGTAGGCACCATAGAATCTCTTACAAACTTAAAGAATTAAACTGGCTCAACATGGCTAATAGGCGCCTGCTGCGGAATGCTTGTCTTTTGAATAACATAATTCAGTTCAAAATTCCACCGTATTTATATAACAAAATTACTTTCAGAACGGATGTGCACACTATCAACATACGGTTTAAGGGTAGACTAACACCCCCATTTCATAGATCAGAAATGTTTAAACGTTCGTTTACTTACCAGGCGGCTTTCATCTGGAACAATTTAGTCTTGCAGTATGTTGGTAGTGGTATATCATTATTTAAGAGAAAGGTAAGGGCAAAATTATTCGAGAGGCAATGTGCGCTCCTTGACAGAATACTGTAAAGTTGCTTTCCTTTCTTGATAAAACTTGCTAAAACTAACAGCAATTTAATTTAATTATTTAATTTATTTATTTACGAATTATTTATAACTCATTGTGTTCTTTATCAAAATTTAACATGAGTGAATTAAGGTTGGAAGAATAATAACCAGTGCTAATGCTCAACTTAGGTTTAGGTTTAGGTTAAGGTAATCAGGGTGCATGAACTTGTTTATGCACGTCTGCCCTTCACCGTTTTCTCCTACATTGTTATTTATATTGTTTTTGTATTTGTGTAGGTTGAAATGGGAGAAATAAAGAAATTATTATTATTATTATTATTATTATTATCATAAGGCTGAAAATAGTTTCCACAACTTTGTTGTGTCAACTAATAATATATACAAAAAAATATTTATTTAAAACAATATCTATTAATAGAAATGTTAGGAACTCTTAATATTTTTATTTAATTAATTAATTATGTACTAACAACTAATTTTGTAATTGAGTATTTAAGATCCTTTGTTTAGAACATTCAAATAGTTGAATAACTGCTAACCAATGTGTAAAGCACGTTTGGAGTCTTATATATTTAAACTTAGATATCGCTAACTAGAGTTCATATTTTTTCTTGTTTCTTTGTTCCAGTATGATGTAAATACTAACCAACTGATACACGTCATAAAAGTGACATTTTACTGACAGAATTTTGCTAGTAGAAGTTTCACTTATATGCTTAGACAACTAGACAGATAAAGTCCACGTTACGATAAAGGCATTTTTTTTATTTAGTGGTTTGCCAGGGAACTATCCAGAGTGGTTTTCAGGCATTTCGATTTTTCGAACACAAGTTGTAATGTTTTCCTAAATAATCTATTCCATTATGTGTTATATTTTAATAGATAATTGTTTTATAGAAGCGTCATTAAGTTAATTGCAAACAAAGGTGGGATTATAGTCAGTGGACAAGTTTTAAGAAACTCATTAAAAATTTCTTGAAATTGGGGGGTGTTACTTTAACAATGGTTTATAGACCTTGTGGTAAAGATGCCATAAATCCTCTCATTTTCAAACTTTCAAATGCTTTGTCCAGGTACATTGGCTACTTACCACAAGTCATTCCGACCCTAATAAAGTAATAAAACTTGACTATAAGTGATCATGTGATCAACTTGAACCAATCGTCAACTTCACGAGCTAACTGCGCATTAACATTTGATTGCAATTAAATATTTAATTCGCCTTCTGTAAACCGACCCAAGTGTTAGTTAAGTGATTGTTTGAGTGTCCTTTTTCGAACACTTTGTACTGCAATGACTGAGTTGTCGTGTTTGCCAGCGAACAGTAAGAAGTCCCACAGCAAAGAAACTAACGTATAGTACAAAACCAGTGATGCTTAAAATCCAAATCCAAACCGAATTATTCTTAACCTTAAACGATGGTCACTGCAGATGAACTCGTGTCATCCGCAATTTTTTTTCAAAACCAAAATGTCGCAGTATCCCGCTTGCTATACTACTGCTATTTCACTTACGGAAATGCTGCCACCCTATCTTTAAAACTTCTTTAAGCCCGATTCTCTTAGCAGGGGCAAAATAACGTCATGAGTAACTCTTTTGGCGTATAACCGGTGTTGCGATACTTTAAGTTCGGGAGTTCTACATGCAAGGGTTCGGCTATTAAAGCAAGAATAATAATACTATATTTATTTTCAAAACAACTGCGTACGTGTTACACAGGTTTAAAAAACGTCAAGAAACTTCGAATCTGTAATCATAAAGAATACATTTAATCTTTTTCTCCATGTGTTAACGTGTGATGTTTCAAGTCACGGCTTCTCGTTGGTATGAGTGTGCACGTGCATCTTCAAATCTGCCAGTTGTTGACACTTGAAATCGCAAAGGCCACATCTGACCGGCTCCTCGCAGGCATGATGTTTCATGTGCAACAACAAATGTGAGGGTTCTACACCCTTATAATAGCAAAGGCCACAGCCGAACAGCTTAGGCTTTGGGGATTGTTGACATTTATCAGAACCAGTCGACTTTTGGACGGTGTGTGTCAGCATATGCTTCTTTAAACGCCCGGACTGTCGGCATTTGTAATCGCAAATATCACAACTGAATGGTTTTTCACCCGTGTGCGTTAACTCATGGCGCTCGAGATTTACAGCTTGACAGCACTTGTAATCGCAAAATTTACAACTGAATGGTTTCTCGCCGCCCGTGTGTTTCAGCATGTGCAGTTTCAGCTTTATATTTTGTCGACATTTATAATCGCAAAGGCCACAACTCAAAGGTTTCTCGCCGGTGTGTGTTAACAGGTGCTGTTTCAATTCGCATTTATATCGGAATTTGTAATCGCAAATATTACAATTGAGCGGCTTCTTAACGTCGGTATGAATTAACATGTGACTCTTCAAATATCTAGCCGATCGGCTTTTGTAATCACAAAGACCACAACTGAATCGCTTCTCATCGGTGTGTGTTAACTCATGACGCTTCAAATTCTCAGCATGTTCGCACTTGTAATCACAAAACTTACAACTGAATACTTTCTCGCCGACCGTGTGTTCTAACGTGTGCGGCTTCACGACGACGGTATGTGTTAGCAAGTGCCTTTTCAAAACTGCGATTTGTCCACACTTATAAGCGCAGTGATCACAACTGAACGGCTTTTCGCCTGCGTGTGCTGCTAACATATGCCGTTTCAAACTTATTCTTTGCCGGCACTTATAATCGCACAGTTCACAGCTAAACGGCTTCTCACCGGTGTGTACTAACAGGTGACGTTTCAAGTCCACAGATGCGCGGGACCTATAATGACACAAACTGCACTTGAACGGCTTCTCGCCGGTGTGTCTCCGCATGTGCGTTCTCAGTTGTCCGCCTTGTCTGCATTTGTAAGTGCAGTGGTCGCAACTGAACGGTTTCTCGTCAGTGTGCGTTAACATGTGACGTTTCAGTTTCCAAGAGGTCCGAGCTTTGTAATCGCACACGACACACCTGAGCAGCTTTTCATCTGTACGTGTAGATGCCTGCGGTTTAAATTCGGAACCGTGCGTACGTTTATTCCCCGGTGTCCATTGGTTCCTGGAACAGAACAGTGAAATTTAGAATGAGAGCGAGAACAGTAAAATGAAAAAGAAATATTTAAAGTGTGTACATGTACAGTGATGGCCAACCGAGAGGACACTCAAGCGTGTCCCATCGTCGCGTCGACCGTAAACTCGTTAGTAAATAAACATTATTGTTCTGGACCTTCCGTGAAGAAAAATAAAAAACTGATTTAATGTACCAATAATTTGTTTATTTAAATTTGTATATATTATATACAGGGTGTCCCAAGATTATACCAATGAACTGAGAGGGATTATAGAAGACACCAAAATAAGCACTTTGGATCGATAGACTCATGTCCGGAAGGGAGTCGTTACGTATACCTATAATTAATAGAATTCGCCTTGAATGACCTTGAAATGTTCTTTGTTTCAAATTTTACATGTAAAGGCCCGAACGACTCATTCCCGAACATAAGTGTATGTACTGACCTTGACTTGGCCTTCCTGTATCATACATTTTAAACCCAATAAATACAATATAAATTCAGTGTACGTTCTATATACGTAACCAAGTGTGACCAAATTTGCATTCAAAAACGTCCATATTTTACCCATTTTTGTAAACACAACAAAACATAACCAACAATAAAGATTTACAACTGAATAATTTTAGCATGTGCAGTTTCAGGTTTATAGTTTTTCGTCGATGTGCCTCAACATATGCACTTTCAAATTTACACTTTTTCGACATTTATAATCGCAAAGCCAACAACGCAATGGTTTCTCGCCGGTGTGTGTTAACATGTGCTGTTTCAATTCACATTTATATCGGCATTTGTAATCGCAAACATCACAACTGATCGGCTTCCCATCGCCGGCATGTATTAACATGTGACGTTTCAGATATGTAGCTGATTGGCACTTGTAATCACAAAAACCACAACTGAATGTCTTCTCATCGATATGTGTTAACTCATGACGCTTCAAATTCGCAGCTTGTCCGCACTTGTAATCACAAAGATTACAACTGAATGGCTTTTCACGGCCAAAGTGCTGCAACATGTGCAGTTTCAAGTGTCTACTCTGTCGAAATTTATAATCGCAAAGACCACAACTCAATGGTTTCTCGCCGGTGTGTATTAACGTGTGCTGTTTCAATTCCCATTTCCGTCGGCATTTGTAATCGCAAGCGTCGCAACTGAACGGCTTCCCGGTATGTATTAACATGTGACGTTTCAATTTCCAAGCGTCTCGATCTTTATAATCGCACACGACACATCTGAGCAGCTTCTCGACGGTGTGTTTTTGTACGTGCCTACGTAAAGATCCCTGCGAATTCAATTTGGAGCCGCAAATGCGACATTCATCCGTAATTTTATTCCCGGAAATTCGTTGGCACCTAAAACAGAACAGGCTCTAATACTTGGTTCTACATAAAAAAAATTTAGGGCCTTCGTTTACAATAGAACGGGCCAATCCCTTATCTACACGAAAGGTGAAGTTCTTTTTTATTGCGAGAAGCTCGGCTATGTGATACTGTCCATCAGATACCATCTCAAAACTACAATTGTAAATTGTACGCATTCAATACATTTAAGTAATAAGTTACAATTTAATGTAAACATTAAAATATAATGCGAAATGTAATGTACAACGCCATCTATTAATACAACTGTGACAATCCTATTCCAGAAAATAATTAAGAGTTTTTCAACAGATGGCGTCATTTTAATCCACGACTTCTACTACGACTACGAGAGAATATAAAAATGTATTCAAAACAAACGAAAATCTACAGTGTAACAAAAGTGCGCCCGCAATTGTTTTTATTTGGAAATTTTCTGCAAAATTTAAATTAAAAAAAAAATTATGTGGAAAATGAAAGAAATCGCTTGTCATTGCGAGATGTTGTATAACGCCCTCTATTGAAACAGTCGTGAGAATTCTCTTCCGTTGTTTAGTCACAAAAAATGATAGTTTCTCAATAGATGGCGCTGTTCAACATCTTCAGTTAAAGTTCAGTAATAATGGGAATCTGCGCTTTTTGTTGCTTCACTGTGTGAAGGAACTTGAAAATGTATTTTAGAAAAGAAACAAAAACAAAAGAACTTTACATGGTAAGTGGAATGAGTACACGCGCAATTGCTTTCATTGACATTTTTTTAGAGAATTTGAACGCAATTATTTTTTTTTTCTGCATAAAACAATATATTGGATAAGAAAAACAAAAGAAATCGTTCGTTATTACGTGACATTGTACATTGTACAGAGCCACCTAACGATGCAATTGTGTTCTTTTCCGTTGTTTACACATAAAAAAAATTGAGACTTTCTCCACTGATGGCGCTGGTCGACATCTTTCATAGAAAAGCGACGAGGATAAATAGAATGAGTTTACGCGCGATTGTTTTTTACTGAACATTTTCCGGAAAATTTAAGTTAAAAAAAAGTTTGAACTCCATTAGTTATTATTTCTGAATAAAAAAAAATATAATATTGTACTAGGAAAAGAAAAAGAAAATCGTTTCATTTATTATTGCTAGATACCGTATAGCGCCATCTATAGGTACAATTCGGACAGTTCTATTCCGTTGTTTACACCATGACCAGCTACATTAACATTCACTGACGTGTATGTATGGCCGTTTCAATTCGACTTTTAAAAATTTTAACTCTCAGCGCCTCTTGTAAGCTTTTAAATAATTGCAGTTGTCATTACGTTACTATGAGTAGTTCTGTAGTATCTTTAATAGGGAGCGCTGAGGGGAGTACTCCATGGCATGCTTTCTCGGAACTGAATTTTAAGCGAATTGAAACGGCCATACATACACGTCAGTGAATGTTAATGGAGCTGGACATGGTTTACACACAAAAAAATTGAAAGTGTCTCAATAGATGGCGTTGTTCGACTCTAATGAAAACGCAATCTGCGCCTTTATCTATCTCGTAAAGGAACTTACGAAAATACATTAAAAATAAAAGAAAGTCTTCGTTTTATAGAATGAGTTTGGGCGCAATTGTTTTTCATCAAAAATTTGATGTTGAGTTAAAAAGAAAACGAAATTAGTTTTGTTTTTCTCTTAATAAAAAATATATTAAGGGAAAACGTTGTTCATTATTGCGAGCGCCATCTACATGGGGGTCATTTTTCTATTAATGTTTACACAGAAACTGTTTGATTTGCCCAACCGATGCCGCTGCTCAATATTTCATGCTACAGTCACTAAATAAATACAGTACCGCAATCTATATGCTTAATGTGTAAGATAAAGAAACCACGTTTTTGAACTAAAATGGACAACTTTCCACCTTCGTCAACTTTAGTGATAACTTTCCACTTTCGTCAACTTTAGTGACCACTTTCGTTAATTCAATGACCACTTTGATCAACTTCAATGACCACTTTCGTCAACTTCAGTGACCACTTTCGTCAACATTAGTGACCATTTTCGTTCATAATATGCTTCATGTGTAAGATAAAGAAAACGTTTTTGCACTAAAATGACCGTCATTTTTAGTTATTTTCTATCCGACAAGCTCAAATGGTCGACATTTCTAGTGATTTTCTTTCCGGCAAGTTTAAATTATCGACTTTTCTAGTGATTTTCTTTTTGGTAAGTTTAATCAAATCTAACGCCTGTAAAATAAAAGTTTAAAATGCCCGAATGTGTCGTTGTTAGATGTTTAAATTTCCCGCCAATATTTTGCACTAAAATGGCGACTGATTGCGGTACTGTAATTATTTAGTGACGGTATTTCATGCAAATGCAACTTTCACACTTATTGTGTGAAGGAAAAAAAGATTTCAAACAAAAGAAAAGCGTTGTTTTTTAAAAAATTGCACGCAATTAAATGATAACCTCATGCCGAACTTGAGGATGTAAAGAAAATAAAAGTAAGTGTATATATTAATATGTAATTACCTATTCTGACTTACAACTTTCTTTAGTGAACTTTCTCGCCCTGGCTTGAAATCTAAAAAAAAAAAAATTTGAGATGCATTTCACTTCGAAAACATTATTTTGTGTAACTAACTTTTGCATCAACTTCTTTTTCTCATTATTAATTTAAATGCACTCCTTAAAATTTCAAGTGGGACACTTAGGTTTTTTTTTGTAAATTTGTATTTGACTCAACTTATGTGTATTAGAAGCGAAATATATAGTACAAATATGAAAATTTACATTTAAATAGAGTTCAACAGAAGTAAACTTTTTATATTTTCTTAAATTGTCGCCTTTTCTTCAATCAAAAATTGCAAGATGCGAAATACTTTTACATTCTGGATTTAAAAGACTTTTAGTTTTAAGTATCAACTTTTCTTAACAAGATACATATTTACAAAGAAACAGAAAAAAGTTCAATCAGGAAGACAGGTATACAAACATGAACTCTAACAAACATTATGTTGAAGAATCGGTATTTTTAGCGAAGTTCACTCTAGAAATTGAAATAATAGTACTATACAGGCTGTTGAAAAAGTACGATACTTTAGACAGTGGGAGTTAAATCTGCCCCCCAGAAGGGTTATACATATAATTTTTTTTTGCAATTGAATCGGGGCTTAGTCATCTTCATTGTTTTTACATAATCTATCGTGGAAAACATTCCATATACTCTTCATATAAAAATAGAAAACTTCCGCAACTAACTTTTTTGAAAACATGGTACTTTTAATTTAATAATGCTAAGAATTTTGCTGGGTGGCTATATTATGAACTGACACTTACGGATGACAAACAATAATTAAGTTTGAAAAATATTGGCTTATATTAGCCATAAAGATAAGGCAAAAATGGAAAATGAATTTATCTTTAAAAAAGTTAATTTGTATGTCACTCATAAATGACAGTTCATATTATAACTGTGCAGCAAAAGTTTTAGTATTGTTAAATTTACGTCAAGTAAAGTGTCCACTTTTTTTGGCGGCGACAGTATAAGCTAAAAATGACAAGAATGCACAATAATAAAAAAACGTATATTTGAATCCCTATACTTTTTCCTTTTCACCCTTTTGGAATACTGTAAATCAAGGGCGCCCATGAAGGGGACTTGAACCCCAACCCAAGACTTTGAAAAATATAGTTACAGTGGGGCCAAATGTTCGCTCCTCCACCATTATGTTAATTAATAATTAAACTGTTAATTATATTTTATGTAAACTTTCATATTAGTTAAAATTTACTTTAATTTTTTAATTGGAATTTATTATTATATCAGTCAAATTATTAAGCCACGGCCTGTCAGCCCCCCCTGGAAGTTGCCATATGGGCACCCATGATGAAAATTCCCAAGAACCCCCCTAGAAGAAATTCCTGGCTGCGCCACTGATTTTAGAGTCTGAAAGTAAGAGCAGAAACAATTGAAAAGTTTAATAAATATAAGTTCGCAAACTAAGCGTTTTTACATTAAATCTAACGCGTGATCAATATCTTTTCTAATCAAGTGACCTATGGAAAAAATACGTCTTTGTTTGGTTCATTATTTCAAATGCCATTTGAATTATTTTTAAATATGTAATTCAAGTGGCCTTTGAAATAATGAACCAAACAAAGACGTATTTTTTCCATAGGTCACTTGATTAGAAAAGATATTGATCGCCTGTTATTTTTAAATTTTAATGAAATTCGTATCTTAAACATTGAAAATTATGGCGAAACTGCAGTTTCTTACTGTTTTCCTCTCCACAATTTACGTTATTTCAATTTAAATGTAAAGATTTTTGTCATTATTTCCCATAAAGTACGTTGACTATAAATACTAAAATTATTGAATGTGAAGTTGAGAAATAATAATTCCTAATTTTATTTTATATATTTACTTGCTATCGGTTTCAGCAATATAATGTCTTCATCAGACAGTTAATAGTAAAAAAATAATAATGATAAACATCATATTAATAAAATTATTGGAAAAGAAAAATAAATATTAATCAAACTGTAATGGCTGAAGGCAGGTTAATTATTATTTCTCAACTTCACATTCAACAATATACCTAATTATGGACATCAACACAAAAAACTAAAATTATTCTTTAAATAAGTATAGTTCAGACTTTTTTAACACTATGTATATCGAATAATTTTGTGTATTATTTTTTGAAAATTTTATAAATATCTAAATTTATTACGTACAGGTGGAAAGTCAACAATTTCGCTGTTAGATATTGCCGGATAGTTAGAAGTTGATGGTATCGATATATTTACGATAGGCTCTTCATCAAGTGTTGATAATGAAATATTACTGTTATGCCCGATTTCACCAACGCGGATTCAATCCAGGTGTTTGTTAACTCTGAACCACGAATTAATTCGAGATTCAACCTTTGTGTTGTTTCACAAAATAAACCGTATGCTACGACACGATGGATCAACAAATCCTCAGTGTCGCCAATACAATTTAGTTAAACTCCGTAAAATATCATAAACTCCCTAAAAATTTAGTAACTGTATGCATGGTTGGTACATAGGTACATACTTCGCGTGTGGTTGTAGAGGTTATTTGATTTTTGTAAAACCAAATAATATGTTTGGTTTGAATGTCTTTTAGTTCACTTTAAGAAAAGGCTTATTTATTCAATTAAAATACGTTTAATTGCCCAAAAATAGATGTTCAACGTCCTTCGTGTGACTTATGAGATGAAACAATATTTTCATATTTCCTTGTTCTTCCTCAGTCCGTGGCATTTTTATATAGTTGGGGCGCAATTCCGCGATTTGTTCACTAACTTTGTGTACCACTCTACACACAGTTGACGTAGAAATATTAATATGATCAGCCAGCACCATCTGAAAGGCCCCAGTAGCATAGAAACGCAAGGCAATTAGCAGTTGATCAATTGCAGATATAGGTAAATTGCGCAGATCTTTCGGTTCCAATGCTGAACCAATAATTTCCAGCAATTCCCTTACGGTGATTTTCGGAAATCTGTACCTTCTCCTAAATTCTATGTCATCATAGATATCCATAAGATGTCTTCGATTTCGCAGTTGCCTTTCTCTTGGTAACACTTCGATTAAATTGTTAATAAACTCATCGTCCGAGGAAGAATCTGAAGACATTGTGTAGGTACTTAGAGGAGAAACTGGAAATACTAATTTACGATTCGTCTACTTAACAACGCTTTATTAACGATAAACTGTTCATAAACAGCACTTACATATAGTTTAGCGAGCTTAGGGGCTTTAAACAGCACTTACAATTTGGAAATAAACTCTGTAAATACAAGTAAATACGCGTGATTCAATTTTATCATATGACAATACATACACAAAACAAATGCCGATTGAGAAAAGACTTTTGCAATAAAGTGTCTTTTTAAAATTAAAAATTTACTTGTTTCAGAATTTTGCAAAAAAACATACCTAATGTCCGCGTTCAAGCTTAAATATGTGGAAAAATTTCAATTCAATCAAATCATTGTACAATTTCTTTTATTAAAATTTCTACTACGTTACAAGGCAGAATTATTTGAAATTTAATTTTTTTTTCATATACCTATTTGTAGTTTTCATTGAAAGATTTGATTCTTAATTTTTTTAAATTAAAAACAGCCTTCTTGCAGCACTAATAAAATTTACAGCAAAAACTTATACATACTTTTATGAAAAACAAAACGAGTGTTATTCAAATAATCCGTCAAAATCGGAGAGTTGAATCTGATCCGAGTGTTGACACCAGCTTCTATGTAATTCATATTGGTGAAACGCATACTTGGTGTTAACACTGGATTTAATCCGAGTGCTGGTGTCAATCCGCGTTGGTGAAATCGGGCATTAGAGTCTGACTCTGGTTTTATACGATCTAAAATAATATGCATATAATAATTAATAAGGGAAACTTTGGTTAAATTTTAAAGAACATACCTATACACTCCGTAATTAAAGACGTTATAAATTTTAGAGTATTGTTTTTTTTAATACCGCCGATTTTTCTTTTCTTATATGTCACCTTTTTGCTAATAGAGTTTAATTTCCCCATGTTTACTAAAACAATATAATGGAAATAGGATTATGCGTAAAATTTTTGGTGTTGCAGCTCCAATCCTCTTCAAAACTTTTACAAATGTGTAGTGGTAAAAATGCACCTCTGGCATGTTGCAACTAACCCATATAATATAAGCTGAGCGTAAGGTAATAGATAGCAGAGTAAGTGTAATCGCGAACAGGTAAATACCGATCGCGGATCAATAAGATGTAACACAAAGCAATTAATAAACGTTAAGTGTAGTTCTTACATCCTGAGTATCATTTTGCCGTATCTCTGGTAATTCAAAACATTACATGGCGACCGTGACATTAATCTAAAAACCAAGTGTATGTGATTAGTGCCTTGTGAAGATCCCTAGTTTTATTGGAAGATGGGCTCAACAAAAAGTAAAGAAGCTACGACGACTCAAGATTTGGCAGAGAATGGAGTGGTAAATTCCAACTTTATAGTCCAAGAACCCCAAGTGCGTTTCTCAGCCGATGTAACCATCATGTTTTATGTCATATTCGGAATTATGGTAGTGTCTTTTGCTTTCAAGCTGATAAAGGTGTACACGCGCCACATAAAGAAAAGAGCAATCAGAAGGACTGTGTCAGCAGCGACGGTTTAGTAGGCTTCATCTCCAAAAGTTTAGTGACCTGTTAGTGTTAGTGAGGTGCGAATTGCGCAAAGGTGCCAAGTATCGCGGAAGTGACCCGAAAGTGGAGCAACATCGCCTAGTGCTAATGTGCAGTTTTGGACAGCTAGTGTCGAAAAACCAACTCAGCAATTTCCTAATCGAGTGCGGTTACGAAAATCGCAAGGGACGATGACCACCAGAGAAAAGGGAACATCATCCGGAGCACTGCGAAGTCAGCGGTATTGTTACGAAAATTAGTTCTATCGTTGCAATTATTATTTTTTAAATAGATCCTTTATTTGTAATAATATTTGTAATACATTTTGCAAATTCATGTCGGTTATATGGGATGAAATTCAAAAATTATTTTTGCAAATCAAAGCGGATCATAGTAGTCAAGCGAAGAGAGCTATTAAAGCGCAACCGCCCAAACAAGCGAATGTTAGAATAGAAATCGCTGACAATTTAATTAAAACGTTTAACGACTTTGTAAACGTTGCAAATACTTATTGGCAAAGGCTTACTCCCGAGCATAAAGAGTGGGTTTGCACGTTGTTTGACAAATTAAGAGATAAGACCGTTAGGGCATTTGCCATTTTGGAAATCAAGTGTGCGGTACCTTGTACTCCAATTGAACCGATAAACTTAACTCAAAATTTATCTGCAACACAGACACAGACTAACGACTCAGACTCTGATACTGACGAACGAGAGCAAAACTCCGAAAAAATGGTTTTGACGGCAATTGAATTTTTCAATCTTGCGGATAAGTTGTTACCCAAGTCATTTAACGGTGAAGCGTCGGCTCTTGCCTCTTTCATCGATGCGTTAACGCTTATGAAATCGAATTGTGAGGGTCACGACGAAAACGCATTAAATTTTGTCAAAACAAGACTGACCGGTAAGGCTCGATGGGCAGTAACAGATGACGTTAGAGATTTAAATGGTGTCATTAGAGTTCTCCAAGATAAGTGTAAAGGGGAAAAATCCCATGTAATAGAAGCAAAACTTTTAAATTTGAAACAAAACGGGAAAGATGCGGTCTCATTCACAAATCAAGTAAATGAACTCGCGGCCAGTTTATTGACGGCGTACGTATCGGAAGGTGTACGAGCTGATACGGCTGAAACTTTTGTTAAAAACCGAGCAGTTCGGACTATGGCCACACATGCTGCATCTGAAAAAACACGCTTGGTAATAGAGGCAGGAACATTTGAGAATTTACAAGATGCCATTTCAAAATTCATGACGGTAGATTCTGAAGCAAATTCATCGTCAAATGTATTTTATGCAAATTCTTGGCGTAAAAACTCATTTACTAATAGACGCGGAAATTTCTCGAACAGTAACAATTACGGCAACCAAAGATACGGAAACCGGAATAATCAAAACAACACCAATCAAGGCAATTATAGGCCAAATAATCACAACAATTATAGGCCAAATAATGGCAACAATTATAATAGGAATCGGCGTAATTATGAAAATCGCAATAACTCAGGAAATAACCAAAATTACAGGAATTCTTCAGCTAACGTTAGGGCGTATCTGACGGAAAACTCAGATCGCCCCCACCCTACACGGATGGGGGACAGTCACGATCACAATCATCAAAATTAGTAAATTATGTTAGTAAATTTAAATTATCATATTCAAATTTTGTCTTTCTAAGTACTGAAGCGACAGCAGGTACTTGTAGTTTCTTAGTAGACAGTGGAGCTGATATTTCGCTCATTAAACGAAGCAAAATTAGACCAAATTTTCCAATATATTCAAAAAAGTGTATCATTCATGGTGTTACGATCCTAGCTGTGGAATCCACTTTAGCTACTACAACAAATATTTTCCTAAATCTCGATGATGATCAAATAGAACAGCAGTTTCAAATAGTTAATGACGATTTTCCCATACCAACAGATGCCATTCTAGGCAGGGACTTTCTCACACAGTATAACTGCACAATCAGCTATGATGATTGGACGTTAACAATAAAATCGGGACGGAAAAGAGAAGCAATTCATATGCAAGGTGGTCCTGAACCAAATTCTTTTGTATTCCCAGCTTGGTCTGAAGTTACCCGCGAAATTAATTTAAAAAGTGCTTATGGGAGTTCACTAATTCCAAATCAGCAGGTTGCAGAAGGCGTAATGGCGCAACGAACAATAGCTTCGGGATCCCGAGTGTTAGTCACTTTTATTAATACAAATTTAAGGAACGTAGTAGTACAAAATCTGAAACTAAAAACCGAAAATTTGGATAATTATCACGTCTATTCAGTGGAAAACGAAATTAAAAACAGAGAGAGTGAACTTTCGAAACAACTTAATTCTAATTTTCCTCCTTTTGTGTCGAAAGAACTGATTAGTTTATGTCATGAATTTTCAGATATATTTGCCATCAATTCAGACAAACTGACTCACAACAATTTTTATCAACAAACACTAAGAACAACAGATAACAACCCAGTCTACGTAAAAAACTATAGAATTCCTCAAAGCCAAAAAGCAGAAATTAACAAACAAGTAGCAAAAATGTTAGACAGTGATATAATTGAACCTTCAGTTAGTGATTACAACTCTCCAGTCCTACTTGTCCCCAAAAAATCGCTCAACGGTGAGAAAAAATGGCGATTAGTTGTTGATTTCAGGCAAGTCAATAAAAAACTTATTGCAGATCGTTTCCCACTACCTAGAATCGAAGATATTCTCGATCAGTTAGGTAGAGCTAAATGGTTTTCAGTGTTAGATTTAATGTCGGGATTTCATCAAATTCCGTTAGAAGAAAATTCGCGAAATATTACAAGTTTTACCGTCGATTCAGGAACATTTCGTTTCAAAAGATTACCATTTGGTCTTTCAGTCAGTCCCAATAGTTTTCAAAGGATGATGAACATCGTTTTTGCAGCATTATCTCCAGAGAAAGCATTCATGTACATGGACGATTTGATCGTTACAGGATGCTCCGAAAAACATCACTTGAAAAACTTAAGATCAGTTTTCGAAATTTGTAGGAAATATTGTTTAAAACTAAATCCAGAAAAATGTCAATTTTTCAGACACGAAGTAACTTATTTAGGTCATCTTATAACAGATAAAGGAATTTTACCGGACGAATCAAAATTCGATACAATCAAAAATTACCCCAAACCAAATAATGCAGACGCAGTTAAAAGATTTGTTGCGTTTTGTAACTACTATCGGAGATTTATTCCAAATTTCGCTTCATTTTCGTTTTGTTTAAACAAGTTGACACGCAAAAATGCACAATTTATTTGGACTGATGAATGCGAAAATTCATTTCAAACTTTAAAAAATGCATTAATCTCCCCACCTATTTTACAATACCCTCAGTTTGATCAAACTTTCATTATAACCACGGATGCATCAAAATATGCATGCGGCGCGATTTTGAGTCAAGTTCAAGGCGATAAGGAATTACCAATCGCGTATGCGTCACGTACTTTCACAAAAGGTGAACTCAATAAATCAACGATTGAGAAAGAATTAGCGGCAATACATTGGGCGATTTTGCATTTTCGACCTTACGTCTACGGGCGGAAATTTATTGTAAAATCCGATCATCGACCTTTAGTTTATCTTTTTTCTATGAAAAACCCTAGTTCTAAACTTACACGCATGAGATTAGATTTGGAAGAGTTCGATTTCCACATTGAGTATATTACAGGTAAACAAAACGTCGGGGCAGACGCTCTGTCGCGACTTGACATTGAACGATTAAAAGAATTGCAAGCTTGTCAAACTCAGGTTATGGCTGTGCAAACAAGGACAATGACGAAGACGATTAATGCTGAGAATGCGGCATTAAAATCAAAACAATTAGTGCCGAATGATCCTCCAAATGTTTACGAAGTAATTGAAAATTTTGAAGCTTTTCATTTGCCGAAACTGATTTTTAACATGGATATACAGTATCCTAAAATTCAAATTAAAATGAATGGTGAAAAACGCGCGCGTGTGAATATAGAATTGGACAGTTGTATCGCTACGGAAAAACTCGCTCTAGCGCAAGCTATTTCCAGGCTTGAAAAAGCAGCCGGCGATCAAGGGATAAATAAAGTACAGCTCGAGCTCAATAGTAAAATATTTAATTATATTCCCCTGTCAGAATTTAAAGCAGTTGCAAATGACACGCTCCAAACCTTGAAAATTTTGCTTACTACATCAATTCGAAAAATCGTTGACTTAAATGAGAAACAATCTCTAATCACAAAATTTCATAAAGATCCAATATTAGGAGGACATTGCGGACAAAAGAGATTATTAGCCAAATTACGTTCCTACTATTACTGGAAGGATATGCAAAAAGACATCAGTAAATTTTTAAAATTGTGTCATGAGTGTCAAATCAACAAAGCCAAGGCAAAAAACTTGGAACCATTATATATTACTCCCAGTCCCCAACACGCTTTCGATATTGTCATTATTGTCCTTTTCTTAAAACCTCATCGGGTAATGCCTACGCAGTCACTTTAGAATGCGAATTAACTAAATATGTTGTAACAGTAGCTATTCCAAATAAGGAAGCCAAAACAATAGCCCGAGCAATTTTTGAAAACTTTATTTTAATTTACGGACCGATGAAAGAAATACGTACCGACATGGGCACGGAGTATGTTAACGAAACCTTTAAGGAACTAAATTCACTACTAGACATAAACCACATGACTTCGACACCTTACAGACCACAGACGGTTGGTACAGTTGAACGTAATCACAGAGTTCTAAATGAATATACAGTAAAGTCCGGTTATAACGAACCCGTTTGTAACGAACTTCGGGCTATAACGTACTATATTTCAAGCAACGAAATTTTTTCCATAAGCTCAATGTATTTTCTTTCCGGTTATAGCGAACCCGCTTTTAACGAACTTTCGGATATAGTGAACCAGATATGACTTAAAATGTGATACAATTTTCCTTTTATAACGAACTTTAGAGGGGTTTCCCCGATTTAGGCGCTATTCTCCGATTACTTGTTACGAGCGACGTGCATTTATAGCTCTTATAACAGTCGAGTCTTTGTTTTTTATTGGAGTAAGACGTTATTTCCAACGTGCTGCGTCGCAAGATTCGCATGTAATAATTCAAAATGAATAAACAAAAACGTAAAGCTTTCACTTTAAAGGAGAAAATACGACATTATTCAAAAAATACAAAGTGGTGTTAAACAAAGTGATATTTGCCACGAAATGAATTTAACAAAATCTACCGTCTCCACAATTTGGAAAAAGCGCGAACAAATTTTATCATCGTACGGTAAAGTTAATTACAAAAGCAAAAAAATAAGAAAACCGACACATGAAGTGGTAGATAAAGGGCTTCTTAAATGGTTTGCACAGAAAAGACAAGAAAACATACCATTAAGTGGTGTTATTCTACAAGAAAAAGCTAGTGAAATAGGTAGTAAAGTGGAATAAATAGATTTGTTCTAGAAGTTGGATCGAACGGTTTAAAAAAAGACTAATATTCGCGGAGGAAAAATTGTTGGTGAATCTGCGAACGTTGATACGAATGTTGTTACTGAGTGGTTAGAAGTGGTGGAAGACATTTTTAATGCCGACAAAACTGGACTTTTTTACCAAATGACGCCTGATAAAACATTGAAGTTTGTAGGAGAAAGTTGTGCTGTTGGAAAGCTGTGTAAAGTAAGGGTGACTGTTTTAGTAGCTGCTAACATGGCTGGAAGTGAAAAAAGAAGATTGTTGGTTATAGGCAAATCTGCCAATCCAAGATGTTTCAAAAACAAACAATTACCCGTAAAATACCAATCCAACAGTAAGGCATGGATGACGTCCGAAATGTTCGTAAATGAACTGCTTGAATGGGATGAACATCTAAGCGAAAAAATAGAAGAATTGTACTTTTAGTCGACAACTGCCCGGCTCATCCTGAAGTTAAACTAAATCAAATTAAATTGGTTTTTATGCCTCCCAACACTAGTTCGAAACTACAACCCATGGACCAAGGCGTGATACATTCTTTAAAATGTCATTACAGGAAAATTTTACTAATGAAGATGATCGAGGCGATTGATAATGGAAAAACATTTACAGTTAGCCTTTTGGATGCTGTAAATTTTATCCACATGGCTTGGCAGAAGGTCAGCACGGAAACTATAGCAAACTGCTAAAAGCATGCTGGATTTTCTGGAGAGGACGATGGATTTGAGTCAGATGATGAATTTCCACTGAATCAATGGTTGAAAAGACATGAAGGAAACCCTGATGTCGTTTCTGCTACTGTGGTGCAAAATGCGATTGAAATAGAAGTGAGAAAAAAATTTAATGAATTTAACTTTGAAGAATATGTTGGGGTTGATAATGACATAGCAGCAAGAGAAGTGTTAACTGATGAGCATATTATCGAAACAGTGACTGCAAACATTTTAACCAGTGACGAGGAAGAAGAAAATGAATCGAATGAAAATGTTGATGTTCCTTCTGTTACTGAAATGCTCCAAAAAATGACAGAAACTCGCATTTTTTTAGAATCACATACAGTTCCAGAACATATTTGGAATAGTTTCTGTGTTCTTCAAAACTATGTAAATAACGTTTCGAACAAATATATGCAAACAAAAATAACCGATTTTATTACTGTGTAACTGTTTCGCAAAGGCCTCATGTTATTTTTTACAATATTATTTAATGTAAAATAAAAAATGACTATTAAAAATACACTTTGTTTTAATTTACCTATTATAGCGAACTTCGGATATAGCGAACATATTTTGATACAATTTCTGGGTTCGTTAAAACCGGACTTTACTGTATTAGAATGTACATAAAAGAATGTAATACCGATTGGGACGAGTGGTTGAAATATTTTACGTATTGTTTCAACACGACACCATCAACAGTTCATAAATATTGTCCTTTCGAATTAGTCTTTGCTAAAAAACCCACATTACCAAATGACTTTTTGAGTGCACACATAGAACCACTCTATAATATTGATTCTTATGCGAAGGAAGTTAAATACCGGTTACAAACGGCCCTCGCCAGAGCCAATCAGTATTTGCAAAGAGTTAAATGCAACAGGAAAAATAATTATGATGTAAAATCAAAAAGTATAAATGTAAATCCGAATGACTTAGTTTTAGTGAAAGATGAAACGCGAAGCAAGTTTGATCCAGTTTACAAGGGACCTTTTACAGTAAAGTTAACAAGTGATTCAAATTGCACGCTAATAGACAATTTTGGGAAGAATTTCATAGTTCATAAGGATAGGTTAATTAAATATTTCAGTTGAATAGTTTTTATAAGATCATGTCACTACCCTGGCCAGGATGACAATTGAATTAATTAGGTTAGATTAAAATTAAATTAGATTAGGTTGGATGAAAATTAAATTAATAAGGCAAGATGACATTTAAATTAATTAGATTAGCTGAAATTAACTTAATAAAGGTTAGATGTCAAATTATAACTGGTTAGACTAGCATGGTAACAATTATTATAGCTTAGCAAAATTACAATAATTATCATTACTACTAGCATTACGGAATTAACATTTTTTAGTTAAGCATTATTACAACGATTTAGTTAATAACGTATTACATTTTATTAGCTCCATTTTGCGTTTGATTGTTATTTCATAGTTTAATTGTAAAATGCCTTTTCTCTTGTTTTAATAATTTCTTTTGTGTCTTCAATCCTTGATCTCAAGAGAAAAGACATTCTTTTAAAAGGGGAAGGTGTAGTGGTAAAAATGCACCTCTGGCATGTTGCAACTAACCCATATAATATAAGCTGAGCGTAAGGTAATAGATAGCAGAGTAAGTGTAATCGCGAACAGGTAAATACCGATCGCGGATCAATAAGATGTAACACAAAGCAATTAATAAACGTTAAGTGTAGTTCTTACATCCTGAGTATCATTTTGCCGTATCTCTGGTAATTCAAAACATTACAAATGCAGATACCTACTTGTTCCTTTTCTACCATACGACGCATATGTGTAATTAAAAATAAAGTCTATTTTGAACGATAATTGCGTCTCATTACAATTTACCGTAAAAAAATGAATATAAATATGTGTACATGTACATGTGTATTTCTGAACCCGTTGAATGTACCAATATTATGACCGAATGCAGCCTAGTAAGTTGATTTATAATGGCAAAGTTTGCAGCTGAACGGCTTCTCGCCACCTGTGTGCGTTAACATGTGTCGCTTCAAAGTCCGGAGGTATTTGAATTTATAACTGCAAAGGTCGCACGTCAATGACTTCCCGTCTACGTGCGTTCTCATATGCTGGTTTAACTTTTTGGCTTGTCCGGATTTGTAATTGCAAATCAAGCACTTGAACGGTTTCTCGCCGGTACGTAACGGCGAGTGCTTCTCGAGAGACGTCCATTTGGTTCTAAAATTTCTAAAAAACGAACTATAATAATGTTTCAAGTTTAATGGTAATTAAGTTCTATGTGAATAGCTCAATACAATGCCGGAATGTAATTGGACCGTAACCACGCGAAGAAAATAAATCACCTCTAAAAGACAAAATCACGTTCGCGGCTGCGACCGTCTTACTATTGTTATTTTTCCTTAAGCAGTCGACTTACGAACTGAGGTTTTATTTATTTATACACATAGGCCCTTGTAACAGAAAGATTCTCGCTGGTATGTGTCACACCATGTCATTTTAATTAGTTAGATCAATGCTGTTCTATCACATTTAAAAATGTACTTATAGTGAATTTGTTTTCACTTTCACTTGTTTGTATACATACACAAAATAAAAAAAGATCAGTTTCCCTTATTCTTTTTATTTTTCTAATCCTTTACCATCGTATTATCCGTGCGTTAACATATTGACGACGCGCGACGTTTCAAGTGACAGAACTCACGGCACTTATAATTGCAGAGATTACAATTGAACGGCTTCTCGCCGGTATATATCAGCATGTGCCGTTTTGTACTTCCGGATTGTCGGCATTCTGATGGCGTACCTTATAGTTTGACTTACTTACACATTGTAATACCCTTCATAGTTTTAATTTGGTCTTCCTTTCCTTTGTATATTATTATCATGTTCTCTCACATTTTTTTCTTCATGCCTGTCTATTTAGTTTAATTGTTTTCCAAATTGTCACCCAATTCTGTCAAACCAATAAACGTATTATTATTACTATTATTATAAAGCCAAATGTATTAACATTTCTTTGTCTTCTGAAGCGGATCAAGTCAAAAGTGTGAAGTAAGTAGACTTCTTTGCACCTAACTGTAGTTTTAAGATTAAGGTATTGACATAAATCCTTGAAATTCAAAAATGTAGTCTCGTTCTTTGATTTCAATTTTTTGTGTAAAATACCATCATCATCAAAATATTGTTTCAAATACGATGTTCTTCAGAGAAATTTAGAAATTAAAAAAACACGTTTTGTTATTATTACGTTTTTAGTAAATAAACATGATTTCTGTTCATTTTTTTTTTAATAAGTTAGAAGATAAAACAGTAAATATGTTTTTTCTTATTTAAAAATATTGTTTACAGCATTTTAAATCTACACTTTTGGTCTTTTAGAAATATTTAAATTTCCATATATTACAAACATCATGGATGTCACTGTGCAAAAAGAGGACTGAAATAATTTACTTTGGACTGTACATTTCTATATAAAAGTTTCACAATTTTGTGCAATTATTTTCGTCAGAGTTGAAATCACATTTTACAAAATTCTGAGTTAAACTTTCTGAAATTTTTGCTTTACTTGTAGCATCTTGTATCATCATGCAGAAATAATTTTAGTTGCAGAAATTAACGTTGAGGTAGAAGTAGAAGGCTAATTGTATGAATATAAAACTTGTCACAAAATTTGAGAAAGTTTAGAAAAGTTTGAATTATTTTTAAAACAAACGCAAGAAATGTCAACATTTCTGTGCAAAGGTCAAACAAATTCCTTCTAATGTTAATATGAGTTCATGATGTTATACATATGTATGTATTATGTAGTAGGTAGCTATAGGTACTTCGCGAAAATAAATTTATTCGTAGTAGACTTATTTCTTTTTTAAATAACTTTCGACAACGAGCGGTTTTTGTATAACATGAACATTTTAAAACAGTTTTGAATTTTGATTGAATTCAAAATGTTCGAGTTGGAATACAAAACGTTCATTGTCGAAAGTTATTTCAGAAAAGGATCACGGTCTATTGTGAATAGGTAATTTTATTTTTGATTGCGTGGTACTTGCTTAATTCTTGAGCAAATTTCTATTTACCAAATGGTTATTTGATCTACATCTTTGTTATTAATTTTAAATTAAAAACGTTGCAATGATGATACCTGTGAATATTATAGTTTGTTTGTACAAAAGCGTTGCATAACAACTTGAATTAGCTACATACAGATCAGAATCTTTTTATTGACTTTTGCGTATTTTTTTTATAAAATCAACACGACCACATCAAATTGATTATTTAAAATTTGGCGCGAAACTCGCAAAACTTCTCAAAAACGAAAGGTTGCACTAATTCGAAAAGTATTTAGGCTCAGTCAGAATTGACTTAGTGCAGAAAATTAGTGCAAATTGGTACTGCAGATTGGCCGTGCAAATGTTTGACAGATGTGTTTTGATGTGTCTATTCACAATCAACAGACATTTTGCACTAAATTGATTATGAATAGACACATCAAAATACATTTGTCAAACATTTGCACGGCCAATCTGCAGTATCGATTTGCATTAATTTTCTGCACTAATTCAATTCTGAATGATACTTCAATCTTCTTCTTGTACAATTGAAGCAATCAGGCAAAACTAAGTGTAAGCAATGAACTCCAGTTCTAAACACAATGTTTACAGAAATTCTGAACGAAAATCTTCTTTTTTGGAATTTTTTCTCATTTGGTTTCAAAATTGAGATATTGTCATAAATCCTTGAAAAACAAATGCAGCCCTATCCTTTGATCTGTATTTATTGCGAACAACATTACCAACATCAAAGCGTTACCTCAAATACGATGTTTTCCGTAGAAAATAAAAATTTTGTTTTAAAGAAATAGGTTTTTGTTACATTACGCTTTTAATAACCATAAGTTGTTTCAGTTAACTTTTTTGTTTAATAAGTAAATGAAATTGTAAATATCCATAGTTATGGACGTTATACGAGGAAAGTATAGATTTGACCTGGACTTTTTAAATTTCTGATTGATTAAATTTTTTTTTTTTTGGCAAACTAACCGCATAATTCATAAAATTTCAGAGAGCGAATGGCCTCGTCTTAGCTGATACTTACACATTTCCATGTCACAATGACATTTCGAACTTAAATACATAAGAAAAGTAAATAAATAAACTACTAACTGGTTAAACGATTTTCGTAAATCGTCGATACTTTAAACTAATAATTTTAATTGTGTTTTTGTTGTACGCACGTGTAATTTTTAATTTTATTCACCTCAACAAATTACGTCTGTTCTAAGCTAAGACACGACGAGTCTTTTTCATGGTCGAAATTTTCTTCCGAAAACGTAAAACGCTTCATTTTACCTGCAGTCCATCACCGAGAAATTTTTACTTTGATTAAGGAGATGGACGATCGAGTGAACCGATGTCAATTAAACAACAATAAAACTTTATTAAATACATCTGTGGAAATGGAAGTTTTCAATCAACATGACTGCCATATCCTCCAGTCTATGACATGGATTGATTCTCTTAATGATTTTATTTCGTCGGGTGTTATTTTTAAAAATTTAAAATATTATCTGCAAGTGAATTCACGGGTAATTAGCTTCTCCACTTTGTGCACTTTTTCTTAGTTGCTAAATTCTACCTTTATATTATTTATTGATGTGTTAACTTGTGACGTCTCAGGTGATAGATTTCTCGGCCTCTGTAATCGCAAAGGTCACAGGTGTACGGCCTCTCCTCACTGTGCGTCACCACGTGCCGTCTCAAGTGTCCGGCGCTTCGGCACTTGTGATCGCAAAGCTCACAACTGAACGGCTTCTCTCCGGTATGTGTTAGCATGTGCTGTTTTAAATTCGAGGGCTGTCGGCATTTATAACTGCAAAGCTCACAACTTATCGGCTTTTCGTCGGTGTGTATCAACACGTGGCGTCTCATATCCGCCGACTGTCGGCACTTAAAATCACAGAAGTTGCAACTCAGCGGTTTCTTGCTTCCCGTGTGCGTCAGCATGTGCAGTTTCAAACGCGAGTGCTGCCGACATTTGTAACCGCAAAGGAAACAACTCAGCGGCTTCTCGCCGGTGTGTATCAGCAAGTGACTCCTCATACCCGTCGCCAATCCGCACTTGTAATCGCAGAGATTGCAGCCGAACGGCTTCTCACCGCCCGTGTGTGTTGATATGTGCTTTTTCAAGTTGCCGAGTTGCCGGCATTTATAACCGCAGTGCTCACAAACGAACAGCTTCTCGCCGGTGTGTATTAACGCGTGCTGCTTCATGCTTCCGGATTGTCGGCACTTGTAATCGCAAACTTTACAGCAGAACAGCTTCTCGCTGCCGGTGTGCGTTGACATGTGCCGCTTCAATGTCCCAGGGTCTCCAAATTTGCAATCGCAGACGGCGCACCTGAATAGCTCCTCGCCGGTGTGTCTCAGTATGTGCTTGCGTAAACACCCTTGCGACTTGAATTTAGAACCGCATAGGCGACATTCCTGTGTTTGTCTGTTAGTGATTTTTTTACCGGAAATCCGCTGGCATCTGGAATAAGGCAGATTTTAAAATGCTTAAATTTTTCGTTAAAAATTCTTGCATTTTAAACGAACAAATAAAATGCAGACTTTTATAAAAGAACTTATTAAAAATATGTATAAAACATTTCAAAAATGTTTTTTAATACATGTATTCTTATTTCTTATATGTACGAGTATGTCAACGGCGTTTAAAACAAAACAGATTTTAATAATACTGAAATTCTACGTGATTAATTTATTTAAATTTGTTTATATTATCCTATAATTACCGCGAGAGGGTTTACAGAAGACGTCAAAACAAGCACTTCTCATCAATAAACATATGTAAACATAAGTATCCGGAAATGAGTGGTTTGGGCACTTTGACGGATCAATGAAAAATAGACTTGCAGGATTTACTGACTGTGTGCTTTAACGTGTGCCTCCTCAAGGTTCGGGGATGATAACATTTATAATCGCAAACGCCGCAACTAAGAGGTTTCTCGCCGGCGTGTATTAACACATGCTGTTTTAATCTCCAGGCATCTCGACACTTGTAATAGCAAAGATCACAACTGAACGGCTTCTCGTGGGTATGTGTTAATTCGTGACGTTTCATATCTGAGGATCGTCCACTCTTGTAACCACAAACATTAGAACTAAGCGGTTTTTCACCGGTGTGTTTCAACATGTGACGTTTCAATTTCCAAGCGTCTCGAGTTTTATAATCGCACACAACACATTTGAGCAGCTTTTCATCCGTGTGTCTCTTTACGTGCTTACGTAAAGATCCTTTCGATTTAAATTTAGCGCCACATATACGACATTCGTGTGTTATTTTATCCGTAATTTTATTCCCCGATATCCGTTGGTACCTAAAACATAACAGGCTTTAATACTTGGTTCTACACTAAAAAAAAAAACACCTCACGTTTAAAAAGTTTAAAAAAATTAACAAAAATAAAAAGCTGATTAATAAAACAAGATTCGTTCGACGTTCTAAAATCAAGATATATTTTAAGACATTTGACAAAATTTTTTGTCGCAAAATATAATCAAAGACGATAGACGAATAAAATTTAAAAAAAATTAATAAAAAAAATTCTCTTCAGATAAACAAAACTGGTTCAACTTTGACAATTTGACATTTGACAAATATTTAATTTTTCTTTTTCTTTTATAAATACAGCAATACATACATAAACATAAGAAGACAAGCTCGCACTGTCATAGAATACAATCTTTTTATGTAATTTAAATTAAATATAAATTTTCTGGCAAAAAACAAATGTGAGAAACAGTGAATTCAGGACTAAGGGATATTTTTTCTATTTTCCCCACCCCCTTCTACAGGTCAGCACATGAACACAAATTATTACACTTGATAGATTCTCACCAAATAGTCAGGTTTCTTTATTCACTGAATTAGAGTACTTTATGTTTTTCTAGGGTGCTTTAACATATGTCGCTTCAAACTTATGAGTTGACGGCATTTATAATCGCAAAGATCACAACTAAACGGCTTCTCGTCGGTGTGCTTTAACTTGTGCTGTTTTATATTTACGAGGTACCGGCACTTATAATCGCAGACATCACAACTGAACGGATTTTCGCCAGTGTGCTTTAACTTGTGCTGTTTCAAACTTACGAGTTGACGACATTTATAATCGCAAACATCACAACTGTACGGCTTTTCGCCGGTGTGCTTTAACATGTGCCGTTTCAAACTTGCGAGGTACTGGCATTTATAATCACAGAGATCACAACTGAACGGCATCGCGCCGATGTGCTTTAACTTGTGCTGTTTCAAACTTACGAGTTTACGGCATTTATAATCACAAAGATCGCAACTGAAAGGCTTCTCGCCAGTGTGTTTTAACTTGTGCTGTTTCAAACTTACGTGTTGACGGCATTTATAATCGCAAAGATCACAACCGAATGGCTTCGCGTCGGTGTGCTTTAACTTGTGCCGTTTCAAACTTGCGAGGTACTGGCATTTAAAATCGCAGAGATCACAACTGAACGGATTCTCGCCAGTGTGTTTTAACTTGTGATGTTTCAAACTTACGAGTTGACGGCATTTATAATCGCAAAGATCACAACTGAACGGCTTCGCGCCGGTGTGCTTTAGCCTGTGCCGTTTCAAACCTACGAGGTGCTGGCATTTATAATCGCAGAGATCACAACTGAACGGCTTCGCGCCGGTGTGCGTTAACTTGTGCCGTTTCAAATGTGTAAGCTGCCGGCATTTATAATCGCAAAGATCACAACTGAACGGTTCCTCGTTGGTATGCTTTAACTTGTGACTTTTCAAATGTGCAAGCTGCCGGCATTTATAATCGCAAAGATCACAACTAAATGGTTTCTCACCAGTATGTATCAAAATATGTGCGCGCAAATTTGCACGAGAATAAAATGTAGAATCGCATATCCGGCATTCGAATGCGTTTTTATTCACAGGTTTGGTTTCAGTGATCCGTCGACACCTGAAACAAAGAGTCTGTTTAAATTTTTATACATTTTCATGCATTCAATTGTGTGGCAGTTCAATGCCCTTGCGTTTTGAATTTAGACGCTGACTATAAGATCGAAAGTTGAGAAAATTTTACAAAATGAGTACTTTAATTGCAAAATTTGTAACATGTAGCAAACAATACAGGATGTATTTTGACGTACAAGGAAATGAACAAATATTAAGCGTTCACTTCACGGCAAAGATCACAAAATACTGACTTCTCGCCGGTATGTATGATCACGTGCAGTTTCAAATTTTCGAGGCGCCGCGCCGGAATCTATACATACAACGTGTTGCTAAATTTCGTGGACATGGCTTAACTACAGATCCCTGGGCACAATATAAGATAATTTAACCCAACCTATCTACAGTGGAAGCTCTCATAAGCGGACACCGACGGTTCCAACTTTTTTGTCCGCTTATGGGAGCGGCCCGCTTATAAGAAAGCAGAATCGAAAAAATTACCAAATCAAAAATATAAATATGCTGTATATACAGGGTTCATACAAGTCCCGGAACGGTCGAATAACTTTGTTATTTGGGAAGTATTTTTTTTTTGAAATTTAGTTTGGATATGTTCTTAGAAAAAACGAATTTATGACATTTCCACCTTTTCTTTCGTTTCCGGTTTGACAGAAAATGCTTCCTATTTTTTTTTTTAAACGGGAGAATTTTCGGATGCAGAATAACAACTTGTTTAATTGGAAACTGTTTCTCACTTTGACAAATATTGACAAATATTCGTTTATTTTTTTTTATATAAATACAGCAATACACACAAACACATAAAAAGAGAAGTTCGCACTGTCGTAGAATCCAACTTTTATATGTAATTCAAATTATAAATTTGGGACAAAAAACAAATGTGATATTTTCCCGCTCCCTTCTCGTCGGGTCTGCACATGGACATAAATTATTACACTTGATGGTTTCTCATCAAATAGTCCGATTTCTTTATTCACTGAATTAGAATATTTTATGTTTTTCTCGTGTGCTTTAACATATGCCGCTTCAAATCTACAAGTCTTCGGCATTTGTAAGCGCAAAGACCACAAAGCATAGGCTTCTCGTCGGTGTGTGCTAACTTGTGCTCTTTCAAATGCCCGGCCTGTCGGCATTTATAATCACAGAGATCACAACTGAACGGCTTCTCGCCGGTGTGCTTTAAGTTGTGCAGTTTCAAACCTGCGAGGTACCGGGATTTATAATCGCAAACATCACAACTGAATGGCTTCTTGCTGGTGTGCTTTAACTTGTGCCGTTTCAAATTTCCGGAGCTCCAGCATTTATAATCGCAAATATTACAACTAAACGGCTTCTCACGGGCGTGCTTTAACATATGTTGTTTCAAACTTATTTTAAGCAGAATCGCAAATATCACAACTGAAGGGCTTCGCGCCGGTGTGCTTTGACCTGTGCCGTTTCAAACCTGCGAGGTTCTGGCATTTATAATCGCAGAGATCACAGCTGAACGGGTACTCGCCAGTATGCTTTAACTTGTGCTGTTTCAAACTTACGAGTTGACGACATTTGTAATCGCAGAGATCACAGCTGAACGGGTACTCGCCAGTATGCTTTAACTTGTGCTGTTTCAAACCTGCGAGGTTCCGGCATTCATAATCGCAGAGATCACAACTGAGCGGCTTCGCGCCGGTGTGCTTTAACCTGTGCCGTTTCAAACCTGCGAGGTTCCGGCATTCATAATCGCAGAGATCACAACTGAACGGCTTCGCGCCGGTGTGCTTCAACTTGTGCTGTTTCAAACTTGCGAGGTACTGGCATTTATAATCGCAGAGATCACAGCTGAACGGATACTCGCCAGTATGCTTTAACTTGTGCTGTTTCAAACTTACGAGTTGACGACATTTATAATCGCAAAGATCACAACTAAATGGTTTCTCACCAGTATGTATCAAAATATGTGTGCGCAACTTTGTACGAGAATAAAATGTAGAATCACATATCCGGCATTCGATTGCTTTTTTGTTCACAGGTTTGGTTTTAGTGATCCGTTGACACCTGAAACAAAGAGTCTGTTTAAATTTCTATACATTTTCATGCATCCAATTGTGTGGCAGTTCAATGACCTTGCGTTTTGAATGTATACGCTGACTATAAGATCGAAAGTTGACAAAATTTTACAAAATGCCTATTTTAATTGTAAGATTTGTAATAAATAACACACGTAGCAAACAACGCAATATGTATTTTGACGTACAAAGAAATAAGCAAATATTAAGGATTCAATTCATAGCAAAGATCACAAAGTACTGGCTTCTCGCCGATATGTATCATCAGGTGCTGTTTCAAATTTTCTTGGCGCCGGAGTTTATACGTATATACAGGATTAATAGCAAGTCCTGGAACTTTGTTATTTGGGATGTAATTTTTTTGAAATTTAGAGCGGATATGCAATCAAAAGTAACTAATTTATTATAACATTTCTACCTGTTCTTTCGCTTCCGGCTTTACAGGAAACGCTTCCTACTTTTTCTCTGAGTTACGTGACATTACATACCTACTAGGAAAAGGCACCAAAACTGTCTTTTGGCATCAAGATTATATTCGCAGCATTATCCTATGAGAAGACATCCGGATTATAGAGTTTTTCAAAGATTGAAAGAAAGATTCTAAACGCCAGGAAACATTAAATACAGTAAAAATGTTATTAAAATAACGATATGTAAATATTTTCAAAATAAAGAAAAATAGGAATTACTTTAACAGGAACATATTCAATTATGTACTTTGAACAAAAAATAAAACACATTCATTGATTTATCAGCAAATCAAAACAGAAGAACCGGACAGATACTTATTTGTTATTACTGGTGACTTTTATTTTATTTAACTTGTTCCCCCTTTGCTTTTGGGGTTTCGTTGAACTCTCCCTTTTCCAGGAGTTTAGCCGGCGGTGCTGGAGATCATTGAAGTTACTCACACAATTTGTTGTCCAGGGAGGTAGCAATTTTTGAAGAGTTGTTTTTTTTTTGTCTTCATTTTTGTTTTTATTTATTGTAGATTTTAACTTAATGTCAACCGCTTCTAATTTTTCATTTTATACCTTGGTATGCGCTTCTTGTTTCGTTTTTTTTCTTGTTGATCACTAGTCGTCATTTTTTTTACTGAAGACGTTCGTTTTCGTCTTTTTGCATCACCTAAATCGATCGTCTTTTTTCTACTTGTTATAATTGATATAATTTTTTTACCTTTTCGTTTATTTTCATCTTTTTTTTAATATTAGTTCGTTTGTGATTTTAATTCTATTTTGATTCAATTCTTTCCTAATTTTTCTTTCGATACCTGTTTTAACTTCCTCATCTCGACTGTTTCGTTGTTTTTTGACGAATGCCTTCCGTCGTCGTTTCTTGTTTCAGACGTTCGTCATTTTTGGTCTCGACTAAATCGATTGTCTTTTGTTTTTCTCTTCCTCCTTCCAATCTATTGCAGTTTATTTTGTTTTCTCCATTTGTTTTCATCTACCTACTTTTGTTTTTAATTACTCGTTTGTTTTGTTGGTTTTAATTCGTTTTAATCTGGTGTCGAATGTTTTTCATTCTACGTCTCGTTTTAACCCGTGTAAGTTAATTGTTTAGTAATTTTACAACAACTGCCAGTCGACTTCTTTTTTGTTGTTGTTGGCGTTTTTGTCTCGCCTAAATCGATCGTTATTTGTTTCTTCTCATCCTACTTCGTTCAATTGAAGTTTGCTTTGCCTTTTGGGTTTGAAGAGAAGAATTCGTTAGTCTTCGTTTCCATTGTTTTTAGTTGCTTGTTTATTGCTGATTTTAATTTAATGTTAAACTATCGTTGATTATTTTCTAATTTATCATTTTACCTCTTAACCTTCACTTAAGGCAATTGTTTCGTTGTTTTTTTTGATTAAAATCTGTCGTCTTTTTTTTCTTGTTGTAGATGTTCGTTGATTTTTGTCTTGGATTAATTGATCGTCCCTTGTTTTATTCTTGATCCGGTGTTGTTTTGTCTTTTTGTCATTATCTCGTTCATTTTTGTTCTTTTTCTTTTTAAGACGTTCGTTAATTTTGTCCCGCGTAGTTTTTTCCCCTGTTCCAATCGATTAATAATTTGTTTTATTTTTTTGTTTATTAATGTTCGTTTGCTTATGATTTTACTTTTATTTTAATCTAGCGTGATTGTTCTCTAATTTTTATTCTAGGTCCTGTTTCAGTCTGCTTGTAAGTCAATTTTGTTTGCTTGTTTTTTTTATCTCCTATATTTTTTTCTTCTTATCGTAGACGTTCATTAATTTTTGTCTTATATCAATTGATCGGCAATTGTTAGCCCTGTTTTGCTTCGTATTTTTGTTCTGTTACGGTTGAAAAATTCATTTTTAAATAAATAAATAACGTCGATATTGAAAGAAAGAAAAATTATTAATTTTTGTCTCACGACTTCTTCAGTTTAGGCAATACATTTGGCGTTTTATGAAAGCTTATTAAAACAGTGTTTCATGAGAGTCTAGATATACTGGATGTACCATTTGAACATTTTGAGAAAAATTACCTTTCGCAAAACTCATCATCCTGTACCTATAATCGTATGACTTTAAATTGTTACCAATAAGTTTCAATACCTCGTTTACGATTATCGCGAATCGTCTACGAATAGTATTCTTTAATTAATTGATTAAAATTTAACTATTACGTTTTGACAGTGATACAAATTTATTTAATAACCAAATAATTTGAGACTTTCTTTGTACTTACTGTGACATCTTTTCTTTCTAAATGCTCCTTTTCTTTTTTTAAATAACAGATGGAATTACAAAATTAAAATTTTATTTAATGAAACGTGTTAAATGTCAAAAAAATTTATAAATTATTAACGTCAAAATTAATAAAAATGAAGTAGAGGAACTATATTAATTGAAGCAGCTAATTTGAATTGCTGCTTGTCTTCTATCGCGTTTTGTATCATTGAAGGCAGATTGGCGTTCTCTCTCTCTCTTTCACTATCAATAAATGGAATCTCCGCAAGGTTTTCTCACTTGCGGTTTTTCTGTTGCGTTTTGTTTCGTTAAAACAAGATAGGCGGTCTCTCTCTCTGCGTAAGCACCGGACGCAATCGATTACCGCTTCCAACTCGAGTTTTAACGGAAAACAACGCAACAGAAAAAGCAGAGAGAGAACGCCAATCCGCTTACAATGAAACAATACAAGGCGCAAAGTAAACTCGAGTTCTTTCATGAACTGTTTTGTAGCTCGATGGTTCCTTACTTGATGAAACCAAAAAGTAGCTTCAAGTTCTAAGTATACTACAAAAAAAAATGATTGCTAACATACCGACGGGTCACAAAAAGTTGGATTTATATACGTAGGTCTTTTTTTGTTTGGGTGGAGGCTTCTTGAATTAAAAAGAAAAAATACGAGAAAAATAAGATTACATATTATTGCGCGTTCTGGAATTAACATGTTACATTATAAAGATTACAATCTCACTGAATTCTATCGAGACGCATCAAGCAACTTCAAACCGGCTTCTCACCGGTATGTCCCAACCTGTGTTGTTTCAACTGTCTTAAAATTAAATAAAATTTCAGAAATATTTTAAGCAGGGTTGGTCTGACTGAAATAATTTGATTAAACGAATGTTCAAAATCACTGATTTTAATCAAGCGATATTTTGTATATTATTTTAAAAATTATGATTTTCTCAAATTTGCTCAGAGTTATTAACGAAACACAAAATTTGGTTTATATTTAAGAATATCAAAAAAAATCTTGATTTTTTTGATTTAAATCAGTGAATTTTGATATTGTTAATCGTGATTGTTATCAACACTTATTTTAAAACATCTGACAATCGTGCAATTTTTGACGTAAAATAAAACCAAAAGAGATCGACAAATGAATAGATTTATAAAATTAAAAAAAATTTTAAACAAAAATTTCAGATAAACAAAATTGATTAAACTTTTGACAATTTGACAAATATTCATTTAACTTTTTTTTGTTTTTTTTTTAAATAAATATGGCAATACATACATAACATAAGAAGAGAAGCTCGCACTGTCATAGCATCCAATTTTTTTACATAATTTAAATTATAAATTTGGGGATAAACACAAATGTGAAATGATGTGAGAAAACTGTGAATTCAGGACCCAGGGATTTTTATTCTATTTTCCCTGCCCCTTCTCCTCGGGCCTGTACATAAACACAAATTATTGACAGTTTCTCACCAAATAGTCTGATTTTTTTATTCACTGAATTAGAGTATTTTATGTTTTTCTCGTGTGCTTTAACATATGCCGCTTCAAATTTTTAAGATCTCGATATTTATAATCACAAACGTCACAACCGAATGGCTTCTCGTTAGTGTGTGTTAACTTGTGCTGTGTCAATTGCTCGATCTGTCCGCATTTATAATCGCAAAGATTACAACTGAACGGTTTTTCGCCGGTGTGCCTTAACTTGTGCTGTTCCAAATTTGCGAGTTGACGACATTTATAATCGCAAAGATCACAACTGAACGGATTTTCACCGGTGTGCCTTAACTTGTGCTGTTTCAAATTTGCGAGTTGACGACATTTATAATCGCAAAGATCACAAGTGAACGGATTCTCGCAAGTGTGCTTTAACTTGTGCTGTTTCAAACTTACGAGTTGACGGCATTTATAATCGCAAAGATCACAACTGAACGGCTTCTCGCCGGTGTGCTTTAACCTGTGCCGTTTCAAACTTGAGAGGTGCCGGCATTTATAATCACAAAGATCACAACTGAAAGGCTTTTCGCCGGTGTGCCTTAACTTGTGCCGTCTCAAAGTTTTGGAGTCCCGGCTTTTATAATCACAAAGATCACAACTGAACGACTTCTTGCTCGACTTCTTGGTATGCTTTAACTGATGACGTTTCAAATTTACAAGTCTTTGACATTTGTAATGGCAAAGATCACAACTGAACGGCTTCTCGTCGGTGTGCCTCAACTTGTGCCGTTTCAAACTTACGAGTTGACGGCATTTATAATCGCAAAGATCACAGCTAAATGGTTTCTCACCGGTATATATCAAAATGTGTACGCGCAAATTTGCACGAGAATAAAATGTAGAATCACATATCCGGCATTCGACTGCTCTTTTGTTCACAGGTTTGGTTTTAGTGATCCGTTGACACCTGAAACAAAGAGTCTGTTTAAATTTTTAAAGTTTCACATAATATCAAAACTTAATTTTAAATTTCAAATAATTTTGGATGAAAACTTCAAAGAAAACAAATAGAGAAGGTATTTATTGCTTTAGATATTTTATTAGATATTTAGATATCAGAAGTAATATTTGTACATAATCGCAACGTTTTTAATGCAATATGCTTTAGAGGAGAAATACTTTTTTAATGATAATTAACGGCCGGTGGAATGTCTTCTAAAAACTCTAATCTACACCTATTAATGGATTCCTATCAGAAAAAACTCCTAAATGTTCTTTTACAACGACCTAAATCAGGAGAGTTTTTTTTAATACATGTATTCTTATATAGGGTACTGAGAATCATTATCATAGTAACGCAAGTCATCTGAGGTATGCTTCCTAAAAAAAGAAAAAGTTCTGATTTAATCTAATTTAATTCTAACTCAGTTTTTATGCTTTTAAATCATTTCAAATCAACTGCAATTAGTAACAATTCTACGTCTTTGTCTAATGTCAACGATTGACAAATAAATTTTAAAAAATTATAAAGTTTAAAAAACTAACAAAAATAAATAAAACAAAATTCGTTCGACGTTCTAAAATTAAGATATATTTTAAAACATTTCACAATTGTGCTACTTTAAACATAAAATAATAATAATAATGCATTTATTGCCGTTAAAATCTTGTAAAAGACATCGACATTGTCACAAAAAAAAATCAAAACAAACAATTATAAACAAACATACTAAACAGTATTTTACAGTTATCACGAACAAATGTATATATTAGTTTACCGAAAAGAAGTCTTTCAAAGAATAATAGCACTCCCGGATAAGCCAACGTTTTAAATTATCCTTAAACAAAGCGAGGGAGGAAGCTTCTTTAATTTTATTGGGAAGTTTATTATAAACTCTAATAGCTGAGCAAAGAGGACCTTTTCTGCGCATTTCTAATCTGCATCTTGGCAATAGCAAAGACGGTTGACGTATGCTATAGTTTTCACTCAAAACTATGCAGATTTGTATGAATATAAACAGCTGCGAAATAAATATCCACACTTGATAAAGTTAAATAGTTATTTTCTGTAAAGCAAGTCTTTCATGATGATCTAAAAGGTAACTTGTGAATAACACGAATGCATGATTTCTGCAAGATGAAAAGTATATTAGAATGCGAACTTGTCCCCCACAGTAGTAATCCATACTTTAACAGAGAATATATTTTACTAAAATAAAAGGTCCTACATGTTTGTATGTCACGTAGATAAGAAAGTTTTCTCAAGGCAAATATATTTTTACTAACTTTTTTAGATAAATTTGTTATGTGTTCAGTCCAATCCAAGTTCTCGTGCAAATCGAAACCCAAATATCTAATTGTGGACATGCGTTGAAGGGAGCCCACTTTTACATTATTACATTTATTTGTATTTTTAGTGCAAAACTCTACGAACTGAGATTTAGTTTCGTTTAGCAATAATTGGTTATCTTGAAGCCATTTTTTCATATCCTCAACCGCATTATTAGTCATAGTTGAAAGTATCTCGACATCTTTTCCATGATTAATCAAGACAGTGTCATCTGCGTACATTACACATTTATTACCATTTTTTAGGTTTATAGGTAGATCGTTTATGTAAAGGTTAAACAATACTGGTCCCAGTATGGACCCCTGCGGGACACCTTTGTAAATATCAACTGATGACGATCTACTACATTTGCTTAAACATCTAATTTCTACTATCTGTGATCTGCCTTGTAAATATGATGACAACCATTTATGACTAACTCCACGAATGCCATAATAATATAGTTTGTCTAATAATCGTTCATGTTCGACTAAATCGAAAGCCTTGCTTAGATCACAGAAAGTAGCTATTGTCTTATTACAGGCATCTATGTCAGCTAGAATGCTTTCTATTAATTCTAGTGCTGCAGATTCTGTGGACCTTCCTTTACAGAAACCATGCTGATGTTTTGAAATTATTTGTTTGTCATCTAAAAATTTAACCATATATATATATATATGGCACTACACTCATAAAGAGTTTTGCCGCTCCATTGGAGCCTTCACAATCCCCTTAATTAGGGTGGATTAGTCCCTATTTCCTTCTGTCACGGGTTGGCGAGCGATTTAAACTTCTCGATTATTAATTTCCATTCCTTTCGGTTTTTCGTTTTCTTTTTCCATTGACTTATTCCTATTTTCTTTAGATCTTCCTCCACTTCGTCAATCCATCTTGATCTTGGTCTTCCCCTGTTTCTTCTTCCTCCGGGTTGCCATTCGGTTATATCTCTGACATTTTTACCTTGTTCCATCCTCCACACGTGTCCGAGCCACTTTATTCTTTGCGTTTTAACATAAGTAACGACATTTTCTCCATCTATTTCTTTTACGATTTCATGATTCATTCTTATTCTGTATTCGTTGTCGTTGATTTTTTTGGGGCCTAGGATTGTTCTTAATATTTTCCTTTCCATTACGAGTAATGTGTTTATTTCTTTTTTTGTTAGCGTCATTACCTCTGCTGCATATGTCATGATGGGTCTTATCATTGTCTTGTATATGTTTACTTTTGTTTTCTTTACTAGTGCCTTATTCTGGAGAAGTGGTTTGAGTGCGTAAAATGCTTTGTTTGTTGCTTGTATTTTTTGTTTTAATTCTGCCTGTCTTGCATCAGTGTTCGTAATCATTACTCCCAAGTACTTGAAATGATCAACTTGTTCGAATTCATGTTGCCCAATTTTGGCTATTCCTTTGCTTTTCGTTTTTCCACACACCATTAATTTTGTTTTGCTTGCGTTTATCTTCAATCCCATGGCTTTCCCTTCGTTCACAATTTCTGTTACCATTTTCGCCATCAGCTTTCTTTGTTTAGTTATTAGGACTATATCATCCGCGTATGCTATAACTTGTCCTCCGTGCATTCTCAGGGTTCCTTTTTTCTTGATCCTCCGTAACACATACTCTAGTGCAGCATTAAACAGTGTGGCGGAGAGCGCGTCACCTTGTCTGACCTCTTTGCTTATTGTTATTTCGTTTGTTGTGCCAGCTTCAGTTTTAATAAATGCTCTCGTCCGCTTCATTGTCATAAGTACCAACCTTCTTATTTTTGCCCCTACACCCAGTTCTTTTAGCGCTTTCATTAGCTGGTTTCTTTTAATTGAATCAAAAGCTTGCTGGAAGTCGATGAAAAGTAGTTCCAGGTCTATGCTGTATTCTGTAGCCTTCTCCATTACCTGCTTTAACATATAGATTGCGTCAATAGTTGAACAGCCTTTTACAAACCCGCATTGGTAGTCGCCTAAATTTTTATCAAGGCTTTTTGTTAGACGGTCTTGTATTATAGTAGAGAGAATTTTGTAAACAGTACTTAGCAACGTGATCCCACGATAATTTCTACACTCTGTGTGGTCCCCTTTCTTGTATATTGTTAAGATCGTACCCTCCTCCCAATCCTTTGGCATATTTTCCTTTGTCCATATCTCTCTTATTAACTGGTAGATTTGCTGCTGTATTTTGTCGCCTCCGTATTTAATTAGCTCCATATTTATGTTGTCTTTACCAGGGCATTTTCCATTTTTGCTACCCCGTATTAAGGTTTTTATTTCTTCTAATGTAGGTTCCTCAGTGTGATCATCCACTTCTTCTTCAATATCACTGATTGGTGTTTCTTCCTCATCTGTTAGTAGGTTTTTAAAGTACTCCTCCCATGTTTTTACTTCTTCCTCGTCATTTTCTGTTATCTTACCATTCTTATCCTTTATGCCTCTCCTTCTGTACTTTTTACTTTTAGTAGCATTACTTTTTTGGTTTATAAGTTGGTAAAATTTCTTTGAATTTCTATTTTTGCTTTCTTGTTCTATTTCTGACATTTTACTTTCCAGCCACTTTTGTTTTGTTTCTTTTATTACTTTCTTGCTTTCTTTCCTTTCTTTTTTATATCTTTCTCTGTTTTCCTCGTTGCCTATGGCTAGCCATTTCTTCCTTGCTTCGTTTTTCTTTTTTATTGCGCTGTCGCATTTTTAATTCCACCATTCATTCCTATTCCTTCCAATTGTACCTAGTTCTTTCTCTGCTACTTGATTTATATGTTCTTTTAGTGCTGCCCATTGCTCCTCTGCGCTCCTTAGGATTGTATCATCTTGTTTTAATCTTGCTTCTACTTTTTCTATATATTGATTTATTTTTTTCTCTTCACTTAGTTGCTTCACATTCCATTTTTTTAGTTCACCTTTGTATTTATTGTACCTTATTGCTACTTTCTGTTTTATTGTGGCTGTCACCATAAAATGATCCGTATCAACATTTGCTGCCCTATAAGATCTTACATTTTTCACCGATGACTGCCTCTTCTTCGTTATTAAAACATGGTCTATCTGATTTCCTTCCTTTTTTCCCGGTGGAGTCCATGTAATTTTATGTATGTTTTTATGCTTAAACTTTGTACTAACCACTGTCATTCCTGTTGTAGCTGCTAAATTGCATAGTTTGAGTCCATTATTGTTTGTGTTTTGATGTATTGTCTGTTTCCCTGTCACCTCTTTCAGATATTCTTCTTTCCCAATCTGTGCAATGAAATCACCCAAAATGATCGTTGTGTCCTGCTTTGGGATCTGTTCATGGATTCTCTCAATTTGTTCATAAAATTTTTGTTTATCTTCTTCCTCAGCACTTTCTGTTGGAGCGTACACGTTTATTACAGACAGGTTGAACGGTTTTGTGTTCAATCTTAGGTACGCTATACGTCCATTAACAGGCTTAAACTCTATTATTTTATTTTTTAGTTTTTTCATTATCAAGAAAGCTACTCCATTCCTACCTTGCTTCTTCTCGCCCGAATATAAGAGCACAAAATTTTCCTTGACTATTTCTCCCTGCTCTTTCCATCTGGATTCTTGTAGTGCCGCTACATCTATTCTGTACTTTATCAATTCTTTTGCTATTTCCTGCGTTTTGCCTATTCCTAGCATTGTCCTAACATTCCATGTACTAATTCTTAATTCTTCCCTTTTTTTATTTTTTCTTCTATCCTTTTTCGTTGCCATTTCCGTTTTCCGTGTTTTTGTTCTGTATTTTTTGTTACTACTTAGTTTTTTGACTGTCTGGACTGTAAGTCCCCCCAAACATATGTTTTGTTGTTTATTATGATTTTTTGGTATTTTACTGGAGCTTGGTTCCCTTTATCTCTCTCCTCCTTTGCTATTTGCCTCAATTCTCGTTGTATTTTTCGTTCCCCTGCGGTCATATCGTTGTCCAGATATATGTTTGTAGCCTTTAGCATGTATTTGTTTTTCATTACTTCTTTTTTATACGTCCAATTCGCCATTTTCACCAGTACCATCCCATCCTTTATCTCTCGTGCCTCCGTAATTTCCGTTGTAACTTTCATTTTTTCTTTTAGGAAGTTTCTTACCTCGTCTACTATATCTTTTCCTTTCACTACTATATTCTTTATGACGATGTTGTTTCTTTTTTCACGCTTTTCCTTATTTTCCAAAAATTTAACTAGCCTTATTAAAAATGTTTTTTCAAATACTTTGGACAAGGATGGCAATATTGATACAGGACGATAGTTGACGATATCAAATTTATCACCTTTTTTGAACAGAGGACAGATTTTTGCTCTTTTAAAAGCAGATGGAAAAACACCTTTACTAAAAGATAAATTTATCAAATGTGTTAATGGTTTTACTAAGTATGTAGCACAATCTTTGAAAATATTTACTGGTATTCCGTCAAGTCCGCAGGAATTACTTTGCTTAAGGCTATTTATTATTGAAAAAACCACGATCTCGGTAACTGGGGAAAGAAACATTGTGCTAACAAATCCGCCATTAAGATTTAAACTATTTCCACTGATATTAGGAAAATCTTGTACTTCGGAAAAGTGTATGTTAAAACAGTTCGGTGATTACTTTGCTCTTGTATAGAATTTTTCTAAAATCAGCATTTTTTGGCTTTGTAAACTGATCATTAATAACGCGCCACACTGCTGCAGATTTATTAAACGAATGTTGCACATAGTTTTTAACCGACAGTGCTTTTGCAGTTTGTATGACTTGCTTATAGATTTTCTTGTATGTTTTATAATAATTTAGAAACTCTCTCGAAGGATTACGTTTTGTTATTTGGTATAAGTTTTTCAGTTTCGCGCTGCTAACTCTAATACCTGGCGTGCACCAGGACCCTTTCAATGTACTTGTCATGCAATCAATTTTGTGGCAAATAAATAAATAAATAAAACAAACGACGATCATTAAATAAATCAATTTATAAAAAAACAAAAATTACACAAAGGGCAATCGGAACTGCACTGAGAACTGTTTCTCTTCTTGAGGACCATGTCGTACTGATGTCGTGTGTCGTGTCCGAGACAACCATCCTTTTTCATTTTATCAAAAACAACCCCCGCAAGTTGTCGTTTTCCCACCACGGGGGTTAGTGGTAGTTCCGAATTCCGCTACAAATCGATAATATTGTAACGATTTTAAAGGTTCTATTCATTTTTATTTTTAAAACAAAACACGAAATAGTTAGACTAATTTATTTAAAAGCAAACGAATTAACACTAACTTAAACATTAACTTATACACAAACTTATACGTAATTTATTTTAACAGCCGAGCGAAAGTTTATAACGCGACTTAAATTCCGAACTGTCAAATGCAGAATTCTCTTCAATTCACCGGCCGCGTGTTTTATAAGCCGGGGTTGTTTATCTCGAACATTCGAGTGCGCGACGGAATGTCTAGTCTAGTTTATTCTGCCGGCAGCACTTTCTCGACTGTCGCCTAAGGTGCGTCGACTAGACGGCCGTGACGCAAGAGACAGTCTGACGCCGGCTGGTGTCGACGGATCATTACAATATATCAAAACAATTATTAAAATTTAAAAAAAATTACAAAAATATTTATTTAAATCAGATTTTTGACTTTTTTTTTAATCGTGATTGTTATTAACACAGATTTTAATACACCTGACAATCATGCAATTTTCGACGCAAAATAAAACAAAAGAGGATCGACACGTAAATAAAGAAAATTTACATAATTTAACTAAAAGTAATTAGAAATTAAAAAATCTCATTAAATCAACAAAAGTGGTTTGACTTTTTAAAATTAAGATACATTTTAAAACATTAGACAAACGTGCAATCTTTGTCGTAAAATAAAACAAAAGACGATAGACGAATACATAAAGAAAATTTATAAAATTAAAAAAAAAAAATTAGTAAAAAAAATTCTCTTCCGATAAACAAAACTGGTTAAACTTTGACAATTTGACATTTGACAAATATTCATTTAACTTTTTGTTTTAGATTTTCTTTTATAAATACAGAGATAATACATACATAAACATAAGAAGACAAGCTCGCACTGTCATAGAATACAATCTTTCTATGTAATTATAAATAAATATAAATTTGGAGCAAAAAACAAATGTGAGAAATTGTGAATTCAGGATCCAGGGACATTTATTCTATGTTCCCCGCCCCCTTCTCGTCGGGTTCGCACATGGACACAAATTATTACACTTGATAGATTCTCACCAAATAGTTTGATTAGATTAGAGTACTTTATGTTTTTCTAGGGTGCTTTAACATATGTCGCTTCAAACTTACGAGTTGACGGCATTTATAATCGCAAAGATCACAACTGAACGGCTTCTCGTCGGTGTGCCTCAACTTGTGCTGTTTCATATTTGCGAGGTACCAGCACTTATAATCGCAGACATCACAACTGAACGGATTCTCGCCGGTGTGCCTTAACTTGTGTTGTTTCAAACTTACGAGTTGACGGCATTTATAATCGCAAAGATCACAACTGTACGGCTTTTCGCCGGTGTGCTTTAACCTGTGCCGTTTCAAACTTCCGATGCACCGGCATTTATAATCGCATAAATCACAACTGAACGGCTTCTCGCCGGTGTGCTTTAACTTGTGCAGTTTCAAACATACGATTTGACGGCATTTATAATCGCAAAGATCACAACTAAATGGTTTCTCACCAGTATGTATCAAAATATGTGCGCGCAAACTTGTACGATTATAAAATGTAGAATCACATATCCGGCATTCGAATGCTTTTTTATTCACAGGTTTGGTTTTAGTGATCCGTTGACACCTGAAACAAAGAGTCTGTTTAAACTTTTATACAATTTTGTGCGTTCGATTGTGTGGCAGTTCAATGCTCTTGCGTTTTGAATTTATACGCTGACAATAAGATCGAAAGTTGACGAAATTTTACAAAATGAGTATTTTAATTGTGAAATTTGTGACATGTAGCAAACAATACAGTATGTATTTTGACGTACAAGGAAATAAACAAATATTAAGCGTTCACTTCACAACAAAGATCACAAATCACTGGCTTCTCGCCGGTATGTATGATCACGTGCTGTTTCAAATTTTCGAGGCGCCGCGCCGGAATCTATACACACAGCGTGTCGCTAAATTCCGTGAACATGGCTTAACCACAGATGCCTGGGCACAATATAAGATAATTTAACTCAACCTATCTACAGTGGAAGCTCTCATAAGCGGACGCCGACGGTTCCAACTTTTTTGTCCGCTTATGCGAGCTGTCCGCTTATAAGAAAGCAAAATCGAAAAAATTACCAAATCAAAAATATAAATACGCTGTATATACAAGGTTCCTACAAAGTCCCGGAACGGTCGAATAATTTTGTTATTTGGGAAGTATTTTTTTTTTTAATTTATTTGGAGATGTGATCAGAAATAACAAATTTATGACATTTCCACCTTTTCTCTCGTTTCCGGTTTGATAGAAAATGCTTCCTATTTTTCTTTTTTAAACGGGAGCATTTTCGGATGCAGAATATCAACATGTTTAATTGGAAACTGTTTGTCACTTTGACAAATATTCATTTATTTTTTTTATATAAATACAGCAATACACACAAACACATAAAAAGAGAAGTTCGCACTGTCGTAGAATCCAACTTTTATATGTAGTTAATAATAATAATAATAATAATAATTCGTTTATTGGTTCGAATAATTAGATGACATTCAATATGTATATAAAGTAAAATAAAATAACTACTAAAATAAAATAAAATAAAATAACTAAACACACTCGAACCAAAAGGTACGCCATCAGTTAGCTCAAAAGGAGCATACTGCTCTACCTGGCGTACCCTAAACAAAAAAATAATAATAATAATAATAATTCAAATTATAAATTTGGGGCAAAAAACAAATGTGATATTTTCCCGCTCCCTTCTCGTTGGGTCTGCACATGGACATAAATTATTACACTTGATGGTTTCTCATCAAATAGTCCGATTTCTTTTTTCACTGAATTAGAATATTTTATGTTTTTCTCGTGTGCCTTAACATATGCCGCTTCAAATCTAAAAGTCTTCGGCCTTTGTAAGCGCAAAGACCACAAAGCATAGGCTTCTCGTCGGTATGTGTTAACTTGTGCTCTTTCAAATGCCCGGCCTGTCGGCATTTATAATCACAGAGATCACAACTGAACGGCTTCTCGCCGGTGTGGTATAAGTTGTGCTGTTTCAAAGCTGCGAGGTACTGGGTTTTATAATCGCAAACATCACAACTGAATGGCTTCTTGCTGGTGTGCTTTAACTTGTGCCGGTTCAAGCTTCCGGAGCTCCAGTATTTATAATCGCAAATATTACAACTAAACGGCTTCTCACCGGCGTGCTTTAACATATGTTGTTTCAAACATATTTTAAGCCGACATTTGTAATCGCAAATATCACAACTGAAAGGCTTCGCGCCGCTGTGCTTTAACCTGTGCTGTTTCAAATCTGCGAGGTTCCGGCATTTATAATCGCAGAGATCACAACTGAACGGCTTCGCGCCGGTGTGCTTCAACATGTGCTTTTTAAAATTTGCGAGGTACTGGCATTTATAATCGCAGAGATCACAGCTGAACGGATACTCGCCAGTATGCTTAAACTTGTGCTGTTTCAAACTTACGAGTTGACGACATTTATAATCGCAAAGATCACAACTAATTGGTTTCTCACCAGTATGTATCAAAATATGTTGGCTCAACTGTGTAGGACGATAAAATGAAGAATCACATATCCGGCATTCGAACGCTTTCTTGTTCACAGGTTTGGTTTTAGTGATCCGTCGACACCTGAAACAAAGAGTCTGTTTAAATTTCTATACATTTTTATGCGTTTAATTGTGTGGCAGTTCAGTACCCTTGCGTTTTGAATTTATACGCTAACTGTAAGATCGAAAATGGACAAAATTTTACAAAATGCCTATTTTAATTGTAAGATTTGTAATAAATAACACACGTAGCAAACAACGCAATATGTATTTTGACGTACAAAGAAATAAACAAACATTAAGCATTCAATTCATAGCAAAGATCACAAAGTATTGGCTTCTCGCCGATATGTATCATCAGGTGTTGTTTCAAATTTTCGTGGCGCCGGAATTTATACGTATATACAGGATTAATAGCAAGTCCTGGAACTTTGTTATTTGGGAAGTAATTTTTTTGAAATTTAGTGCGGATATGTAATCAAAAATAACTAATTTATTGTGACATTTTCACCTGTTCTTTCGCTTCCGGCTTTACAGGAAATGCTTCCTACTTTTTCTCTTACATTTTCGGATGCAGAATAAAAAAAACTACCAACAGAAATATCAATATCTTTACTTTTATTCACAAGAAGGCAATACAGTAGTAGTCGATCAAATGTCTCAGTATTTTCAAAGACATTTTGATTTTACCTTCATCTGTTTTCATTTTTTTAAATTTTTTGAATTACCTTCATATCAATAAAATAAACACGTTGATTTATTACTGAGGGTAGATTTTTATTCTGCATTCGAAAATACGTATAAAAATCTATTGACTCATTTAGAAAAAAGAGAAGTAAGAAGCATTTCCTGTCAAACCGGAGGAAGCGATAAAATTTTTAAAAATGTCACAATAAATTAATTCTTTTTAACTATGTATACAGGGTTTCCGATGCTTGAGCCTAATCATGGGGATCTCGGCTACCTTAAGAGTTACGAAGTTGGTTAAATTAAATTAGAACAAACAAATGTGCGATACATCATTCTTATCAAAAAAAAGATGCTTCTTTTAACAGTGTAAAAATCCAAGAGGGTGTCCATAAGAAAACACAAAGCTGAATGTCGTTTGTTCACAATTAGTGACGGCATGACAAAAACAATGGCATATTTTGGTCTTATAAAAATGTGCCTTGACAATGGCTGACCTAAAAATGACTAGCTTCATTGATTTCTATCGAAAAAAATAAAAAGGAAAATCGTGATTTTTACTTATTTTCGAATATCTTGAAAACCGTAAAAAATAGGTGAAATTTATTTGAAGATTGTTGATTGGGATAAAAATACGCCACTTTGTTCTAATTTAACCAATTTCGTATCTCTTAACCCATTAGTGCCTAGCGTTACCAAATGGTGACGAAAACATGCTCTGATAAAAGAGTTTACTGTAAGTGTAATTTTCCCTTTTAAAAACAGATGGCGCAAGTTTAGACCGGTAAAATGTGAGTACTGATTGCTCTGTGATTCACATAGCGTACAATAGCGTTTTTGTTATTTTATGAATTGATAATTTCAGACGTCTGCGAAAGTGTTCAACATCATGGATATTCGATTGATGTAATGTAGTAATGCCCTAATATACAAAAGTTACTAAAAGTAAGGATCAATCTTTGCCGACGTTTTGTTCATATAACTGTAAAACCATAAGAATGCCATGCATGAAATTTAGCGCGTTACCAAATGGTAACGCTAGGCGTTTACAGTATATAATTTGCTTGCTTCTATAGTAAGACCTTTTTATTTAGTCGTGGATTTACATTAGAAGAGGTTCTAGAATTGGCTTATGCCGATGATTTGGATGTGGAGCAAATATTTGTTGAATCTCCAGATGTAAATGTTTTAACTGACGAAGAATCCGGTGATGAAGAAACACCAGATATAAATCATTTACCTGGTCGTCAACTTGCAGCTGCAGCAAAATTGTTTTGCGTAATAATGATAGAATAGGACTTGATAACGAGGACGTAGTAGTAAACGATGACGATGATGATAATTATGTATCTAGCGACAGTAAAGGTGTAGATAATGAGACTACGGAAATACCGCCAAAAATGTGCAAGCAGTTTTCTTGGATAGAAGGAGATTTTCATGTTGAGCCATCAAACTTTTCACATTCGAATTTCTCAAAGTTTCGAGATTTAACTCCCGTACAGGTGTTCGAAAATTTTTTTGATGATGAAATTATCAATTTTTTGATAGATCAATCAAGTCGTTATGCAAGTTTTAAAAATTACCCTAACCCAAAAATAAACTATGAAGAAATGAAGTGTGCCATAGGTATTCTAAAACTCAGCGGTTATCAAATAAACGTGATTATTGGGACAGTAAGAATGATCTGAAAAATCTATTGGTAACTGAATCGATGAGACGTAATAGATTCCTCAGCATTTTACAATTTCTCCACTGTGCTGACAATCAATTTATAGATGAAAATGACAAAGTATGGAAAATGAGACCTTTTAGGAATTTACTGAAAGAAAGAGTTTTACGTTATTTTGTTCCGGAGGAAGGCCTGTCATATGACGAATCTATGATCAAGTACTTCGGTCGCCACGGATGCAAACAGTTCATTCGTGGCAAGCCAATCCGATTTGGGTTTAAAATGTGGTGCCTCAACAGCAAGAACGGGTATTTGATAAATTTTTACCAGGGAAAAGATCCAAAATCTGATGATATCTGCGAGAAAAGTTTTGGTAAAGCAGCAGCACCTTTAGTGAGAATGATAAAGGAAATGCCGGCGGACAAGAAAACGCAACGATACAAATTTTATTTCGATAATTTGTTTACGAGTAAGAACCTGTTGAACTTTTTGCGTGAAAGTGGATATGGAGGCACTGGAACTTTTAGAGATAACCGCTTACCTAAAAGCTGCTCTCTTCCTTCAAAGAAACAAATGCCGAAGGAAAATAGGAGAGGAGATTATTTTTCATCTATCGACAAGGAAACTGGTGTTCTAGTTGTTCGGTGGGTGGATATTAGTGTGGTTACGGTTGCATCAACTTGTCATGGTGTAAACCCCCTCACTACAGCAAAGAGGTATTGCAGAAGTGATAGAAAATCTATACAAGTGCCAATGCCAGCATTGATTCGGCACTACAATAATAATATGGGTGGAACTGACTTGATGGATCAGAACATCAATAGATTTAGAACGAGTATTAGAGTAAAGAAGTGGTGGTGGGTAATATTTACCTGGTTGTTAGACGCATCTATTGAAAATGCATGGACTTTGTATAAAAATTCCGGAAACACAATAACGCAAAAGAATTTCAGACGGGAAATTGTAAATGTGTATTTATCGAGATATGGAACGCCTGCACGTGGTGCTGGTAGACCTGCTACATCTTTATCCAGTGCTACTTTGAATCGAACTTCTGATGATTTGCGGTACGATGGATTAAACCATTTACTGGTATCGGTTCCGGAAAAGAAAAGACGACGCTGTGCTGGAGAAGGTTGCGCATCCAGCATTAGAACGATGTGCAAAAAGTGTAATGTAGGGTTATGTATTGAATGTAATTTGATTTATCACACCAAATAATGGTATATCTCTGTTTGTTGCTTTTTAATTAAGTAATGATAAGTTATATTATTGTAGTAGCTCAAGCGCCTAGCGTTACCATATGGTAACACCTTTTTTTTTAGAAAATTATTCCTGAAAAATAAAATTATTCTATCTGGTATACTTTTCTGCAACTCTAACATCACAACTTTTAATATAAAGTATCACAATAAAACATTAAAAATTAATTCGGGCACTAATGGGTTAAGATAATCGAGATCCCTACGCCTACGGTTGCGCTCCAAAAACGAACAGCCTGTATAGGGTGCTGCGTAAGCCATGAAGTATATTTCATTAAAAAAAAGTGCTTGTTTTGAATTCATTTCAAAGTTTTCAATAATTTTATTTATACATATATTAGTCATCATATAATTTAGTTCTCAAATAAATTAAGATGGACTGTAATCTTATACCGGGTGTTCTGTGAATGTATTCAGGAGACTAGTATAAACAAAAATTGCCTTATGAACATAGGGTTAGTTTTCTCTCTGAAATCCCCCTGAACATATTCTCCAAATATTTGGGGACGCATGTATCGAAGCTGACATTTTTGCAAATTTTACTTAATTAATTTAATTTTGCTTTAAATGTTTCTGAATTGTCTGTACAACCGAAACTCGAGCCTAATTTCTACCACATTTCTAGAATTACCGGTTATATTTAATTGGAATTGCGAAACTTAATAATCGAGTTATACAGGTTACTTGAATAATCGAATGATAGGTTATTTTTAATTCGAATTATCCCATCACTAGTAGATACTACAGAGATATTTTGTCTCTCAAGTTATTTCGTTCTTAAATTAAGTTTTTTTTTAATTGTATTATTAGTTTCCATTACGAAATTGTCTGTTTTTATTTTTGCTTCATATTCCTTTATTCCGTGTAATTCGTTTTCCTTTTTGAAATCGATCGCAGTTTGTTTTCATTCCTCTCTATCTTACTTCTTTGTTTCTAAATTATTTCGTTCATTCCGACTGGCCTAAAAATTTAACGAAGTTTCATCTTTGAACACCGTATTTACAAAATTGTGACTTCTTTTAATTAATTATGAAATGTAAATAATATATATATATATATGCGTCATTAATGACAAATGATTTATTTATTTAAAACTACCGACGGTGAACTAATCGCAGGCGAATTTATCGACGGCGAATTTACCGACGGCGAATTGTACCTATGTCGAATTGTACCTACGGTGAATGAGCGACGGCGAATTGGCGACGGCGAATCGGTGACGGCGGATTGTCCTAGACCCTAAAAAACTACCCTCAGAAATATCAACATCTTTACTTTTATTCACAAGAAGGTAATACAGAAGAAAAATCGGGAAAACGTAAAACCTTCGTATCAATAAATATAAACACGTTGATGTTACTGGAGGTATATTTTTATTCTGCATATTGAGTGTCTCATTAAAAAAAAAAAAAGAAGTAAGAAACACTTCCTGTCAAAACGGCACAATAAATTCATTGACAATCAAATGAGTTGACGGGTAAAAACCAAAGGTTTTTTTTATTGACGATCAATTTCGGAAAAATTAAGAACTGTACATAAGTCGACGTTTCGCTGCACAGGGAACAGCTTCTTCAGGACCTAACAATACAGTTAGCTTAACAATAAAATTGAAGGCTAAGGACAAAAAACTTACATTGCGCTTAGAATTAATCCGGTAAAACTGAAGTTAATATAGTAAAAACTGTAGCATAGTCACAAAGTAGTTGTATTATACAACACAATAAAATAATAATAAAATTAAATAATAATAAAATAATAAAAATTAACAATTCGTGCACGAGGTGTAAAATGTATGAGTTTTTTAATGTGTGGGTGTGAACTCATAACTGGAATTTGAACCAAGGAAAAGGCGGTAAAATTTAATTTTATAGAATAAGTAAATGAACAGAGGCCTACATATGGCAGGCAAGAATTACGGAATTTACAAGACAGATGGCGGTGAAGGGGCGAAACAATACCAACCTAAAGAAGCCAAAACAACCAACAGAGGAAGAGAAATAGGAAAATTCGTACAATACATATAGGGTATTATTATTATTATTATTATCTACTAATTCATACGCCAAGTGTTCTTGGTCATTTCTTGTTATTCCAATGTTTGATCACAAAGAATACATTTAATCTTTTCCTCCGTTTTGTTAACATGTGATACTACTGACTGTTCGTAATCGCAAAGGTCACAACTAAACAGCTCGTGGGTCCTTATGAGTTCGCATGTGCTTCGTCAAATTAGCGAGTTGTTGACACTTGAAATCGCAAAGGCCACAACTGAACGGCTCCTCGCCGGCATGAGTTCGCACGTGCATCATCAAATCTGTCCGTTGTTGACACTTGAAATCGCAAACGCCACAATGAAACGGCTTCTCGCCGGTATGAGTTCGCATGTGTATCGTCAAATTTATCAAATGTTGACACTTGAAATCGCAAACAACACAATGAAACGGCATCTCGTCGATGTGACTTCGCATGTGCAACGTCAAATTTGCAAATTGTTGACATTTGAAATCGCAGAGCTCACAAATAAATAACGTCTTGTCAGTATGAGTTTGCACGTGCATCTTCAAATCTGCCAGTTGTTGACACTTGAAATCGCAAAGGCCACATCTGACCGGCTCCTCGCCGGCATGATGTTTCATGTGCAACATCAAATGTGAGGGTTCTACACCCTTATAATCGCAAAGGCCACAGCCGAACAGTTTTGGCTTTGGGGATTGCTGACATTTATCAGAACCGCTCGTCTTTTGGCTGGTATGTGTTAAAAGGTGAAGTTTCTCGCCGCCTGTGTGTATCAGCATATGCTGTATCAAACGCGCAGATCGTCGGCATTTGTAATTGCAAAGATCACAACTGAACGGCTTTTCACCTGTGTGCGTTAACTCATGGCGCCTGAGATTCACAGAAGTACAGCACTTGTAAACACAAAATTTACAACTGAATGGTTTCTCGCCGCCCGTGTGTTTTAACTTATGCAGTTTCAACGTTCTGGTTTGTCTACATTTATAATCGCAAAGGTCACAAATCAACGGCTTCCCTTCTAAATGCATTAACTTGTGCTGTTTCAAGCTTCTGCTTAATCGGCCTTTGTAATCGCAGAGATCACAACTGAACGGTTTCTCGTCGGTATGTGTTGCCATGTGCGCTTTCACATTTCCAGTGTATTGACTTTCGTAGGGGCAAACTTTGCACCTGAACCATTTCTCGCTACCGGTGGGCCGTTTCAATTTACCAGAGCCCCGAAATTTGCTCGTTTTGGCCGTATCTTGATCTGCAGAAATCTGACGGGATCTAGAACAAAACAGGTTTTAATATCACTTTAATAATTCTACATTCACAAAAAAAATGTGTAAGAACTGTAAAAGCTTTTGTGTCAAGAAATTCTTTATTGTGACCCTGTACAGTTTTTATATGCAGATATATGTACATACTTTCAGAATTCGCGATGGGAGTTTCCATTAAATAAAATTAAAATTACAAATAAATGAACCACTCCCAAATATCAAAAATTTATAGTAATAATCGACGTGCCCTAACGTTCTTGCAAAAAGAAAATATTTGAGGTGTTCCAGATTTTTTATTCGCACTGTATATGTAACAAAATAATATAAGAAAATAAGTCACAGGTACCCAAAGCAGTGGTTCACATTCATATTCAAACGCGGCTAAATAAGGGATGTTAAACAATATATAAATTGTTCATGTCCATGCACTTAAAGCTGTCATCAAACAAACGAAAAAACTTTTTATTTATTTCCATGTTACAGATACAATATGAAAACATTGTTTACTACATAATGTTTAAGTCTTAAAAATAAAATACATTCAAACCTCTTGTCGGTGCTTCGACATGTGACGCTTCAAGTTACGGGAACTTCGGAATTTACGATCGCAAATATTCCATCCGAATGGCTTCTCGCCGGTGTGTGTTAACTCATGATTCTTCAGACTCTGCAGCTTCCCTGCATTTGTAATCGCAAAGTTTACAACTGACAGGTTTTTTGCCAATGTGCTTCAACATGTGCGTTTTCAAGTATCATATCGGTATTTGTAATCGCAGAGATTACAACTGAATTGCATCTCGTCGGTGTGTGTTGAAACGTGCTGTCTCAATTCACCTTGATGTCGGCATTTGTAATCGCAGAGATCACAACCGAACGGCATCACGTCGGTGGTGTGTGTTGACATGTGAGCGGTCAAATTTTCAATTTGTTGGCATTTCGAACTGTCAAGGGCCTATTCAATTTGTCAGAGTCTCGAAATTTCGTCGTACTGTGCACTTCGAACTATGCTTGGTTGCGTCACGTTAAAATTATCTAATTAATCTACAACGTCTTTTCAAAAATAAATCGAAAGATCCAACTTTATTGCGATCTAAAGCCTTGTTCCCACCTTGTTTGTTGGGCGAGCAAATTAAGTTACGTTCCCATCTGCCAGCTAATCTCAGTGGGATAGGTTAGGGTCGAACGGAAGCCCAAAAATAAAGGACTGAATTTTACAAATAAATAAGAGTCACCAGTAATTACGCACTTGCCTTTATTTGTGCATCGAGAAGGAAAATATAAACTAACCTTGTAAAACGTTATTATTCGAGTGACAAGAAAAGTCAAAACTCGAAGTACGGATCCGTTTTTCGCTCACAAAAGAAAAAGAAATAAATCCTCGTTCAAACTATGCTTGGTTGCATCACGTTAAAATTATCTAATTAATCTACAGCGTCTTTTCAAAAATAAATCGAAAGATCCAACCTTATTGCGATCTAAAGCCTTGTTCCCACCAGCTAATTCAATGCAGTAGTCGCGGCCACCAGAGGCAGTTGCTGAAACGATGTACGGCGGCTTTTTGCGAACACGCCTTAGGGTAAGTTCACTACAGAGCTGTGATGATAGATGATAGCGTAGAATTTTCTGCATTATCATCACAGCTCCGTAGTGAACGTACCCTTAGGTTACTCGTTACTGACGCCATCATGGAACCGGGTGACTGAATCAAGTCGTCATGTACGCCTGTCGTTGATAAACTCCGTCAGTACCAAAAATAATCCGGAAGGGTAGAAAAAAGTCTAAACCAAGAAATGAAAAACAGCGTTACATCTTGAACTGTGCACTTAGATGATTGTATAAATCCTACCTAATATGCAGAAATCAGGCTTCGAAAGGCCTAGAAGAAAGCTTTTGGTTGGCTTGTTGGCTGAAGAGCCCAGAACACGAGACGTACGCTAAGCGAGGAGCAACAATACAGAGCGGAATTGGCGCGGTCGTTCACGAGTGGGGGTTGACGGAATGATCACTGCAAGGGGAAGGGGGGGGGGTTGTTAAGAGAGGACGGTTGAATTACGCAGGAGAGTGAGTAAAGCATCTCCGTGTGGCGGAAGTTATTGCACTTTCCTTGTCGTGCAATATTTTGTAACCTTGTGAAATGAGGGAAAGCGAGTAACGGTTTCTGCTCCCATACAAATACAGGATGACCCGAAAAACTAATAATAATTACAATAAATTTTAAAACCGTAACAAAATGTAACTGTTTGGACATTTTCTCTGTTTCTGTTTTCCTAAAGAAGTCTCTTAATTTTTGCTCTGACATTGTATCTCCTTGTCTTACTTCCGTGCATTTTCTTTTCAGGTATTCTTAACTTAGCCCTCGTTGATGTTACTGTCAGGCAGCATGACTAGCCGTTGTAGTATTTTACTTTCCTTCATTACTCACTTTAACTTCTCGATCTGTTCGACATCAGAATTTCGCCTACCCCTGCTTTGAAAGATGCTGAAATAATTGAGGGTGGTTGCCCAACGGGGTCCTAAGTCAAAGACTTGTCAGTATCTCAGGAGCGAGAGTGTATTTAAGTGTGTGTAAAGTGTTCCATGGCTTTGTTACTTCCAACCTTCTCGCCGTTTAAGGTGAAGCAGTGTCGAATTTTATCCCCAACACTGAAGGGTGCCTGAAGTCGATACCGACCATCCCCGAGAAAAATCCCGAGTGCGGTTCGAACCGACAACCATGCGATTGCAAGGCCGGTTCCTCACCACTGAACCGTTCAGGCGTCTATAAGTGAAATCAAGGAAGATGATTTGCTCGCCGTTCTAAAAATCCAAATGAAAATGGCTGGCGTGGTCTAAAGAGTTTAGAAAGTAATCAAGGCCAAGCCAAATCACAGTTAACTTTTTCAACTCAGCAACGACATCGGATGTAAGGATGAGGACCTTTCTCCCTCAACGTAGCTGGCGTTTTTCCTTTGATTTTGATTTGTCTTGCTGCGAGGGGGTGCTGCAGTAGTTGCGGTCGGATTTTTATAAGAAATGAAATTGTTTGATCAGAGCCAAGTCATGTGAGCGGTCAAATTTTCAATTTGTTGGCATTTCGAACTGTCAAGGGCCTATTCAATTTGTCAGAGTCTCGAAATTTCGTCGTAGTGTGCACAACCGTATTTCCGAAAGAAACTCGGTGGCATCTGGAAATAAAACACGTTTTAATAATAATGCATGAACAGTAAGGAATAAATTTATTATTTCGTGACTGCTAAATGTACACGAAAAACGCCGGGACAGGTCGATTTTAGATTTTTGTTGCGGATCTGATGATCTAGGTAAAAATCTTTATTTCGATTGTCACTTGTCATAGGTGACGTCATTGAAAGAGAATGAAAGAAATGATCACATTTTATTCGTTTAATTTGAATGTTCATGATTTACTCTTTTTGAAATTTAAATTTTGAAAAAAGGTCAAGAGAGGAATTTAATCTTGATCACTTGGGAAGCCACGGAATAAGTTTTTACTGCGTACCTAGGTGAATTGTCTACCATTTTCACGGCATCTATAATTATAATTACGCAGAGATTACAACTAAACGGCTTCAGCATGTGCTCGAAATTTTTCTAATTTAACGACAAAGTTCCGATTTAATTTAATTTAATTCTAACTCAGTTTTATGTCTTTAAATAATTTCAAATCAACTGCAATTAGTAACAATTCTACGTCTTTGTCTAATGTCGACGAATGGCAAATAAATTTAAAAAAAAATGCATGAAGTTAAAAAAAAATAAAAAACTGATTAATTAAATGAAATTCGTTCGACGTTCTATATTTTAAAACATTGCACAATTGTGCTATTTTTCACTTAAAATAAAACAAAAGACGATCGGTAAATAAATCAGTTTATAAAATTAAAAAAAAAAAACACAATCGATAGTAAATAAAAAAAAATTATTAAAATTTAAAAGAATAACAAGAATAAAGACTTCTCCTTAAATAAACAAAATCTACTTAAAATTAAACAAAGTTAAGAAATATTTTAGACAGAGTTGATCTGATTAAAGTCATGTTTAAAATCACTGATTTTAATCAAACGATTTTAATATTACATACATATTTTAAAAATCGTGATTTCTCAAATTTGATTTTTATTTAAGAACATCAAAGGAAACTTTTGATTTTTCTATTTAAATCAGTGAATCTTGATTTTGTTAATCGTGATTGTTATCAACACTGATTTTAAGACATCTGAAAATCATGAAATTTTAAATAAAATTTATACAATTAAAAAAAAAGATTAATAAAAAAATGTCTCTTTAGATAAACAAAACTGGTTAAATTTTGACAATTTGACAATTGACAAATATTCATTTAATTTTTTTTTTTTTTAGTTCTTTATACATATAAAAATAGCAATACATATATAAACATAAGAAGTCATAGAATACAATTTCTCTATATAATTTAAATTATAAATTTGAGGCAAAAAACAAATGCGAGATGATGTGAGAAAACTGTGAATTCAGGACCCAGGGATTTTATTCTATTTTCCTCGCCCCTTTCTCGTCGGGTCCGCAAATTATTACACTTACCAAATTCTCACCAAATAGTCTGATTGCTTTATTCTTTATGCTTTAGCATATGTCGCTTCAAAGTTACAAGTCTTCGACATCTATAATCGCAAAGATCACAAGTGAACGGCTCATCGACGGTGTGCTTTAACTTGTGCTTTTTCAAATTTACCAGTTGACGGCATTTATAATCACAAACGTCACAACCGAATGGTTTCTCGTTGGTGTGTGTTAACTTGTGCCGTGTCAAATTCCCGAGGTATCGACATTTATAATCGCAAAGATTACAACTGAACGGCTTTTCGTCGGTGTGCCTTAATCTGTGCCGCTTCAAACTTTCGGGGTGCCGGCTTTTATAATAGCAAAGATCGCAACTGAACGACTTTTCGCTCGACTTCTCGGTGTGCGTTAACTTATGCCGTTTCAAATTCACAAGTCTTCGACATTTATAAACGCAAAGGTCACAACTGAACTTCTTCTCATCGGTGTGTATCAACTTGTGCAGTTTCAAATTTCCGAAATGTCCGCTTTTATAATCGCAAAGATCGCAACTGAACGGCTTTTCGCCGGTGTGCTTTAACTTATGAAGTTTCAAACTTCCAAGGTGTCGACATTTATAATCGCAAAGGTCACAACTGAATGGCTTCTCGTCGGTATGCTTTAACATATGTTGCTTCATATTTCCCTTAGACCGGAATTTGTACCCGCAAAAATCACAACTGTACCGCTTCGCTTCGGTGTGTATCAACTGGTGCTGTTTAAAATCTTCGAGATATCCGCTTCTATAATCAGAACTGAACGACTTCCCGCTGGTGTGCTTTAGCTTGTGCTTTTTCAAGCTAACGAGGTGCCGGCATTTATAATCGCAAAGATCACAACTGAAAGGCTTCTTGCCGGTATGCTTTAACTTGTGCTGTTTCAAGCTTGCGAGGTACCGGCACTTATAATCGCAGACATCACAACTGAACGGATTCTCGCCAGTGTGTTTTAACTTGTGATGTTTCAAACTTACGAGTTGACGGCATTTATAATCACAAAGATCACAACTAAATGGTTTCTCACCAGTATGTATCAAGATATGTGTGCGCAAACCTGTACGAGAATAAAATGAAGAATCACATATCCGGCATTCGAATGCTTTTTTATTCACAGGTTTGGTTTCAGTGATCCGTTGATACCTGAAACAAAGAGTCTGTTTAAATTTTTAAGGAAAACTTTCGAGGAAAAATAAAACAAAAGCGGATCGACAAGTCAATAAAGAAAATTTATTAAGTTTAAAAAAATAACAAAAATTAAAAAAATTCTCTTCAGACAAACAAACTGGTTAAACTTTGACAATTTGACACTTGACAAATATTTGTCTTTGTTTATTTTTTGTAAACAAAACAGCAATACACATACACATAAAAAGAGAAGTACAATAAACAAATGTGATAATTTCCCTGCTCCCTTCTCGACGGGTTTACACATGGACACAAATTATTACACTTGATAGTTTCACACTAAATAGTCTGATTTTTTTTATTTACTGAATTAGAACATTTTATGTTTTTCTCGTGTCGTGTCTCGCCCGACCTCTCGGCATTTATAATCGCAGAGATCACAACTCTTCTTCTCGCCGGTGTGCTTTAACAGGTGTATGGGAGGCTTTATGTTATCTTGTTGTATCGGGACACTTTTTTACTTTTATTTCAAGGATGAGTTTCTCAACTTTTTGCTTCGGTTTATTTTTAACCAAATCGTCTGATTTTATGACTTAAAACTGTGCGTTTTTTACGTTAGAAACTGAATCTGTTTTATAATAGGTTAATACATAATACAGAATTTAATTTTCACACAATTTGTGTCAGGATTTCGTTAAAATATAATTAAAACAGTGTCAAATACAAACTAATAATTTATTTCAAAAAGTATGAAAATACAATCAGCGTATGCAGATTATAATATAAAATTTAAAAAAAAAACATTTTACCTCTTTCCTTTCTGTTCTTAGTTTCTCTTGAAGACTGTTTATTTATTTTATTAATTTGTTTATCCTGAAAAAGCTATCGACATATATAACGAATCGTCCACATTTAAATATTGATTTTAAAAGCTACCCAACGAATAATTACTAATTGTTTAATAATAATGTTACATAGAAGCTTTTATTTCTAACTAAAAATACTTATTATGAATAAATATCCGTGTTCTATAGATAGAAATCGCAAACCGAAGTCGAAGGGATTACACAAAGAAATTGCTAACAAATTAAAAAACTGCGTTTGCGACTAATGGTCCGTTTTCACACTCAAGCAATTTGCGCAAATGGATTTGTGCTAGCATTTGCGCATACAAATTTGCTTGCTTGCGCAAATGCATGCATTTTGCTAATCTTTTTAGCTTGTGCAAGCAAAAAAATACATTTTCATGCAACGACTTCCTTGTGTGCACAAGCACATTTGCGCAAATTGCTTGAACGTGAAAACAAACCATTAAGCTCAATTTAGACGTTGCGATTTTTCTTACAAATATTTTTTTTTCACACGGAGCAATTTTACAAAATGTCAATGTGTAAAATGCAATTATTTTTCTCATTGACATACCACTAGTGACGTAAAATTTCATGAAATTTATAAACGATGAAAAAAATTATGAAATTCAGGAAATCTTTCATTTATCACAAGTTTCGGAAATAATTGAAATTTTCGAAAATTTATTATTTATGTTCTCTATGCTGTTTTGTAGTTTATTAATTAAATTTGAGAACCGGTTGAGATAGAAAGAAATAATGAGAGATTTTGCAGTGAAAAGGTTTCTCATTGTTCAAATTTAATTTCGAAAATTTCATCAATTTATGACATTTTCATAGATTCTAGTGAAACTTTCATAAATGTCGTCACATATCAAATTTCACGCTGTATTTTAAATTTCATTTTCATGGTGTTAAAATTGGTGTTAGTTGGGATAATTACCTTTCATGCAAGTATCATCAATGAAAACATTACTGTTGCTACAACACTATTGGAATTTAGGAATCTCAAAATAGCACGCACAGATAGATAATTATATGTATCAGCACTATAGTAACAGCAATAATTATTTATTGTGAATCAATACAATGTGGATAAAAAATCTGGGACACATTTTTTCAAATAAATACAATTTAAAAAGAAAAGAAATTATCTCTAAAGTGCTGTTTCAAACTTCCGAGCTGACGGCATTTATAATCGCAAAGTTCACAACTAAATGGTTTCTCACCAGAGAAGTCTCAAGAAGCTTTGGCAAATTTTTTTACATCTAATTGCGACCCTGTATATCCCTACCAAATTTCTAAAGAGAGTATTATTTTTTTTTAATTTAAATCAGTGATTTCTTATTTTTGTGATTGTTATTAACACAGATTTTCATACTTCTGACGATCATGCAATTTTCGAGGAAAAATGAAACAAAAGAGGATCGACAAATGAATAAAGAAAATTTATAAAATTTTAAAAAAAACAACAATTAAAAAAATTATCTTCAGATACCTAGACAAAACTGGTTAAACTTTGACAATTTGACACTTGACAAATATTCATTTATTTAATAATAACGAAAAATGAGATAAAACAAATAAATCGCATAGGTAAATTTTTAATTTTTTACTTAAAATTGATCTATTCGAGTATATTAGTTTTAAATTCGTAAATGCTCTAGCAACATAAACATTTATACCGTTTGTCTATCTGACAATGAGACATAGGGATTTAACATGGGAAAACAAACAAACAACAAAGTGTTTTGATACTAAATTTGTGCAATTTTAGTTGTTAATTATTTAGAAAATAAGAAAAAAAAGTTATTATTTTTTTCCGTACAAAATTAGTAGGTATTTAACGAAGAGTTTTTAAACTGGTCTCGTGGCCGAGTTAGTTTGTTCATTTTTCACAACGGTAAGGTCACGAGTTCAAATTCGAATGAAGACACTTTTTTCTTCTTTTTTTTTCAATATTTTTTCAGATTTGAAATCACATAAACTCTTAAACTAGTTTATTATTTTATGTACAAGTTTCATTTTAATATTAATTATGTAACATAATAAAATTTTGCAAACGAAAAAATAAACATAAATGGAACATAATTAATATTAAAATGAAACTTATACATAAAATAATAAACTAGTTTAAGAGTTTATGTGATTTCAAATCTGAAAAAATGTTTAAAGAAAGAAAAGAAACAAGCGTCCTTATTCGGATTTGAACTCGTGACCTTACGATTGTGAAAAATGAACAAACTAACTCGGCCACGAGACTCGTTTAAAAACTCTCCGTTATATACCTACTAATCTTGTAAGAAAAAAATAACTTTTTTTCTTAATTTCTAAATAATTAACAACTAAAATTGCACACATTTAGTATCAAAACACTTTGAATGCAATAATCTTTCCGATTATAACCCAGAATTTCATATATATCTACTCAAGTAGATAATATAAAGCAATTTCTGTTTTCCCATGTTAAATCCCTATGTCTCATTGTCAGATGGACATACTGTATGTTTGTGAAATCGCAAATTTACGTCAATGTGTCCATTTTTTTTATATAAATACAGCAATACACACATACACATAAAAAGAGATGTTCGCACTGTCATAGAATATATGTAATTTAAATTATAAATTTGGGGCAAAAAACAAGTGTAATATTTTCCCCGCTCCCTTCTCGTCGGTTTTCTTTGTTCACTGAATTAGGATATTTTATGTTTTTCTCGTGTGTTTCAACATATGCCGCGTCAAATATACAAGTTTTCTGCATTTGTAATCGCAAAGACCACAAAACATAGTCCCGTCGCTATGTGTTAACTTGTGCCGTTTCAAAAGCCAGACCCGTCGGCATTTATAATTGCAGAGATCACAACTGAACGGCTTTTCGTCAGTGTGCTTTAACTTGTGTCGTTTCAAATTTGACAGCTGCCGACATTTATAATCGCAAAAATCACAACTGAACGGATTCTCGCCAGTGTGTATCAACTTGTGCATTTTCAAACTCCCGAGATGTTTGCTTTTAAAATCGCAAATATTACAACTGAACGGCTTTTCGCCGGTGTGTGTTAACCTGTGCTGTTTCAAATTTCCGAGATGTTTGCTTTTATAATCGCAAAGATCACAACTGAACGGCTTTTCGCCGGTGTGTGTTAACCTGTGCTGTTTCAAATTCCCGAGATGTTTGCTTTTATAATCGCAAAGATCACAACTGAACGGCTTTTCACCGGTGTGTATTAACTTGTGCAGTTTCAAATTCCCGAGATGTTTGCTTTTATAATCGCAAAGATCACAATTGAATGGCTTCTCGTCGGTGTGCTTTAACTTGTGCTTTTTCAAATTTGCGAGGTACTGGCATTTATAATCGCAGAGATCACAACCGAACGGATTCTCGCCAGTGTGCTTTAACTTGTGCTGTTTCAAACATACGAGTTGACGGCATTTATAATCGCAGAGATCACAACTGAACGGCTTCGCGCCGGTGTGCTTTAACTTATGCCGTCTCAAATTTATGGGGTGCCAGCATTTATAATCACAAAGATCACAACTGAAAGGCTTCTCGCCAGTATGCTGTAACTTGTGCTGTTTCAAATTTACGAGTTGACGGCATTTATAATCGCAAAGATCACAACTAAATAGTTTCTCACCAGTATGTATCAAAATATGTGCGCGCAAATTTGTACGAGAACAAAATGAAGAATCACATCCGGCATTCGAATGCTTTTTTATTCACAGGTTTGGTTTCAGTGATCCGTTGATACCTGAAACAAAGAGTCCGTTTAAATTTTTTAGGAAAACTTTCGAGGAAAAATAAAACAAAAGCGGATCGACAAATCAATAAAGAAAATTTATTAAATTTAAAAAAATAACAAAAATTAAAAAAATTCTCTTCAGACAAACAAAACTGGTTAAACTTTGACAATTTGATACTTGACAAATATTTGTCTTTATTTATTTTTTGTAAACAAAACAGCAATACACATACACAAAAAAGAGAAGTACAATAAACAAATGTGATATTTTCCCTGCTCCCTTCTCGGCGGGTTTGCACATGGACACAAATTATTACACTTGATAGTTTGTCACCAAATAGTCTGATTTCTTTATTCGCTGAATTAGAATATTTTATGTTTTTCTCGTGTGCTTTAATATATGCCGCTTCAAATGTACAACACTTCGGCATTTGTAATTACAAATGTCACAACCGAATGGCTTCTCGTCGGTATGTGTTAACTTGTGCAGTGTCAAATGTTCGGCCTGTCGGCATTTATAATCGCAGAGGTCACAACTGAACGGCTTCTCGCCGGTGTGCTTTAAGTTGTGCCGTTTCAAATTTCCGACCAGTTGGCTTGTATAATCGCAAACATCACAACTGAATAGCTTCTTGCTGGTGTGCTTTAACTTGTGCCTTAACATATGTAGTTTCAAATTTCCTTTAAGCCGACCTTTATAATCGCAAAGATCACAACTGAACGGCTTTTCGCCGGTGTGCTTTAAGCTATGCTGTTTCAAACTTAAGAGGTGCCGGCATTTATAATCGCAGAGATCACAACTGAGAGGCTTCTCGCCAGTATGCTTTAACTTGTGCTGTTTCAAATTTACGAATTGACGGCATTTATAATCGCAAAGATCACAACTGAACGGCTTTTCGCCGGTGTGCTTTAAGCTGTGCTGTTTCAAACTTACGAGGTGCCGGCATTTATAATCGCAAAGATCACAACTGAACGGCTTCTCGCTGGTGTGTTTTAAGTTGTGCCGTTTCAAATTTCCGACCTGTTGACACGTATAATCGCAAACATCACAACTGAATGGCTTCTTGCCGGTGTGCTTTAACTTGTGCTGTTTCAAACTTACGGGGTGCCGGCATTTATAATCGCAAATATTACAATTAAACGGCTTCTCATGGGCGTGCTTTAACATATGTTGTTTCAAGTTTCCTTTAAGCCGACATTTATAATCGCAAAGATCGCAACTGAACGGCTTCGCGGCGGTGTGCTTTAACTTGTGCTGTTTCAAACTTACGAGTTGACGGCATTTATAATCGCAAAGATCACAACTGATCGGCTTTTCACCGGTGTGCTTTAACCTGTGCCGTTTCAAGCTTGAGAGGTACTTGCATTTATAATCGCAGAGATCGCAATTGAACGGCTTCGCGCCGGTGTGCTTTAACTTATGCCGTCTCAAACTTATGAGGTGCCGGCATTTATAATCACAAAGATCACAACTGAAAGGCTTCTCGTCAGTATGCTTTAACTTGTGCTGTTTCAAATGTACGAGTTGACGGCATTTATAATCGCAAAGATCACAACTAAATGGTTTCTCATCAGTATGTATCAGGATATGACGGCGCAAGTTTGTAAGGCGTTTAAATGTAGAATCACATATCCGGCATTGGAATGCTTTTTTATTCACAGGTTTGGTTTTAGCGATCCGTCGACACCTGAAACAAAGAGTCTGTTTAAATTTGTATGCATTCAATTGTGTGACAGTTCAATGGCCTTGCGTTTTGAATTTATGCGTTGACTATAAGATCGAGATTTTACAAAATGACTATATTAATTGTAAAATTTGTAATAAGTAAACAATACAATATGTATTTTGACGTACAAAGAAATAAACAAACATTAAGCGTTCAATTCATAGCAAAGATCGCAAAGCATTGGCTTCTCGCCGGTACGTATCATCACGTACTGTTTCAAACTTTTGTGGCGCCGGAATTTATACATATACAGGAGGCTGTCTTCTCTACCGTCTATAGTACATAAGATCGGAAAAAAATTCAAAGGAGCTAAGATGTAACTCAGTTAGGTCTATTTTATGAAATTATTTTTGAGTATACAGTGTTCAGTAACTGAGAGCCATACCAAAGTTATATTTTTTTAAACGGAACACTCAGTATATATTTACATATTTTGAAAATACGCATTAACGAATAGGTAATAACCAAGGATCATATTTGAGACCACTTACTGGCCACGCACTTCTAACTTGACTGTACTCGGCCGTCCCCACCTTGTCTAAGGCAGCAGTGCAATCGGCGATCGTATTTTACGGCTACATTTAAATAATTTTTCGTTATCAGTCGGTGAATATATGCGTTCAGTAAGACTTCGACTTGCGACTTTCCAATTATTTGTATATTAATTTAACAAATATTATTCAGAGAGAGATTTCTAAGTTTAGTTTTCTTTTTAAATTAAATCAATCAACATATTAAATAATACTATGTAAGCTTTGTAAGTTATAAAAATTATCGTTGTAATTATCTGTTGCTAAAAATAATACGGGCGTGATGTTTCTATTGCCACCGACGCGACGGTTCCTTGCACACATTGCGTAATGCAGTTTTATACAAATGCTCACTGCGCTCACTCGACTCGATCCTCCCACTCTTCGATCTATTGTTCCTGTGACACTCTCAATAGCAAGTTTTCGTATTTTCTCCGCAGGAAGTGACCCCAAATATGATCCCTGGTAATAACCAAAAATTTAGGAAGTTTTACTTCAGAGTTTGTAAGATATTGATGTTTAAGCGTAAAAAATTGCTGTATTATGAGCGCTAATATCTTATCTATAGAAATATTAGAACAGCTTCGGTTTATCACTTATTATGTGTACAGAATGTTGAGTTTTACAAAAGATAATTTTTCTCAAAATTTTTAAATGGAACACCCAGTATATCTAAACTCTCATGAAACATTGTTTTAATAAGCTTTCATAAAACGCTAAATGTATTTGTCGAAACTGAAGAAATAGCGAGATAAAAATAATTTTTTTTTTTTGCTTTCAATATTGACGTTATTTAGCATTTCCGTTAGTTCTTTTGTTTTGATTTGCTCATAAATCAATTAATATGCATTAATATTTTTTGTTCAAGGTATGTAATTGAATATGTTTCTGTTAAACTAATTCTTATTTTTCTTTATTTGAAAATATTTAAACATTTTTACTGTAGGTCTGTTCCTGCAACTTTCTGGACTAGTTGGAAACTGTCAAATATATTCGCCCATCGAATTAACCTTCGCTTTCATGAACTGCCTTAAATGTTAAACTTTGATCTGCGCATGCTTCTGACGGTTTCGAACCAGTCAGGAGGAGCAGGAACAGACCTTTTATTTAATGTTTCACGGCGCACACGGGCGGAATTTCATAAAATCCTGGCCAAAACTTAATAATTGTGTAAAACTATTGACAACACTTCAGGAAGTAAAAAGCAACCTTATTATTGAAATTTTAGGTTTAATTAATGATTAATTTTTAACAACCTTACATATTTATTATACAGTGTGGATAAAAAGTCTAAAACATTTTCTTACTGTAAAAACGTTAGAGCATGTCCATTTTTAGTATAAATTTACCATATTTTGAAGTGGTTTTTTTATTTGTACAGTGGCGTACTGTTGGGGTACAAAAATAATTTTAATTTTTTAACTGAAGTCGACTCTTGTCCGATGAAAATTGTAAGAAAATAGCTTTTAAACTTTAAACGGACACTCAAAATTAGAAAGAACGTTCCACTATCGGTTGATAGCTTCGTCGGGAGCCATCAAACGATAGTGAAACGTTGAGCGTTCCTTCCATTTTTAACAGTGTCCGTTTAAAGTTTAAAATACATTTTCTTTAATTTTTTAGATGCAAACCTTTTTACTTTTTCTTATGAATTCCAGAAAAAGATATTTTCCTACGTACTTTTGCATTGAAAAATATACGAAATTCTTTTTTTCATCGTAGACAGCTATTATTTCATATTTGAGATCTCATAATAATTCTGAATAGCTTTTCGAAATAAAATTTGCACGTACCATGGAAAATAAAGGTACTTTACTCTTATGTCAATTTCAAATATTTTGATTCCCTCGGTATACTATAAGAGGTATTCAACCTTTGATGCGTGCATCTTGAGTTTGAGAAGATGCAGGAACTTTCATAAAGAATAAATTTTTCTGAGAAATAATAATAGGTAAAGAATTTTTCCATATGTGACCAACTTTCTGCCGGTTACTGTATATAGTTTTACTATTAAAGCCTCACTCTGTACATTAGCACATATTAGCAACTCTAATCTTTTCCAATATTTAGTTTACACTAAATGCCTTTATTAAAAAATTGATAAAGCTGTCTGATTGGGATGAATCCTGAACTTTTAAGCATGACGAACCATAATTTGTAACAAAAACATATAATTTTGAGACTTGAATATATGGCCTTCCAAAACGACACTGTTAAAAAGAAACAAAACTACTTATATCAAAAATAAATAGATACATACCTTCACTCCGAAAATAATAATGATTACACGACAAAATAAACCTTTACGTTTTCGTAAGAGCAATAATATTCGGTAAATAAGAATAAACGCTTCGCCTCGTTTAAACATACACTTTGTTCTGTTGTAACTGGTTCATGATGGTCATGTGATCAAAAGTAATCACATCATTGGTTAGAACGGAATGTCGACATTTAGGAAAAAAATAGCGGGTACTGTTTTAAGCGACTTTATTTTTTGGGATTTTGGCCATTTGATTATGTGTGCTTCGTTTAGAATCTTTCTTTCAGTCTTTGGAAAACTCTATAATCGGGATGTCTTCTCATAAGATAATGCTGCGAATATAATCTTAATAATCTTTTTCCTAGTAACTAGTCATGTCACGTCTCTTCATTATTAAAATGAATTTCGTTACCATAAAAAATACAAAACTGTAAAAGCAGTGTTATCTACTAATCTGACTAATTGTTCTGTCAATTGAAAATTCATAGCAACTGTTTTCTTCTTTTCTAGTAAACGGCAACGTGAATTTAAATTTCATTTTTTTTTATTATTATTATTATTATTATTATAATAACGTCATTTAAGTATTTTCAACGTAAAGAAAAATAGCAATTAGTTTAACAGGAACATATTCAATTACATTGAACTAAAAATAAAACATATTCGTTGATTTATCAGCAAATTAAAACAGAAAAACCGGTCGGAAAGCTTAAATAACGTCAACATTGAAAAAAAATATTATAATTAATTTTTGTCTGGCGATTTATTTCTTCAGTTTACGCAGATACATTTGGCATTTTATGAAACCTTATTAAAACAGTGTTTCACGAGGGTTTAGACATACTAGGTGTTCCATTTAAAAATTTTAGAAAAATTATCTTTTGCAAAACTCAACACCCTGCAGACATAATAACTGATAAATCGAAGCTGTTCTGATATTTCTCTAGATAGGATACTACCTAGAAAAATTCAGGACGAAATGTTAATCAATACTAAGGCTGGGAATCATATTCGAATATTCGAATACACGTGCTCTCTCTATTCGAATACGTTCAAATTTAATAATTCGAATTTTCGAATTATTCGAATAATTCAAATAATTCGAATTTTCTAATTATTCAGTGAATTGAAAAATTCAAACATTTGAATATTAACTTAATCCGATTTTTCGAATATGTTTTATTAACTACTTTTTTCTACTTTGCGTTCACAATGAACTCATTGTGACACCAAAAACAGTTTCACAATGAACTCATTGTGACACCAAAAACAGTTTCACAATGAAGCTCATTGTGACACTGTTTTTGGGGAAATTTTAGTCATTTTTAATTGAAAATATTTAATAAATTTTACAAAATAGCTCAGTATTTATTTGTTACTTAACAATATACTCACAATGAAGCTGGATAAGAAAAATTAATAACTTGTTAATGTGACTTTTGATTAAAACGAAAGGTTTTCAGTGTTGCCACGCATTACAACTAAAATTCCCCATATACTAAGAAGATCCAATATTTTTCATATTTTTGTTCAATAAGTGACGCAAAGTAGAAAAAATAGTATATTATACACGTTTCACAAGAGGCATATTATACTATTCTAGTTGCATTCATTATCGACAAACAAAGTTAATAGAATCGTATTGCGCCACTCAGATGAAGGTATCCCTGCAATCTTTGACACAACAATGTAGACCCTTTTTTTACGAAGTCTGGTCAGCAGCTATACGTTATAGTATTTCTCACATTATTTATTCGCAAAATATTGTCCAGAAGTGATGTTTGAAAATACTTTGAAATGAAAGTGACAAAGTACAATGTAAATTTTGCCCGTACAGGGCATTTCATTATTCGAATACTTATTTAAATATTCGAATTATTCGAGTATTCGTTTATTTAAATTATTCAAGTATTCGATTTATTCGATTTATTTCAATTATTCGAATTAACTCGATTTATTCAAATTATTCGAATTAATTCGATTTATTCGAATTATTCGAATTAATTCGATTTATTCGAATATTCGAATACCAACTCTGAGAAAAGTCCCAGCCTTAATAAATACCCAAGATATAATCGCTCATAATAGTCATAATACAGCAAATGTTTACATTTAAACATCAATATCTTACAAACTCTTAAGTATAACATCCGAAATTTTTGGTTATTATATACCTATTCGTTATGCGTACTTTCGAAATATGTAATAAACAGCCGAGCGAATATTTATAACGCGACTTCAATTTCGAACTGTCCACTTGCTTAATTAATGTCGAACTGTCCCCCGTTTGGCTGCGTGCATTTTTATATGCCGGGGTTGTTTCTCGCGAACATTCTCGCTCGTTCGACAGAAAGCCTCGCATCATCGCCCCGTGATGTAGAAGCTTCTCGTCTAAGGCGCGTCGATGTTGACGCATCAGACACGCTGGGATCGCAATCGTCACAATATGTAGTTTAAATTATAAATTTGGGGCAAAAAACAAATGTCATATTTTCCCCGCTCCCTTCTCGTCGGGTTTTTTTTTTGTTCACTGAATTAGGATATTTTATGTTTTTCTCGTGTGCTTTAACATATGCCGCGTCAAATCTACAAGTCTACGGCATTTGTAATCGCAAAGACCACAAAGCATAGTCCCGTCGCTATGTGTTAACTTGTGCCGTTTCAAAAGCCAGACCCGTCGGCATTTATAATTGCAGAGATCACAACTGAACGGCTTTTCGTCGGTGTGCTTTAACTTGTGTCGTTTCAAATTTGAGAGCTGCCGGCATTTATAATCGCAAAAATCACAACTGAACGGATTCTCGCCGGTGTGTATCAACTTGTGCAGTTTCAAACTCCCGAGATGTTTGCTTTTATAATCGCAAATATCACAGCAGAACGGCTTTTCGCCGGTGTGTGTTAACTTGTGCTGTTTCAAATTCCCGAGATGTTTGCTTTTATAATCGCAAAGATCACAACTGAACGGCTTTTCACCGGTGTGTGTTAACTTGTGCAGGTTCAAACTTCCGACACGTTTGCTTTTATAATCGCAAAGATCACAACTGAACGGCTTTTCGCCGGTGTGTGTTAACCTGTGCTGTTTCAAATTTCCGATCTGTAGACATTTGTAATCGCAAAGATCACAATTGAACGGCTTCTCGTCGGTGTGCTTTAACTTGTGCTTTTTCAAATTTGCGAGGTATTGGCATTTATAATCGCAGAGATCACAACCGAACGGATTCTCGCCAGTGTGCTTTAACTTGTGCTGTTTCAAACTTACGAGTCGACGGCATTTATAATCGCAGAGATTACAACTGAACGGCTTCGCGCCGGTGTGCTTTAACTTGTGCTGTTTCAAACTTGCACGGTGCCAGCATTTATAATCGCAGAGATCACAACTGAACGGCTTCGCGCCGGTGTGCTTTAACTTGTGCTGTTTCAAACTTGCAAGGTGCCGGCATTTATAATCGCAGAGATCACAACTGAACGGCTTCGCGCCGGTGTGCTTTAACTTGTGCCGTTTCAAACTTACGAGTTGACGGCCTTTATAATCGCAAATATCACAACTAAATGGTTTCTCACCAGTATGTATCAAGATATGTGTGCGCAAACCTGTACGAGAATAAAATGAAGAATCACATATCCGGCATTCGAATGCTTTTTTATTCACAGGTTTGGTTTCAGTGATCCGTTGATACCTGAAACAAAGAGTCCGTTTAAATTTTTAAGGAAAACTTTCGAGGAAAAATAAAACAAAAGCGGATCGACAAATCAATAAAGAAAATTTATTAAATTTAAAAAATAAAGATTAAAAAAATTCTCTTCAGACAAACAAAACTGGTTAAACTTTGACAATTTGACACTTGACAAATATTTGTCTTTATTTATTTTTTGTAAACAAAATAGCAATACACATACACATAAAAAGAGAAGTACAATAAACAAATGTGATATTTTCCCTGCTCCCTTCTCGACGGGTTTGCACATGGACACAAATTATTACACTTGATAGTTTCGCACTAAATAGTCTGATTTTTTTTATTCACTGAATTAGAACATTTTATGTTTTTCTCGTGTCGTGTCTCGCCCGACCTCTCGGCATTTATAATCGCAGAGATCACAACTGAACGGCTTCTCGCCGGTGTGCGTTAACTTGTGCTGTTTCAAACTTACGAGCTGACGGCATCTATAATCGCAAAGTTCACAACTAAATGGTTTCTCACCAGAGAAGTCTCAAGAAGCTTTGGTAAAATTTTTTACACCTAATTGCGACCCTGTATATCCGTACCAAATTTCTAAAGAGAGTATTATTTTTTTTTTATTTAAATCAGTGATTTCTTATTTTTGTGACTGTTATTAACACAGATTTTCATACATCTGACGAGCATGCAATTTTCGAGGAAAAATGAAACAAAAGAGGATCGACAAATGAATAAAGAAAATTTATAAAATTTTAAAAGAGAACAACAATTAAAAAAATTCTCTTCAGATACCTAGACAAAACTGGTTAAACTTTGACAATTTCATACTTGACAAATATTCATTTATTTAATAATAATAATAATTTATTTATTTATTTATTTCCAAAACCATATTGATAGTTCACTTAACATAAACGTAACATTAACATTTCTTAATCAGTAAATAATTTTGTAACATAAACATAAATCAAATAAGGTATAATCTTATCAACTAATTTTCTTAAAATATCATAAACATCAAAATCAATAATAATTTTTAATCATAAACGAAAGTGAATTCTGAGTAATCTAGTATTCCTATACTTTAACAAATTTTTATTCTTTGACATAAAATAAAATAATAATAATGGACTTTATTATAACATATATGATTAAAGACATTATACATATTTTGAGAAAAGACTATAAAAGGCGAAGTTCAGCTGCCTGTTCTTCCACTTAACCTATAGTATAATATTTTTCACTTCTGACGAAGCTGTCGAAACGTTGAAACGGTGAAACGTTGAGTGTATAGTGCGCGATTTAGTGTCCGGTTAAAAGATTTTGTGATACAAATTTCATCGGACAAGAACCAACTTTAAACTATAGTATAATATTACATTTGCAAAATACAGCCGAAAACTAATTTGAGATTGTGTGTACTACAAATGTGTACTTAGTAACGACCAAATAGTATAACCATATCAGTATAACAATTTATACAATTTTCACATTGAGATATGTGTATACACAGCTGGTCTGGCCAGGACTATCTATGCGTTTATCGTGAGTAAATGAAGGATAGTATAGTAGAAACCGCATGAGTAAACGAAATAGCTACATCGATCGACGTTGCCGATTGATAACACGGGCGCCGCATTCCTACCTTCGCACGCAACATTGTAATATCTCTATTTCACTTCCACACAAGTTTAAATGAGCCTCTCCTTCATTTACTGATAATAATCGCATACGTAGTCATGGCCAGACCAACTACGTATACCTAAACCTATATACATACAGGGATATTCACATAAACCGTTCGTTAAAAGTTTTCAAGGTTGCAGTTCACGTAGATATTTGAAATTTAAGGAGCAAGGGTTTTCCGTGGAGATCTCTTTAAATTAAATAAAATTGCCTTTTTATCACTTCCGGTTGTACCGGAAGTCGCTATCTACTCGCTTATTTTAAATGGAATGCTATATTTTTTATCACGTTTTTGAATTCTACATGTAAAAATATGTTAAATTGCAATACATTTCCCTATCTCTAAAATGCATCATTTTTGAGATATTTTGAATTTTCTTAGAAATTTGGATTCTGCAATCTGATTTTCAAAAAATTATAGCACAGCTGTTATTGAAGCAATTTTATTTGTTATAGCTAATATTGTATTTGAAGCTTTAAGGTTCTTAAAAATTCCATCAGCATAATCTATTAAGCTACAGGGTGTCTAAAACGCCCCGCTCCACTCGAAGATATTCAAACACAGAAAAATACTTTTTTTCAAATGGAATGACCGATATTTTAATGCACCATTGTATGTGGAATCAAATGCTGCGTCGAACTGTACTAGCATTCCCTATACCTAACTTTAACAGTTTTTGAGTTATGAAACATTTTCGATTAATTCAAAGAAAATTACAATTTTAATAGGTCAAATATTTTTAATTTTATTAAGATAGCATGGAAAGTATAACAACGATTACTGTTACTACAAATTTTGTAGTCAACCAAAGAAAATAGAATTTGGCAAGTGGAAATTCACAAATTTTAATAGTTCTTTAATCATCCTTCTCTTAGGACGCTTGTGATCTTATAAAACGAAAAAGTATGAATTTCATTACTTTAAATTGAAGAATAAAATAGCTGCTAGTTTGCAATTCTCTGGATTAGCGTGAAAGTATTTTAAAACCATTGTCTAATTATCTTCGTTATTTGTTACTGATCTTCGTACATTTTATTTTTCCAAATTGTATAAAGTTAGGTTCAAACTTTCCAAATTGTGTTTTATTCATAGGAGACAAGAGGGGTACATTTGATTGAACACACATTCTCTGCTCTGAACAATTTTAGATCATTCTTCATGAATTTAAAAAATAGATTTAAAATATCAGCGTTTGAATAATTTTGATTTTGATTCTCAACTTTTTTTTGCTTTTGCTTAAAATTTGCAGTAACAGGAAACGTTAAATGCAATTGTTTGTTGTTTTCATAACTATATCAACAAAATTAGAAATATTTAACCTAATAAATGTAAATTTTTATGTATTAAACTAAAAATATCTTATAACTGAAAAACTGTTAAAGTTAGGTATAGGGAATGCTAGTATAGTTCGACACAGCATTTAATTCCACATACGATGGTGTATTAAAATATTGGTCGTTCCATTTGAAAAAAAGTATTTTTCTGTGTTTGAATATCTTCGAGGGGAGCGGTGCGTTTTAGACACCCTGTAGCTTAATAGATTATGCTTAGGGAATTTCTAAGAACCTTAAAGCTTCAACTACAATATCAGCTATTACAAATAAAATTGCTTCAATCATAGCTGTGTTATAATTTTTTGAAAATCAGACTGCAGAATCCAAATTTTTAAGAAATTTCAAAATATCTCAAAAATGATGCATTTTAGAGATAGGGAGATGTATTGTAACTTAACATATTTTTACATGTAGAATTCAAAAACGTGATAAAAAAATATAGCATTTCATTTAAAATAAGCGAGTTGATAGCGACTTCCGGTACAACCGGAAGTGATACAAAGACAATTTTATTTTATTTAAAGATATCTCTACGGAAAACCCTTGCTCCTTAAATTTCAAATATCTACGTAAACTGCAACCTTGAAAACTTTTAACGAACGGTTTATGTGAATATCCCTGTATATAAATCGTTAGTAGATACGTTAATTAATGATCAGTAGGCAGATTGATCTGAGACTGATGATCTAACAGAAACTTTTTATATTTAGATTTGAATCTATACTTTGGCAATGATTTTAGATCTGCCGGTAACATATTATAAACGAAAGCAATTTTATAATTTTATAAGAACAGGATCGTTCAAATAAACGGTTTTCTGGTGTACATCTAATTTTATTATACAAATATGCAGGAGTTGCTGAATGTAATAGGCGACGATTCATCTCATATTCAACCAAGCTTAAAGAGGAGTTCTGTACCCCTTGTATGCGTTTAGCAGAAACTGCGTCTAAACAAGGACCATGTACAGAATCAGCAAACGAAAAATGAGATAAAACAAATAAATCGCATTGGTAAATTTTTAATTTTTTACTTAAAATTGATCTATTCGAGTATATTAGTTTTAAATTCGTAAATGCTCTAGCAACATAAACATTTATACCGTTTGTCTATCTGACAATGAGACATAGGGATTTAACATGGGAAAACAGAAATTATTTTATATTATCTACCTGAGTACCTATATATGAAATTCTGGGTTACAATCGGAAACATTATTGCATTCAAAGTGTTTTGATACTAAATTTGTGCAATTTTAGTTGTTAATTATTTAGAAAATAAGAAAAAAAGTTATTATTTTTTTCCGTACAAGATTAGTAGGTATTTAACGGAGAGTTTTTAAACTGGTTTCGTGGCCGAGTCAGTTTGTTCATTTTTCACAACGGTAGGGTCACGAGTTCAAATTCGAATGAAGACACTTTTTTCTTCTTTTTTTAAAATATTTTTTCAGATTTGAAATCACTTACCTAACCTCTTAAAGTAAGTTTATTATTTTATTTATATTTATAACATTTTAATATTAATTATGTAACATAATAAAATTTTGCAAACGAAAAAATAAACATAAATGGAACATAATTAATATTAAAATGAAACTTATAAATAAAATAATAAACTAGTTTAAGAGTTTATGTGATTTCAAATCTGAAAAAAAAGCGTCCTCATTTGGATTGAACTCGTGACCTTACGGTTGTGAAAAATGAACAAACTAACTCGGCCACGAGACCAGTTTAAAAACTCTTCGTTATGTACCTACTAATCTTGTAAACAAAAATAATAACTTTTTTTCTTAATTTCTAAATAATTAACAACTAAAATTGCACACATTTAGTATCAAAACACTTTGAATGCAATAAGCTTTCCGATTATAACCCAGAATTTCATATACACCGTGTCCACAGAATATGGAATATGTTATATACTGCAAAAAATACGCGTTACATCAAAAAACCCTGAAACAGGTAAATTTTTTATTTTCCTTGCGGATTCTATGACATGATTAAAATTTTAATTTCGCTTGTCATTTGTCATTAGTGACATCATTGACAATTTTTTTAAATAGCATGACTAGGTTTCATTTATTTCAAAGAAAGCACACTACTTTACTCTTTACAATGGTATCCTACTTTTGAAGTTCACATTCTTTTTTCACGTGAAATAGAAATTTTTACATCTTGTCCCAAAAGCATGGAATATAGTAGATATCTACTTTAATAAATATGCATTAATCAAAATATGTTTCAAATAAAAGTTGTTTGACATTTAGTTTTCTATCATGAAACAGTAGCCAATCGTTATCTTTTTCACAGACAAAAGCACAACGAGTAACAAGTAAATATTTTTAATTGATAAGGTACCCCCATATTATACTCATTTGACAGAGATTTTTCGATGATATAAAACTATTATTTTATCCTTCATCAATTTTAAGAAAACAGTAAACAGTAAACAATGTAACAAATTTAAATGATTCTTCGAATAATAAATGAAATCTTCAAACGAGGGTCACAATCAATAGAAAAAATCCAAATGCCGCTCATAAACTACAAAAGATGTTCGAATTGTATTCCATTTACTGTTAGACAATGATAAACTCGATTTTCAAATCCATTAATGACATTATCAGTCATTTCTGGTGTGATAGCTCTCATCTCTGTTCTTATGCTATCTTTTAAGATTTCAATGTTTTCTGGTTTATTTATGTATACTCTGTCTTTAAGATAGCTCCAAAGGAAAAAGTCTAACGGGTTTAAATCAGGTGAACGAGCTGGCCATTCTATTGCACCTTCTCTCCCTATCCATCGATTGGCAAAGGTAACATTCAGAAAATGACGGACGTTAATACCGAAATGAGGAGGAGCCCGGTCCTGCTGCAACCAAATTCTGTTATGAGGTATATCCGGATCTGCTTCGTTTGGATATAAAATAGCTAAAGCAGGAACTAATTCATATCTCAAAAAGTCTAAATAAGTCTCTGCAGTTAGATTGTTCTCAAAAAAGAAGGGTCCCAAGATTCGATTTCGAATAATTCCTGCCCAAACATTGATTTTTTGCTGGTATTGAGTATGTCCTTCTACATGCCAGCGAGGATTTTGTGAAGCCCAGTAACGTGTGTTTTGTTTGTTTAATTTTCCATTCAAACAAAACGTTACTTCATCTGTGAAAAGAATATTTTTGTGAAAATTTCTATCTGCTTCAAGTCGATGCGTTATGTTTTCACAAAATTCAATTCGTTGTTCAAAGTCATCTTCAAATAATTCTTGAACAACGCAGGGTCGATACGCATGCCACTTTTCTTTTTTTATGACTTTATGTACAATTGGCTTCTTTAAGTTATGATTTCGAGCAATTTGTCGAATAGAAATATGAGGATTCTCTACTACAGCTAACATAACGTTTTCACGATTTTCATTATTTTCAGGTAAATTTCTTACTGTTTTCGGCAAGTCTTTGACAGTACCGGTCATTTCAAACTTTTGCAAGATTTTACTAACAGTAGACTGGGAAATATGATGCTCAGGGCATACGTTATTAAATAAATTGCAAACATCTTCCTGTCGTCTCCTTCTGTCTCCATATCCCAACATCATCAATATTTCAATTCGATGCTTTTCAGATAAATGCGCCATAAGTTTTATTACTTTCGTGCTTTTTTAAATCTTCCAAATCACAAGCGTAACTTTAAGTTCAAGTACCACTCTGACATTTAGAAGCATGCAAATGTTTTGATAAATAAGAAGGTTCAGTAGTGCCTTAACATGGATAACTAGAATACTTTTGTGAAAAACTTCAAAAGTAGGATACCATTGTAAAGAGTAAAGTAGTGTGCTTTCTTTGAAATAAATGAAACCTAGTCATGCCATTTAAAAAAATTGTCAATGACACTAATGACAAATGACAAGCGAAATTAAAATTTTAATCATGTCATAGGATCCGCAAGAAAAATCAAAAATTTACCTGTTTCAGGGTTTTTTGATGTAGCGCGTATTTTTTGCAGTATATAACATATTCCATATTCTGTGGACACGGTGTATATCTACTCAGGTAGATAATATAAAGCAATTTCTGTTTTCCCATGTTAAATCCCAATGTCTCATTGTCAGATGGACATACTGTATGTTTGTGAAATCGCAAATGTACGTCCATGTGTCCATTTTTTTATATCAATACAGCAATACACACATACACATAAAAAGAGATGTTCGCACTGTCATAGAATATATGTAATTTAAATTATAAATTTGGGGCAAAAAACAAATGTCATATTTTCTCCGCTCCCTTCTCGTCGGTTTTTTTTTGTTCACTGAATTAGGATATTTTATGTTTTTCTCGTGTGCTTTAACATATGCCGCGTCAAATCTACAAGTCTTCGGCATTTGTAATCGCAAAGACCACAAAGCATAGTCCCGTCGCTATGTGTTAACTTGTGCCGTTTCAAAAGCCTGACCTGTCGGCATTTATAATTGCAGAGATCACAACTGAACGGCTTTTCGTCGGTGTGGGTTAACTTGTGCTGTTTCAAATTCCAGAATTGTTTGCTTTTATAATCGCAAAGATCACAACTGAACGGCTTTTCGCCGATGTGTGTTAACTTGTGCTGTTTCAAATTTCCGATCTGTTGACATTTGTAATCGCAAAGATCACAATTGAACGGCTTCTCGTCGATGTGCTTTAACTTGTGCCTTTTCAAATTTGCGGGGTACTGGCATTTATAATCGCAGAGATCACAACCGAACGGATTCTCGCCAGTGTGCTTTAACTTGTGCTGTTTCAAACTTACGAGTCGACGGCATTTATAATCGCAGAGATTACAACTGAACGGCTTTTCGCCGGTGTGCTTTAACCTATGCTGTTTCAAAGTTAAGAGGTGTCGGCATTTATAGTCGCAGAGATCACAACTGAACGGCTTCGCGCCTGTGTGCTTTAACTTGTGCTGTTTCAAATTTGCGAGGTACTTGCATTTATAATCGCAGAGATCACAACTGAACGGATTCTCGCCAGTGTGCTTTAACCTGTGCCGTTTCAAACTTGCGAGGTACTGGCATTTATAATCGCAAAGATCACAACTGAAAGGCATTTCGCCGGTGTGCTTTAAGTTATGCTGTTTCAAACTTAAGAGGTGCCGGCATTTATAATCGCAGAGATCACAACTGAAAGGCTTCTCGCCAGTATGCTTTAACTTGTGCTGTTTCAAATTTACGAGTTGACGGCATTTATAATCGCAAAGATCACAACTAAATGGTTTCTCACCAGTATGTATCAGGATATGACAGCGCAAGTTTGTAAGGCATGTAAATGTAGAATCACATATCCGGCATTCGAATGCTTTTTTATTCACAGGTTTGGTTTTAGTGATCCGTCGACACCTGAAACAAAGAGTCTGTTTAAATTTGTATGCATTCAATTGTGTGACAGTTCAATGCCCTTGCGTTTTGAATTTATGCGTTGACTATAAGATTGAAATTTTACAAAATGCCTATATTAATTGTAAAATTTGTAATAAGTAACCAATACAATATGTATTTTGACGTACAAAGAAATAAACAAACATTAAGCTTTCAATTCATAGGAAAGATCGCAAAGCATTGGCTTCTCGCCGGTACGTATCATCATGTACTGCTTTACATTTTCGTGGCGCCGGAATTTATACATACATACAGGGTTAATACAAAGTCCTGGAACGGTCGAATAACTTCGTTATTTGGGAAGTAATTTTTTTGAAATTTAGTTTGGATATGCAATCAAAAATAACTAATTTATTATAACATAACATTTCCACTTTTTCTTTCGTTTCCGGCTTTAGAGGAAATGCTTTCTACTTTTTCTCTTACATTCTCGGATGCAGAATAAAAAACTATCGTCAGAAATATCATTATCTTTACTTTAATTCACAAGAAGGCAATACAACTTGGCAGTATTTTCAACGACATTTTGATTTTACGTTCATCTGTTTTTTTTTTGTATTACCTTCATATCAGTAAAAATAAACACGTTGATTTATATACAGGGTGTAACTTTAATGAAGGGCTAGTTCCTCACGCCGAGACATGAAAGAAAATTCATATAAACATATGCCCCCAAACGCATAGTTTCTGAGGTACAGTATGTTTCATTTAAAATTCCAAAAATTAAAAAAAAAAAAACATAGTAGACGTTGTTCGATCAAAAAGGGTTATTAAGAAAAATTGTTTAGAATTATGAGATATCTCCGATTTCCAAATTTGGATGAATTTTACATTGTGAATACATTATTTCGGCTAATTTAAAATAATTATAAATTAAAATCTTCACCCAAATTTGGGAATCAGGGTTACCTCGTAATTCTAAACAACTCTTTTTGATCAAACGGCGCCTACTGTTTTTTGAATTTTTTGGAATTTGAAACGAAACACACTGTATCTCAGAAACTAAGCTTTTGCGGACATGTGTTTATATGAACTTTTTATCATGTTTTGATGTGAGTCGTTGAAGTTTACCTCCTCATTAAAGTTTAGATTAGCCTAGATTACTGAAGGATAGGTTTTTATTCTGCATTCGAAAATATAAATATATTGTCTCATTAAAAAAAAGAAGTAAGACGCATTTCCTGTCAAACCGGAGGAAGCGAAAAAGTGTTTAGAATGTCACAATAAATTCATTCTTTTTAACTATGTATGTATACAGGGTGTCCGTACTCTTTGCATAACAGGTGATTTCGAAATTTTGTCCCGTCCAGAATCTAATTCAAATCATCAAGTGTGATACATCATTGTAATCAGAAAAAGACGCTTCGCGGCCATGTGCTCTCAAAGCATATGGCCGCCTTGCATTGGGATGACTTATTATGTAGCGGACTGGCTTCAATTTGTCAATCCTACTGCAATATCAGGTCAACAAGCGATCGAAAGATGTCGCTACTTAAATGTTCATTACTTTCACATCGCATTGGCGAATAACCCTAGGACATATCGGTTTGGTTTGCAGTGGAGTTCTCGGGCTACGGTTCTGCTGATGAAGGCCCAACTAGGCCTGAAACAGCTGTACAGAGCCTGCTCGGGGAATCCGCTGCAATCAAAACCGATTTGCACAAAAATTTTCATAAAAAAATAGGTGAAATTTCTTAAGCGTTCACTTCGTAGCAAAGATCACAAAGAATTGGCTTCTCGCCGGTATATATTGTTACGTGCTATTTCAAATTTTCGAGGCACAGCGCCGGAATCTATACATACGAGGACTGACAATTAAGTTCGTAGAATATTTTTCGTGTGCTCTATAGGACAATAACCTGTCCTCTCTTCAGTTCATATTACAAAACAATTGAACTTCATTTAAATAGTTTAATGTCGGATTTTGCAAAGCAATTTCGTGTCCGCTGTAAAAATTTGCGTTATTGATTTAATAGAAAAGAAAACCGAATTAATTCTTTAGGTAAAATTAAAGAAAGGCATTATTAAGTGAGTCTGCCATGAAACCTCCGACAGTACGCAAAGAGGTTCAAAGAAGGGAGAGAATCGATTGACGACGATCCGAGAGAAGGAAGGCCCATTTCGACGGGAGGTGGAAAAAAATGTGAGAAGAGTTCATTGCAGAAGAATTGGAGAGACAGTACGATAGATAATAAGCGAAGGACAGCTGGATTTTGCATCATGACAATCTCTAGCACACACAGCCATTGTTGTGAAGAACTTCTTTCTTCTTTTCTTCTCTTGTTTCTCGAATCACTGTGTTGGAACAACCGCCCTACTCGCCCGACCAGGCCATCTTCTGACTTTTTTTATTTCCTTGATAGTTTTTCTTGACTGGACGATTTAATTAAATGAAAATTCTTGAATCGCAGCCAAATTATTTATTAACTTTTTGTATACACCGTGATTCAAAAGGACCGCACCATCACTTAGGTGGTTTTCAGACCCACTTATTTGTTCTCAAAAGTGTAAATCAAAATTTTCTAGATGATTTTTTTACGAAGATATAGGCTTTCAAAGTTACGAAATTGATGTTGATTTTATAGTAATTAGATAATGTAACTTTATTTTTTTATTAATGAAAGGTGTAGATAAACGCCTCTAAAATTATCCTTGCTAATAAAACATAATATTTATTAAGTAATAAAGCAGGAAAAGTCTTTGGAAATGTTAACATTATTTTAGAAGTAAAGCCGGCAACGGTGCACCGAAAATTCGGTTTTACTATGGTTACCATAGTGTGACTGACAAATAAATTTTATCAATGATGTTCACATTTTGAAAGTCAAATTTTTTGATTGATTTGAAGAATCTATTCAAATTCAAAATGTTTACTTTAAATGAATACTGTGATATGTATCTTCTTCTGGGAGAGAGTGGTGGAAACTTTCGACGCGCTGCAGCAGCTTATACTGAACGATACGGTGAACGTAGACATCCAGACAAAAATGTTTTTCAACGGCTTGATCAGTGTCATGTATCATCGGTATCATGAAGTGATAGGTAGGCTACGCTCCGCCAGAACCCAAATCGAGGAAGCTGTTCTACAAGTCGTTGAAGACAATCCTAACGTCAGCATTCGAGATGTTGGACGAAATTTAAATGTAAATTACAATGTTGTTCGGCGTGTATTAAAAACAGAAGGTTACCATTCTTTCGACTATACAAAAGTTCAAGCTCTGTGTGAAGCTGATTTTCCTCTTCGTATTAACTTTTGCCATTGGATGCTGGATCAAATCAACCAACTCTTTCATTATTTTTTTTACTTAAGAACTTTAGAATAGCTGAAGAAAGTAGGATATTAAGAACCCCAGTTAAGAATTGACATTTATTACTATGTCAAATTTTATTTCCAAACGTTTTGACAAACCAGCGCATATGCAGTTGTCAACAAAAAAGAGGGTACCTATGATCTATGATTTCAAATTTGTAAGTGCATCTACAAGGTGCAGCGTTGCCTATTTGCGTTATTTTTAAACATTCATATCTTAAAAACTATTCATGGCAAAAAAATTCTAAAAACATATTTGTGCTCCTGTTAATGGTCTGTATTTACACCAAAGCGATGGTGCGACCCTTTTGAATCACGCTGTATAGAATTCACGTTTTCGACATTGATTTATGTCGATTATGTCTTCAGATTTATCCTAAAATTGTATCACATTGTAAGAGAACAATTAATGAAAAAATCTTAGATTTTACTTACTTTACTATTTTACTTTTTTTATTTCCTAAAATCCAGAAAGACATGAAGGATCATCACTGGAGGTCCCGAGAGGAGGCGCAAGTTGCAGTCGCCGTCGAAGACTCGTCGCGCACTTGATTGATTATATTAGAACATTTTTCTTGTGTTGATGTCTACTAACAACTACCATTTTATTACAAATGTTCTTTGAGCAAGGCTAAAATAACAAACGCAAGTTCCGTTAAAAAAAAATAATTTACGATCTAATGAAAATTTCACATGCTGTAAAAATGTTAAGAAACCAAAGTGCAATCAAGGAAGTTGCTCTCTCGAATTACTTGGTCGCATTAGAACCAAAATATACGACACATAGCTTTGCATACTGAAAAGCAAACAAAGATTGTTTTCGTTGTCATGGAAACCAAAATTACCAAGTGGTACATATTCAGACGACTCACATGGATCTGTAGAATCAAAATATGTAAAAATATACAAGTGCGTTCCATTTAAAATAAAGTTGATATCACTTCCGGCGAAACCGAAAGTCCTACGGTGGCCAGTGGTATGTCGGAAAATTAAGCCTTTTACTTAATTTATAGCTCGCGAATTTTATGTAAAAAATAAAAATTCTAGAAGAGTGAGCACATGACGTGGACACCCTGTATTGAGAATTGGACATGGGTTTATTAGAATTTTTTTCTTGTTTTGATCTCTACTATCATCTGCCAAACGGTGTACAGGTTTTTATTATCACCCTGTATATCCGCACCAAATTTCTAAAGAGAGTACATATTATTCTCGACTTTTTTAAACGTGATTGTTATTAACACAGATACATCTGACAATCATGCAATTTTCGACGCAAAATAAAACAAAAGCGGTAGACGAATAAATAAATAAAATTTATAAAACTTATATAAAAAATATATAAATAAAAACAAACTCTCTTCAGATAAACAACACTGGTTAAACTTTGACATTTTGAAACTTGACAAATATACATTTATTTTTTTTAGTTTTTTTTTATGTGTGCTTTAACTTGTGCTTTTTCAAATTCACGTGTTGACGGCATTGATAATCACAAACGTCACAACCGAATGGCTTCTCGTTGGTGTGTGTTAACTTGTGCCGTTTCAAGTGCCCAACCTGTCGGCATTTATAATCGCACAGATCACAACTGAACGGCTTCGCGCCGGTGTGCTTTAACTTGTGCTGCTTCAAACTTTCGTTGTGCCTGCATTTATAATCGCAAAGATCACAACTGAAATGTTTTTCGCCGGTGTGCTTTAACTTGTGCCGTTTCAAATTTCCTACCACTCGGCATTTATAATCGCAGACATCACAACTGAATGGTTTCTCGTCGGTATGCCTTAGCATATGTTGTTTCATATTTCCTTTGAGCCGGAATTTATGACTGCAAAAATCACAACTGTACAGCTTCTCGTCGGTGCCTGTCAACTTGTGCTGTTTAAAATCTTCGAGATATCCGCTTTTATAATCAGAATTGAACGACTGAATGTGCTTCAACTTGTGCTTTTTCAAACTTACGAGGTGCCGGCATTTATAATCGCAAAGATCACAACTGAACGGCTTCTCGCCGGTGTGCTTTAGCTTGTGCTGTTTCAAACTTACGAGGTGCCGACATTTATAATCGCAAAAATCACAGCTGAACTTCTTCTCGTCGGTGTGTATCAACTTGTGCAGTTTCAAATTTCCGAGATGTACGGTTTTATAATCGCAAAGATGACAAGCGAACGGCTTTTCACCGGTGTGCTTTAACCTGTGGTGTTTCAAACTTACGAGATGCCGGCATTTATAATCGCAAAGATCACAACTGAACGGCTTCTCGCCGGTGTGCTTTAACATGTGTCGTTCCAAGTTTCCTTTAATCCGGCATTTATAATCGCAAAAATCACAAGTGTGCTGTTTCAAATTTCTGAGATATCCGCTTTCGTAATCGAAAAGGTCACAACTGAACGACTTATCCGCGATGTGCTTTAACTTGTGCCGTTTCAAACTTCCGATCTGTAGACATTTGTAATCGCAAAGATCACAACTGAACGGCTTCTCGTCGGTGTGCTTTAACTTGTGCTGTTTCAAACTTACGAGCTGACGGCATTTGTAATTGCAAAGTTCACAACTAAATGGTTTCTCACCAGTATGTATCAAAATATGTGCGCGCAAATTTGTAAGAGAATAAAATGTAGAATCACATATCCGGCATTCGAATGCTTTTTTATTCGCAGGTTTGGTTTCAGTGATCCGCTGATACCTGAAACAAAAAGTTTGTTTAAATATTTACACATTTTTGTGCATTCGATTGTGTGGCAGTGCAATGCCCTTGCGTTTTGTATTTATACGCTGACTATAAGATCGAAAGTTGACAAAATTTTACAAAATACCTTTTTTAATTATAAAATTTGTAACAAAGAATACATATGGCAAACAATACAATATGTATTTTGACGTACAAAGAAATAAACAAATATTAAGCGTTCAATTCATAGCAAAGATCACAAAGCATTGGCTTCTCGCCGGTATGTATCATCAGGTGTTGTTTCAAATTTTCGAGACACCGGAATTTATACATATACACTGTGTTTCCTAAAAAATGTTTCATCCCGTAGCGACGTTATTTATGATCCGATTTTAATGAATAAAAAAATAAAACAAATGGCTTTAGATGTATTTTAAAATGACTCTAATTTCGATTGTTTCTAATGTTATCTTCAATATCTATCGATAGTCAACTTTTTTTTCCAAATGGCTGCCCATATTTTTTTAGCTTTAATCTAGTAGAGCATTTTTTTCTAAATCGGATAAAGTATTCAAATTTGTTATTTGGTGCACAGTTAATTGGAAAAATCAATAAAATTAGTATTAACATAATGAATGAAATCTTCAAGTCAGCCGTGGAAATTCATAACATTGCACTAAACGACAAATGTCATTCAACCGTCATTTTGAAAATATTTGTAGTTTTAATTGTTATTATTATTCCTTGTAAAACCTTGTCAAAATAGCGATACCAGCAGTCATGGTAGACAACAATCAACTAACTGATATGTACGAAGTGTATGTCGAATGTAATAAAAATCGTAATCAAGCACTGCGGCTTTACATTCAGCGTTTCCCTGATAGAGACGCTCCAGACTCTCAAAAGTTCGTAAGACTTGAGGAAAATTTGAGGCACTATGGAACGTTTAAAATCCCAAAGCAAAAGCAGCGCAGATTTGATGAAAATGTTGAGTTAGATGTTGCGAGTAACACTGGCAAATCAAATCGAACTGTGCACGCAATTCTAAAAAAGCGCAAATTCAAATCATACATTCCTCAAAAAGTACAAGTATTAGAGGAAAATGATCGAGGTCGGAGGGAGCTGTTTTGTAACACTTATTTAAACATGCTACAACGCGATCGATTTTTATACAGGAGAATTATTTGGTCTGACGAATGCACATTTACCAAAAATGGCATTTTCAACAGAAGCATTCATCGATACTGGAGCCAACAAAATCCCAGAATCGTCGTTGAAAACAATTTTCAAAAAATATTTAGTGGTGCGGTGTTTTAGGAGATCAATTAATTGGGCTAGTTTTTATAAATGGTACTCTTAATCAAGAAAAATATCACCAACTGTTATCGGTAGACATAGAAATTTTTTTGGACGAATTACCTTTGGCAGAACTAAACAGAGTTTTTTTTCCAACAAGATGGAGCCGCTCCTCATAATGCAAGAAGAATTGTCCATTGGTTAAATAACAAATTCGGTGCAAGGTGGATAGGAACGGATGGGCCAATTCGATGGCCTGCCCGTTCTCCGGATCTTACACCGCTCGATTTTTGGATGTGGGCTTATCTCAAAGATCGTGTGTACATAACAAGCCCGGAAAACGAGTTGATTTTAGGGCAGAGGGTCGTTGATACTTGTCGCCAAATACCTCCTAATTTACTATTAAATGCGGTCCGTGGCGTGATGAGAAGGTGCCAGTTGTGTGTTGAGCAAGGCGGTGGTCAATTCGAGCAATACTTGTAAATTTTTATAATTTTGTCTGATACGTTTATTGTTTGTTGATTGTTTATTATTATTATTTTAAATTTATTAAATTATCAAAATTTTGTGCAAATCGGTCTTGGTTACAGCAGATTCCTCGAGCATGCTCTGTACAGCTGTTTCAGGCCTAGTTGGGCCTTCGTCAGCAGAACCGTAGCTCGAGAAATCCACTGCAAACCAAACCGATCTGTCCAGGTTATTCGCCCTTGCGGTGTGAAAGTAATAAACAATTTAAGTAGCGACATCTTGCAATCGCTTTTTGACCTAACATCGCAGTAGGATTGACAAATTGAAGCTAGTTCGCCACATAATAAGTCTTAATAAGCATGGCCGCCTCGCATGGGATGACTTATTATGTGGCGAACTATACATTGTTCACGACCTATTTAGACTCTAGAGGGCCATGCTTTTTTTCGTCAAGTTACGTACATGGATTTTGATAGAACTCAAAATGTGACAAATGTAAAATTCTGACACTTTAACGTCAGTCCCATCGACTATATTGCTTCTTATACTCTACGTTGGCATGAAGAAAGTAAAATAATAGCATTAAAACAAATAAATTACTTGTGACTTTGTAATACTAAGTCAAAATGCTCAAAATCATCAATGTTTTTTGGTGTCAGTTTTCAAAAATATAACCATCAAATTAAAATGGAACATATTCACTTGGAGGTACCAACAAAAGTGTCACCCTAACATGGCCTACTCTGAGTCTAAAAAGATCGTGAATGGATTATAGCTTCAATTTGTCAATCCTACTGCGATGTTAGGTCAAAAAGCGGTTGCTAGATGTCGCTACTTAAATTGTTTATTAAATTATCATCAAAAATCATGCTTATAATAATTTTATTAATTTTTCTAATTAACTGCGCACCAATAATAATTTTGAATACTTTATCCGATTTAGAAAAAAATGCTCTACTAGATTAAAGCTAAAAAAATATGGGCAGCCATTTGAAAAAAAAAAGTTGACTATCGATAGATATTGAAGATAACATTAGAAAAAATCGAAATTAGAGCCATTTTAAAATACATATATCTAAAGCCATTTGTTTTATTTTTTTATTCATTAAAATCGGATCATAAATAATGTCGCTACGGGATGGAACATTTTTTAGGAAACACCCGGTATATATAGGATTAATACAAAGTCCTGGAACGGTCGAATGACTGTTATTTGGGGTGTAATTTTTTTTTTAATTTTTACTTTTTTCGAATGTCTTGAAAACCGTAAAAAATAGGTGAAATTTGTTTGAAGATTATTGATTGGAATAAAAATACGCAACTTTATTCTAATTTAACCAACTTCGTATTCTCTTGAGATAATCGAGATCCGTATGGTTAGGCTCCAATAACGGACAGCCTGTATAGGGTGCTGAGAATCATAATCATAGTAGCGTAAGCCATCTGAGGTATATTTCCTAAAAAGAGAAGTGTTTGTTTTGAGTTCATATAAAACTTTTCAAAAATGGTGAAATCAGAGAATTTATATTTATATATTTTTTATTTCTTTTTGTAGATACAGCAATACATAGGTAAACAAACATAAAACGAGAAGCTCGCACTGTCATAGAATCCAATGTTTACTATGTAATTTAAATTATAAATTTGGGGCAAAAAACAAATATGAGATGATGTGGATTTGTGAATTCAGGTCCCAGGGATTTTTATTCTATTTTCCCCTCCCCACTCTCATCAGGACTGCACATGGACACAAATTATTACACTTGATAGATTCTCACCAAATAGCTTGATTTCTTTATTCACTGAATGAGAGTATTTTCTCGTGTGCTTTAACATATTGCGGTGTTTATAAGCAGAACGAGAGATTTTTTCAATAATTTTTTCATAAAGAAATAATTTGTAAATAGTAAAGAAAAATTTAGAGTAATGTATTATTTATGTTTTACAGGATTTGTTTGCATAATTATTAAATTCAAGTGTGTTTTTCAGATATATTAGGTTTGTGTAAATATCTATAGAAATAGGCGATTTTAAATTACATGTATATTATAAGTAAATTAGTTAGAATATTTGAATGTAAATACGTAAGATTTAAGCTCAGAATTGTAATAATTAGAAAAATTTATTTAATAATGTCATGACGCACCGGACGTTCGTTGGAAACTGTAAGCGGCAGCGCGTAGTTCGGAAACTGAATCAATGAGGGCGCCGCGCGAGTTCTTGTAAATTAGAACGACCGGCACAGGTATCATTGCCGCTCGTCTACGGTTCAGATGCATTCAAGTTGGGATCACATACCAACTCGGATCTAAAGTAAGTAATCGCTGGTTTTGCGAAAAACCACGCGAACAAATAAAACTTCGACCCTCTGAACTCTTTTACGATAAGTATTTGTTCGTACGACTATTCAGAATTTGAAATAAATAAACCGTTGTTTCTGTCACCTTCTATGAGCGTTCTTCTTTATTTACACACACACACACATCCACTCACACTCGACACGTACACTGACGCAGATAATTTTGAATGTGAAGGCTCGCGAGTGTCATCTACATTCAAAATTCATCACCTAACAAATACACTGTACGAGGAAGAATTCAGCCTACGAAATACACTGAAAAATACATCAGAGGAGCAGGAGCTGTCACCGACACCAACAAAATATGAATAGTAATAAACAAATAAGATCTTAACTGTAAACAAAACAAAGATTTAGAAAATATCGACAAAAATTACCCTGAGAAAAGCAACGAATGCTAAAATTTGCAAAAGAGTCCCATAACACAGCATTAAATTGGCTTCAACTAACGTGCGACCATAACACAGCAATTCGTCGCTTCAAATTTACCAGTCTTCGGCATTTGTAATCGCAAAGACCACAAAGCAAAGGCTTCTCGCCGGTATGTATCGCCACGTGCTGTTTCAAATTTTGTTTCAACGTGCGCACATTTATAATCGCAAAGATCACAAGTGAACGGGCTTATCGACGGTGTGCTTTAACATATGCTTTTTCAAAGTTACGAGTTGACGGCATTTATAATCGCAAAGATCACAACTGAACGGCTTCTCGTCGGTGTGCTTTAACTTGTGTAGCTTCAAACTTTCGAGATGCCGGCATTTATAATCGCAAATATCACAACTGAGCGGCTTCTCATCGGTGTGCTTCAGTTTGTGCAGTTTCAGACATTCGGAGCGGCGGCATTTATAACCACAAAGATCACAACTGAACGGCTTCTCGTCGGTATGCTTTAACTTGTGCCGTTTCAAACTTGCGAGCTGCCGGCATTTATAATCGCAAATATCACAACTGAACTTCTTTTCGTCGGTGTGTATCAACTTGTGTAGTTTCAAATACCCGAGATGACTGCTTTTATAATCACAAAGATCACAACTGAACGGCTTCTCGCCGGTGTGCTTTAACTTGTGATGCTTCAAACTTTCGATGTGCCGGCATTTATAATCGCAAAGATCACAACTGAACGGCTTTTCGCCGGTGTGCTTTAATATGTGCCGTTTCAAATTTACGAGTTGACGGCATTTATAATCGCAAAGATCACAACTGAATGGTTTCTCACCAGTATGTATCAAAATATGTGTGCGCAAATTTGTACGACAATAAAATGTAGAATCACATATCCGGCATTCGAACGCTTTGTTGTTCACAGGTTTGGTTTTAGTGATCCGTCGACACCTGAAACAAAGAGTTTAAATTTCTATACATTTTTATGCATTTAATTGTGTGGCAGTTCAGTGCCCTTGCGTTTTGAATTTATACGCTAATAATATAATATAATAAATAACACATGTAGCTAACAATACAATATGTATTTTGACGTACAAAGAAATAAACAAATATTAAGCGTTCAATTCATAGCAAAGATCGCAAAGCATTGGCTTCTCGCTGGTATGTATCATAAGGTGCTGTTTCAAATTTTCGTGGCGTCGAAATCTATACATACAGTGAATTTTTTTTAAGTGTGGCCATAGGGATTTACATGCTAAGAATTTGACCTCCTGTTAATGTATGTTATGGGACAAACTGTCACCAAAGTTTAAATTAAATTTATTTGCTTCTACTTACCACGGTTCCAGATGACAAGTTTCTGCCGATTCTACGATCAGCTGTGCCCCAGCTAGCAACAGTGGAAAAGGGGCAGGTTAACTTAAGCTGGTAAACTTATAAAGGGCGCCAGAAGACAATTGAATAAACTAAACGTATTTTCCGAACGATTTGTATAGTTTTGTACGAGAGTCTACGTCATTTTCGCATGCGAATCTTTTCGGACTAGTTGAGAATAGGGTCCCTGATCGTGCAGAAAGTGAAACTCTAATAATCAGAGGCGAAAATCTTACCCACTGGTGTGCGTGAAAGTTTAAACAAGAACACACAACATAAATTATAAGCGTTTAATTAATTAAATAATTTGAACACAACACTTTATGCAGTTACAAAAGGGGTGCTTATTCTCTAGTAAAGCGTTCTATCTCTTAAATCCGCATGAAGAGGCCTTAATTCGCTCTTAAAAATGCACGCGCAATAAAATTTACAAGGTTACCTCGCGACCGATATCTGTCATGTACCGACCTTGCTGTGAAGTTGGCTGTCACTACGCCATCTAGTGGTCCTGTCCTAGTCGATGACTGGTTGGCATCAAAATGGCGCACCCACGCTACTCGGAGAACGGCAGAGTACAGCAGGAATTTGTCGGGGCACAAAACTCGATATAAACGGGAAACCCTCGCGTGTAAGCTTGGGGGATTACATAAGCCTGCGTTGAAACTTGCGTCCAAACGGAAAAGCCTAAGTAGAAGAAATGATTTTCGTTAGCGGCCATCGTCGGCCCGTTTGTCGGTATGCGTCGTCATATTTTACCTGAGAGAACTGGGGCTTCAGGCTTAATAAGGAGATTGAAACTGTCTCCAATCGCTGCGCTGTTCGGCGGTGTCAAATGATATTCCAGCAAAGCTGCAATTGATTTACTTCTCCAAACGAGCAAGAAATCCGTTAAATTTAACACACACGAAAAACACGTCACACCGGCACAATGCTCGAACAAGAAAGAGGACGCGATCAGGTCGAGGATGAAGAAGGTCGCTTCGCCGCACAGGGATTACCGACAACAACCAATGACAGGCGGCCTGAGAGTCACATGGGGCCTTCATAGCCTATGAAAGTTCAGTGATCACTGTACGCAGGTTTCCCCCATAGGGGGAATACAAAGGGTTAATACAAAGTTCTGGATCGGTCGAATAACTTTGGTTGCATTCAGCTAATCGCTGCAACGCTTTAATAAAGCGTAAGCCTCCTGGAGACGGATGCGACATCTTTTTTGCAGCACCATCTTTGAGTGGCTGCCTTCGATAGAGTTCAAGCAGAAAATTAGTTGTAATACTGCAAAACAACGTTAAATTGCCTTATGCTTTATTATGCGATTAGCTGAACATGGCCATTGTTATTTGGGAAGTAATTTTTTTTTAAATTTAGTGTGGATATACAATCAATAATAACTAATTTATTATAACATTTCCACCTTTTCTTTCGTTTCCGGTTTTACAGGAAATGCTTCCTACTTTTTCTCTTACATTCTCGGATGATAGATTTTTATTCTGCATTAGAAAATACATATAAAAACAGGAGGAAGCGAAAAGTTTTTTAAAAATGTTACAATAAATTCATTCTTTTTAACTATGTATACAGGGCGTCCGTTTTTCGAACCTAACCATGGGGATCTCGGTTACCTTAAAAGTTACGAAGTTGGTTAAATTAGAACAAACTTGCGTATTTTTATCCTAATCGATAATCTTCAAACAAATTTCAAATATTTTTTACAGTTTTCAAGATGTGTATTCGAACAAAAGTAAAAAATCACGATTTTCGTTTTTATTTTCTTCTATAAAAACCAAAGAGGCTAGGCATTTTTAGCTCAGACATGGTAAAGGCACATTTTTGTGAGGAATTTAAATGCCATTGCCTTTGTCATGTCTTCAAAAATTGTGAACAAACGACATTAAACTTTTTATTTTCTTATGGAGACCATCTTGGATTTTCACACGATTAAGGCCTGGTTTATCAAACACTTTAAGTTAAGTCAAAGTTAACCTTCAGTTAATTATCATAACAATTGTCTTCGTAGTAGTTACTATGGGAACAAACTGAAAGTTAGAGTTAACGTGTGATTGATAAACCAGGCCTTATTGAAGCCTTTTTCTCCCACTACGATGACGTATAACATTTGATGGTTTGAATTAGATTCAGAAGACTACAAGCAAATTGTCTGGATTATAATTTGCTTGAGAGAATTCCCCTTAGAGTGTGCTGGCTTCTAACGTACACTGTATGGGAAGTCCCAAGTAGATGTAGGGAATGACAAATGCCATTGATCAATTAAATTAACGAACTCGGTTACAAGTTACGAACGCTGACAATCAAAGCTTTTATATATGAAAATCACTAATGCGTTTTAATACTCGCAGTCAAGTGAATAAAAATAGTTTGATTTAAGTTCTCTAAATGTAATGATAATAATGAACTTTACCGACTCTTTCGACAACGAATTAATGTACTTTAATTTAGTCTCGCTCTATTTATGTCACCAAAGATGCGATGGAGAAAATACAAATACATGCAAATTTACCAATACGCGTTAATCCGTGACACTCGCGCACTTATCATAACTCCTTTTTAATCACTCGCGGCGCGCCGTGTGTTACTTTAATTGCTCTTTGTCACTAAGCTTAATCGGACTGTTATAAAATGATTTAACAACCACCGAATTATATAAGAATACAATTTCGAATCAGGACTACAAGCGCCTAAGAAAACTGCGAAACTCCATTAAAGAAAATTCAATTTCGACCGTTTCCGTTTAAGCGAAAACGCTATCTGCCCTCTACGCGCCTTTTTTCTTAACATGAAAACAATTAAGCTCCGCCCTCGGGCTTGCAGCGAAAATTCAAAATCACCTCAGCCAATCCCGTTCGTGGTATTTTGGTTCACATGCTGCCTTTGCAGATGTTAAAAAAATTAAGAGCACTCTACTAATCCATGGGGTTGTTTTGTTCCTGTCTCACGAACACCTATACATTTTACTTATTCAAGTGTGGAAACTGACGTTTTTAAAAAGGCCTGTTTTCGGACTGAGACAAGCCAGACTGCCATTAAGCCTAAACTCCCGACGTAACGTGATATCCTCACGCATTTGGCTCGCACGTTTGCAGTTTTGACAAAGCAATCTATACATAAGAGTTTAGAAAAACAATTTGAAATGTCAAGATAGGTTGGTTTATGTTGTTTGCATGACTCTATCGCTTACGCTTGGCGCCTACAGTGAGTGTGTGATGATATTCGTACATGTACGGAAATGCCAGATAAAAGTTTATTGGACAGATTTACAACCCGACCGTTCGAAAAGAAACAGAGGCCCCCCACGTAAGCACTGCTGCAAGCCCGGCGGAATATGAACATGTGCTTATCGAAATCAAACATGCAGTAATCGCTTCTTATTTTTAAAACAAATTATCGAAACATTTCAACGTACTTGTTCGGTTGGAGATATACATTTTTGAACTAATTTGCGTGTTGATGAAAGACGATAATTTTCTTCATGGTAATGCCAATTATAATTGGGAAATTCGGAAATTGACTTGTTCCCCTAATACTAGGGGCAAAAATTTCAAGCATTTCTCGTTTTCTCTAGTTCAAAAGCGACATTTTATTACTGCAATTAACAACAAAGGTAACTATCACACCTAAAACTGAATTGAACTGACACATTTTCTTTGGAAACAAAAGTGTTGTTTCTTGCACTCTTTGCATAACAAGAGATTTTGAAATTTTGTCCAGAATCTAATTCAAATCATCAAGTGTGATATATCATTCTAATCAGAAAAAGATGCCTCATTTAACAGTGTAAAAATCCAAGAGGGTGTCCGTAAGAAAACGCAAAGTTGAATGTCGTTTGTTCACAGTTTGTGACTGCATGACAAAAACAATGGCATATTTAAATTCCTCATAAAAATGACTAGCTTCATTGGTTTCTATCGAAAAAAAAAATAAAAACGAAAATCGTGTTTTTACTTTTTTTCGAATGTCTTGAAAACCGTAAAAAAATAAGATAATCGAGATCCCTATGGTTAGGCTCGAAAAACGGACAGCCTGTATAGGGTGCTGAGAATCATAATCATAGTAGCGTAAGCCACCTGAGGTATATTTCCTAAAAAGAGAAGTGTTTGTTTTGATTCATTTAACACTTTTCAAAAATTTTATTTATATATTAAAAAATAAAAATATATATTATAAAAAAAAAACTATTAAAGAATATTGTGGAAAAAGGCGATTCATAAAAGATAAAAATGGTGAAATCAGAGAATTTATATTCATTTCTTTTTGTAAATACAGCAATACATAGGTAAACATAAAACGAGAAGCTCGCACTGTCATAGAATCCAATTTTTTCTATGTAATTTAAATTATAAATTTGGGGCAAAAAACAAATGTGAGATGATGTGAGGTCCCAGGGATTTTTATTCTATTTTCCCCGCCCCACTCTCGTCGGGACTGCACATGGACATAAATTATTACACTTGATAGATTCTTACCAAACAGTTTGATTTCTTTATTCAATGAATTACAGTATTTTATGTTTTTCTCATATGCTTTAACATATGTCGCTTCAAATTTACAAGTCCTCGGCACTTGTAATCGCAAAGACCACAAAGCAGCAATGGCTTCTCGCCGACATGTATCGCCACGTGCTGTTTCAAATTTTCAACGTCCCCACATTTATAATCGCAAAGATCACAAGCGAGCTGCTCATCGACGGTGTGCTTTAACTTGTGCTGTTTCAAACTTGTGGAGTGCTGGCATTTATAATCGCAAATATTACAACTAAACGGCTTCTCACGGGCGTGCTTTAACATATGTTGTTTCAAATTTCCTTTAATCCGACATTTATATTCGCAAAGATCACAACTGAACGGCTTCGCGCCGGTATGCTTTAACTTGTGATGTTTCAAACTTTCACGAAGTCGGCATTTATAATCGCAAAGATCACAACTGAACGGCTTTTCGCCGGTGTGCTTTAACCTGTGCTGTTTCAAACTTCCGATGCGCCGGCATTTATAATCGCATAAATCACAACTGAACGGCTTCACGCCGGTGTGCTTTAACTTGTAGACATCACAACTGAACGGATTCTCGCCAGTGTGCTTTAACTTGTGCTGTTTCAAACTTACGGGTTGACGGCATTTATAATCGCAAAGATCACAAGTGAACGGCTTTTCACCAGTGTGCTTTAACCTGTGACGTTTCAAACTTACGGGTTCACGGCATTTATAATCGCAAATATCACAACTGAACTTCTTCTCCTCGGTGTGTATCAACTTGTGCAGTTTCAAATGCCCGGGATGTCTGCTTTTATAATCGCAGAGATCACAACTGAACGGCTTTTCGCCGGTGTGTGTTGACTTGTGCTGTTTCAAATTTCCGAGATGTCCGCTTTTATAATCGCAAAGATCACAACTGAACGGCTTTTCGCCGGTGTGATTCAACTTGTGCTGTTTCAAACTTGCAAGGTACAGGCATTTATAATCGCAAATATCACAACTGAACTTCTTTTCCTCGGTGTGTATCAACTTGTGCAGTTTCAAATGCCCGGGATATCTGCTTTTATAATCGCAGAGATCACAACTGAACGGCTTTTCGCCGGTGTGTGTTGACTTGTGCTGTTTCAAATTTCCGAGATGTCCGCTTTTATAATCGCAAAGATCACAACTGAACGGCTTTTCGCCGGTGTGCTTTAACTTGTGCTGTTTCAAACTTGCAAGGTGCCGGCATTTATAGTCGCAGAGATCACAACTGAACGGCTTCGCGCCGGTGTGCTTTAACTTGTGCCGTTTCAAACTTCCAAGGTACCGGCATTTATAATCGCAAATATCACAACTAAATGGTTTCTCACCAGTATGTATCAAGATATGTGTGCGCAAAGTTGTACGAGAATAAAATGAAGAATCACATATCCGGCATTCGAATGCTTTTTTATTCACAGGTTTGGTTTCAGTGATCCGTTGATACCTGAAACAAAGAGTCCGTTTAAATTTTTAAGGAAAACTTTTGAGGAAAAATAAAACAAAAGCGGATCGACAAATCAATAAAGAAAATTTATTAAATTTAATAAAATAACAAAAATTAAAAAAATTCTCTTCAGACAAACAAAACTGGTTAAACTTTGACAATTTGACACTTGACAAATATTTGTCTTTATTTATTTTCTGTAAACAAAACAGCAATACACATACACATAAAAAGAGAAGAGCAATAAACAAATGTGATATTTTCCCTGCTCCCTTCTCGACGGGTTTGCACATGGACACAAATTATTACATTTGATAGTTTGTCACCAAATAGTCTGATTTCTTTATTCGCTGAATTAGAATATTTTATGTTTTTCTCGTGTGCTTTAACATATGCCGCTTCAAATGTACAAGACTTCGGCATTTGTAATTACAAATGTCACAATCGAATGGCTTCTCGTCGGTATGTGTTAACTTGTGCAGTGTCAAATGTTCGGCCTGTCGGCATTTATAATCGCAGAGGTCACAACTGAACGGCTTCTCGCCGGTGTGCTTTAAGTTGTGCCGTTTCAAATTTCCGACCAGTTGGCTTGTATAATCGCAAACATCACAACTGAATAGCTTCTTGCTGGTGTGCCTTAACTTGTGCTGTTTCAAATTTACGAGTTGACGGCATTTATAATCGCAAAGATCACAACTAAATGGTTTCTCACCAGTACGTATCAGGATATGACAGCGCAAGTTTGTAAGGCGTTTAAATGTAGAATCACATATCCGGCATTCGAATGCTTTTTTATTCACAGGTTTGGTGTTAGTGATCCGTCGACACCTGAAACAAAGAGTCTGTTTAAATTTGTATGCATTCAATTGTGTGACAGTTCAATGCCCTTGCGTTTCGAATTTATGCGTTGACTATAAGATTGAAATTTTACAAAATGCCTATATTAATTGTAAAATTTGTAATAAGTAAACAATACAATATGTATTTTGACGTACAAAGAAATAAACAAACATTAAGCGTTCAATTCATAGCAAAGATCGCAAAGCATTGGCTTCTCGCCGGTACGTATCATCATGTACTGTTTTAAATTTTCGTGGCGCCGGAATTTATACATACATACAGGATTAATACAATGTCCTGGAACGGTCGAATAACTTCGTTATTTGGGAAGTAATTTTTTTGAAATTTAGTTTGGATATGCAATCAAAAATAACTAATTTATTATTAACATTAACATTTCCACTTTTTCTTTCGTTTCCGGCTTTACAGGAAATGCTTTCTACTTTTTCTCTTACATTCTCGGATGCAGTATAAAAAACTACCCTCAGAAATATCAATATCTTTACTTTTATTCACAAGAAGGCAATACAACTTGGCAGTATTTTCAAAGACATTTTGATTTTACGTTAATCTGTTTTTTTTTGTATTACCTTCATATCAGTAAAAATAAACACGTTGATTTATATACAGGGTGTAACTTTAATGAGGGGACGAACTTCAAGGGCTAGTTCCTCACGCCGAGACATGAAAAAAAGTTCATATAAACATATGCCCCCAAACGCATAGTTTCTGAGGTACAGTATGTTTCATTTCAAATTCCAAAAATTAAAAAAAAAAAAACAGTAGGCGTTGTTCGATCAAAAAGGGTTATTAAGAAAAATTGTTTAGAATTACGAGATATCTCCGATTTCCAAATTTGGATGAATTTTACATTGTGAATACATTATTTCGGCTAATTTAAAATAATTATAAATTAAAATCTTCACCCAAATTTGGGAATCAGGGTTACCTCGTAATTCTAAACAACTCTTTTTGATCAAACGGCGCCTACTATGTTTTTTAAATTTTTTGGAATTTGAAACGAAACACACTGTATCTCAGAAACTAAGCGTTTGCGGACATGTGTTTATATGAACTTTTTTTCATGTTTTGATGTGAGGAACTAGTCGTTGAAGTTTGCCTCCTCATTAAAGTTACAGCCCAGAATACTGAAGGATAGGATTTTATTCTGCATTCGAAAATATAAATATATTGTCTCATTAAAAAAAAAAGGAGTAAGACGCACTTCCTGTCAAACCGAAGGAAGCGAAAAAGTGTTTAAAATGTCACAATAAATTAATTCTTTTTAACTATGTATGTATACAGGGTGTCCGTACTCTTTGCATAACAGGTGATTTCGAACTTTTGTTCCGTCCAGAATCTAATTCAAATCAATCAAGTGTGATACATCATTGTAATCAGAAAAAGACGCTTCATTTAACAGTGTAAAAATCCAAGAGGGTTTCCGTAAGAAAACACAAAGTTGAATGTCGTTTCTTCACAATTTGTGACGGCATGACAAAAACAATGGCCTATTTAAAATTCCTCATAAAAATGACTAGCTTCATTGGTTTCTATCGAAAAAAATAAAAACTAAAATCGTGATTTTTACTTTTTTTCGAATGTCTTGAAAACCGTAAAAAATAGGTGAAATTTCATTTCTTTTTGTAAATACAGCAATACATAGGTAAACATAAAACGAGAAGCTCGCACTGTCATAGAATCCAATTTTTTCTATGTAATTTAAATTATAAATTTGGGGAAAAAAACGAATGTGAGATGATGTGAGGTACCAGGGATTTTTATTCTATTTTCCCCGCCCCACTCTCGTCGGGACTGCACATGGACATAAATTATTACACCTGATAGATTCTTACCAAACAGTTTGATTTCTTTATTCACTGAATTAGAGTATTTTAAAGACCGTATCGAAAAGTAAGTTGACATTTTTAAACACAAAGTCTGGTACTCCATGGAAACAGTTGATAATAATTTGCCAGAAATAAACTATTTAACTGTCAAGTAGTTTATTGTTGCACATCTTTGGGCATTAATTTCATACATAGGTAAAATGACGAAATTAAATCTCGCAAAACGAGAAACAATAGTGGACAAGTGGTGTAGTGTTAAGGTATTATGTTTAAGAAAACTCGCCAAAGAGGAACATGGGTCACATGAATGTGTTCGGAAAATTATCATGAAGTTAGGGGAACATCATACCTTTAAGAATTTGCCGAAAAGTGGGAGAAAAAAGGGGTCTTCAAATCCTGAATTAGACAAAAAAGTGTGTAAATATTTTCAAAATCACAAAACCGCCTCAATAAGAGATATAGCTAAAAAATTTCATACGTCTATTGCTATGATACAGCGTATTAAGAAGAGACATAATCTTAAAACTTATAAAAAGCAAAAACAACCAAAACGAGACAAAGTACAATCCAGAAAAGTGAAATCTAGAGCCCGAAAGTTATACGATACAATTTTGACAAAAAAATCGTATTGCATTATAATGGACGACGAGACGTACTGCAAATTTGATTTTAAACAATTGCCAGGACCGCAGTACTATACTGTCAAGAAAGGATGTGTATGAGATAAAGTCGAAAAATCTGTTTTTTGTGAAAAATTCGGAAAAAAGGTATTAATTTGGCAAGCTATATGCTAGTGCGGTATGAAGTCCAAAGCATTTTTTACAGAGAAAAGTTTAAATTCAAATGTGTACCTAACTGAATGCTTACAGAAACATATTTTGCCTATGATCAAAAAATACATTATGCCAACATTATTTTGGCCAGATTTGGCAACAAGTCATTATTCAGCATTAGTCAGAACTTGGTACAAAGATAACCGCATAGAATTTGTTGAGAAAGATTTTTAATCCACCAAATTGGCCTGAAGTTCGGCCTATTGAAAATTATTGGGCAAACATGAAAAAAATCTACAGAAGAAATTCAAAGTTGCAACATCTCTCACAGACTTTAAGAAAAAGTGGAATCAGGCGGCTACAACTATTGACGTTGAATCTGTCCAAACCCTGATGAAGAACGTGAAACGCAGAGTTCGAAACATTGTTAGAAATTAAAAGTTAGTTCGTTATTATTACGTTAGATTAGTGGTTGAAGAATAAAAATTAAGACAGTATAATTGTTAAACTTTGAATTACAAATTTAATAAAAATATATAAAATTTTCAATGTCAACTTTCTTTTCGATACGGTCTTTATGTTTTTCTCATATGCTTTAACATATGTCGCTTCAAATTTATAAGTCCTCGGCACTTGTAATCGCAAAGACCACAAAGCAGCAATGGTTTCTCGCCGACATGTATCGCCACGTGCTGTTTCAAATTTTCAACGTCCCCACATTTATAATCGCAAAGATCACAAGCGAGCTGCTCATCGACGGTGTGCTTTAACTTGTGCTGTTTCAAACTTGTGGAGTGCTGGCATTTATAATCGCAAATATTACAACTAAACGGCTTCTCACGGGCGTGCTTTAACATATGTTGTTTCAAATTTCCTTTAATCCGACATTTATATTCGCAAAGATCACAACTGAACGGCTTCGCGCCGGTATGCTTTAACTTGTGATGTTTCAAACTTTCGATGTGCCGGCATTTATAATCGCAAAGATCACAACTGAACGGCTTTTCGCCGGTGTGCTTTAACCTGTGCTGTTTCAAACTTCCGATGCGCCGGCATTTATAATCACATAAATCACAACTGAACGGCTTCACGCCGGTGTGCTTTAACTTGTAGACATCACAACTGAACGGATTCTCGCCAGTGTGCTTTAACTTGTGCTGTTTCAAACTTACGGGTTGACGGCATTTATAATCGCAAAGATCACAAGTGAACGGCTTTTCACCAGTGTGCTTTAACCTGTGCCGTTTCAAACTTACGGGTTGACGGCATTTATAATCGCAAATATCACAACTGAACTTCTTTTCCTCGGTGTGTATCAACTTGTGCAGTTTCAAATGCCCGGGATGTCTGCTTTTATAATCGCAGAGATCACAACTGAACGGCTTTTCGCCGGTGTGTGTTGACTTGTGCTGTTTCAAATTTCCGAGATGTCCGCTTTTATAATCGCAAAGATCACAACTGAACGGCTTTTCGCCGGTGTGATTCAACTTGTGCATTTTTAAACTTTTGATGTGCCAGCATTTATAATCGCAAAGATCACAACTGAACGGCTTCTCGCCTGTGTGCTTTAACTTGTGCCGTTTCAAACTTCCGAGATGTCCGCTTTTATAATCGCAAAGATCACAACTGAACGGCTTTTCGCCGGTGTGATTTAATTTGTGCAGTTTTAAACTTTCGGCGTACCGGCATTTATAATCGCAAAGATCACAACTGAACGGCTTCTCGCCGGTGTGCTTTAACTTGTGCCGTTTCAAGCTTTCGGTGTGCCGGCATTTATAATCGCAAAGATCACAACTGAACGGCTTTTCGCCGGTGTGCTTTAAATTGTGCCGTTTCAAACTTTCGAGTTGACGGCATTTGTAATCGCAAAGTTCACAACTGAATGGTTTCTCACCAGTATGTATTAAAATATGTGTGCGCAACTTTGTACGACGATAAAATGTAGAATTACATATCCGGCATTCGAATCCTTTTTTGTTCACGGGTTTGATTTTAGTGATCCGTTGACACCTGAAACAGAGAGCCTGTTTAAATTTTTATACATTTTTGTACTTTCGATTGTGTGGCAGTTCAGTGCCCTTGCGTTTTGAATTTATACGCTGACTCAACATTTTACAAAATGCCCTTTTTTAATTGGAAAATTTGTAACAAATAGCAAACAATACAGTACGTATTTTGACGTACAAAGATATAAACAAATATTAAACGTTCACTTCATAACAAGATCACGAAGCATTGGTTTCTCGCCGGTATGTAAATTTTCGAGGCGCCGGAATTTATACAAACATTCAGGTTTAATAGAAATTCCCGGAACGGTCGAAGAACTTCGTTATTTGGGATGTAACTTTTTTAAAATTTAGTATGCATATACATAGTATATTCAGAAATAAGTAATTTATCATGACATTTTTCGTTTCTGATTTGACAGGAAATGCTTCCTACTATTCTTTTTTAAATGGGAGACTCGATATTTATTTGCATTCTCGGATGCAGAATCAAAAACTACCCTCAGACATATCAACATCTTTACTTTTATTCACGAGAAGGCAAAACATCTTTGAAAACAACTTGAAATTTACAACTTGGCAGTGATGTAGTCGATCAACGAAATGTCTCAGAGTTTTCAGAGACATTGATTTTACGTTTATTCATCATCAAGGCAACAGCCTACTTCTGATATCAAAATAATAAGATAATTTTACAATTACAGTATCACTACTGTGGGCGAGTGTTGCCATCTAGCGACTCGGAGGCAGACCAGATGAATGGGTAGCAACAGACAAGTGAAGCGTTCCTATGTGTGAGAGACGCCATTGTAAACTCAATCTTTAAATTCAATATCATTATAGTGTCGCGATAGTAAATAAGGTATTTAAAAACTTTAAATGTAAAAAGGAATTCGTAAACACTCCGCGTATTGTGTAAACGTAGATTCAGCAAATCGCGACAAGGAGTAGGTCATGAACATTAAAACTGTGTGATGCTAAATCCGCACAATTGAAGTGTGTCATGTTGTTATTTATGTAACCAACGATGTAAGCATTTTATTTACGAAAGTGTTACCGTTTAATGGGATATGTAGGACATCTTGTAATCTTTACGTAGCTCATCTAAACAATAATTGAGTATAAAAGGCCAGGGGAAAGTTCCAAAAACCAGTCGTCCCAGACTCACGACCGTTGCCGTAGCCGTCGTCGCTCCGCTAAGGGTTCCCGAACGCCGTCGCTGTCGTCCCGACGCCACCGTTGACAACATCCCGCCGCTAGACACCGCTCGGCGTACCAGCCGGACCGTCTTATCAGTACGACCCATCTCAGTAAGGAGGACGCCACTGCACCTATTTTTTAACGTCATTTTTCATAATATACAATAAAGTATTCTAATCTAATTTCAATTTGTAATTAAATCAAAACATCAAAAAGGATTTGAACAGCTCCTTCTTGGCGTGAGTTAAACTATGCCATTTCAGTAATTCGGCTCTTCGACATTTGTAATCGCAACGGTCACAACTGAACAGTTTCTTGTCGGTGTGTGTTAACCTGTGTTGTTTCAAATTACATTTATATCGGGATTTGTATTCGCAGCCATCACAACTGCATTGTTTTTCGTCGGCGTGCGTTAACAGGTGACTCTTCAATTGACTTTTATATCCGCATTTGCAGCCGCAGTTATCACAACTGAATGGCAACTCGTCGGTGTATGTTAACACGTGCTGTGTGAATTTACTTTCATATCGGCATTTGAAATCACAGAGATCACAATTAAACGGCAAGTCGTCAGTGTGTGTTGACATGTGAGTGGTCAAATTTTCAATCTGTTGACATTTGTAATCGCAAAATCTACAACTGAATCGAACTGAAAAAGCAAAGACGCGGATTATTTTTTAATTATTCTTATTTTTCTTACTACCTTTCATATTTCTACGTTACAAGTGCTTATATGAAAACATTAATATTTAAACATTTCGTACAGTCAGAATTAAAAGTAATGGCCTTATCCATTCTAATCACCAGTCACCATAACAAAAAGGCGGCCAAGCAAACATTGATGCGTGCCACCGGTGTGTATCATCACGTGCCGTTTCAACGATCTAAGTTCACACCTGAAAGGCGTCTCTTCGATGTATATCAACAAGTGCTGCTTCAACTTTTCGAACCATGTAACAGTCGGAACGAAAAAGTTAACATAAATCCTTAATTAATTAATTATCTATTATTGACACTTGTAATTTCCAATAGTACAACCGAAATGTCGGCAAGTATGATCACAAACTGTACGGTCGCTCGTCAGTGTGTGTTAACATGTACTTTTTCAAATATGACGCTTCTCTGCGTCTGTAATCACAAAGAGCACAGCTAAAAGGCTTCTCGTCGATATGTATCAGCATATGCCGGTTCAAATTTGCAACGATCGGACATTTGTAATCGCCTACGTCACAAGTGAATTCGTCACCGCCAGTATGTGTTCGCCTGTGCTGCTTTAAAGATTCGAGCTGTCGACACAACTAAACAGCTCGTGGGTCCTTATGAGTTCGCATGTGCTTCGTCAAATTAGCGAGTTGTTGACACTTGAAATCGCAAAGGCCACAACTGAACGGCTCCTCGCCGGCATGAGTTCGCACGTGCATCGTCAAATCTGCCCGTTGTTGACACTTGAAATCGCAAACGTCACAATGAAACGGCTTCTCGCCGGTATGAGTTCGCATGTGTATCGTCAAATTTACCAGTTGTTGACACTTGAAATCGCAAACAACACAATGAAACGGCATCTCGTCGATGTGACTTCGCATGTGCAACGTCAAATTTGCAAATTGTTGACATTTGAAGTCGCAGAGCTCACAAATAAATGACGTCTCGTCAGAATGAGTTCGCACGTGCATCTTCAAATCTACCAGTTGCTGACACTTGAAATCGCAAAGGCCACATCTGACCGGCTCCTCGCGGGCATGATGTTTCATGTGCAACATCAAATGTGAGGGTTCTACACCCTTATAATTGCAAAGGCCACAGCCGAACAGTTTGGGCTTTGGGGATTGCTGACGTTTATCAGAACCGCTCGACTTTTCGCTGGTATGTGTTAAAAGGTGAAGTTTCATATATCCAGCGTAATTGGACTTGTAAACGCAAAAATTACAACTGTATGGTTTCTCGCCGCCGGTATGTACCAGCATATGCTGGGCCAAACGCGCAGATCGTCGGCATTTGTAATTGCAAAGATCACAACTGAACGGCTTTTCACCTGTGTGCGTTAACTCATGGCGCTTGAGATTCACGGAAGTACAGCACTTGTAAACACAAAATTTACAACTGAATGGTTTCTCGCCGCCCGTATGTTTTAACATGTGTAGTTTCATCGTTATGGTTTGTCGACATTTATAATCGCAAAGGCCACAAATCAACGACTTTTCTTCCGAGTGCATTAACTTGTGCCGTTTCAAGCTTCTTCTTAATCGGCCTTTGTAATCGCAAAGATCACAACTGAACGGTTTCTCGTCGGTATGTGTTGCCATGTGCGCTTTCACATTTCCAGTGTATCGACTTTTGTAGGGGCAAACTTTGCACCTGAACCACTTCTCGCCACCGGTGGGCCGTTTCAATTTACCAGAGCCTCGAATTTTGCTCGTTTTGGCCGTAACTTGATCTGCAGAAATCCGACGGCATCTAGAACAAAACAGGTTTTAATAATACTTTAATAATTCTACATTAACAAAAAAAATGTGTAAGAACTGTAAAAGCGTTTGTTTCAAGAAATTCTTTATTGTGACCCTGTCCAGTTTTTATATGCAGATATATGTACATACTTTCAGAATTCGCGATGGGAGTTTCCATTAAATAAAATTAAAATTACAAATAAATGAACCACTCCCAAATATCAAAAATTTATAGTAATAATCGACGTGTCCTAAAGTTCTTGCAAAAAGAAAATATTTGAATTGTTCCAGATTTTTTATTCACACTGTATATGTAACAAAATAATATAAGAAAATAAGTCACAGGTACCCAAAGCAGTGGTTCACATTCATATTCAAACGCGGCTAAATAAGGGATGTTAAACAATAAATAAATTGTTCACATCCATGCACTTAAAGCTGTCATTCAAACAAACGAAAAAACTTTTTATTTATTTCCATGTTACAGATACAATATGAAAACATTGTTTACTACATAATGTTTAAGTCTTAAAAATAAAATACATTCAAACCTCTTGTCGGTGCTTCGACATGTGACGCTTCAAGTTACGGGAACTTCGGAATTTGCGATCGCAAATATTACATCCGAATGGCTTCTCGCCGGTGTGTGTTAACTCATGACTCTTCAGACTCGCAGCTTCCCTGCACTTGTAATCGCAAAGTTTACAACTGAAAGGTTTTTCGCCAATGTGCTTCAACATGTGCGTTTTCAAGTGTCTACTCTGTCGACATTTATAATCGCAAAGGCCACAGCTCAACGGCTTCTCGCCGGTGTGAGTTAACATGTGCTGCTTCAATATAAAATTATATCGGCATTTGTACTCGCATGCATCACAACGGAACGGTTTCTCGTCGGTATGTATTAACATGTGACGTTTCAAATACGCAGCCGATTGGCATTTGAAATCGCAAAGGCCACAATTGAACGGCCTCTCGTCGGTGTGTGTTAACTCGTGACGCTTCAAATTTCCAACTTGTCCGCACTTGTAATCGCAAAATTTACAATTAAATGGCTTTTCACTGCCAACGTGCTGCAACATGTGGATCTTCAAGTTTCTACTCTGTCGACATTTATAATCGCAAAGGCCACAACTCAACGGCTTCTCGTCGGTGTGAGTTAACCTGTGCTGTTCCAATACACTTTTACGTTGGCATTTGTAGTCGCAGAGATCACAACTGAACGGCTTCGCACCGGTGTGTGTTAACGCGTGCTTATTCAATATATATTTATATCGGCATTTGTAATCGCAGAGATTACAACTGAATGGCTTCGCGTCGGGGTGTTTCAACACGTGCTTATTCAATTCATATTCATATCGGCATTTGTAATCGCAGAGATCGCAACTGAATGGCATCTCGTCGGTGTGCGTTGACACGTGCTGTCTCAATTCACCTTGATGTCGGCACCTGTAATCGCAGAGGTCGCAACTGAACGGCATCTCGTCGATGGGGTGTGTTGACATGTGAGCGGTCAAATTTTCAATTTGTTGGCATTTGTAATTGCATATTTTACAAGTGAACCGAACAGTTATGGGCCGACTCAATTTGCCAGAGTCTCGAATCTTCTTGACAAAAACAATACGTTCGGTCGTTCTCGTTCTGTCCGTAACCGTATTTCCGAGAGAAACTCGGAGGCATCTGGAAATAAAACGGGTTTTAATAATAATACGTGTACAGTGAGGTGATAAAGTGAGGAATAAATTTATTACTTAATCCTAGGTTTTCATTGAATTTATTTTTCCTGTAATGGCTATTTGTGGTGATCGTTTAAGAATAACAGTGGGTACGTAACACATTACTTTCCCGAATAAAAATAAATTGCGCCTTGACGTTAGCTGTCAAACGTAGATGGCGCTTTTCAATTTCTACAAATAATAATTCTTTTTAAATTTTTTATTGAATGAATGTATGTAGGCTGTCAGACATACATACTTAGTATTATCCAAACTAGTTCCAAGAACAAGTATGTACTTTTAATTTTTTTAATATAAGTTTAAATCGCTCTTTTCATTGTTACCACTCAAACATAGATGGCGCTTTTCAATTTCCGAAAATGAATATTACTTTACGTAATAATACTTTTATTGGCGGGTTTAAGGTAAATGTTTGTTAGCTGTTAAACACAGATGGCGCTTCTCAATTCAGAAAGTTAACAATTTTTTCCAAAAAATCCATGTACAGGTGCGGAAAAAAAATTTCGGATGTCACTGTCATTCATCTGACGTATACATAAAGGAAATGTTCAACTTTCACGTCAGTGGACAGTGACATCCGAATTTTTTTTTTCTTAATTTCGCTTGACATCTTTATTTGAGACAACAATTTGTTGGCTATCAAACGAGAAGACGACGCTTTTCAATAAAAAAAAATAAACAAATAAAAAAATCAACGTATGTCAAATTGTCAAATAACGATTAAGCTATTCAATTTTTTTTTTAAATACCACTTGACATCTTTACTGAAGCCTTTGGCATAGCTGTTTTGTTAGCCAGTGCTTTTCAATTTTAACAAATGAGCAATTTTTTGAAAACGAATCGACATGTCAAATTTTTAGATATCGATGAGACTTGTAAAGGCCTTCTACAAATAAGTAAAGGCAGAATCAATCCAAATTTTGAAAGAAGCTTCGACGAGTTTCCTGGCCCTGTGGTATTTCAAGCTAATTCTCCGATGTAACTCCGCAACACAAAACATATGGTTTCTAAACAAATGTATCAAGAATGAAGTATTCCCACGCTACCCAAAAAGGACGATACCTTGGAAAGAAGAAATGGTTAATACAAGACAGAAAAACCCAGTACAAGAAAAGAGACATATACAACATATATCTGAAGGTAACACATTCGGAATTAACTTATAGACTCAGCGCAATTGAATTTGACTTACGAGACAATAAAATTAGAACACAAACACAAGAGTTAATACACAAAAAATACATTAATCAGAATAAGAAAATTAATTCTTTGATAATTCAAAAACAAAAACAAAAAAGCACTGGTAATCAACTAAATAATTCGCAACCACATTTTTTTACTAAGTTTGTAAATCTAAGTAATACTAATTTCACAGAAAATGAAAACGAACTTTTAAATAAAGGTTTCAATTATAACTTAAAACAGAACATAAATAAGAATAATTTAGAATATCTAGGGGTAGAAACTGAAATAGCTTTATCGGATTCTTCCAACCTCAATTTAAAACATATTGCCAGTAACATAATAAAAAAGAACAAATCGACTGTTTTACAGAATGAAGAAAAAAGTATCATTAACACTATTAGTAAAAAATCCCGAGATAACAATATTATTTTCACACGTGCAGACAAAGGAAAAACAATTATAGCTTTGGACAAAACAGATTATATAAATAAAACGAAAGAATTTCTAAATTCAGAAAAATACATTATAATGAAGAAAGATCCCACAAATAATTACCAACAAGACACAAGAAACGTTATTAAAAATTCTTCTGTCTTATTCAATGATTACGAGAAATACAAATTACCAATTTTGAATCCACAACTTCCAAAACTTTATTCTTTAATAAAATTACATAAAGATAACTACCCTATAAGACCTGTTGTATCATACGTTACAGCCCCAACAGTTAACCTTTTCAAAAAACTAATAGACATCATTCAACATCATACAAATTTCAAATCAAATCACAGTATTAAAAATACTTATGAATTAATTAACAAAATCAAAGACATACGGATACCTAACAAAGCAAAAATACTTTCATTAGACGTAAAGAATCTATTTCCTAGTGTACCTCCTACAGAAGCTGCTATTTTAGTAAAAGAAATCCTAGATAAAAACAACACTAATCCATTAATTAAAAATGAAATTTTAGACCTATTAAATTTATGCTTAAAACAAAATTATTTCCAGTTTAATAATAATATTTACAGTTGTAAAGAAGGTTTAATTATGGGAAACCCACTAAGTCCGTTGTTAGCTGAAATTTTCATGAACAATCTAGAAAACATTATATTTAATAACCCGTTAAGTAAAAATATATTTTTCTGGCACAGATATGTAGACGATATCTTAGTTTGTTACACAGGTACCATAAGACAGCTGAATATATTTTTAGACTACATTAACTCCATACATAATAACATAAAATTAACAGAAACAGAAAATAACGGAAGCATAAATTACTTAGATTTAACAATAAAAAGAATTAATAACAAGTTTGATTTTTCAATTTACCGTAAAGATACATACACTGACATAACTATACATAATAGTTCTTCACACCCTATACAACACAAGTTAGCAGCATATAACAGTATGATACATAGATGAATTAACATCCCTATGTCAAAAGAAAATTATGAAAAAGAACTAAATACAATAAAACACATATCAAGCAACAATGGTTATAACCCCGTAATAGTAAAAAACATATTAACAAAAAAGCTTTATGATAAAACTATTTCAATGGTCTACCCTTGCATAAAAAATAACACAATTAATAAATATGAAGCAATAACATATATAGGCAAACCTACTGAAAAATTGTCAAAACTTTTAAAGAAACAGAATATTCAGGTAGCCTACAAAACTAATAACACTTTGTCCAAGTACATAAAAAATAACAAAGATCCAATTCCAAATAATAAAAAATCAGGAGTCTATAAGTTAACCTGTGATGTGTGCCAAAAGGTATATGTTGGACAAACTGGAAGAAATTTTGATACTAGAATAATAGAACACAGAAGGTCATTTATTAATAATAAAACAGATTCATCTCTTGCTAATCATCTAATTGATAATAATCACTTTTCAAACTTTGAATTCAAAATCTTACATACTGAAAATAAAGGTAGAAAATTAAATTTTCTTGAATCTTTAGAAATTAATAAACTTAAAAACTCTAATTATTTAATAAATGACCAAACAGAATTAAATAATTCACCGTTATTAAATTTATTTCGTAATTGAACATTTGTAAATATGTAATTTAGATAACTTGTTGATTGTTTTGGACATTTTCTTCTTTTTCCGTCTAATTAAGTTATAGATTTTTCAAATCCCTAGTTTTACACAGAAAAATATTTTACACAAACCACCGCCGTTAAAATAAGTCCGTGTCACTGCATAATGAACCCTTCAAATATTTTTAGATTTGCCAACTCAGTTTCTTAGTATAGGATAATTGTGGCAGTAGGTATAAATTATCCTTCAGTAAGTAAATTAACGCAGATTCAATACACATCTGACGAAGACACTGTGTGTCGAAACAATTGTCATGTTTTAAACTAATAAAATTTGTGAAAATTCGCTATTTTAGTGTTTTCATTAAATCGATGAGACTGTTCAGTTTTTTTTTTTTTTTTAATTTTACCCGATATCTTTATTGAAGTTTTTGAGATAAATGTTTGTTAGCTGTCAAAGATACATGGCACTTCCCATTTTAAGTCAAGAAAAGGCGACGTTTAGATGTCGATGAAGCTACTCAATACATATTTATAAGCTGTGTTAAAAAAACTGAAAAACGTCACATAAATCATGAAATAAATTACAATTAATACATCAAAATCATAAATACAAAGAATATTGTTACAACTTTCAAACTTCAAAACGAAAATGACACAGCTTCAGATTTACAAAAGTCTTCGACATTTCTAATCGCGAGGACCACAAAGCACAGGCTTCTCGCCTGTATGTATCATACGTGCTGTTTCAAATTTTCGAGGTAACTATTCACATTTACAATCGCAAAAATCAAAACTGACCGGCTTCCCGTCGGTATGCCTTAACAAAATATGTTGTTTCAAATTTCCTCTAAGCCGGCATTTATAATCGCAAAGATCACAACTGAACTGCTTCTCGTCGGTGTGCTTTAACTTGTGCCGCTTCAAATTTCCGACCCTTCGGCATTTATAATCGCAAACGTCACAACTGAACGGCTTCTCGGCGGTGTGCTTTAACATATGGTGTTTCAAATTTCCTTTAAGCCGGCACTTATAATCGCAACGATCACAACCGAAATGTTTCTCGCCGGCGTGCTTCAACTTATGAAGTTTCAAGCTTACGAGGTGTCGGCATTTAAAATCGCAAAAATCGCAACTGAACGGCTTCTCGCCGGTGTGTATTAGCTTGTGCCGTTTCAAAGTTGAAGCAGCTCGAGTTTTGTAATCGCAAAGATCACAACTGAACTGCTTCTCGTCGGTGTGCGTCATCTTGTGCTGTTTCAAATTTCCGAGATATCCGCTTTTATAATCGCAAAGATCACAACTGTACGACTTCTCGCCGGTGTGCTTTGACTTGTGCCGTCTCAAACTTACGACATGTCGGCACTTATAATCGCAAAGATCACAACTGATTGGCTTCTCACCGGTATGTATCAAAATATGTGCGCGCAAATTTGTACGAGTAGAAATTTTAGTGTTACATATCCGGCATTCGAACGGTTTTTTGTTCGCAGGTTCGGTTTTAGTTATCCGTCGACACCTGAAACAAAGAATCTGCTTAGACTTTTATATATTATGTATTCGATTGGGTGGCAGTTAAATGCCTTTCCATTTTAATAGTGTTACCCAGTGGCTGCACTAGTGCACACTCAGTGTATCTTCATCTCTTATTATTACATGAGGTTAAAATGAGATGGAAATATAACGAGTGTGCACTAGTGCAGCCAGTGGAATACGCTATAAATCTATACGCTATAAGATCGAAATTCGACAAAATTATAACAATATTTTGTCGTACAAAGAAATTAAGCGTTCAATGACCACAAAGCATCGGTTTCTCGCCGGTATGTATCATTACGTGCTGTTTAAAATTTTCGAGGCGCAAAGATCACAACTGAACGGCTTCTCGCCGGTGTGCTTCAACTTACAAACCTGGAGATCACGGTTCAACCAAAACTGGTTGGACGACTGTAACTTTTTTTATTGCATTCTTTTCGTTCTACTTGATAACACTATTCCGCTTCGTTAGAATTTGAACCGCGCAAAATAAAACTCCCCGATCTGTGATTATTACCAGACTTCGGACATTTTGAAGCTTTGCCATGGCTACGCGATGAATGAGCACCACTCATTGGTCCTCGTACTGCGTGACCATGGCAACGTTCCGAAATATCCGAATTCTGATTATTACTAATAAATTAACGTTAATGTCTTCTTAATACATTTTTTTGTTATTCGAATCGGTCTTAAAAGCAACTAATCTATACATATGTCGTAGTCTTTTGCGATAATTTGTCTTTGTAGATAAAGCCTAGGCATAACCCAATATGCCGGCAAATACTATAATGAATTGAAATTATAAGTTTAGACTGATTAAACGCTGGCGTTATCTATAATGCCTGCAGCTAGCAGGCATATTCTATATTTATCGTATTTGACAAGCCAATCTTAGGCTATACCGATTAAGCCTTCACCTTGTCAGTCAAATTCCATTTATAAAAATATTGAGCTGTAGGGAGGCTAGTGAGTATACAAAAGGGCACCTAATTTCTTGAAATATAAACAATTATAACACAAGATATACATATTTCTTAAAATATACGCAGTCACAAATACAGAAAGCGTGGCATGACGAGTGCGAAACCTGAGTTGATCATCGGAGATGAAGCATCTACAAACGCTGTGAAGGCGTGGATAAGGGGTGACAGCAAGGCTAAATCAGATATTGTTCTCTCCATTTGTGCCACGGAATTAAAACACATAAAGGGTTGTAATACATCACGAGAGGTATGGCTTAGATTAGAAGCAATATATCAATCAAAAGGACCAGCAAGGAAAGCATCTCTTTTAAAACAATTGATGTTACAACGCTTGGAAGAAAACGGCGACATACGCGAACACGTCGGTCGTTTCTTTGACGCTGTCGACAAACTAAAAGATATGGAGGTAGATATTAATCCAGATGTGCTAACAATAGCCTTATTGTACAGTCTACCATCCAGTTATGAGAACTTTAGAGTTGCAATAGAGTCCCGTGACGATTTGCCCACGCCGGAGGCTCTAAGGACCAAGATCATCGAGGAATATGACGCTCATAGGAACGAACGTTCGTCGTCATCAAGTGCCTTATATATAAATAAAAAACATGGTCAAAATTTTCAGAACAAAAGGACTGAAAAATCGGAAAATGAGAAGACGGACATGAGAAACAAAAATCGTTTGAAGATTCGGTGCCATAAGTGCAAAAAGTTCGGGCATAAAGCCGCGCAATGTCGCACTAAAGACACTAAACACAAGTTCGCAAACGGTGCCGAAAATGTGTCGTTAAGCGCTGAAACTTTTCATGTAAAATCCACAGCACGTGCACAAAAATGGTGTTTGGACAGCGGCGCTACCTCACACTTATGTAATAACGTCGCGTTCTTTTCGGACATAAATGATTCGAAGCGTGGTGTTCTTAGTCTAGCGAACAGTTCAATAACGCAAAGTGTTGCTGAAGGTACCGCCGGATTCATGGCAAACGTACGCGGTACAGTAAAGAACATTTCACTGGATCGGACCTTACACGTTCCTGATTTACGCACATATCTTTTGTCCGTAGGTAGAATTGCCGATCAAAGTTTTCGAAATTAAATTTGATAAGCATAACGCATTTGTATCGGATTCAAATGGTAACGTAAAATTAATTGCAGATAGAATTGACGGACTTTATTACGCGCGCGAACGCGAAGAGTGCGCTCGAGTTACCGCATCCGAATTAGAATTTCCCAGAAAGATCACATGTGCTTCAAGGATCTCATGGCACCGACGTCTCGGACATTTGAACATGTCAGACCTTCGCGAAGCGGAACGTAAAGGTACCGTGCGAGGACTGAAACGCGATGAGTTGGGTGATGGACTTGAATGTTCAGTTTGCATCAAGGGAAAAATGAACCGGGCACCTTTCCCGAAGAAATCCAAACGTAAAACCGAATTATTAAATTTGATTCATTCGGACGTCTGCGGACCAATGCGCGTAGCATCCCTCAATGGGGCGAAATATTTCGTAGAATTTATCGATGACCATTCGCGTTGGTGCGAAGTTCGATTTTTGAAATCCAAGGACGAGGTATTGAAAGTTACCAAGGAATTCATTGTACTCGTCGAAAACCAAAGTGGACGCAAAGTCAAATGCCTTCAAAGTGATAATGGCAGAGAATATCTGAGCAACGACTTCGATAATTTTTTGAAATCACGCGGGATCACAAGACGGTTGACCATTCCGTACAATCCTGAACAAAATGGCATCGCTGAACGAAAGAATCGAACTTTGCTCGAAACGGCGCGATGTTTGCTGATTCAATCAGGATTGCCACCTCGATTCTGGGCAGAGGCGGTGAACGCGGCCAATCATATTAGGAATCGTTGTCCTACAAGAGTTCTGAATGGGAAAACACCCCACGAGATCTGGACGGGAAATATTCCTGACGTGAGCTATTTACGTGATTTCGGATCTCGAGTTCATTGTCTAGATAGGAAGCCAGGAAAGGGTAAGCTAGAACCTCGCACTAAAGATGGAGTGTTGGTAGGCTTTTCAGATGAATGCAAAGGCTACAGAATCTGGTTGCCTGAGGAGAGGAAAGTTATTATTTCGCGAGATGTTAGATTTTCCGAAGATCGGTTTATCGAAGTTAGCGAGTATCAGGACTTCACTTCAAAGGACATAACTGGAGGGGAAGTTGATACTCAAGAATCTACATCCGAGCCTGGCATCGTAGAAGTCGAACTAGATTCTCCGGTACCGATTTCATTTGAAGATTCAATCAACGCCGACCAGAACAAGTTGAAGGTACGCCTGACGGCTCAGAACAAGTGGCCAAGCGAACTCGAGGCAGACCGAGGATCATACGGAAACAATACGGGGTGAGTGTACAGTCTGTTACCGAAATGGTCGAACAAGGTCAAGCATTCCTATGTGAAATACCGGTACGACAAGCTTTATCAGGTCCCGATTCTGATGATTGGAAAGATGCAATGGTCAGCGAGCTAAGATCTATCATCAAGAACGATACATGGCAATTAATCGATCGTCCTGAGAAAGCTGAGATCATAGGGAGCCGATTTGTGTTGCGCAATAAATATGGACCTGACGGCAATTTGGAAAGAAGGAAGGCAAGACTGGTGGCGCAGGGGTTTAGTCAACGACCAGGCATCCACTTCACGGATACCTTCGCACCAGTTGCTCGACTGAGTACCATCAGACTGATGACTGCACTAGCGGCTCGAAACGGAATGCACATTAGGCAATTTGATGTCAACACTGCATACCTGAACGGCGACCTCGAAGAGCAAATTATGATGGAACCCCCGAAACAACTGCCTGAATTACTTCAAATAATCGCTCGCGAGGGTGGTAATGTTGATCTAGATATAAGATCAAAGGCGAGAAAAGCACTAACCGAATTGAACGGAGGGAGTAAAGTATGCCTACTGAAAAAGTCTTTATACGGACTTCGTCAAGCCGGAAGACAATGGTATGCGAAGCTAAAACAGGTCCTGTTGAATTGCGGCGCTACGCCATCCAGTGGCGATCCATGCTTATATTATAAGGGCCGAGGGGAAGGAATTGTCCTTATCGCGGTGTACGTGGACGACATCCTAGTTGCCTCACGGAACTGGAAATCAATCACGCAACTTGGGAGGAAACTGTCGGATAATTTCGACATCAGAGATATAGGTCCCGTTGATTATTGTTTAGGCATTAAATTCGATCATTATGAAGACCGAATCACAATGAATCAACGAGGCTATATCAACGACCTTCTGCAGCGATTTAACATGAAAGATGCAAAACCACTAAGCACACCTGTCGATGTCGGTTCGAAACTGACCAAGGAGATGGACGATCCGGAAGATATGCCATATCAGGAACTTGTGGATTGCTTAACATATCTGGCATTGGCAACCCGACCAGCTTCGCGGCGAGCTATCTTGGGCAGTTTAATAATTGTTATGGTAAGACCCATTGGAATGCTGCAAAAAGGGTATTACGATATCTCAAAGGCACCATAAATCTCGGATTGACATATTCGAAAGATTGTGATGCACTCAAAGCTTATGTTGATTCTGACTGGGGAAATTGCCCTGACGATCGACACTCACACTCAGGATTTATTTTTGTTTTAAATGGAAGTCCGATATCCTGGGATTCACGGAAACAGAGGACGGTCGCTCTATTCTCGACCGAAGCCGAATATATGGCCTTGACTGAAGGAAGTCATATATTGGAACTCTATACTTCGCGAATTAGGGTTCAATGATTTGACGGAAGTGGTCGTGCTAAACGACAATTTTGGTGCGATGAGACTTGCCGAGAATCCGGTTTATCATGCTTGTAGCAAGCACATAGATATCCGTCATCACTTTATTCGTGAAGCTGTTAGCAACGGGCATCTACAAGTTCGACACATCTCTTCAAGTGACAACATAGCTGACATGCTTACAAAGAGTCTCCCCAGACCTAAACTACAAAACTGTATCAACCTGTCCGGGATGCAACATATCAAGAATGGTTGTTGAATGTATAATATTCTCGCATCGAGGGGAAGTGTTGGAATTCGGATTTTGTTTTTTGTTTTATTTTATGTAATACAGTTTCGCTACGAGAAATAGCAAGCTTATGTTTAATGTTTTTAGAATATAAATAAAACACAGTTGTTGATTTTTGTAATTTTGCATCGAATGTCAATATAATTTTCTTAAAAGAAATATTGAATTTTCTTATGACCAAACTTCCATATTTCCAAGAAATATGATCACCACCGTGTTGTTCTGGTCGTTCTATGTTATAAACGGTATTAATAAGTGCATTCCTAGATATGTTTTCAATGACATCTGATATCGATTGTTTCAGTTCCTCACGAGTAGTAGGTCTACTAAGAAATACCCTCTCTTTGAGGTAACCCCATAATACGTAGTTAGCCGGATTTATGTCTGGTGACCTAGAAGCCCAATTGCTAGGAAAATACCTACCTACTAATTACACAGTTAAATAACATATCAATGAAAAAAAAATATCGAAAACATTCTAATCCCTCTTAAGGCAAAATGGTACCTATATGGAACCCAACTGTAAACTGGGAACTTACTTTAGAATAACCTTATACCAGTTGGAAAGTTTCAAGCCCGAACATAGGAAACTTGCGTTGAAAATTACGTTTATGGAGATTGCCGCTCGCCATTTAAACATATAATAATGGTAATAGTCCTAGAGAAAGAAAAAAAAAGAAAGAAAAAATTGTGCCGCGCTAAAATTATTGCTGAATGTTAATAATTTGGTGAAAATTAAATTTTGAATTTTACCTGAAAAATTTAATTTGTTAGTATGTCAGATTTGGAACCTTCAATTATTTTTTAATTGAAATTAAAATTTATACGGCAGTAATTTTAGTGCGGTTATATTGGTCATAATATGTAAATCTTGGGCTATAATTGTTTATACTTCAAGAAATTAGGTGCCCTTTTGTATAACCACTACTCTCCCTAGAGCTCAATATTTCTATAAATGGAATTTGACTGACAAGCCGAAGGCTTAATCGGTAAAGCCTAAGATTGCCTTGTCAAATGCTATAATTATAGAATATGCCTGCCAGCTGCAGGCATTATACAGTGACTTTCATCAAGTTCGTAACAAATGGGGAAAATCTTTATTATTGTTTTTTGTGAAAAAATTTTACTACAATTAGTTCGTGCACCAATAAAAATGAAAGACAACACAATTCCATCCAGCCATGGATTAAAATGTGGCTGAAAACTCGAAAGATAGAAAGTCTTGAAAATGAAAAATTGCGATAATTCGAAAGTTATTAATCTTTTTGTTCTAGAATCGATGTACTCAGATAAAATTAAGTGTAATGAACAACCTACAGTGTCTAGATACAATAATTTGTTAGAATTATGACCAAAAATCCATTTTCTTGGAATTTTATTTTATGTGATCTTAAAATTAAAATGCTGTCTTGAATCCTTCAAAAACCTATATCATCTCTTTCTTTGATCTGTGTGTGCTAAGATAAATACCACTAATCTGAAAATATTGCTTTAAATAGGACGCTTTTTACAAAAAATAGAAATTTCGCTTTAAAAAACACGTTTTTGTTATTTATTTGTCATTTATTTCTTGCATAATAGAAAGATAAGATGTAATTATGCTCTTTTTATACAAAAAATGTTCTTTATAGCATAGTAAATTTGAAAGGAAAATTCGTAAAATAGTGTTAGCCATGACGTGAACTTAACGTCAACAAGCTAAAGCATCAGTTGGTTCGTTGATATTTCTTGTTCATAGCAAAGTTAATCTTTATACATGTTCCATTAAAGACAAAGTTGACTCAACAAGAAATATCAACGAACCAACTGATGTTTTCGCTTGACGTTAATTTCACGGCTAATATTATTTTACGGATTATCGCTGAAAATTCCCATTATGCATTCCCAGAAGTATGCATTTAATATGCTGTAAATAACATTTTTTTTTTAAAAAGAGCATACTTACATCTTGCCTTTCTATTACGCAAAAAATAAACGGAAACAATTTATTCGTATTTGTTAAAAACTCAATGTAACAAAGATGTGTTTTTTATAACGAAATTTCTATTTTTTGTAAAAGGCTTCCGATCTGAAGTAATACTTTCACATTAGTGGTATTTATCTTAGTAAACACAGATCAAAGAAAGAGATGATATTTGTTTTTGGAGGATTTAGGACAGTATTTTAATTTTGAAATTCTAAAAAATTGATTTTTTGATCAAAATTTTAGCAAAATATTGAATTTAGACACTGTAGGTTATTCATTACACTTAATTTTATCTGAGTGGACCGATTCTAGTAGGAAAAGATTAATAACTTTTGAATTATCGCAATTTTTCATTTTGGCGAATTTCTATTTTTCAAATTTCAGCCATATTTTAAATGACTGGTTAGATAGAATTATGTTGCTTTTTATTCTGATTGATGCACGAACCAACTGTAGTAAAATTTTTTGGCAAAAGTCAATATTAAAAATTTTTCCCATTTGTTACGAACTTTATGAAAGTCACTGTAGATAACGCCTGCATTTAATCAGTCTAAAGTTATAATTTCAATTCCTTATAGTAAAGATTATTAAAAAATATTAGCAAAGTTCGAGGTTAGTTGTGGGAAGAACTGTAACCGTCAATGGCGACCGCTATAGAGCCATGCTACTCGAATTTCTGTGGCCAGAACTTGAGAATGTCGATATTGAAGAGATGTGGTTCCAACAAGACGGCGATATGTGCCATACAGCTAATGCTACGCTCGATTTGCTGAAGGATAAGTTTGGTGATTGGATCATTTCACGACGAGGTTTTGTGAATTGTTCGCCGCGGTCATGTGATTTGATACCCCTAGATTATTTTCTTTGGGGCTACGTCAAAGCACAAGTCTATGCCGACAATCCACAGACTTTGGATCATTTGGAAGCCAACATTCGTCAAGGTATCGCCGACATACAGCCGCAAATGTCGAACAAGGTGATCAAAAATTGGAGCGATCGGGGGCGTCAGTGTAAACAAAGCCGTGGTGGACATTTGAACGATATCTTGTTTCGAACATAACTGCACTGTTCAAGCTTCAAAATAAAGCTAAAACTAAACTGATATGTCAAACCGTTGTTGTTTTATTTAAAATTAAAATCCTATCGCTCTTAATGAAAGACCCGTTATTTGCCGGCATAATAAGTTATGCCTAGGCTTTATCTATAAAGACGGATTATCGCAAAAGACTGCGTCACATACATATTGTTGTTGTTCACATACGTCTTAAGTTATTTTATTATACATAATGTAACAACATTGCGTTGTTAAACCAGCTCAAACAATGCAAGATAATATAAGATTATGTCATACGCAAAATATAAACATCAACTTGGCACCACAGCCCCTTTAGAAAGAGATGGAGTTAATGCACGAATACTAAAAATAGTAAGAGAGGCATACACTCCATTTGATTGTGTACTGCACCGTAAGGTTGGGATGACCTATAGACATAACAATTTATAAATTTTACAATTTTATAATCACAGTATCATTATAAATTTTACAAACGTTTACCTATCGCCTATACAAGACACAATGATATAAAAAGTAGTAACTAGGACACAGAAGCAACGAAAAACAAAATGAAAATTATTTTTTAATGTCATCTTCGAAGTAACCAAGTATTTCAATTTGCAATTAAACCAACGTATCGAAAAGGGTTATCGCCGGGACGTGTCAAAACATGTCCACGTTAAATCTGTATCGGCTTCTCGTTGGTATGTATCACTGCGTGCTGCTTCAAATTTCCAAGGCTTCAGACTTTACAATCGAAAACTGATTGGTTTCTCACAGTCTCAAAGATCACGGCTTCTCGCCAATATGCTTTAACTTGTGTTGTTTCAAACTCGCGCGGAACCGGCACGTATAATCGCAAAGATCACAACTGAACGGTTTCTCGCTGGTGTGCTTTAACTTGTGATGTTTCAAATATTCGAGGCGCTGGCATTTATAATCGCAAAGATCACAACTGAACGGCTTCTCGCCGGTGTGTCTTAACTTGTGCCGCTTCAAGGTTCCATGCTGTCGGCATCTGTAATCGCAAAAATCACAACTGAACGGTTTCTCACTGGTGTGCTTTAACTTGTGCTCCTTCAAATATGCGAGGCGCTGGCATTTATAATCGCAAAGATCACAACTGAACGGCTTCTCGCCGGTGTGTTTTAACTTGTGCCGCTTCAAGGTTCCATGCTGTCGGCATCTGTAATCGCAAAAATCACAACTGAACGGCTTCTCGTCGGTGTGCTGTAACTCGTGCCGTTTCAGATCTTCGAGGCGCCAGCATTTATAGTCGCAAAGATCACAACTGAACGGCTTCTCGCCGGTGTGCTTTAACTTGTGCGTTTTCAAATTTGCGAAGTACCGGCATTTATAATCGCAAAAATCACAACTGAACGGCGTCTCACCCGTATGCCTTAACCTGTGCCGCTTCAAGGTTCCATGCTCCCGGCATCTGTAATCGCAAAAATCACAACTAAACGGTTTCTCGTCGGTGTGCTTTAACTTGTGCCGTCTCAAACTTACGACATGTCGGCATTTATAGTCGCAAAGATCACAACTGATTGGCTTCTCACCGGTATGTATCAAAATATGCGCGCGCAAATTTGTACGAGTAGAAATTTTAGTGTCACATATCCGGCATTCGAACGGTTTTTTGTTCGCAGGTTCGGTTTTAGTTATCCGCTGACACCTGAAACAAAGAGTCTGCTTAGACTTTTATATATTATGTATTCGATTGGGTGGCAGTTAAATGCCTTTCCATTTTAATAGTGTTACCTAGTGGCTGCACTAGTGCACACTCAGTGTATCTTCATCTCTTATTATTACGTGAGGTTAAAATGAGATGGAAATATAACGAGTGCGCACTAGTGCAGCCAGTGGAATACGCTATAAATCTATACGCTATAAGATCGAAATTCGACAAAATTTTAACAATATTTTGTCGTACAAAGAAATTAAGCGTTCAATGACCACAAAGCATAGGTTTCTCGCCGGTATGTATCATTACGTGCTGTTTGAAATTTTCGAGGCGCAAAGATCACAACTGAACGGCTTCTCGCCGGTGTGCTTCAACTTACAAACCTGGAGATCACGGTTCAACCAAAACTGGTTGGACGACTGTAATTTTTTTATTGCATTCTTTTCGTTCTACTTGACAACACTATTCCGCTTCGTTAGAATTTGAACCGCACAAAATAAAACTCCCCGATCTGTGATTATTACCAGACTTCGGACATTTTGAAGCTTTGCCATGGCTACGCGGTGAATGGGCACTTGTCATTGGTCCTCGTACTGCGTGACCATGGCAACGTTCCGAAATATCCGAATTCTGATTATTACTAATAAATTAACGTTAATGTCTTCTTAATACATTTTTTTGTTATTCGAATCGGTCTTAAAAGCAACTAATCTATACATATGTCGCAGTCTTTTGCGATAATCCGTCTTTGTAGATAAAGCCTAGGCATAACCCAATATGCCGGCAAATACTATAATGAATTGAAATTATAAGTTTAGACTGATTAAACGCTGGCGTTATCTATAATGCCTGCAGCTAGCAGGCATATTCTATATTTATCGTATTTGACAAGCCAATCTTAGGCTTTACCGATTAAGCCTTCACCTTGTCAGTCAAATTCCATTTATAAAAATATTGAGCTGTAGGGAGGCTAGTGAGTATACAAAAGGGCATCTAATTTTTTGAAATATAAGCAATTATAACACAAGATATACATATTTCTTGAAATATACGCAGTCACAAATACAGAAAGCGTGGCATGACAATAACAAAAGTAACAATAAAAAATTTCAAACATCAAAATAATAATTAAAATGGTTAAGTAAAATGACGTTGTGGTGAATAAGGTTATTCTGAAGTAAGTTTCCAGTTTAAAATGGTCATTACTTTGGAAAATTTTTAGATTCTACAAAAATAAAAACACCAATTTCTTCGTAAAGAAATGAGATTTTATCATAACATAACAAGAAGAAATAAAGAAAAAGTTAAATATGATCACCACCGTGTTGTTCTGGTCGTTCTTCTTTGTTATAAACGGCATTAATAAGTGCATTCCTAGAAATGTTTTCAATGACATCCGATATCGATTGTTTCAGTTCCTCACGAGTAGTAGGTCTACTAAGAAATACCCTCTCTTTGAGGTAACCCCATAATACGTAGTTAGCCGGATTTATGTCTGGTGACCTAGAAGCCCAATTGCTAGGAAAATACCTACCGACTAATTACACAGTTAAATAACATATCAATGAAAAAAAAAATATCGAAAACATTCTAATCCCTCTTAAGGCAAAATAATAATAATAATAATAATAATATTGTCTTTATTTCCATCATAACACAGACACCAGTAAATGCAACTTAAAAAGAATCAAAATGTAGTAACCAACACATCGAAAAGGGTTTTCGCCGAAACGTGTCAAAACATGTCCACGTTAAATCTGTATCGGCTTCTCGTTGGTATGTATACGCGTGCTGTTTCAAATTTCCAAGGCTTCAGACTTTATAATCGAAAACTGATTGGTTTCTCACAGTCTCAAAGATCACGGCTTCTCGCCAATATGCTTTAACTTGTGTTGTTTCAAACCCGCGCGGAACCGGCACGTATAATCGCAAAGATCACAACTGAACGGTTTCTCACTGGTGTGCTTTAACTTGTGCTGCTTCAAATATTCGAGGCGCTGGCATTTATAATCGCAAAGATCACAACTGAACGGCTTCTCGCCGGTGTGTTTTAACTTGTGCCGCTTCAAGGTCCCATGCTGTCGGCATCTGTAATCGCAAAAATCACAACTGAACGGCTTCTCGTCGGTGTGCTGTAACTCGTGCCGTTTCAGATCTTCGAGGCGCCAGCATTTATAGTCGCAAAGATCACAACTGAACGCCTTCTCGCCGGTGTGCTTTAACTTGTGCGTTTTCAAACTTGCGAAGTACCGGCATTTATAATCGCAAAGATCACAACTGAACGGCATCTCACCCGTATGCCTTAACTTGTGCCGCTTCAAGGTTCCATGCTCCCGGCATCTGTAATCGCAAAAATCACAACTGAACGGTTTCTCGTCGGTGTGCTTTAACATGTGCCGTTTCAGATCTTCGAGGCGCCGGCATTTATAATCGCAAACATCACAACTGAACGGCTTCTCGTCGGTGTGCGTCAATTTGTGCACGTTTAAATGTCCGAGCTGTCGGAATTTATGATTACAAAGATCACAATTGAACGGCTTGACGTCGGTGTGACTTAGCTTGTGCTGCTTCAAACTTGCGAGCCATTTGCATTTATAATCGCAAATATCACAACTCAAAGGCTTATCATCGGTGTGCTTTAACTTGTGTCGTTTCAAACTTTCGAGAAGCCCCGACTTGTAATCGCAAAGATCACAACTGAATTGTTTCTCGCCGGTGTGCTTCGATTTATGAAGTTTCAAGCTTACGAGGTGCCGGCATTTGTAATCGCAAAGCTCACAACTGAGCGGCTTCTCGTCGGTGTGTTTTAACTTGTGCCGTTTCAAAGTTGAAGCGGCTCCACATTTATAATCGCAAGTACTACAACTGAACGGCTTCTCGCCGGTGTGCTTCAATACGTGCTGCTTCAAACTTACGAGGTGCCGGCATTTATAATCGCAAAGATCACAACCGAAAGGCTTCTCGCCGGTGTGCTTTAACATGTGCTGTTTCAAATGACCAAGCGATTTGCTTTTATATTCGCAAACGTCACAACTGAACTGCTTGTGTGTGCCGGTGTGTCCGAGCTGTAGGTATTTATAATCGCTGGGATCACAAATGAATTTCTCATCATCGGTATGTATCGATAGATGTCTGCGCAAGCTAATAGCAGATTGAAATTTAGAATTACATATTCGGCATTCGAATGCTTCTTCGCCAACAATTTCAGCTTCATACATCCACCGGCACCTGAAACAAAGAGACTCATCAAATTTGAAAACACTTTTTAAATAAAATATTTAACAACGTGACAGTTTAAGTTCCACCACAAAACAGATGTTGTATAAACTGTGAGTGAAATACTGGACCTAACGATAAGTTAGATCTGGTTAAATGTCTGTTGAATTTTAGTGCTGCCATCTGACGGAGCCACTCGATGTCAGGAACTATAAAGCTTCCATGAAGTGGGCGTCAGATGGCGCCGCTACAACACGGGCTTTTATTTCCCATTTAACTCCGAAACGGCCCGACTAAAATGGTGACTCGCGACCTAAAAATCCCTACTTTACTTATTACGATGAATAAATTTGTTTCCCTGAAAGAGAATACAAAAAATAACTTAATTAGCTTATACGCTAAAAAGAATTGTGGAATTTGTGAATCGTAGTCAATTATGGTGGCAAATAACAAAGTTATTTATTTATTATTTTGTTATTTGTTCTTATCACAAGAAAAAATATTGTACGACAGAAATAAAACGAACAGGAACTTGCTTTAAAACGGAAAGTATATTTAATTCCAATAGCCTGAGTCAATAATGATATATAAATTGGTGACGTTCAGCTCCACCTTCTGCATCTTTCTTCAATTTCACTGTCATTTTGCTTACATTACTTACATACGTGTAAATACTGAAACAACCACACAAGTGGTACACTTGAACATGTAGAACGAATTATTCTTTCCTTAAAGTCTAATGCTATAGGAGATGATCAAATTTCAAAAAAAAATGCTTTTCTTATGCACGCCACATATCACTGTGTATATTAAGTTTTTTGTAAATAAGTGTCTTACTCTAGGAAAATTTCCTACACTTTGGAAGGAAGCGTTAATCACTCCGTTAGCTAAAGTATCTTCTCCAACTAAGTTTAGTGATTTACGCCCCATTAGTATATTGCCCTGCCTTTCAAAAATATTAGAAAAAATTATGAATGAACAACTTCGAGAATATGTGCTGGTAGCTAATATATTGCCTTGTACTCAATCGGGCTTTAGACCAGGTTACAGCACTGCATCAGCATTGTTAGAAATTACGAATGACATACTCACAGCAACTGATCAAGGAGATATAACTATCCTTACATTGTTAGATTTTTCTAAAGCATTTGATACCATCAACCACCAACTCCTGTATTCGAAGTTAAAATACTACGGACTATAACCTCAAGCTTTAAGATTAATTAAATCCTTTTTGACAGGTAGAACTCAGAGGGTGGTGGTTGATGTGATATCTTCATTAATAGGTAATGTGACCACAGGAGTTCCTCAGGGGTCAATCCTGGGACCTCTTTTATATACCATTTATACCTCCGACTTTCAGAAGAATTTAGTCACATGTAAGGCGCATTTTTATGCGGATGACACTCAGCTGTATGCAAGTTTTAAATTGTCTAACCGACATATATTTGAGACTCGAATAAACGAGGACTTGTCCAATCTAATATCTTTTTCTAAGTCGCACTGCTTAGCAATTAACCCATTAAAATCTTTGGCAATAGTCTTCGGTCCCTCTAAAGATCGCCAAAGGGCCATAGATGACATTAGGATCTATGTTAACACTTTTAAAATAAATTTTGTGAAGGAAGTAAAAAGTTTGGGTGTCACGTTGGATGATAACATTAGATTTAGATCTCATGTAAATAAACTAATTAATCGTTCTTATGGCATTTTACGTTGCTTGTATAATGGCAAATATTTTTTAAATGTGCGATTGAAAACCATGCTATGTGATAGTTTAATTATTTCTCTTTTTAACTATTGTGACGTCATCTATGGCCCATGTATTGATCATATGACTGAATCTAGAATACAAGAAATACAAAATTATTGTGTGCGATACTTCCAGGGTTTGCGTAAGTATGATCATGTTTCCCCTGCTTTATGTAATTTAAATTGGTTAAATATGCGAAATAGACGTCGGCTTAATTTGGCTTGTTTAACGCATAAAATCTTGATAAAGGGACCTCCATCCTACTTAACTGATCTTTTAATACCAAGATTTCAGATACATGATCGTGAATTACGCAATACTACCAATTTAACTATACCTCATCACACTTCTACTTTATTTAAAAGATCATTTTCTTATGCAGCATCAACTTTGTACAATATCATTGCTGTAAATATAAAAGCCATGTCTTTGTCAGCTTTTAAATTGAATTACAAAACAGAAATATTACTGGAGCAGAGAACGTCGTGATTTGTTTTGAGTTCTTTTCGCCTTTTAGTTATAGAATTATATAGAGTTATGATAAGGTTTATTTACTTTTGTTACTTACTCAGCGCATTATAGTTTAATTTTCCTATTGCATCTTAATTAAATTAATTAGCTCCGAGGTTAAGTGGAAGAGCGCCTCGGGCGAATCTCGCCTCGTTTTAGTTAAGGTTTTATTTAAAAAATTTTTGTACACCTACTTTTCGTGTACAATTGTTTACGTAAATAAAAGACATTATTATTATTATTATTAAGTAATAACCAGAGAGCGCAGGTTGTAGGTACCTGAGGTCCATTCAAATCATAACCATTGAATCGAAATTATTTTTACATTTATGTACCTTTATTTTATGTTTATATGTATTGCAAAAAAAATGTGGATTAAATGTTACACAAAATAAATAAATGATGAACGTGATGAAAAACCTATCCACGAATGTCAAGGAAATAAAAGGAGAACAACAGGTTTATACGAAAGAAGTAAAGTCATTACAGCAAGAAATCAGAAAACTGACAGCAGAACAAAAAGAGTTTAAGGACGAAATTAAGTACCTAAAAGAAACGAATGAAGAGGTAAAAAAGGAAATTGATATGCCAAAAAGAGAGGTAGAGAAGGCAAATGAAGGAATAGGAAAGATGGAAGGAGAACATATAAACATATAAAACAAGGTCTAACGTTAGAAACGAATGACCCCAGGACGTTGAAACAAGACATGGAAAATTTTATGAAAAGAAATAAAAATAGAAATTGGTAGGTGAAAATCTATGTTTGGTAGAGCTCAACAGCAAAGATGATAAAAACACAGGGATGAAGAACAAAAATAAGCTAAGGAACAGGGAGGAGAAAGTATACATTAACGATGACCTAAGTAAAAGAGAAAGAGACATACAAACAAGATTAAGACAGATAGCAAAAGAGGAGAGAAAAAATGTTAAAGAGGAGTTCCAAAGAGTGATGAACGATCAACAAATTTGGAACTGGAATGAGAAAAAGGAGGGAATAGAATGTAATGAATGGAAACAAACAGGATTATATGTTTTTTAACAGCGAAGGTGAAAACAGGATCACAGGAGTAGGTTTTTTTTACTTAAGAAGAACATACTAGGAATCTTAATAGAATTTAAACCAATTACTGGAAGAATGTGTTATAAGAGGCTAGGAGGAAAATTCCGTGCCTGTGTGCGTTAACATGTGAAAATTCAAGCTTTCATAACGTCGACATTTGTAATCGCAAAGGCCACATCTCAACGGTGTCCCGTCGATATGTGTTAACTTGTGCTGTTTCAAATGTCCACGTTGTCGGCATTTATAATCGCAAAGATCACAACTGAACGGCTTCTCCCCGGTATGTGTAAGTTTGTGTCGCTTCAAACTTACACGATGTCGGCTTTTATAATCGCAAAGATCACAACTGAACGGCTTCTCCCCGGTATGTGTAAATTTGTGCCGCTTCAAACTTGCACGATGTCGACATTTATAATCGCAAAAATCACAACTGAACGGCTTCTCGTCTGTATGTGTTAGCTTGTGCTCTTTCAAATTTACAAGCCGTCGGCATTTGTAATCGCAAAGATCACAACTGAACGGTTTGTCGTCCGTGTGTGTTAATTTGTGCCGGTTCAAATTTCTGCCACCTCGGTCTTTATAATCGCAAAGATCACAACTGAACGGCATCGTGTCAGTGTGTTTTAGCTTGTGCTGTTTCAAATTTACAAGGTGTCGACATTCGTAATCGCAAAGATCACAACTGAGCGGCTTCTCGTCCGCGTGTTTTAGCTTGTGCTGTTTCAAATGTACAAGCCGTCGACATTTATAATCGCAAAGATCACAACTGAACGGCTTCTCGTCTGTATGTGTTTGCTTGTGCTTTTTCAAATTTGCAAGGTATCGGCATTTATAATCGCAAAGATCGCAACTGAACGGCATCTCGTCATCGTGTTTTAGCTTGTGCTGTTTCAAATTTGCACGTTGTCGGCATTTGTAATCGCAAAGCTCACAACTGAACGGCTTCTCGTTAGTGTGCTTTAACTTGTGCCGTTTCAAAGTCGAAGCGGCTCCACATTTATAATCGCAAGTACAACAACTGAACGGCTTCTCGCCGGTGTGCTTTAGTATGTGCTGCTTCAAACTTGCGAGACGCCGGCATTTATAATCGCAAAGATCACAACTGAACAGCTTCTCGCCGGTATGCTTTAACATGTGCTGCTTCAAATTACCAAGCGATTTGCTTTTATAATCGCAAAGATCACAACTGAATTTCTCATCATCGGTATGTATCAATAAATGACTGCGCAAACTAATACCGGATTGAAATTTAGAATTACATATCCAACATTCGAATGTTTCTTCACCAATGTCAGCTTTATACCTCCACCGACACCTGAAACAAAGAGGCTCATCAATCGAAATAACTCTTAATTAAAAGAAAATCCGTCGTAGGAAGATTTAAAGGTTAATGTTTTTTAATAAAGAAAACTGTTAAAAGGTGATAAAAACAAAAATTAAATATGGACATTTTTTTCAAGGTAAAGTTGTACTCAGAGAAACCGTGGCTGAAATTGTCCTCTCAGTTGTTACAATAAACGTTACAGTTTTTCACTAACTTTTTAAACAAAACATAATTTGCCTTATTTTAAACTATTCTGAATTATTATCATACTATACAATGGCTTAAAGTACCTTAATACGGTCCATGCAAATAAATAATATTCTCCGACAGCCACGTGTGTCTTGACTTAGTAGTAAGTATTTAGCAATTTGATTAATCTGTTATTTGGAAAGCAAATAAATTCACTACAAGCTGGAAATCATTTAAAAGTGTATATTTTTGAAGCTGCGTTGATACAGGTTAACTAAATGATGTTTTTAGTTGAAAAATCAAACAATTTTATGCACTCTGCATGAAATACTGCAAAGTATACCAGAAAGTAATTAATTTGTAGAATAAATGACGATTTACGTTCAATATTAAGACGTAGATATAAAAAAAAAATACGCGTAGATGAAGTTAAAATTAAAAATACATTTACGTTTCGTCCTCTTTTCTTTAAGTGTCTTGCAATCGTATTGACCTTGAACTGGTTCTTCTGGTTTCACTTTGTCGCGTCATGCAATTTTCTAATAGTTTTCTACATTTCCTTGACTAAGGCCCGAATTCAGAGACAAATCAGATGAGACCACAATTTTGTCACAAATTCGATTGGATTTAGAAAGAATCTCAATATACATTAGGGATGACGACGGGTACCCGGGTACCCGTTTATTTAAATGGAACCGGTTCCCCTTTATGAATATGAAATAATGTTTGGGGCGTTATTCTTGTCTTTTTTTTACTATGAAGAAATAATTTATTTGCAGCATTAGTTACTTGAGATATTGCTACGAAAGATATTCAAATTGTTATTCAATACTTATCAGATATACAGATAGTTATCGGGTACATATCGGGTACCCGGGTACTTATCGGGTAACGGGTAATACCCGGGTACCAATAGCGGGTACCCGGGTAACAAAATTATCGGGTATCGGTATCCCTAGTATTCATAAAGTAACTTCAGATGAGCGACTAAAGTGAGAAACGATTGAGATCAATCTTGGAATATTTTCTGAATGCGAACTGAAAAAATGAATATCTCATTGAGATGAGACTATAAATATGGGCCTAATTGTAAATCATCCATTCTTTGTTAATGCTCCCCACCAAATAAGTTGTTCTTCCTCCTAGGCCCGATTTTACAATCGTCGGATAAGCATTATTCTTAGAATAGTGTGACGTAAATATGGAGGAACATTAAAGGATATTCGGCGAATAGTTATTTCGTCATTATTCCACGATTGTAAAACTAGGCCTTAGTGTTATAATTTTTATTATTACCTCTGATTCTAGTTCTCTTATCTATCTCTACCTTTTGGTATTATTCTTTAGATATTCCATCATCATTTGTATTTTGCTATCACGACAAAAAGTGAAATTTTAGCGAAAAACAAATCTCAGAGTCACACCTGAAGAAGCGTCTAGCTCTATATATTTAAAGTTCTACAATATATGTATACGTTGGTACGAGAAAAATTTAATTAATTAATTATTAATGGGTATTAAGTTTTTTTTTTTTAATTTAAAAAAAATACTTTATTTTGATCTCCCCTAGCTACCCTTTTGGGTGCCTTCATACATTATGAGATACTCCGTATAATCAGTAATCTCAAATTAGTTACTAGTTCAACTTGAGAAAATTTAGTTTAAAGTAAAACATTTCACAATGCTATTTATTATTTCCTAGAATAATTCCTAGAATGACCACTGTGCGACTGAGCGAAAGTTTGAGCAGTGTAGACCCACGATTTGTGTCAGTCTTGTTGCTCAGTCTTTCCAGATCATGCAAGACTGACGACAAAACGTTACGTATAGACCAGGCTTTACTTACACATACTGAAACGACCACACAACTAATAACCAGAGAGCGCAGGTTTTAGGTACCTGAGGTCATCCAAACCATAATCATTGAATCGAAATTATTTTTACATTTATCTACCTACATTTATTTTATGTTTACTTGTCCACACTCATTCAACATCTTATAAATGACTCATTCAAGGCAAATGTCTACGTCTGATATCAAAAACCTAAAACTGGCCGCTCTCTGCTAACAGTAGATCATAAATTATTAGGTCAGGGCAAATGACAAAATCAAATATGTATGTTTTAGTTATTTTGTTATTTGTCACAGTATTTAACATGCCTAATTTTATAGTTACAGTACCACTATAAATAACATAATAAACGTTCACATATTATCGCCTAGACAAAATGTAGTGAGGAAAAACGTAAGAACTCAGACACAGAAGAGTTTTCGCCGGTACGTGTCGAAACATGTCAAGTTAAATCTGCAGGAGATACAAGTAGAACACTTTCGCGAAATTACTAAAGATTAACTGTCTTTAGTATTTCCCAAGTATACAACTTCTACTGAATTTTTAGTTCATTCTTTGTAGAACGTTACTTGTTTCTTTTCTTCGTAAAAATCGTTTTTCGAATTCGAAAGGCGTTTGTTTTTTCTTCCTCATAACATTCTTTGCAGAAATTTTAAGATAATTTTTGATCGGGGCAAATGTCATTCAGAGTATTTGAGATTGACTCTTTCGCACTCTTAAAAAAATGAATACGATGGATACTCTGACGAAGCCATCAACCGACAGTGAAAGTGTCCGTTAAAGAATTTATGAGAAGTTTATATTTATATTCATAAGAAGTTTTTAAAAATAATTGCTTAACGGTGTCTTAACATGTGACGTTTCAAGTTGCTGGAACTTCGGAATCTGTAATCGCAAATGTCACAGCAGAATGGCTTCTCGTCGGTGTGTGTTAACATGTGCCGCTTCAGTTGTGACGGTTGCACGCACTTGTAGCTGCAAAGATCACAACTGACCGGCTTTTCGCCGGTGTGCCTCAACACGTGACGCTTTACATCAGTGGGCCACTGGCTCTTGTAATCGCACAAATTACAGCTGAATGTTTTCTCGGCCTCCGCGTGCGCCGTCATGTGCCGCCTCAACGCCGCAAGTTGTCGACTTTTAAAATCGCAAAGACCACAACTGAACAGTTTCTCGTCGGTGTGAGTTAAGATGTGCCGTTTCAGTAACTCGGCCGTTCGGCACTTGTAATCGCAAAGATCGCACGTGAACAGTTTCTTGTCGGTGTGTGCTAGCATGTGCAGTTTTAAAGATATGAACTGCCGACATTTATAATCGCAAAGGTCGCAACTAAAAGGCTTCTCGCCGGTGTGCCTCAACATGTGACGCTTCAAGTTCACGGCCTGCAGGCACCTGTAATCACAAAAATTACAATTAAATGGTTTCTCGCCGCCCGTGTGTATCAACATGTGCCGTTTAAGAACCGCGCGTTGTCGACTTTTATAGTCACAGAGATCGCAGCTGAAGGGCTTCTCGTCGGTGTGAGTTAGCATGTGCAGTTTCAATTTTCCGACTTGCCGGCATTTATAATCGCAGAGGTCACAACTTAACGGTTTCTCTTCGGTGTGCGTCAGCATGTGCTGTTTCAAATTCGCGAGCTGTCGGCATTTGTAATCGCAAACGTCACAACTGAACGGCTTGTCGTCGGTGTGTTTCAACATGTGTCGCTTCAAATTCCCAGACTTTCGGCACTTGTAATCGCAGAAAGTACAACTGAACGGTTTCTCGCCGCCAGTGTGTATTAACATGTGCCGCTTCAATAGTTCAGTCTGTCGGCATCTGTAATCGCAGAGGTCGCAGACGAACGGTTTGTCGTCGGTATGAGTCAGCACGTGCCGCTTGAGATTTCCGGGTTGTCGGCATCTGTAATCGCACAGGTCACAATTGAACGGTTTCTCGCCGGTGTGGGTCAACACGTGCCGCTTCAGTAATAACGACTGTCGGCATTTGTAGTCGCAAAGCTCGCAGCCGAATTTCTTCTCTCCGACGTGCGTCGTCACGTGCCGCTTCAGTTTTTCGATGTCTTGAAATTTATAATCGCAGACGACACATCGGAATAGCTTTTCGCCGGTGTGTCTCAGCATGTGCTTGCGCAGACATCCCTGCGATTGGAATTTCGAACCGCAGAGGTGACATTCGTACGTTAGCTTGTCCGTAAATTTATTTTCGAAAACCCAGTCGCATCTAAAATTAAACAAATGTCAAAATTTGTAAGAACAAGAGTTTTTATTCTAAGTAACCAGGGACACGTATTTTTTTAATGAGAATTTTACGTCCTTTAAGTTTTAGGTATATTATTGTATTTTAACTCTATAGGGTAAAATTTCGTCCTTGATAATAAATACCAAGAAATATCCTTCATTTATTACAGTCATAAAGAAAGGGAAATAGAATAGGGTATGCGGATTCAAGATCTTGAATCTCCAAACTGCTCAAAATAAATTTTTTTTTATAATGACTTGTCATCTCCCATAGTACTCCTAGCTCACCCCGTGTTTATCAAAATTGGTAATAATCTTTCTGCCTCTGAACACTAAAAATAAAATGCTTCAATCCCCCCCCCCCTTCATTTTTCATTCATTCGTCATTGAATGGCCGTCACTGATCAAATAACATGCGTTCAAAAAAATCCATCACCTTAGTGTGACCTTGGTAGGCCTTGAAAATATAAATGTACGTCTTCCTCAAAACAATTGAGTAAACATTAAACAATATGACTTTTTGTAATTTGTTGATATGCCAAAAAAATATACGGGTAGAGATAAAGTCCCGCAACAAGCTTATGATTTGTTTGTTTAATGTTTTTTCGCAAAATCCTGAAACATGTGAATTTTTAATTTTAAAAAGACGCCTTTTAGTGCAAAAATATTTTCTCGATCGGCATTTATTTTTCCGCTGTTACGTCAATATTAATTTTTTTGAATGGGAACCCCAACTTTTTTATGCAGATTTTGATAGCCTTCAATTTAGTTCAAAGAATTTTATGACAATTTGACGTTTATTTACCTGATTTTTTATTACTACAAAAAAATTCAAATTAAACAATTTGTAGAGAAAAGAAATATGGATCGAATGTAGTAACGACTTTTCCAACAGATGCCTGAGAAAGCTGATAGAATGGCCAGCGAAATCTTTGTAATCAAGCCTTCAATTTGATGATAATTTGATATGTATTTACTTAGTTGGTTTCATTGCAGTTGAACTTTGGTTTGATTGCAGTTGACTTCAAACAAAGTCTAATCAAAAGGAATGATGCAAAACTTGGGAACATTAAAAAAGGGGCGACAATAAACAACTTGACGATGTCTGTAATCCGTAAGAGAAATTGGTTCGAATCTGACGATTTTTCCATAACTGGCTAGCAAGGCATAACCCGGAAGAAATCATTACACCGGACACGAATCGTGAAAGTCAATAATAAATTGAAGGATATATAAATTTTTGCACAACAGAATTTAAATGGAATGGGAATGTTTTTCTTTTTGTCAAAAAACTGAAAATGAAGCGAAAACATTGATTTATGTTACAGTCTTTTTCTTTTGCTTTTCGCCTTTTGTTGAATGTGTTTCCCGAATTTGTCAAATGACTTTCCAATCCGTTCAAAGTATAGTAGGCCTGCGGATTGGAAAGTCATTTGACAAATTCGGGAAACACATTCAACAAAAGGCGAAAAGCAAAAGAAAAAGACCGTAATTGTCGAAATATAACAATTATTTTAAATTCTACACATTTGTCACTGTCATATACTATTGCTCGACAAAAGTGAACCTATTTACACAGGGTGACGACAGACGACAGTATAAAAAAGTCCACAAAGATGTGGTTATTACCACACTTCGGACATCTCGAAGCGTTACCATGGCAACGCAATGAATGAGCACTTTTGATTGGTCCTCTGTTGCGTAACCATGACAACGCTCCGCAATGTCCGAAGTCTGGTTATCATTTCCAGTAGTTTCCGAATTCACACCTGTCTTTTGCCTTTTCTTTTTCAATTGCAACAAATGAATTGCCGAAGCTTCTACTGAATAGTTATTTAGTAATATGTCAAGGATGTACAGTGGCGAGCGTGAAAAACAGGCCATGAAAGTCATCGTCCGTTAAAGTGCAGTTGTATGTAAAGATTTTTTCTTTTAAATAATTTATTGAAGTTGTTGGTTATTATGACATTAAAATCTAAGTTGGTTGTAAGATGTATAACGTCTCTAAAAGCTGGATATTATAGTACTATCAGCAAGAAGATACCACACGTACTAAATGCTGTTTCAGACTACCCTGTTTCTTGGTTGGTTTGACTTGGTTCAATTTCTACAATAAATATGTATTTGGGACGAGAAATTTTTGGGCTGCTGATATGGTTTGGAGATAAAACACGTTCTATTTTTTATGTAGATAGTTTTTGATTCAATTTAATCCACTGTATACATATAACTTAAGTTGGGCAAGACATTGAAACAAATCTTGTGGTACAAGAAATAGGGTAGTGTAAAACAGACTTAGGCCCGTATTCATAAACAAAACTTACGCTACGGTAAGGGTTTAAGAACAGTTTATGAACTACATTTTGTAAAAGACATCTTTGCAGCACATAAACACGTGTTCGCAATGTTTTGGTGAACGCATAGCGTAAGTTTTGTTTATGAATACGGGACTAAGTTCCAGTTGTATCATTGGAGTTTACACTTAAACTTAAACCCATAATAACGATTATTTCCACAATTGTTGTTAAGGGTTTAAGCTTTGGCTTAAAGTTAAGGCTGGGTCTTAGGCCCAGTTGTACAATTCCAGCCAAAGCTTAAACCTTTAACAACAATTGTTGAAATAACCGTTGTTAAGGGTTTAAGCTTTAGCTTAATTTTAAGCTGACATTGTACAACTGGGCCTTAATGTGTAATGATTCAAACTTTCGTGACGATTATCGCATTCAAAGAATGTACAGAGATTATATACATATATTGTTTTCCATTTTTAATTGTCTCCCGAGTTCCCCCGATGATTTGCCGAATATTCGACGCTCCACATTACACTCGAATTGCACGGGAAATGTCTTCATTCACTGGTTGCAGCACATTTCCGAAAGAAGAGACCTCTGTAGAAGCAGAATCGGATCCGAGATTTAAATCAGTTTCCTGTTCGTTGCTTTTGTTAATTTTTTTTAACAAAGATTACTTATTTCTTTTTCAGTTTCAAGTGTTCTCTTACGAAATAAAACAACTTATCATCGAAACAAAACAAAAAATTCGTATTTAATTAAATATTATAAATAAATAAATAATTAAAATTTAAACACACACGCGCGGGGGTCAGTTGGGGGTCGATGAACTACTATAGGTCGACTAGGGGTCGATGTTGTATTATTTGTACTGTGTTATTTTATTACGTAATTGCCTAAATTGCAGTAACTCTTAACTATTCATGCATAAATTAACGCATACATAAAGCATAATAATAAAAAAATTTAATAACCCAAACACAGAAGCAACGATAAACAAAAATTATTCTTAAAATTTCATTTTTTCAAAGGTTTAAAGGCTTCTCGCCGGTATGTTTCGTGTCATGTCGCATAGTAAAATTTGCAAAATAACACCTCAGCACAATTTCTAACAATCATACTAAAGTAACCTAAATTTCTTTAATATTTTAATTCCGTAACCATAAAGAATACAACAGTTTAGCCCTCTCATGCGCAACTTTTTGAAATTTTGATTTTGGGCACAAAAAAAATATATAGTTAGTAGGCATGTGTACTTTTAATAATAAAAGAAGAAATTTGATTCTAATTTTACGCAAAATGTTTATTTTTTATTAAAACTTAAACGTACACATATGTGGACAATGTGCTGAAAATATTAAAACAAATACAATTTTTTTTTAACTGTGATATGATTCGAAACATTCAGGACATATGTATACTTCACATCTTCTGCAAATATACCTTCTTCGTTTTTCACAATTAAAGCTTATACAACGGGCTGCGTTTTTCAAATCTATTTTTTTTTTTGGAAAATGTGGTCCTTTGTCCAATCTTTTTTCTGTTGAAACTACAATTCGTTTCCTTTTTTTTGTAGCAGGTGGTGTTACACTTTTAGGACGTCCTTTTGATCTTGTCGTTTGAGCATCACCTCGGAAAATTAGCGCTGTTGCAATTCTACTTTTGAAATGCAACAGATCTAATTTTTCATGTGATTGCTTACCATCCCATCGCCACAGGATCCATGCACTAACAATCGCTACATTTATCAAATAGTAAAATATTCTCATATATGAAACGGTCGCGAATTTGTATATAAAGCAAATAAGCATGTTATTGATGTAACTAAAATTGTTTACGAATAATTGCAATTATGATTCCGTCACGGGGGGTCGGGAGGAAGCGTTTTCGAAAATAATTAATCACAAACAAATGTACATTCATTAGGGACTGGAGCCGAGTTGCCGGCCGGGAAGAAGGCGTGGGGTCCCTTTCAATAACAATCTAACAGACGCGAAAGGCCATAAAACCTAACGCACTTGAGATCGTTCAATGGGCTTTGAAGGGATTATCACATAAATTTTGGGTCACGAGAGTTTCGGGTACGAGTCTGCTATTCTTTAAAAGTTGCAATTCGATACGCATAAGTAAACGTAAGATAATACAGCATTGAAAATGACAGTTGCAAAAGGCAGGAAATAATAAAAACGTCAGGATAAGTTAGAAATTTACAGACGCTGCAGACATGTGAAACATCACGGGTGGGCTCGTTAAGTCGAAAGCGCATTTTCTAGTAACTGTGTTGGGCGTGAATTTTTGAATGCTAGACGCTATCTTATTGGCCAAAATATATTCTGAATTTTGGTTTCGATCAAGGGAGGGGGCCTTAATTAGGGGCAGTTGAAAAATGAATTTTAAAAATTACAGCAGATAGCCACGCGCTTTGAACACGAGCAGTCGTATTTTCATGCTGGGCAGCTTGCTTGAGTTACTTACTAATTTCTTTAATTATTTTCAATAGAAGGTTTAATCTAATTAGTCCGGTCGTATAAAAGATCAGTGTTTTGAGAGCCAATTTAAAATACAATTAAATATTCACGGTCGTGTCGTGTAATTTAATCCGCGAAGTGGATCTAAAAATTTGTGTTGTGCGTGAATTTGGATTTTTATTCCGCGGCACGGAGTTAGGTAATTTGCTCTAATTTGTATATTATTCTTTACATAATTGGTGGCATTTAATGAATAAATTTCCATAATCTATAAATTTCAGTACTTGCTTGGTTTGTGAAATTTATTATTAGTTTTAATTTGCATCCGAACCAAGTTAAAAGTAAATAAGTTGCATCCACATTCGTGGAGTTGATTTGACCATTATTATATAAATTATTAGCTAGTTTGTTTGGCGTTTCTGTAATTTAAATCGACCAGAGGCAGTCAGCCGACGTTTTCAATTTATGGTGCAATTCATATACAGGGTACTTTGTAAAATTAGTTAACTCCCTTTTGCGATATTCTCTGGCAAGTTGGAAACACTCAAACAAAGTGCTCTTCCGATTTGCGCAGTGAAATCGATTGGTTTATACCACTGGTCTAACGCAAGTTTAGATCTGCCGCTAAAACCAAGTGTGACCAGCACAGATTAATTACCTAAATCAAGGCCAATCAGTTGTCTTACTAGGGCAGCAAAATTAAGAGGCCAAACAATTCTGAATCACATAGTCATAGCCATCTTCTCAACCGAGTTTCCATCACACCCGGTGTATGGACCAAAGTGTAGTCTTTGTCGGGAGATCTGTGGTTAATTAGAAGTAATCAGCTGTGAGACCGTAAGACCACAACTACCCATAGTAGAGCGTCGAAAAAAACGGTCAAAACATCCATCGCGTACAGGTTAGATCATCGTCGAAACAACGCAATCAGAGGTTAATTAATAAAGCCAGAGGCATTGACCCTGCACCTCAAAATAGCGAAAGTAGCGGTCGAGCCAGACTCCCCATTTCGCAGCGTTATTAGGTTATTAAAATCGGGTCATTGCGCCTCCAAAGGAGGGCCCCCCTGAAAAACGAGCGATTACTATTGATTCTCTCGCAGATCGATCGCCTGGGTTGCATTTTGTATCACATACTTCCCCAGTATCTGATTAATTAATCAACTACATTCATTAAGTAAGTACACTGTAGGCACAACGCCGCTGTGCACTGGTTGATATACAGAGCGTGTCTTAGAGTACGATTAAAGTGTTAAACACGAGTACCAAGATAACGTAATTTTGAAAACAAATTAATTATTCATTTAAATTGAATAGTCAGTACACAAATATTGTTTGGGACAAGCATAAAAACAACCCACCAGTTGTGTAATTGGAATTAGTTAGTTCGTCACGATATTCGAACGAGAAAACCGTTAAACGAATTCTACTGTATTTCTTATACGAGTGTAAATTTTTTTGTGTTTCCTTTGTATGGTAATATAACAAACGGATTTTTTTATACTCAGATTTTCAGGCTGCATAGCGCCTGGAAAACGGAGTTTTTCCCTTGATCTGCAATAAATACATGATTAAATTTTAGTCCGAATTTTTATTTTTTAAGTATCCAATTTCTGCTATCTCATAGTTATAACCGTTTCCACCGGGATTAAAGAACGGGTGAACGGCACAAGTGTGTTCCGTCCGAATTAGCTATCACGAGCCATTTTAATTATTGAAAATTGTTTAGAAATATCAACAAAAGTAACTCGGACAATTTCTTCGAAGGCTGGCGCCTAGCGTAGATTTATTGTAGTTATTATTGCATGGTATAGGAGCCCCGTAGTGTCAGGTAGCAATTCGTCTAGCCGGAGTGGCCTGTAACCATAAAAACTGACCTTTTTCCTTTCTTGGAAATTTGCCCGAGTTACCCCGAAAATAAATACGCGTTAAATTCTTGCAGACGATAATCTCTCAAGGTGCCAGTAAATTAACTTGCTAATAAATTAAATTGTTTATTTGTTTGGATTCATTTATCACTTTTAGTTGTCCGTAAAAGGCAACAAACAACAGTGGCACATCGGCGTGTTACATATACCATCGAGAATTTCTAGTATTATTTGTATACAAAGCAATCAGAGAATCCATGAGGTCCACACCTCCCATATGCTCATTATATATTTTTATTGAAAATGGTCGAGGCATTTCTACTCTTTTCTTTTCTTTTCTGCAAAATCTTTCTGATTTGTCTATTGGAGATACACCTACATAATTTGATATTGTGTGAACCAAATTATTGTCGTGCCAACGGACAATTGTTATATTTTTTTCTGACGTTGCGAAAGAAAAACTTCCTCTCCCTTCTTTTTTCAGTTGTTTACTTGACTTGAGTACCTTATCTGCACCTTGTAATCTATTCTGTCTTATGGTACCCGTGTACCAAATATTTTTATGTGTCAAGTTTTCTATCAATGGAATGCTCGAGAATAAATTATCCGCATTAATTTTATAATTCATATTCTCTATGTCATGGCATAATCTTACACCAACATCTCCTGCTGCACCCTGAAATTTCCTGTCTGTTTCCAGACGCTCCTTGAAATATTTCAAAACAATAGACATATCCTGATGTTCCTGCACGAACCCATATTTTATATCCCCATTTTTTGGGTTTACTTGGAAGATATTGTTTCAAGGACGATCGACCTTTGAAAGGTACAATCATTTCATCTATTGACATATGTATATTCTTCAGGATCAACTGCCGAGTGAAATGGTCTATAACTGGACGCAGTCGAAATAATTTATCGGTATTATTGTTATCTGTTTGAGATATATCTACAAAATGAATGTATCTTCTTATTTCTTCGTATCTTTTCGAAGACATAGCATCTGCAATGAAATTCATTCGCAGTTCACACTCGGAAGACCAATACTGACGAATTCTAGGATATTTGATGTAACTCATCATAGTTGTGATTCCTAAAAATATTTTCAGTTCGCTAAGTGTCAGATTGAAATTAGTTTTATTTTTCTGATGAGCTTATAGATTGGATTGAAAAACAATTACATCTCTCAAAAAGGATTCAGAAAAAAAATGGGTGAAATAATCTATTGGCGATTCGCCATGAACATGTACTCTGTGCTCTCTGTTACATTTTGGCATATCGCTTGTAAGTTTATTTTCTTTATCAAGTATCCAATTCGGTTTATCACAATTTTTTTTTCTGTTTTTGTTTTTTTTTTACATCTTCGTCATTCATTTCTCCTGGTTCATTTCTATTTTCTTCATGATCTTCCGTCTCTTGATCAGTTCTGTTTCTTTCATTATCGCCTGGTTCCTCATCAGTTCCATCATCTAATGTTCCATCTACCTCGAATAAGTTTCTTTGCGGTATTTCAGAGTCACTATCTGATACTTCATTCTCTAATCCATCTTCAGAATCAACAGTGTAGAGAAGCGCTTCAATTTCTGAATCTTTCAAAGGGCGTCGTCTTTCATAATCACTAAACTTTTTATTTTTTTGTTTTTCAACAGTAGTATTTTTTTTTGGAATAAGTTGCTGAAGTAGACTCTATTTTTTTCTTCATGATATTCTTATTTTCATTTTCTTTATCACTTTCATCATCAGAGCTTTCGTCAGGTACATATTCAGATCCACTATCAGATAGATACAAATATCTTTCTAGTTCACTTACTGATAGTGGTCGTTGTGAATATCTCTGAAGATCCTGCTGCAGATAGCCTGTCTCTTTCAAGTAATATTTTTTTATTTTTATTGTTTCTGAAACCATCGTTTTCCATTTTTACTAAAAAATAGAAAATAATAAAAATGAATTTTACATAATAAAAATTGATTTTGGTGATTTCTAAAACACAAAATCGTAGCAATAATTGATAACTGAAGGAAGACCTTTTGAACATCACATATTTTCATTTTGATGTTTTACTGTCAATATTGTGCAGAAAGACGAAAGCTCTCTGTTAGTTCTTCCTAGACGATTGACGAATAAGCACTTATCTCAGAAATTAGTAAATATCACCGATTACATTCAAAGTAATCAAATTCTTGTACTGTATAAATTTTTGTTATAGATGTAAACACTAAGATTTGAAATTGTAATTTGCGCTCTTTGTACACAAGTGTGTACAAAGACATTTTACCATATTTGATAATCATTAGATTATAAAAACTGACAAACAATGATTGATTTTTGAAGAAAGCACTTAAAACAACGTAAAAATATTTTTTTCTTACCTTCGCGTTCGTTATTTTAGTAATACAATAAATCTTTTCGAACACTACATCAGTTACTCATGCGCAATATCGCAAACTGTCACTTTGCTCTGGTTAAAATAGGTTATGCAATTCACTATAGCCATCTATGTTCAGTTATAACGACTATAAGTTCACAGGACGTAGACTAGAGTCATTTATATATTTACTTTAAAATTAAAATACAATATTTGATGCAAAATTGTCACTGTCCACATATGTGTACCCAGCGCATGAGAGGGTTAGGCTGCGACATCTCGCGGCCGGATACATCCGAACTGCCTAACGGTGTATTAGCAAGTGACGTTTCAAGTTGCTGGAACTTCGAAATTTATGAGCGCAAATATTACAACTGAACGGCTTCTCGTCAGTGTGCGTCAACATGTGCCGCTTCAATTGTGAGGGCTGAACGCATTTATAACTGCAAAGCTCACAACCAATCGGCTTTTCGCCGGTGTGCCTCAACACGTGACGACTTATTTCCACGGACAACCGCGTCTTGTACTCGCACAGATTACAAACGAATATTTTCTTAACCCCCGCATGCACTGACATGTGCCGCTTTACCATCGCGAGTTCTCGACTTTTATAATCGCAAAGACCACATCTGAACAGCTCCTCGTCGGTGTGCGTTAAAATATGCCGTTTCAGCACTTCGGCCCTTCGGCATTTGTAGTCGCAAAGGTCGCAACCGAACGGTTTCTTGTCGGTGTGCGTCAGCATGTGATGCTTTAAAGAAATGAGCTGGCGGCATCTGTAAGCGCAAAGATCACAACTAAACGGCTTTTCACCGGTGTGTCTCAAGATGTGACGTTTCAAATTCACAGCCTGTAGGCACCTGTAATCGCAGAAATTACAACTAAACGGTTTCTCGTCGCCCGTGTGCATCAACATGTGCCGCTTCAAATCTACACCCTGTCGACATTTGTAATCGCAAAGATCACAACTCAACGGCTTCTCGTCGGTGTGAGTTAACCTGTGCAGATTCAGTTTCGCGACTTGCCGACACTTGTAATCGCAAAGATCGCAACCGAACGGTTTGTTGCCGGTGTGTATCAGCATGTGCCGCTTTAAATACGCGAGTTCCCGGCACTTATAATCGCAGATATCACAGCTGAACGGTTTCTCATCGGTGTGTCTCAACATGTGACGCTTCAGATTTCGGTGTTTTCGACACTTGTAATCGCAATAAGCGCAAGCTAATGACTTCTCACCGCCAGTGTGCACAAACATGTGCCGTTTTAACGACGCAATTTGTCGGCATTTGTAATCGCAGAGATCACAACCGATCGACTTCTCGTCGGTGTGAATTAGCATGTGCCGTTTCAGGGTTCCCGGATGTCGCGACCTGTAATCGCACAGATTACAACACAACGGCTTCTCGCCCGTGTGTATCAGCACATGCCGTCTTAATAATTCGGATTGTTGGCATTTGAAGTTGCAGAGCTCGCAGCCGAATTTCTTCTCTCCGACGTGCGTCGACACGTGTCGCTTCAATTTTTCGATGTCTTGAAATTTATAGTCGCAGACGGCGCAACGGAATAGCTTCTCGTCGGTGTGTTTCAGCACGTGCTCGCGCAAACACCCTTGCGATTGGAATTTAGAATCGCACAGGCGACATTCGTATGTTTTTTTGTCGTCTTGGCGCCTAAAACAAAACGGGTTTTAGCGTGTTTCATGCAAGTAATAAAATAAAAGATTAAGTCAAATGGGTACAGCCGCGGGCAGTTAAAAGTGAACGCTCGGGAATTTGTTTAGCCGCCAATGTAAGTCGAGTTTGGTACAGTTCTATTGCTATTCGTTCTCTTTTAGCTGTCCACGAGTGTACATCTTTAAAGTAATAATTTTACTTGTTGCTTGTTATTCAATGTTTTTATTAAATTCTGTGCAGGAATAGTACAAACCCTTCTACCCTCTACAAACATTCATAAAATCTATGCACACAAGAAAAAGATAACAATTTTTAAACAAAAAATTTAAGATTATGTTGACTCACGTTTATACAGAGTTTTCATAAATGATTTACATAAATGTTCCGCCTGTGAATATACGAGTAGTTGACGCCATTAGCAATAAGCGGCAAATGTTCATTTTTTCATTATTCAAAGGTCACAGGATTTTTGAATCTTTCATGAAAGATGCCTAGCTTCGTAGGTCCAGTGACCTCTTTATGAAAGCTCTGTATAATTGGGCGTTCAACATAAAGAGAATGAAAAACAGGTACATTAAAATTTACAGGTACATTAAAATTTAAGCTTTATGAACCGACAAGTGTTTTTTTAAATTCCCCGACGTTCTACCTTCATAACTGCAAAGATCGCACTTGAACTTCTCTCTAGTGTGCGTCAACATGTGCCGTTTCAATCTCCCGCGTACAGCGAATCTATAATCGCAAAGCGCACAACTAAACGGCTTCTCGCCGGTGTGTTTCAACATGTGCCTTTTCAGGTACGATTTTGACTGGCATCTGTAATCGCAAAGGTTGCAACTAATCGGCTTCTCGTCGGTGTGCGTTAACAGGTGAACCTTCAAATCCGCGCGCGTTCGCGACTTGTGGCCGCAAACGTCACAAGCAAATCGTTTCTCGCCGGTGTGCACCAACTCGTGGTTTCTCAACGATGTGCGATGTCGCGTTTTAAAATCGCACTGATCGCAGCTGAACTCGACGCTGCCGGCGGTGTGTATTAAGCCGTGCGATTTCAAACCTTCCGAGCTACGACATTTGTAAGGGCAAAAATCGCAACCGAACGGCTTCGAGTCGGTATGGATTAACATGTGCCTCCTCAGCTTTGCGAGGTGATGACTTTTATAATCGCAATGTCCACAGCAGAACGGCTTCTCGCTGTCGTGCCTCACCACATGCTGTTTCAAGTATCCGGCTTTCCGACACTTAAATTCGCAAAGGCTGCAACTGAAGGGCTTCTCGCGGTCAGTATGTTTCGCCTTGTGCTGCTTTATATCTCCGGCGGACCGACATTTAAAATCGCAAAGACTGCAGCTGAAGGGCTTCTGGCCGGTGTGCTTTAACATGTGCCGCTTCATACTTCCGCGTTGTCTACACTTGAAATCGCAAAGATCGCAACTGATCGGCTTATCGCCGGTGTGTATTAACATGTGCTGCTTCAAATATCTTGATTCGCGACATTTGTAATCGCAGAGGTCACAGCCGAACGGCTTCGCTTCGCCGTGGCTTAATATGTGCTTCGTCCAGTTTGTTGTCGTCCGGCATTCGTAATCGCAAAGGCCACATTTGAGAGGTTTTTCATTGGTGTGCAGCAACAGGTGGGTTTTCAACGAGTCTTGCGTTTGCGTCTTGAAATCACAACGATCGCAACCGAACGACTTGTCGTCGTCGCTGTGTAGTAACATATGCTGCTTTAATGCCTCGGCTCCTCGGATTTGGTGATCGCAAATAGAACATCCGAACGGTTTCTCGTCGGCATGTGTCAGCTCATGCATTTGTAAAGATTGTTTATTTGGAAATTTGGAAACGCAAATGCGGCGTTTGAATGTCCTTTCGTCGACAATTTCAGATTTGGATGAGCGTTTGCGTCTGAAATTTAAAAAAAGAAATTAGTTTTATTTAAGAAGAAAGAAAAATCAGAGAAGCAAGAATATTTAAAAATACTATTAGGTGGTGACGGAAGTGGGTAGTTTTTTTTTTGGCTTAAATAATAGACACATAACAACCACTTTTTTATTTGCACTGCACTGATTTTTAATTAATTAATTAAAAATACATAAATCTTTGCTCGGGTCACTTTCCAAAAAATTAAAATTATAAAAACTATTAGAAGCGAAAAGGGGGCTCCTGCACTTTGTAATCCAAGTGGTTCATTCAACACAATCATTTTAATTTTCGAAAATAATTATTCTTTAATTTTTTTATATGGAAGTCAGTCTGGTGAAATTTCACCAAATCTGGTGATTTTAGTTTGCGGACAGACTGACCGTTTACCCCTAAATTGGTGCGACTATTTACTTAGCTGCGACGAAAGCAACCAGATAACGTCATTTTATTGATAAAACTGTACAGCGACACCTACGGTGTTAAAATAACAATAAATGAATATAAACAGGAAAACAAATATAAAACAAATCAAATCTAACGTGAAAATTATTACTGCCGGGGCACCACAAGGATCAGTATTAGCACCCATTCTTTTCGTGATATACATAAATGACTTAATAAATGGTGTTGAGATTGCTGATGTAATAAACTTCGCCGATGACACAACCCTAATTATACGCAACGCAAACTTTCAACAATGTGCAAATGAAAATGACAAAAACGCAAAATGACGCAAACAAATGGTTCCAGGCCGATGGTCTGGCACTAAACAAAGAAAAAACCATACACCTATGACAACAAAGAATCCCTTTATGTAAATAGTGCAGCTGTGCAACCCCGACCTTCTTTACTAATATCATATTTCAGGTGTTCGTAAATTGCAGCTGCGCAACCCTTGATCTTATTTATTAATTCGAAGATCATTTTCAAAGATTCTCCGCGTACGACATTCATTACATATTGATACTTGTAACCTTATTCGCATGTTACAATAAATATTGATATCATTTCAAATAAAAAAGAGGTTTTCAGATGCTTGGTGACTTGTTTCAGGATATATTTGTCGAAATAATGAATAATTTCAGTTTTTAAAGAAGGATTAAGACTTGCGTTGATGCTGGAAAGAAAGAAGTTTCGAACGTTTCTCGTTTTTACCATTATATAACAGTATTGTGACTTAATCTTACATCTAGAAGCGAAAATATATGTTATTTCAGTAAAAACAAATAGTGAGCACTGTTTAATTACAAGGGAATAAGGTAGTTAATCCTTTTCTTGAGCCAATAATGTGGTGCACCCTGTATATGATTATTTACAATCGCCTGTACCAGACTTGAGATAAAGAAAAAGAATTTGTAAAGATATGACTCGATTCGTACACACATGTACTACATGTACAACGTTTGAGACGCCCTGTATATGATTACATACGATCGTTTTTATTTGTATAAAACCTGGAACGCCACATACGTAATTATATACGAGCATCTGTATATCGGATTTAAGATAAATAGTCGAAAAACTATTGTATCAAAGTATCAAAGGTGAGGTACTCTATATATGATTGTGTATAATCGTTTGTATTAGATTTGAGATAAATTAAAACAAAAGATACTGTAAAATCATGACTTAACCTCACTTGCACCAAACCTAAGGCACCCTAAATATAGTTATATACAATTAATGTCACTGCTATAAGATTTAAGGTCTGGGACATACTGTATATGATTTTACAAAATTGTTTCCACTTATACAAAACCGGTCCATCGTGTACCAGTTCGCATACAATCATTTTCCATCGGATTTAAGATAAATAGACGAGAAACCATAAAATTATGTATTTTCAAATACTCTTCGTTTGTACCAAAGTTGAGGTACTCTGTATATGATTATATACAATCGTTTATATTCGATTTGGGATAAATTAATAAAAAGAAACCTAAAATCATGACTTGGCTTCACTTGTACCAAACCTGAGACACCCTAAATATAATCATATCACTGGTATAACGTCTGGGAGATGCTGTATACAATTACATAAAATCGTTTCCCCTTGTACAAAACCGGGACACGGTGTACTTGATTATATACACAATCATTTGCAACGGACTTAAGATAAATAGACGAGAAACCATAAAATTATGTTTTTTTTTTTCAATATTCTTCACTTGTACCAAAGTTGAGGCACCCTGTACATGATTGTATACAATTGTTTGTATTAGATTTGAGATAAATTAATTTTAAAAAAAACTAAAATAATGACTTGACTTCACTTGTACCAAACCTGAGACACCCTAGATATAATCATATACAATTAATGTCACTTGTACAAAGTCTGGGGCATGCTGTTTATGATTATACAAAATCGTTTCCACTTGTACAAAACCGGGCCACCGTGTACTTGATTATATACAATCATTTGCAACGGACTTAATATAAATAGACGAGAAACCATAAAATTATGTTTCTTTTTTCAATATTCTTCACTTGTACCAAAGTTGAGGCATCCTGTACATGATTGTATACAATTGTTTGTATTAGATTTTAGATAACTTAATTTAAAAAAAACTAAAATCATTACTTGACTTCGTTTGTACTAAAGACACTGAGACTGAGACACACTAAATATAATTCTATACAATTAATGTCACGTGTACAAAGTCTGGGACATGTTGTATATGATTATACAAAATTGTTTCTACTTGTACAAAACCGAGCCACCATGTACGTGATTAAATACAATCATTTGCATCGGGCTTAAGGTAAATCGACGAGAAACCATAAAATTATGATACTTTAAATACTCTCTATCTGTAACAAAGTTGAGGTACCCTGTATATACAATCGTTTATATTAGATTTGGGATAAATTAACAAAAAGAAAACTAAAATCTTGACTTGGCTTCACACGTACCAAACCTGACACACCCTAAATATAATTGTATACAATTAATATCACTTGTACAAAGACTGGGACGTGCTGTATACAAAATTGTGTCCACTTGTACAAAACCTGGCCACCATGTACGTGATTATATACATTATCATTTGCATCAGACTTACGGTAGATAGACGAGAAACCATAAAATTATGGTTTCGCTTGTACCAAAGTTGAGGTACTCTGTATATGATTGTATACAACCGTCTGTGTCGAACTTGACACACATTGTTAAAAAAAAAAACAACAGGTTTTTACACATAAACATATCACTAGTAATGTAATGAATGTGCTTATACAGCAAAATTTTTGGAGATAGTTATGGATCACTCACTAACTTTGTCGCAGCTTACTGAATTTATAGCAAAAAAATATTTTCGTATTCGCGAAATCAAACAAAGTGGGCGACCTCTGGTGGTCAATATTGATACCATCGAACGGGCGAACAACATATCACGGATTGAAAACATCAGAAAACATGCACCAATCAAACTTTCGTATTTAACGCAACTGCAATGTCGTTCATCCTTTTATCGGCCATGTTGCAATTAACAGAAACCTCTCGCGTTGACAATTAGGTCGCGAATTGCGTAATCTTACATATAACTTATGCTATTAGCTGTTGGGGTCACTCAGCAGGATTGAAAAGAATTTTTGCATTTGTAAATTAAACTATAGAGATGAAGTAAAAAATCGTTTTATAAAACTTCTAACGGTTCCTTCTATTTACATATTGGAATGTTTACTTTATGCCCAAACTAATGTTGATAAATTCACAAAACAAAAAGACATATATAATTTCAATACAAGAAACAAAAATAACATCGGGTGGAGTTCTGTAGACTGAAGGCCGACAGATACTCCAAATTACTATGATCTAAAAAATGTATAATCTGTTGCCTGGCAGTGTCAAGGCACTACTGCGTGACGAATTTAAAAATTTAATTAAAACTCATTTACTTAATACTGCGTACTATAATATAAATGAGTTTCTTGATAGTAAGTTAATAACCATGTAAAGTTACTAGGAATCCTGACAATGTTAGCTAATAGATAGTCATCAGTTTTAATGTAACTCTTATGCTGAGTTGCAAAAAACATTTAAGTCAGGATTAAATTTAAGCCTAAGTTAGAATATGACACACAATATTCTGTACGTCATAAAGTGTGTCACATTCTAAATTAGGCTTAAATTTAATCCTGGCTTAAATGTTTTATGCAATCGACCCTTAGGCCCGATTTTACGTCGGATAAGCACTATTATTGGTATAACCTGTGGCATAACGTGACGTAGGTGTGACGTAGATGTGGAGGAACATTAAAGGATATTTGGCGCACAGTTATTCCGTTCTTATTCGACGATTGTAAAATTGGGCCTTAATGTGTTATCTAAATGAAATATGACAAAGTGTATTACCAAGGTAGCGCCACAATAAAATATTATTATTAGAGACACAAAGCAGGAATAACTTTAACAGTCTTTAAAAAAAAAGGGCAGCAACACTAACAGAAAATTCAAAACAACTTCTTTAGAGTAAATCTGGTGATTGTATTAATTTTTTTTTTCGCTTGGCGACACTGTGTGGAATTACACAGACACGAAACAGGAACAACTTTAATTAGTCTTGAAGAGCACTTTTTCCTGCAACAGCACAAACAGAAATTGCTGGAAAATTCCAAGCAACTTCTTCGTTGTAAACTTCTTGATTTTAATTTTCTTTTGCCAGGCTACACTGCTGGAATTACACGAACACAAAACAAGAATTAACTATAGTCCTGAAAAAGACTTTTTTTGCAGCAGCACAAACGGAAAATGCCAGAAAATTCAAAGCAACTTCTTTAATGTATGTAAATCTGGTGATTTTAATTTTTCTCGCGTGGCAATACTGCTGGAATTACAAAAACACAACGCAAGAACAACTTTTTAGCCTTGAAAAAGATTTTTTCCTGCAGAGATGGAAAATAAGCAAAAACACAAACAAATTTTCTGCTACTACCCGAAGGCTGTAAATTTTGGGAGGGCAAGCTAAGGCAATCCCAAACTGCCGGCTAAACTCAATGGGACAGGTCGAGGTCATACGTAACCCCCAAAGTAAAACGGCGGTAAATCAAAAATAAATGAAAGTCACCAATGCTTGCACACTTTTCTTTATTTAAAAGTGAAGAAAGAAATTCAGATCAGGGCCCTATTCTCAACTAGTACGAAAAGATTCGCATGCGAAAATGACGTCAAAATAACGTAGACTCTCGTACAAAACTATACAAATAGTTTGGAAAATACGTCATTTTGACGTCACTTTCGCATGCGAATCTTTTCGAACGGATTGAGAATAGGGCCCCAGGAGTAGTTAGACGTAAGTATAAATTAAATATTCAATCGAGTAAAACTGACGACGCGAAACGTGAATTCTCAAACGACAAAAGCTGTCTAAACACGAAGTACGGATCCGTCGTTCGTTCACAATACGATCAGTACAAAATCAAAACTAAATAAATCTACAAACACGCAAAAACGGTGTTCAGTTGAGACCGTTATCAATAAATTTAACTAAACGACCAGGTTTGTAAAATCCGTAATCTCTGTAATTTTTTATTCGTCCAACGTCCCCGTGCAAACTGGTTGTCGGGACTGCGTCCGGTTGGCCGATAATAGGATTACCGAAACCAAGACGACTCTCTGTTACAGTCTCAACTGCGCAGAATTAATTACCTGACTAGCTGTAGATGTCAGGTTTAGAAAAACGTAACGCTTTAAGCATAACAGTTTGTTTCAGTATCACGTAGGGTGCTTCTTATCAAATCACGGAGTCAACCTCCGTTTGTTTCCACTCGCAAGTACAACCACTGAAGAGAACGGCACAAAGAAATGGCAGGAGCCAGAAATGACGTAAACGCACTCCATTACGTATGACAGAACACTAAGGTAGTCCTGCGCGCAAGCGCAATGAACAAACTAAGCGGGAAAGGAGGTCACGCGCTCCAAACTGGCCAATAGCAAAATTCCTAAGAAAATCCATAATATTGATCCGTAATCTTTGACACATTTTGCGCTGTAAGACATTCAGACAATTCACACGTAATAGAATTTTAAACCGTAACGAGGCGAGACCCTTGAATGTAACTCAATGACATTTACAATCGACAGATGGCGGAAGTTACCAACTAATTATTGAAACAGTAGGAACAATGCGGCACATTAAAATTGGATTTCATATTGTGACAAGGCGAAAGTAAATTAAAATATTAGATTCATTTAGCGAATTTGAGATAAGAGAATTGCATCTAGCGCGACCTCGACATGTGCCCTCTGCAAGTGCAGAACCTTGAACAAGTTAAAACGGATTTAAAGTATCTCGTATTCTGTCGAATCTTTCCGGTCTCGTAACAACTCGGAATTGCTCGAGCTGCACTTCCTATAAAAACCCACGATCTGCATAAAGAGGGAGATCTTAAACTAGTTGCTATCAGAGCATGATGTAGGCTCTATTTTGTTAAAGTGTGCTGTTAGGGTAAGTTGAACTTTGTACAATTATGTTTGTCTGTATTTATTTATGTTTAATATAATATTTAAGCTACGCTATGCCACTTGTTTCGATTTATACCGTAACAATATCCAACTTAACCCGGCAGCTTTCATAAACACATTAGACTTGCAATACTTCGAAAAGAAATGAGAAGGTGGTAATCATTTTTCCAAAAACTGGATGATCCCTCCCCTTGTCAGTACGTCACTCAATTGTTTCGTTTTAAACGACCGCCACATTGTGGATTTTTCCGATCGTGTGAAACAACTCTTCAAAAACTTAATGCTTTTGCTTAATGTTTTTTCCAATCTATTATTATTTATTATTATTATTATTAATCATCAATAAGTTTACTTACCATGGAAAATAAAACGAAGTTTCTGCAGGAGGTTAAAAAATTTAACACTTGAAAACAAAAAAATGGGGCCATTTTTTTTTTAATAACTCGAGAACCCAAGGATGCGCAAGCGTGATACATTCTAACGTTTTCGAAATTATAATCTTGAGAAATTTATTGCAAAAATCGGCCGCAAGATGTCGCAACTACAAAACTTTAACGTGAGAAACAAATTTTACGTACGACGTCAGTAGATAATAAAATTTTATTAATAAAAAAAATCGACGTATAAAATGTTTGAACTTCAAATGATCGTAAAGCATTGCACCAACACCTGGCCAATAAAATTGTATTAAAAAAGGAGGAGGGGGTATTGGAAGATCTGAGCCCCCCCTCCTTTAAACTAACCACAATAAAAGTGTTACGTTCACCTCCACCGCAATACGAACTAACGCACCTTTTTAAAAATCTCTCCTCGTAGTTGGCCGTGAATTGTTAGTTGTGAACCAACCTCAATCGACCTTACGTATGATATAGCATAACCTCACTTTTAAACTAATAAAAGCAATGAATAAGCGCTTTCCAGGTTAGCATCGAAGTAGCTCCGAGGTACTCTGGAGTAACTTGTTTGTCTATCAGCTGGGTAGATCCGTCCTGGCGCCCTTAATAATTTAACATCATATTAGACCCACCCCCATCTTACTGTCGCTAGCCGAGGGGAAAGCTAGTGGAAGATGCAGCACAGAGTTTATCACCTAGTCAAGGTAAGGCTGAGGCTATCAAGTTTCAAGTAAATTTGGTGACACGTTCCTCCCCTTTACAACAGATGGCGCTGCTAATTATTTAGTGCTGTGGAAAGCACTTGCAAAATTCGTTTAATTCAATCACGGGCAGTTTTTTTTTTTTTTTTTAATTCATTGAACGGTATTTTAATTTACTACTTAAATGAAAAAGGAGGTAAAAAAAATGTTTCGAATTAAATATAGGGTTTTGATGAATTTGCAACGCCATCTGGTAAGAAATTCCTGATCTGGATTGTGCAGTTTCTTAAATCGTTTTGATTTCACCACCACCGACACTGGATAGTCTTTACGAAACAAGAATTTTTTTTTCTTTTATTTAACTATAAGCAAATAACTTCGTTACTGTTGAATAGATGGCGCTGTTAATTTCTAGTCGAAGAAAATTTGAAACATTTTACAATTTCAATCGAGGCTAAGAACTTGCGTAAACAATCGAATTGAATTTCGAAAACGATGAGAAATAAAACAAATATAATTATTGTAGACAATCGTTCCTCCCATTTACAACAGATGGCGCCGCTAATTAATTAAGTGTACCGTCACTAAATAATTACAGTACCGCAATCAGCCGCCATTTTAGCGCAAAATATTGGCGGGAAATTTAAACATCTAACCCTAACGACGACACATTCGGGCATTTTAAACTTTTATTTGACAGGCGTTAGATTTGGTTTAACTTACCAGAAAGAAAATCACTAGAAAAGTTGGCAATTTAAAATTGTCGGGAAAAAAAATCACTAGAAATGTCGACCATTTAAGCTTGCCGGAAAGAAAATAACTAGAAAAGACGGTCATTTTAGTGCAAGAACATTTTCTTTATATTACACATTAAGCATATGAACGAGAATGGTCACCGAGGTTGACCAAAGTGGTCACTGAAGTAACGAAAGTAGTCACTGAAGTTAACCAAAGTGGTAACTGAAGTTGACCAAAGTGGTCACTGAAGTTGACGAAAGTAGTCACTGAAGTTAACCAAGCAACGAAATAATTAAATTAAGATTGAGAAAAAATATTTAAATTAGAAACCCAAAACAAAAAATTAGGGAAAATAGTCTTTAAAAATTTGAAAATTAAAGGTTGAGGCCAAATAAAATGTCGAGGTTAACCGACTCAAGCAAGAAATTAAGATTGAAAAGAAATTTTTAGAAATAATTAAAGTTCAAGGTCAAGTGGACTCTAGCAAAATTCATCAAACTTCTCTCATTTTGGTTGCATGTGGACAAGATTAATGTTTTATTAAATTGTTCAAGCGAACATACACGGAAAAAATGAAGAGGAAAAATTTACTGCAATTTTGTAATATTAAAATTGTAGACAAAATTATTGCAAATTGTAATTCATAGAGAGATAATTTATTCTAAGAGATCATATAATTTTGTAAGAAAATATATGTTACTTAAAAATTAAATTAAAATTTAAATAAATCTTTGCAGGAATATTTACTCTAATTATTATATAGAATTTACATTTATAAATAATTTTTTATGTAAAGAACTGTTCAATTTCCTACTACATGTCGTATTATTTATCAGGTTCAGATAATAACATTTTTATCATAAGTTAAGTTAAATATATAATAAATTGCAACATTTTTTACAATTATCGCAGTAAATTTTACTTCTTTTTTTACTACGCAGAATTACAAATGGGTACGTAAATTAATTAAGTAAAAAGTATATTTTCCTGTGATTCCGACGCAAAAGTAGTAAAATATAATACAATTGTAGAATAATATGCCATAATTGTGGCACACTGTTCTGCAATTATATAGTACGTTTTATTATTGCTGTATACAAATCTTTCCGCGCGCCATTATCGTCAACGTGTTCTTGCCTGCATTGTTCGCCGGGGACGCCCACGACGGCACTTGTGACTGTGAGACTGAAGTAATAAGGCGTAAAAAGAGGTAGGTACGCTGTATTTGATTTTGTCATAACTGCGTTTTTACAAACGTTCAATTAATTAACGCAATGTTATTTTTAATTAAATTTAAGAAACATTTGTGAATACCAGCAATGGCCGCATTAATTCATTTTGCAAACCGCAAAATCAAAGTAATATGAAGAACATGAACTTGCTTTTCAGTTTTTGTATATGATCTAATACAAACGAATCGGCAAGAGCTACCAGATATAGCCATCAATATTATGGACGTATCTAATATTTTGAATACATGGGGCTTGCCTGATCTTTGCACGCTCTTTGCAGGTATAATATATGCGTCTTATATTATGTTTGTGTACTCTTATACAGGGTGATTCCGAATGATTCTGTAAAATTTCGCTAAAGTATTTAGAACTAAAATTAAGAGACCTCTATTTTTTATTTTGACCAAATTAACTAATTTTAAGAAAAGTTGATTCCATAACAAATTAATGACTTTTTAACAAGGGAAACTCTATTGCTTCACCTTTTAGAAATAGAAATTAAATAAATTTTCGATTCACTTGTACAAGGCTACAGCCCCTTATCGCAATTTTGGTAAAAATAAAAAAAAATATGGTTTCCTTAAATTTTAATTTTTTAAAAGTGGGCCAGAGTTGGCTTTGGGATCTCCAAACGTATGTCTTAAATAAATTTACTTTTGACAGTTAATATCAGGATTTGTCACGGAACAAATGTTAAAATATTTTTAAAATTGTGACCAGAATGTTTTTCAATGAACAAAAACTGTTTATATTAGAAAATTTTAAAATTTAATAAGACGGATGCAATTATGTTTTGCAAGTGAAGGAGCTTTTATTGTGATGTTTTGACATTAACATGAGTAAAATTATTTTGACGTTTATTTTAAAAATAATCTTATCTAGGACGTAAGTTTGCACATTTCATAGCCCACTCTGACCTGTTTTCAATAAATCGCACGTTATTATATGAATTACCTTATATGGCGTTAATTTTGTAGATAACGATATAGACTACGAAACATTTTTGAAGTAGAAGTTAGTTCAGGTATTAGTTGTGTAAAATACGAAAACTTATATGATTATATACCAGTAGTTAGTACCAAAGTTAATGGTACCTTTTTTTTATAACTTTAAAACATGTACTTTAAATATTTTAGTTGTATAATGTACAGATTAAGACGTGAATAATATTTTCTTGTAATGTTAAATGATAAATGTACCAAAGTTAATGATACCTTTTTTATAACTTTAAAATATGTACTTTAAATACTTTAATATTTTCTTGTAATGTTATATGATAAATAAATAAAATAAAAAATAAGGTTAAGTCATGTTTTTTTTATTTATCTCTGAACACTTAAGTATACAATCATTCTATTTTCAGGAAATGTACTATACATGTACGTGCACACTTTCATTCTCTAAGGCCCAGTTTTTAGATCTCAGTTTAAGTTTAAACTTCAGTTTATTCCTATAGAAGCAATGAGAAAAGACTGAAGTTTAAAGTTAAACTGAGATCGAAAAACCGAGACTAAGGATTAGGAATACGGAATGCGGAATACGCGGTCCAACAGGAAACCCGTATCGAAATAAAATTAGAATCTCGTCTTTTTTGGCCGCGACTATACATATATTTACGGCGAGAAGTCGACGATTAGTTCTGTAATTTACTCTCCGGAATTTATTAATTACAATACATATTTCAAACAGAGAAAGAATTTTAAAATAATTAAGTATATATAGGTAATCTTCGGATAAAGATTCAAATTTTTAAGGCAATTTTTATTTTATAATATTTGCTATAACACTGTAGTAAACTTTCATATAAATTATATGGGAAAGTCATACTATATGCAGTAATTAATACAAAAAAATATGTATTTTTTATTATAGAAGTGTAGTAAATTTTCATATTAATTATACATTTTGCAGTAAAGAATACCAGAATAAATATACTTTTTATTACAAAAGTGTAGCAAATTTTAATATTAATTATACAATTTGCAGTAAAGAATACAAGAGGAAATATAATTTTTATTATAAAAGTGTAGTAAATTTTCATATCAATTATATGGGAGGTCATACAATTTGCAGTAAAGAATACAAAAATAAATATACTTTTTATTACACAAGTTTTGTAAATTTTCGTGTTAATTGTAAACTAAGTGCGTATCTACGTACGCACTCTGTATTTTAAAAACAGTAATATATTCTGCAATTTGTATAAATTTTACTCTATTATTTTAAATAAAGTGTAACTACATGCATTGAAGAAATTTACAAATTATCTTAAAAGAAACTGTCCAGTTTATTAAAAAGAACTGCAATAATCTATTGTAACATTTTAGAATATTTTATTACAACTTGTAGTTGTCACTATATTTACTCTAAGTTGCAATGAATAGTGTTACAATTGCAAAACATTTTACTATTTATTTTTTTCCGTGCAGTATTGCAGACTAGGCTACCAGTAAACTGGAGAGGGGGGATATCAATCCATATGAAATCAACCAATAATAAAATAATTTCTTGCTAACACATTTTTATTTTATTCTTTAATTATGAGTCGGAAAGTACAGAACAATTTTTTTCACATTTTTATCACACTTTTCGGTTAGTAGTTTAGTAGTTACTTTAATCAGACTAAAAACGTAATTTTCGTTAATGTTAAAAGCATTTAAAAAATATTTTACCAACGCCATCTGTGTGCTGGTATTTTGAAATTATTACTTTACTTCATATTTTAGATTAGAGCGCCGCCATCTTCATGCTGATATTTTTGTTACACATTTTGTAGTTTCATTTTGATTGAATTCGCGAACTCTCTCAGTCGATTTAGGCCGCTTTATGTGTATTAGTAGATGTATTAGTGACATGGGGCGCCATCTTTTTATTTGATTTTGTAAACAAACTTATGACTACTAAATTCAATACAGACTTCACCTCTTAAAAGCAGCGTACTTTCATAAATGCAGAACGGATTGTGAGGCGCCATCTTTCGGTTAGTAAACGAAGCTTTATCCGTGCAGTTTGATTGGAGAGCTACTCCGGTATAGCTCCGACGCTAACCTGGAAAGCACCTAATAAAGTGAGGTTATGATATACGTCAATTTATTAAGGCTGGTTCACAACTAACAATTCACGGTCAACTTCGAGGAGGAATTTTGAAAAGGGCACGTTATAATTCCATAACCGCTCGCCAAAACCATCAACCCACAACCCGGTGCTTTCCAAAGATCCTTAGGAGGCCTAAAAGGCGAATACATTAAAACCTCAAGTCTTAGCATTATGTACCCTCATATGCATTTTCAAATGTCCTAAAGTTCTACTCTCGTAAAAGCAGCGATCGCACTTAAACTTCTCCCGATTGTGCACCGACATGTGCCGCTTCAACTTTGCGAGGTGTCGAAATCGGTGATCGCAAGTGCTGCAAACGAACGGCTTCTCGTCGGTGTGCGTATCCTTGTGCTTCATCAAACTTGAGTTCGTTCGGCCCTTGTAATCGCAAAGGTCACAGCTGAACGGCTTCTTGTCGGTGTGCACCAAGACGTGACGTTTCAAATCGTCGCGCGTTCGAGACTTATGGTCACAGACGCCGCAAGTGAAGGGTTTCTTGTCGGTGTGCGTCAACGTATGCCGTCTCAGACGTGCGGCCAATTGAGTTTTGTAATCGCAGAGCTCACAACTGAAGCGCTTCTCGCCGCCGCTGTTGTGTCTTAAACCGTGCCGCTTCAAAAACGAGGCATCTCGACACTTATAATCGCAAAGCTCGCAACTGTACGGCTTCTCGCCGGTATGTATAGACATGTGTCGTTTTAGCTTGTACAGTTGCCGGAATTTGGAATCGCAAACCGCACATGCGAAAGGCCTCTCTTCAGAGTGTACTGACATGTGCTGTTTCAAGTTTCCGGCTAGTCGGCCTTTATAATCGCAAAGGGTACAACTGAAGCTTTTCTCGCCGTCGGTGTGCTTCAACTTGTGCTTCCTCATGTCTATGTAATAACGGCACTTGTAATCGCAAACGTCGCAACTCAACGACTTTTCGGGGTCCGTGTGTTTCAACTTGTGGCGCTTCATCGTTATGAACTGTCGACACTTGTAGTCGCAAAGATCACAACCGAGCGGCTTCTCGCCGGTGTGTATCAACATGTGCGACCTCAACCTTCGTTCCGCTTTACATTTGTAATCGCAGAGATTACAACCGAACGGCTTGTCGTCGCTGTGTGTCAACGTGTGGTGTTTTAAAGTGCTGGCGTGTCGGCATTTAAATGCGCAGAGGGTACAACTGAACCGCTTCTCGTCGGTATGTGTTAGCTTGTGGTTCCTCAGGTCTGCGTGATGTCGGCACTTATAATCGCAGACGTCACAGCTCAACGACTTTTCGGCATCGGTGTGTTTCAACTTGTGCCGCTTCAACAGCGACAACCGTCGGCATTTGTAATCGCACAGGTCACAACTGATCGGTTTCTCGTCGGCGTGTATTAACACGTGCGACTTCAGTTTTCCCGCCGTTTTGCACTTGAAATCGCAACGGTCGCAGGCGACCGGCTTCTCGTCGTCGTGTATTGACACGTGATGTTTCAAACGAGTGGCCGTTTTGCATTCGTAATCGCAGATGGCACACTTGAACGGTCTCTCGTCGGTGTGCGTCAGCATGTGCAGCTTCAGATTCCCCGACTGTCGGGTCTTGTAATCGCAGAGATTACAACCGATCGGTTTCTCGCCGGTATGTACGAGCAAGTGACTTTTTAAATCCCGTCGGTTTACGAATTTAGAGTCGCATATGCGGCATTCGATTTTTCTTTTGTCCCAGAGTTTAGATTTGCATCTGAAATAAAAAGAGCTGTAATATTAACTTAAACAATAAACAATCACAAATAAATCGTTGCTAATGTTGTTTAAATTGCTCAAGGAAACAATCAAATACATTTACGTATATTATTTAATTTTCTTCTTGCAATTTTTTAAATAGAAAACCGCCATTACCCTAGTTATCAGTACGACAAAGGTCTGAACGGTTTCTCATTGGCATGCTGTAACTTGTGCCGTTTCAAATTCCTGCGACGCTGACACTTAAAATCGCAAAAATCACAATTGAACGGCTTCTCGTCGGTGTGCGTCAACCTGTGCTCTTTCAAATGTCCCCTATATCGGCACTTAAAACCGCAAACATCACAACTGAACGGCCTCTCGTCAGTGTGTATTAACATATGAGATTTCAAGCTGTTGGCCTGTCGGTACTTAAAGCCGCAAACATCACAACTGAACGGCTTCTCGTCAGTGTGTATCAACGCATGAGACTTCAAGCTTTCGGCCTTCCGGCACTTGTAATCGCAAAGGCCACAGCCGAACGGTTTCTCGTCGGTGTGTATTGTCCTGTGCTTTTTCAAGTACCTGACCAGTTTGCACTTGTAATCGCAGAGATCGCAGCTGAACGGCTTCTCGTCGGTGTGTTTCAGCTTGTGAAGTTTTAAGGAGTGGAGAAGTCGGCATTTGTAATCGCAAAGGTCGCAACTGTGCGGCTTCTCGCCGGTGTGTATCAGTATATGTCTGCGCAAGGATATGCGAAATTTAAACTTCGAGTCACATATTCGGCAATCGAACGTTTTCTTATTCACGATTTTCGTATTAGGAAAGCGTAGAAACCTGAAACAAAAAGTCCCTTTGAGTTTTTCATACTTTTTCGATTTGAAAGTTAATTTATTATATAAATAGTAATAAGTTCCCATTTTAGGGTACCGAGATACTTATAAATACTTCTCACAATACTCATGTCGTGGCATAAATTCGTTCACCAGAACATTTTTTTTAGGAGCAACACTAATAATAATAATAATAATAATAATAATTTATGTTATTAGCATGTGTAACAACAATAGGACAAGCAATTTGAAATAGATTCTTTTATGTTATAAGCAGCTATCAATTTTTTTAAAGACAGCTTATAAATATGAGCGACGTTAAAATTGGGGAGAGTGTCATGAAACCCGCGGGGTTGAATTAGTGCTGCTCTTATCGATTCGATGTATAGATTCAACATCGATTCGATAGCTTCGAAATGAACATCGATTCGTTTAAAAAATATATTCGATTTATCGATATTTTAAAAATTTCTTTGTATCCTGATCTTCAATATTTAACGTTTTTAACTTTAACCGGTTCTGTGTAATAAACTGTCTTGTAAAGTAAAAAGCAAGAGAATGATATTACCGACGCTAGTTTAACTGTTAATGGTCGCGTTCAGGCAGAAAATTAATTACAGCGCTTTTTTTTACCTATTGCAGGGGTTGTGAATCCATTGCGCTTTAGTGCAACGCTAGAATGTAGCATTAAAAAACCATGCTTGATTACTGGCAGTCGTTTTAGTATATAGCATACAAGTATACAACCTGTGGTAATACTATGGGTATTCGTTCAGGTACGCGTTTCTAAAGCGCTTCAGCGCAGAGGTTACTGGACGCTAAAAATTTCGAAACCGAAGTAATTTAGGTTATAGGCTTAACGGTTACTGTTAGATTTACCTAACTTGTAACGGTCCGTCAATCTTCGGTTCTGGTCTGTAGTTGCTGATCGTTGCTCTGTTTGACGGCGGTTCGGGTTTGCTCGTCGGAGTCCAGGTTCAGAAATAAAAGCGTCGATCACTTAGCAAATACAGTTTTATTTACAAAATAGTTCATATATACACGTATCCACAAATTGGGATATTTTACAGCGGTTACACTCACGTACAGGTAAACGAAATGTTAACCTCTCGGACGGTATTTTCGGTTGCGGTAATATACGGTGTGTCTCGAGGACAACGGTAAACTACGGCGTGTCTTACGGACACTAATCGCAGGACGGTGGTTCCGGAAACGGTGTGTCTTACGGACACTAATCGCAGGACGGTGGTTCCGGAAACGGTGTGTCTTACGGACACTAATCGCAGGACGGTAGTTCCGGAAACGGTGTGTCTTGAGGACACTCACGGACCGGTAACGCACTGTGCATACGTTCCCACTCAGGGATCAGGATATGCGAGACACCCGCATTGGGATAAGAGAGAGTGAGGCACCCACTCTTGGATCAGGATGTGTGAGACGCCCACACTCGGTAAGAGGGAGCGAACGAGACTCCCGTTCTATGATCAGGAAGTGCGAGACACCCGCACTCGGTAAGAGAGAGTGAGACTCCCACTCTGGGATTAGGATGTGTGAGACGCCCACACTTAGGTAAGAGAGAGAGAACGAGACTCCCGTTCTCTGGTAAGGAAGTGCGAGACACCCGCACACGGTAAGAGGAAGGTCAGGATAAAAACAGGAGCGGTTGCAGGTAACGCGAACGTAGCACAGATTGTTAAACGCGTTTGAGTCAAAACATGAATGGATGAATGACTCCGCGAACTACTGCATTCGAGCCACTTCCGGTGACTCGGAATGCCCGGGACGTCACAACTTCAAGCCACGTCCGGTGGCTTGACAGCGCGGCGGAGCCACGACCATCGGCTGGATGAGCCGGTGAGCGACTGACTCAAGCACGCTCCGAGCGCGCTTATAAAGGCTTGCGCGTGGTGGGGAGCCCTACTCCTTGAGAACTCCCACCCTGATTTGTATCTCTGCGCAAGGCATCCTAAATACACAGACTAAATAATATACAAAACTTAACTAACTATGTACAAAAATAGTAACGGAGTGGTCACTTCGTTACAAACTTATAAAATTTAAGTTTTGTTTCGCTAATAAATACACAAATTTTACAAACATGAGCAACAAACGAAGTATTTGTTGGACATATTTTGATAAAACTGAATTGTCCACTCATGCAAAGTGTCACGTAAGTTTTTTATTTTGATGTTGATTACCTATTTATTGTTAATTACTATATTTTTAGTTATGTGGAGTTCTTGTAATTACATCAGGCAATTCGACAAATATTTCTCAACATTTGCAGAGACATCATAGAGTTGAATATGATGTACTTAAAGAAGAAAATGAACCAAAAAACAAATGAAATTGAAAGATTTATTTAATACCAATAATTCATCAAGCACATCTATTAAAAAGTACCCTGTAAATTCTGTCAGGGCTAAGAATCGAATTGCTGTTATGGTAGCAAAAGACCTGAGGCCATTAAATATTGTTGAAGGTGTAGGCTTTAAGGATTTGATGGAAGGAATGGATTCTATCTATTCTGTACCAACTCGACGAGTAGTTAGGCGTACCATAGAAGAACTCTATTCTGACTTAAAATGTAGACTTATTCAGGCACTACAAGAAGCTACACACGTAAGCATTACTTGCGACCTATGGACAGACACATTAAATACAAATTCATACATTGGACTTACTGCTCACTTTATTAATAGAGACTGGAATTTAAAAAGATTCAATTTGGAAACAAAGCTATTTGAAAATCGGCATACAGGAGAAAATATTTGTATTGAAATAAATAATTGTCTTCAAGCTTTTGAACTGGAAGATAAAATTTCTTCAGTTACGACTGATAATGGAAGTAATATTGTTGCTGCTATCAAAAAAGGAAACTGGAAGCATTATCCGTGCTATGCACATTCTTTAAATTTAATAGTTACCGGCAGTCTCAAGGAATCAACTTTAATAGCAAATATTGTTTGTAAATGCAGAAGTATTGTAAGTGGTTTTAAATCGAGTACAGTGGCCATGGGCTTGTTACGTGAACACCAAAAATCCCAAGGTAATTTAAAAGATTAATTAATTCTTTACTTACTTCTGTATATTTAGGTTTAGAAAAAATGTCTTTAAAGATGTACCCACCCGTTGGAACTCGATGTATATCATGTTAAAAAGGATAATCGAACTTAAGGATCCTTTACTAACACTTCTACCTAGAGTTCCTATGGACATTCCCGTTCTTAAATGCACAGATTTTGATATAATAGAAGAAATCGTTGCTTTACTCGAACCTTTTTATTTAGCCACTGAAGAAATGGGAGCAGAAAAATATGTCTCATCTTCCAAAGTGTTTCCAATTACAAGCTGTTTGAAAAAAGCTATCCACAATACTTATGTGACGTGTGAAGCTACTGTGCAATTGAAAAATAAGCTCTTTACTAGCCTTATAGACAGAATGAGCCCTTTGATAAATAATATGTCCCTCAAAATTTGTACTTACCTTGACCCACGTTTTAAAACGGTTGATATGATTGATGTTGTTCAAGTTAGAAATGCAGTTAAAGCCAAGGTAACAGAAGCATTACAAAGAAGGGTGCCTTTAGAAGAAGCTCTAGAGGAAATAATGGAAGCCTCTTCTACAAGGTGAAGAAAATACACAAAAGCCTGACAAATTATGGCAATCGTTTCATGAGGAAACTAAATCAGAAGCAGCAAAATTTGACGGCAGTAACAATAAGAATATTGATTTGGAGCTGACGCGGTATGAGGAATGTGCTCTGTTGGATCGTCAGCTTGATCCTCTAGTTTGGTGGAATGAAGAAGGAAACAATTACCGTAATATATAATCGTTGATAAAAGACTATCTTTGCAGACCAGCAACTTCAGTTCCAGCTGAAAGGATCTTTTCAAAAAGTGGTCAAGTTTTAAGCGAAAGAAGGGCTACATTAAAGCATGATTTGGTCCACATGTTAGTGTTTCTTAACATGAACCTATAAAAAAATTATTTCAGTTTAGAATTGTTATTTATTTTTAATTTTTTTGTTTAGTTATGTTTGTTACGTGTATTTTATTTCGCTCTAGAATTGCTATTTATTTTTAAATTATTTTAGCTCAGTCTAGAATTATTTATTTTAAAAATTTTTCCTGAGATGTTGGTTACATGTATTTTATTTTCTAAATAAAAACAAAATAGGTATCAGGAATTTTTTTGAATTCACTGAAACTTACAACAGAAACAAACAAAATACCGATTCGAATCGATTTTATCGATTTTTTTAGCCAAAAATCGATGTTGAATCGATTCGACGTAAATAGCGATAAGAACAGCACTAGGTTGAATGTATCAGTTTTATAAAAACACGCGAATTTGAGCATTTCGGGCGACGCAAAAAATTAATGCGATCAATTTAATCTACGTAAGGTGAAGTGAGAATAAACATTAGTTGATGTATAAAACCGTAAGGCACTGAGCAGATTATTAATTTGACTGTAAACATTTCTTTAACTTGCTTTTAATAACAATAATAATAATAATCGGCTATTACACGATCACAAGATTCACAATTGAAGGGCTTTTCGCCGGCTTATATCATTATGTGCTTACGTATACACTCAAGCGTTTTAAATAAATATTAGGCGCAATAACATAAAAAGTCGAACCTAAATCCAATTGGAAGAGGTTTAGCAATTAAAGCTGAGTCATCTCGGCACTTATAATCGCAAAGGTCGCAACTGATCCGATTGGTTTCTAAACAACACATCGACTTCATGAACAAAACAAAGGACAATCGACTATTCGGACAGCTTCGCCTTAAAATAAACAGTTTAAATTTCGCGCTCAATTCTGCGAGGGCGGTCATAAGCAGGTCACTCCTTTCTGTATTGCTGGTGGCCTATTCACCAGGTAATAACAATACTATAGAATTACACTTTCATAAGAAACAACAAACAAATTGTACTTGGAAGATAATAATTAATAAACAGAAACGATTCAATTTCATTTGTAACATATGACGAACGAAAATCAACTTCATACATTCAAAACTACTCTCCAAGTATGTACTGTGCAGCAGCTGATTGTCGATGCGTCGCCATGTGCGTTTTCAATTGACTGGCTTGCCGGCACTTATAGTCGCAAAGTTCACAGCCGAACGGTTTCTCGCCGGTGTGTATCAGCACGTGTCGCTTGAACGTGCTGGAATGCCGAGTCTTATATTCGCAAAATTCACAAGCGTACCGCTTCTCGCAAAGGTGTGTCGACATGTGTCGCTTGAACTCCACCTGCGATCGGCATTCGTACCCGCAAAAACCACAAGTGAACGTCTTCTCGCCAGGATGCGTTAACACGTGCAGTTTCAACTCTGCCTCTGATTGGCATTCGTGCTTGCAAAAGTCACAAGTGAACGTCTTCTCGCCAGGATGTGCTAACACGTGCAGTTTCAACTCTACCTCTGATTGGCATTCGTGCTTGCAAGAATCACAAGTGAACGTCTTCTCGCCAGGATGCGTTAACACGTGTAATTTCAACTCCGCCTCCAGTTGGCATTCGTACCCGCAAATATCACAACTGAATGTAGGTGTCTTCTCGCCAAGATGTGTCAACGCATGTCGTGTGAGCTGTGCCTCTAATTGGCATTCGTACCCGCAAGTATCACATCTGAACGTCTTCTCCTCCTCCTCCTCGACGGAATGTGTTAACATGTGTTGCTTCAAAGTTCCGGATCGTTGGCACGTGAAATCGCAAGAAGCACATCTGAATAATTTCTCATTGCCGTGCGTCAACATGTGCCGCTTGAACATCCCGGGCAGTCGGCATTTGTAATCGCAAAGTTCACAAGCGAACGGTTTCACGCCGGTGTGCGTTTTCATGTGCCGGTTCAACTTGCCCATCTGCCCGCTTCTGTAATCGCAAAATTCGCAGGCGAACGGCTTCTCGTTGGTGTGCGTCAGCATGTGTTGCTTCAGGTTCCCCGACTGTCGGGTTTTGTACTCGCAAAGGTTACAACCGTACGGCTTCTCGCCGGTGTGTACCAACATGTGCTGCTTGAACTTTCCGGTCAGTCGGCATTTGTAATCGCAAAGGTCGCAACTGAGCAGCTGTCTGCCTTTGTTGTGCGTCAATCCGTGCCATTTGAAAAGCGTGGAATCGCGACACTTGTAACCGCAGAGTTCACAACTGAACAGCTTCTCGCCTATGTGCGTTATAATGTGCCGTTTCAGATTGTCGCGTCGTTTGGTTTTGTATCCGCAAAAATCACAGCTGGATGGCTTCTCGGAAGTGTGTGGCATTACATGCCCGCTGCTGTGTTTGCGACATTTAAAATTTGAACCGCACATGCGACATCTGCGTTTCCTTTCGCTCACACTTTCAGATTCAGACGCCCCCCCGTACCTGAAACACAAAGAAAAAAATAGTTTCAATTTTACACTATCGTATTAATGAGGGGCCAAAAATATTAAACAAAAAACAAATCCATGGCGTACAATTTAAACAACTTTAAAACGTGTGATTATTATAATAATATTATTAACACTTTTGAGTTTTGCGTTATGATCCAAAATGACTTCAAAAACAAAATATTTCAAATCCTCTATTCGTACTGCCTCTTCTTACAATAAACTGGAAGGTTTCTCATCGGTGTGTGTTAACTTATGCCGTCTCATATGCGCAGGGGTCTGAGCTTTGTAACCGCAGAGCTGACAACGCGACTCGCCGACATGTTGTTTTAATCTGTGTCGTTGTAAAACTGCGGCATATCGACACTTAAAGTTGCAAAAATTGCAACTGTACCGCTTCTCGCCGGCGTGCCTCAACATGTGCTGTTTCAATTCTTGGACTTTTCGGCTTTTGTGGCCGCAAACTCCGCACGAGAACGGCTCACCGATGTGTCTGAACATGTGCCGCCTCAATTTAGAGCGCCGTCGGCATTTGTAATCGCAAACTTCACACGAGAAAGGCTTCTCTCCGGTGTGTATTAACATGTGCAGCTTAAATTTGTTGGCCTGTCGGCCTTTATATTCGCAAAGAGCACAAGCGAACACCTCGCTATGTTCTGCCTTGTGTTTCTTCATGTCTAGGACAGATCGGCATTCGTAATCGCAAATTAACGGTGGCTCACCGGTGTGTTTCAACTCGTGCCGCTTCAAACTTCCCAACTGTCGACACTTGTACTCGCAAAGGTCGCAGCTGAATTGACTGACGTTGCTGTGCACTAAGACGTGGCGCTTCAAAAGTTCGGACGTTTTGAATTTGTAATCGCAAAGGACACATCTGAACGGTTTTTCATCGGTGTGTGTTACCATGTGCCGTCTTATCTGACGACGCAGTCGGGTTTTGTAATCGCAAAGGTTACAACTGTACGGTTTCTCGCCGGTATGTATGAGCACGTGACTTTTTAGAACTCTCCGAGATGAAAATTTAGAATCGCATATGCGGCATTCGAAACTCCTTTTGTCCTCCGCAGGTTCGGCTATGAAAGTCAGCTGACATCTGAAATCAAAAAAGCTTTGTGTTGTGAAATTGTGACGCTAGTTCTTTCTTGAGAAATGTTAACTCAAATTTTAAGATTGCAAAATTGTGTTGTAATTGCAATAACTATTTATTTTATTATTATTTTTTTGTTACATAGCCTGCTTATTACAATGTTATGTAATGATGCCTTAACACTTTGGTACCTACTGCTTCAATTTTATGTTGCGCGGTGGCAGATTAAAAATTAATAAACGGAAATCTTTTATTATTTATTTATTTATTTACTTCTTTGTAACAATTTCGCGCATTTAAAACTATTTTCCAAGTATGTATTGTGCTTCAGCATTTGGTTGTTGATGTGTTGTCTTATGTATTTTCAATCGACTGGCTAGTCGACATCTATAATCGCAAAGTTCACAACTGAATGGTTTCTCGCCGGTGTGTACTAACATGTGTCGTTTCAACGTACCGCTATGCCGAGTTTTATATCCGCAATGCTCACACGTCAGCGACTTTCCGTCGGTGTGTGTGACCTCGTGCCGTTTCAAATACCCAAGCTTTCGGCTCTTGTAATCGCATAAATCACAAGTGAACAACTCTCCGTCGGTGTGCGTTAACAAGTGTTGTTTTAATTTTCTAGCTCCCCGGCAACTGTAATCGCATTGCTCGCAACTGTACGACTTCACGCCGGCAGCGGCGTGCGATGACATGTGCCTTTTTAAATGCGCGAGTCGTCGGCATCTGTGATCGCATAGTTTACAACTGAACGGCCTCTTGTCGGTGTGCGTTAACATGTGCCGTTTCAAGGTTCCGACTTGCCGAGACCTGTATCCGCAAAATTCACAACCAAACGGCTTTTCCTCGGTGTGTGTTAACAAGTGCCTCTTTAAGTACCGTAGTTCCCGGCACCTGTAAGAACCGCAAATGCGGCATTCGAATGTGTTGCCGCTCGGAATTTTCGATTCGAGTGCCTTTTTGTACCTGAAACAAGATATTCAAAATAAAGTATTTATAAAGACTTTATAATTACGTAGAATACGTCAACAAACTTTTCAAATAAAACAAACATATCACTTGTCGCCCCTTCAGAAAAATAAGTGATTCAAATAGAGCGCTCTTCCTTGTTTATGCAATAGTGTTGCACTCCTTCCAAAACAATGTGGAAAAACCAGCGAACATTCCAATAACTTCTAGCTCCACCTAGGGGGGCGCAGGCAAAGTTTTGGAATCTTCGACTGACTCATAGATGGCATGACTACTACAAAAACAAATAGATTTATCAGCGTCGCGGATGTGACAATATCAACGAACAAGTCGACGTTTAAGTTTTTAATCTAATACAAAAATCGGTTAATTAATAAGTAAATATTAAACAACTTAAAACATTTTTTTAAACAATTGTAATTATCTCTTGCAATTTCCAATATTACAAACGAGCGTCATCTGGGTGTTGTTTCAGCATATGCTGCTTCAAAGGCCTGGCTTGTCGGCTTCTGTAATCGCAAAGGTCACAGCTAAACGGTTTATCATCGGTGTGTACTAACATGTGCTTTCTCAAATGTGCGCTTTCTTTGCACCTGTAATCGCAAAGGTTACAACTGAACGGCTTATAGTCGGTATGTCTTAAAGCGTGCAGTTTCAACTTTCTCAATTGTCGACATTTGTAACCGCACAAGTCACAGCTGAACCGCTTTTCGCCGACGTGTATTAACTTGTGCTGCTTCAATTTTCCGGGATCACCGCTCTTGTAACTGCACACTTCGCAACTGAACAGTTTCTCGCTGTGCGTTAACATATGCCGTTTCAAATACGCGGGGTTCTGGCAGTTGTAATCGCAAAGGCGACAACTCAACCGCACATCACTGTGCGTTAATTTGTGCTCTTTTAATTTGGTTCCTTGTCGGCATGCATAATCGCAAACATCACATTTATACGGCCTCTCGCCAGTGTGTGTTAACATGTGCTGTTTCAATATTCTTTGTCTTCGACTTTTATAATCGCAAAGATGACAGCTAAACGGTTTAACGTCGGTGTGTGTTAACACGTGCTTTCTCAAAACTGCGCTTCTTTTGCATCTATAATCGCAAAGGCTACAACCGAACGGTTTCTCACTGGTGTGTGTTAACCTATGCCGTCGGAAATTTGAGATATCTTGGGATTTGTAATCGCACAAGTCGCAACTGAACGATTTCTCGCTGGTGTGTGTTAAAGTATCCCATTTCAAACTTGCGAAATTTTGACATTTATAACCGCACGATTTCTCCGCGTTAGAATGTGTTGATATGTGCCGTTTGAAAACTGCGAACTGTTCACCAGTAGGTGTGACTAGGTGTTTTTTGTCCACAACTGAAGATATAGATATCGATTGGCATTTGAAATAAAGCCAGTTTTAATAACATGTGTATTCCAGACGAATAAAAAAAAACTACCTGACTACCTGACTGTGTTATCCAACAAATCAAATTTTATTCTGTAGTAAAAACCTTGCAATTACATAATTAAGAACAAAACAATTTATTTGTATATAAACAACAAAAACAAAAGAATTGTTAAACATTTATTTTTGTTTCAATGGAATTTCAAGATTAAAGAAGAATTTTCGCTGGTATGTGTCAACATACATTACAATACAATACATACAATATTGCCCCTCAGCATGGTTTCGTCTCCGGTAGATCTACAACAACTAATTTGGTCACAATAACGCAATTTATTTCTGGATACATCTGGAACGAGGATAAGTTGATGTTATATTCACAGATCTCACTAGTGCTTTTGATACCTGTTCACCAGGCATCCTTCTTAAGAAGTTAAGTTCTTTCGGAATGACATCATCTGTTATTCATCATCATCATCTATTGCCGTGTTCCAAATGCAATTCTGAGTCGTTTAGTATGTACTACTTGTTAGCATGCATACCCCCACCAAGTATACAAGTATGCAAAATATGAGGCTGTATGTTCCAAATGAACGATAGTGGCGCTATCTTAGGAGAAAGTATTGAATTAGTTATTGGCAGTCATGTAGATCACTGTAAATGCATATGCTGACTTGATCAACTGAGAATATTGGGGTTAGTAAATACAATAAATTGATTATTCATTATTCTAAAGTGACATTTATGGATTATGGACATAATGGAGAATATAAATGCTCATGAAAGACAATGGGATATAAACGTACTTGTAGAGTTGTACCAATTTTTGGTTAGGCGTCGAAATAATCGAAGAAGACGATTATTGATATTTATGCAATACATGAATCAGGTATGGAATAAAACTAGTTTAGTAGACTGGCGTACACGTATCTTCATAAAATAATCTTTTTTTAAGGTAAGAGGACCTTATTGTCGGTTACGGAATGTTCCAATTGAGATTGACGAAATTTTGATGGGCAATAATAATATAACTAAAAGACACTTGCGAATATCTTTTCGATCTTTGCAAAGTTTTATTGCTTTATATCCTAATAAAATAAAGGGTTGGAGTAAAGAATATGAGGTAAATAAATACAACAAAATTGCAAGTTAAATTAATGTTATTTGTTTGCTTTGTAGATTGTAGTGTTTTTATATTGGTTGGCATGTGAAGCATCACATCGAGTTGTAGCTACTACATTTGTTTTGTCACGAACTACAGTCTTTAACATTATTACCAGGCCTTTAAATGAGACAGTGCAACTTGCACATCAAATAATTAAGTTGCCAAGGAATGAAGAACTACTAGAAATTGGCCAAGGATTTGCAGCTTTAGCACGTTCACTTGCCTTTGATCATGCTGTTGGTGCAATTGATGGTTGTCATGTTAGAATAATATGCCCTACTGCATTGCATGATCAATATATCAATCGTAAATTATTTTATTCTATACAAATTCAAGCAGTATGTGATCATAGAGGTAAATTTATAGACCTTTTTACAGGTCTTCCCGGTTCTGCGCATGATGCAAAAGCACTTCGTTATACCGCTACGGATTATATCCTGCAAATAATAATTATTTATTAGGTGATAGTGGTTATGGCAATATTGTTCGCCCAATAGCAATACTTACTCCATACAGACACAATAATTTAACACCACAACAAGTTCTTTTTAATAACCATCATGCAATGGGCCGCAACATCATTGAAAGAGCTTTCGGTATGATGAAAGTTAGATGGAGGGTAATATTTACAAAAGCATTGGAATTATCTATTCAGAAATGCATCAAAACAATAGTGTGTTGCTCAGTGTTGCATAATATATGTTTAACAAATGGCGTGGTATTAAATAATTTGGAAGGCGAACCAAGGATTTATCGCCAAATACAGGTGCAAGATCAGGAACCGGGAAACATCTTTCGGGACCAAATTTTGCAACGAATTATTGCTAATGAACATTTATAATGCATGCGTTTTATTTGTATGTACTTTATGTCTTGGTAACTCTACGTATTGGTAAATAAAATAATAAGTATTTTACATAAATTTTTTATTATAATAAAAAAGTTATTTATCTGCAATTTTTTCTACAGCTATATCTATTCGTTCCATTAATAACCTGTCCTTTTCATCATGATCTCTCATATATTCTAGTACATCAGACATTGAACATTTCGCTTTTTTACTCACAGTTTGTGCTTTTCATTTTTTGCATTGTCTCACAGATTGTGGTTGACCAAAATTGACAGTTACGATCATCGATTATGCCAACTGATATGTGCTGCTGTTGTTTATAAAATTGGCAGCACAGGGAAGTAAGCATTCTAGTCTGCTTTTTCGTTTACTACTTTTAAGTACACGTTTAAGATCGTATTCAAGTATGCTTGACATTCACCACGCCTATTTTTCTGTAGGTGGGGATACGCGACCTAAAATCTAGTACGCATTGATCTGTCAAATGTGCATTTGGAACACGGCATATGTGTCCTATAATGGCTACAAGTCTTTCGAATATCGAGCAACATCTGGTGTCCCACAAGGTTCCAATTTGGGTCCCTTACTTTTTGTGTTATTTATCAATAACTTGTTGGTGTCTCTAGAAGGTCGAGCTCTTGCTTTTGCGGATGATGTCAAAATCTATGCCTCAGTTACGAATGATCTTGAAGCTAGAGAACTCCAGCGGTGCCTTGATGCTGTTGTGTTGTGGTATTCAAAGAATTACTTAAATTTAAATGTCAGCAAATGTGTTGTAACTTACACCAAAAAGCTTCATCCCATCAATGTCAATTATAATGCGATCGAAAATGATTGAGCGTCCTTGAGAAAATAAATACCCAGAGGTGATCAAAACTACCTTCGGCCTAGAGAATTTTAGCGTTTTTGAATACTCATGGTCAGGTAACAATCAATAGCATTCCCATGGTTTGTTTATTAATTGAGTTTTCTACGAGTTTTTCTTATCGAAATTATTACATATTTTTGAAGGACGCTCAATAATTTTCGATCGCATTGTATTTTATTAATGGTCAACCGTTAAAAAGAAAGGATCTTGGAGTTTCCTTTGATTCTGCGCTTAGCTTTTCCAATCATATTGTTACCAATAATCAATCTAAAAATGATCATATTTCAAATTTTATTAAATCAATGGAATCTGAAATGAGGCAAATTAAAAATAAGAAAAGTATGATTGAATTAAAGAAAGACATTTCTAATTTAATTTATCATGCATTAGAAAAAGACGATGAATAAAAATTTGTTAGATTGTTTTATTTCATATTTCTACTAAATAAAAATTTATATACAAACTACATGCAAATTGAGTACTTTTTTATTTTTCTAAGTATTATGCGAACATAAAGTCCCATCGCCCTTGTATGCTTTGAATGTTTAAATGCATGTATTTTCTTATAGATATTTTGACATAATATTTGGTTTAACAACGGCATATAAGAAAAACATCACATTACATTGTTGAACAGGTTCTCTGACCATACGAAAAATTAGAGAAAATTCTATCATGTTTTATTGCTGAACATAATATCAAATGTTTGTCTTTTAAACATTTTGAAATATTCAGAGTTGTTTAAAACACATGTTAAATTTCTATTCAAATAATTCAGTCGCACTTATTTATAACATTTTTTCTTGCCAATCCGACCTTTCCTGGTCCAATAAAATATTGCAGAAATTCTTCCCTCACATCAATTGTCCGAGCTGATGAACGATTTCCCTTTTGTTGTCCTACTGATTGATTTGTCTTAAGTACGTCTTCTTCTATGTTCAAGTTCAAAATAGATTCATTAGTCAAAAAATTATGCAATGCACAACAAGCCTTTGTCAGTACTGTTACTTTATCTGCATCTAGATTAATAGTAGTAAAAAATATGCGAAATCGGTTGGCCAATATTCCGAAGGCATTTTCAACTAATCTTCTCCCTCTACCAAGACGATAATTAAAAATTGCCTGATCATGTGTTAGTCCTCTAAATGGATAAGGTTTCATGATGTATGTTTTCAGGGGAAATGCTGCGTCTGCTAAAATGACATATGGAGTTGGTTTCTCACACCCAGGTAATGGTGTAGCAGGAGGAATATTTAATTTGTTGTTTTCAAGGCATCTATATAAATCACTTTGTGCAAATACTCCACCGTCGCTAATGTGGCCATTTACACCAACGTCTATATATATGAAGCGATATTTAGCATCCACGAGTGCTAGTAATACAATACTATTATAGCCTTTGTAATTGTAATACATAGAACCAGCACTTTTGGGGGCTCGAAAAGCTATATGCTTCCCATCCAATGCACCAATTGTATTTGGTACTTGCCATTGTTTTAAATATTCAGAAGCAATGTTTTTCCAATCTTCTGCTGTTTCTGGAATCTGTAAACACAAACGTAAGTATTAGCACTAAATATTATGCAGGACATGAAAAAAATTACCTTCATATAATCATCCTTTAATACTAAATAAATTGCTTTGCACACCTCAGGAATAAAAAGAGAAATCGTAGATTCATGGGTTCTCGTAGAGTACATGAGATTTCTGTAAGATTCTCCCGTAGCCAAAAAACGGAGAGTTGTCATTAACTTATCCCTGCTTGAAACACTCTGTCTCATATTAGTATCTGCCTTCGAAATGTATGGTTCGACTATTTGTAATAAATTCATGAAGCTTTCTTTTGTCATTCGAATATAATTTTTAAATGCTTCAGGATCCTCAAATTGTAGTTCATTATTCACTAGCTTCATAATGCCTCGCTGATCTCTCCTATTAACCCAAGGCTTGACCCAGTGTTTTTTATCAATACTGATGCTGCCGCCATACCATTTAATAATATAAGGGCAATAATAACTCGTGTCTAAATAAAAACCTGGTCAAGTAGGCTACTTTTAATAATTCTGCTATGTAAATGCAATGGATAAATTCTCGATCACAACCCACTTGACCAGGTTTTTATTTAGACACTTGTTACTTAAATCAATGTTATCCATTTTAATTAATTTTACGCGTACCAAATACTTTATAAAAGATTTATATTTTTGTTCTCCCTTCATTCAATTGTGATTATTTGAATAATTTTCAAGGTTTTACCAACTTACGTTTCTGTCTACCAACTTAAAGATATCAATTTGTCTGTGTAAGTATTGAACGCCGATTTTACTGTGTAATAAACAACAAATTACATGTAAGAAAACATGTAGAAATACACGTATAATTACATGTAAATCTATAACCGTGTAAAACTAGCTTAAGAGAAATATACAAACAAGATTAAAAGAACACATGTATAATATAAAACAACACAACATAGACAGGTCTGCACTCGCTTTGCATCACGTTGAAACGGGACACAACTTCTCCATAAATAACGCAAAATTATTAAAGACATCGACAAATAAAAATTATAATATGTTAAAGGTAATATGTATACATAAAAAAATATAAACATCCATTATTATTAAATAATGATCTGACACCCTTACACAACGAATTGTTAGATTTTGTAAATCTATTTCTAATTAAAACTTCACCCCTTGTCCGTGCACCAGTTCCTCGAAAATATCGGCGAACTTTCGCCCATCCCTTCAGACTAAGATATAAGTGCGAACTGCTGCGAAGCATTAGGCTTGTTCGGGTTTCCGTGAGGACAGGTCCAGAACCGTCAGGAGCATGCGCATAATAAAAAAAACTGCACTTTTTTCTTGTTGTGCGCATGCTCCTGGACGTTCTAGGACTGTCCTGGCGAGAACCCGAACAAGCCTTTCGTAAATTATTTAACTCCTGAAAATGTACGCATCGCGTACGAAATATATCACAAATTCTTTGAAACGGACACTGACTATGCGCACTAACACTTAACGTGTTCGAAGCTGTCGAACGATGGCGAAACGTTAAGTGTTAGTGCGCACATTCACTGTCCGTTTCAAAGGATTTGTGATACAATTTTCATCGGACAAGAACATGCTTGAATTATGAATCTAGTTTTTAATAAACGTAATTTTGTGAAACGGGTTTTTCTTACTAGTTTAATTGATTACATTTCACAAGTGCTCAATACATCAATACATATAAAACTGAAGTTATAAAGACAACATAACAGCTCTGAACTGCTCATATTAATTCAAATTTCAGTGATTTTATAATTACAGCGAATTACCCGCAAAAAATGTTATTAAATACGGAAAACGAGTAACACAAATAGTTCTTTTAATTACCACTCAGTTAAGGCACATGATTGATGATTTTAGAAATAAAGTTATTCATAACTTCAACTATAGAATACGTCAACAAACTTTTCAAATAAAACAAAGACATCACTTATCGCCTTCAGAATAATAACAATTGATTCAAATAGCACGCTCATCCTTGCTTATATAGTGTTTCACTCCTTACAAAATAGTGTAGAAAAGGCAGCGAACATTCCAGTTTACATTCCAGTAACTTCTAGCATCACTTAGGGGCGCGAAGGCAAAGTTATAATAATAATAATAATAATAATAGTGCTTTATTTTCAATAAAAAACAATGACATAAAAAATCACTGAAGGAAATTGAAAAAAGTCAATAGGAAAACAAAGTACAAACTTTTAAGAATGCAAATACCTATAACAAAACATTATACATGAACATTGTAAGTTCAAAAAAGAAGATATAAGTCTAAATTATATTAGCGCTAAAGTGAACTATATTGGAGATATTCTTCTGCGGAGTATGGTTCTGCAGTTAATAACAGCTGATAGATTTCTGTACGGAAACTTCGGCTACTCGCTGCTGATTTTATCCGTGACGGTAATTTATTGTAGAACACCATTGCGCAGTATAAAGGAGATCTTTCTGTGATATTTAATCTGTGAATAGGCAAACTGAAATTTTTATGTCTTGTGGTATATTGTGACACATCACAATAATTTTCAAATCTTCCTTTATATTTGTACAAAAAAAGTAAACATGCCTGTATGAATATTGCTGGTATTGTTAAAAGTTGATGTTGTCTAAATTTTCCTCTGCAAGATTCTCGGTATGGGATATTATGCATGACACGTATAATCCTCTTCTGAGCCAAAAATACTTTCTGAGCATAAGAACTGCTTCCCCAGAAAATTATGCCATATCTTGCCAAAGAGCCAAAGTAAGCAAAGTAGATTAACCTCAACGCTGATGAATCGATAGAATTTCTTAATACACGAATGCTGAAGCAAGCTTTGTTCAACTTGATTACCAGATCCTCGATATGTTTGTCAAATTTCAATTCGGCATCTATAGTCAAACCAAGAAATTTAGCGTTGCGGCTAATAGTCAGCAAACCATCAGTGAGACGTATATTTTCAGGTTGATCATAACCGGGGTGATTGGTTCTGAATACTAAACATGATGTTTTTGCATTATTTAGTGTAAGGTTATTCATTCTAAACCATTCTTTGAAAATTGGTAGAATCACATTTACAGTTGTCGACAGTTCCATGAAGTCCTTCTCCCATATAAGTATATTAGTGTCATCCGCGTAGTTTATAATTTTCATATGCTTGTGTTGGCAATTTTCAAAAAGGTCATTTATATACAAGACAAAGAGTGTTGGGCCAAGTAGACTACCTTGTGGAACTCCCGATTTGATTGTAGCGTAGTTGGAAAAAGTTTTAACACCGTTTGTAGTAATTCGGGTTCTGTGGCTACGACCGTCCAGGTAAGATTGGAACCAACTTAAAACATTTCCTCGCATACCACAACATTCTAATTTATCTAGCAGTAGTTTATGGTCAACACAATCGAAGGCCTTCGATAAATCGAGAAACATTCCGCAAGGCATTTCTCCTCGCTCCAAAGCAGCCGCAACCGTTGTTATGAAGTCGAAAATCGCAGTTTCAGTTGACCTACCAGTTATGAAACCATGTTGAGATGGGTTGATCACATTGCATTTATTTAAGAAATCTTTTATTCTTGTACACATTATGCTTTCAAGTATTTTTGCAAAAATGGAAATTAAACTGATTGGCCTGTAATTCTCATAACTTGTACGATCTCCACTTTTAAAAACAGGAATTATTTCACTAGTTTTCAGTTTGTCAGGAAAGCAGCCATTCGTCAGAGAAGAATTTATGATATACACCAAAGGTTCAATAATGTACTGTAACGCGAATTTTATAACTTTTGTGGGTATTTCGTCACTGCCGGTAGAAATTTTATTTCTTAACGTTTTAACTGTTGCAAGACTACTTCTTGCTGTGAGACTGGATATAGGTATATGCTTTGGTCAATGTTATTAACATTAAATTTTGATGGAGCATTTGGTAATTCGTTGACAAGCCTCTCAGCAGTAGAATTAAAGAACGTATTAAACTCATCTACCAATTTCTCGGGGTTATTATTGAAAAACTCTTCTGTACTAGCCTGCCGAGCCTTAGTACTTATCAGATCATTTACGATACTCCAAGTTGTTCTGATTTTATCATCTGAGTTAATGATTCTCTGGCTGATAGCGCTCTTCTTACATTCATTCACTAAAACAGTGTATTCTTTCTTAGCTTTGAGATATTCCGCTTTAAATTGTTCACAATGTCGTGCCATGGTAAGTAAAATATCCATACGTTTTTTAGCATGAACTATTACAGGTTTATCAAAAATTTTACGCCCATTAAATGTTGAGTTCTTGATTTTAACAATAGGAAATGCTTGATGAAAGAAGTAAAGGAAGATTTCTATAAAAGAATTCCATTGAGCATTCACATTACATTTATCCAAATTATATATAGATTCCCAAGACTCATCAGCTAGCATGTTATTGAGCTGAGACATGTTACGAAAACTAAATATCCGTTTGTATTTTGCAGGATCCTTTTTTGTCTGCATCGCCATTTCCAATTTAATTTTTTGAGCAGTGTGGTCAGAGATATGTGTTTGTATAATATCAGATTCAACAAGTCCAATATTTGTTATTGCGTTGTCAATGCAAGACCTCTGACTAATAGTTATTCTGGTGTAATCTTCTATCAATAGCCGGAGGTTGTAAGATTCCAAAAGTGCCACTAGTTCCTCTTTTTCTTTGTTATCATCTAATGTGTTGATGTTGAAGTCCCCCATAATTATAAAATTGTCCTTAGTTTGCAATAAATGTTCCAAAATTACATTCAGTTTCAGAAAAAAAATGTCTGTGTTAGAATTAGGTGGTCTATAAAGTGCAATCACGTAAAATTTATTCTTTGCAATGTTACAACAGCATGAAGCACATTCAAATTCGTTGCTAATAGACAGATTTTCAAGCCAACTAACTTTGACACTTGCAAAATTTATGTTACTATAAATGGCAGCACCACCGTATCCATTTTTTCTACAGAACGAGGAAATTAGGTTAAAATTATGTACGTTAATTAGCTGTAAATTTTCTTTTGTTTGCCAGTGCTCTGTTAAGCAAAGTATTTTGCAATCTTCGTGATCTTCCAAGAGCGATTCTAAAGCAGAAATACTATTTGCTAAAGATCGTACATTTTGATGAATTATACTAATGTTATTTGGTCGATATTTATTATGCATTAATTGCTATGAATTATAATCAGTTTTGTCACGTTGTAAATCAGTAATTCTTTGCAAACATTGACAATCTAAATCCCAACTTACATGTTCTGTGTTTACACTTAGATTAAATTTTTGCTTAGCTTCAAGACAATTTACACAGTTAACAGTGTCTACAGTACATTTTTCCCTTAGATGTTCTCCAGCGCATTTGGGACATGTTTCTTTATTTCTACAATCCTTGACCAAGTGTCCATATCTGTTACATTTGAAACATCTTATGATTCCAAAGTCTTCAAAAATCAAGCAGCTTCTCCATCCAATAAATACTTGTTCTCGGGTCGTTAGACATTTCAACGTTTTCCCATCCACTTGAAAAATAGCGTTATTTGTCTTTTTATACGTTTTACTCTTGTGCAACAGTTTAATCTCCGCATTTTCTTCCAAATTGTTCTGTACAATTATTTTTCTAATCAAGTTTTCATCCATATCCGACTCACTAATACCTAATATTTTTACGCAAGGGCGGCGTAATTTTCTCTCTTGAACTTTATATTTATTACTTAATTTGTTTTCTATATTTTCTTTCACCGTATTTGCCGATTTGTCATTATTGCACTGAAGTACGATTCCCCCATTTTTTGTTGACTTACCAATTTTTACTCCTATTTTCAACTCACAGGGGTCTATTGTGTTCTTTATATCTTCTTTAATGGTTTTCGCTTCTACATTTTTTTCTTTAGGGTGCACTATGATGATGTCATTGTCTCTCTTCTTTTTCAAAATATCTCTATACGTTTCTTTTACAACTTCTGGTCTTGATTCTCGCGTCTCAAGGGCACACTGCAGGGAATTAATTGTAATCTTATGATTTTTCAGTAATTCCAGACATTCGTTCATTGTTGATTTCAGTGTTGCAATTTCACCAATCATGTAATTAATCATTTTCTTTTCATTGTCGCAACAATTTACTTTACCATTACTGGGATATGCCGATGTTATAATTGATAATCCTTCAATTTTTGTACAGCAACTGGGATGATATTTTTTCGCACATGTTACACATTGTAGGTATTTTTTCGAGTCTAATTTGCAAGCAGAACATATATTGGCATCGCTACTATTTACGTTGTTTTCCGACATAATTTAACAAATAAATAGTCCAGTAAGTGCTATTACTTTTTGAATAAATGTTTTACAACCAGAAGAAACATTTCAACAACTTTTTGCTTGTCAAGATTTTACTCGGGCTGGTTTTAAAATTAAACACACGACACCGCGCTGCACGCGGACTAGAATATTTAGTCTTTTTATAAGATTTAATCGACAGTTTTTAACACTTATCTGTTCGCCAGCAGCACATTCATAATTGTTCTACAGTTCAAAATTATGGATTAATTATTTTAATATTCCACTAGGAAACACAAAATTTTACGGAGTAACTATCCTTGTGTACACACACGTTCACGTTCACCACACTGTGCGCATCCGAGTTCTGGAATCTTCGACTTACTCATAGATGGCATGGCTACCACAAAAACAATAAAAGAACAATAGTGTCGCGGATGTAACAATATCAACGAACAAGTCAACGTATTTAAGTTTTTAATCTAACATCAAACAAAAATCGGTGTTTAAAAACATTATTAATATCTAAATATTTGACTTAAAAAAATTATTGAAACTGTAACTGTCTATCTTGTAATTTCCAATGTTACAACTGAGCGTCATCTGGGTGTTGTTTCAGCATATGCTGCTTCAAAGACCAGGCTTGTCGACTTCTATAATCGCAAAGGTCACAGCTAAACGGTTTATCATCTGTGTGCACTAACATGTGCTTTCTCAAAGGTGCGCTTTTTTTGCACCTGTAATCGCAGAGGTTACAACTGAACGGTTTCTCACTAGTGTGTGTTAATTCATGCTGTCTGATATTTGAGATATATTGGGATTTGTAATCGCACAAGTCGCAACTGAACCGCTTTTCGTCGGTGTGTATTACCTTATGCTGTTTCAACTTTCCGGGATCACTGCTCCTGTAACTGCACACTTCGCAGCTGAACAATTTCTCGCCATGCGTTAACATATGCCGTTTCAAATATGCGGGGTTCTGGCAGTTGTAATCGCAAAGGCGACAACTGAACCGCACATCACTATGCGTTAATCTGTGCGCATTTAATATCCTTTGTTGCCGGCATGCGTAATCGCAAACATCACATTTATACGGCTTCTCGCCAGTGTGCTTTAACATGTGCTGTTTCAATACTCTTCGCCTTCGACTTTTATAATCGCAAAGATGACAGCTAAACGGTTTAACGTCGGTGTGTGTCAACACGTGATTTCTCAAATCTGCGCTTCTTTTGCATCTATAATCGCAAAGGTTACAACTGAACGGTTTCTCACTGGTGTGTGTTAACTCATGCTGTCTGAGATTTGAGATGTATTGGGATTTGTAATCGCACAAGTCGCAACTGAACGGTTTCCCGCTGGCGGGTGTTAACCTATGCCGTTTCAAACTTGTGAGATTTTGGCATTTGTAATCGCGAGATTTCTTGGCGGTAGAGTGCGTTGACATGTGCCGTTTCAAAACTGCAAAGCGGCGGCATTTATAACCGCAAAGACCACAAAGTTGTTCACCAGTAGGTGTGACTAGGTGCCTTCTGTCCACAACTGGAGATATAGAAATCGATTGGCATCTGAAATGAAACTAGTTTTAATAATATGCATTTCTAGACGAATTAAAAACTACCTGACTTCGTGACTGTGACAAATCAAATTTTATTCCGCAGTAAAAACTTTGCAACCTCTTTAATCAAGAAAGTTCAAAGATTACAACCTTACAATTATATAATTAAGAACAAAACAATCTATTTGTATATTAAAGAACAAAAACAAAAGTATTGTTAAACGTTTATTTTTGTTTTAATGGAATTTCAAGATTAATATACATAATCAAGAAGGATTTTCGCTGGTATGTGTCAACATGTGTGTCTACAAATCGCTGGATAAACTACATGTGCGTCCACGAATGCTGCACTTAAGCAGTTTCTCGTATGCCTCTTTAAACTTTCCCGCAATTTTCTTGCAAATTTGCATTCGCTACATTTAAACGGCTTTTCTTCGGAATGAACTCGCAAATGCTGATTTAATAAAGCGGATGTTCTGGTTGCAAATATGCATACAATGGCCTTTCGTCGGTGTGCATTAAAATATGCGCATTTAAACGTTCGCTTCGAGAGCACTCGTACTTGCAGATGTTGCGCTTGTATGTTTTTTCGCCGGTGTGTTTTAACATATGCCGTTTGAAATTTCCGTATTCTCGACTTTTGTAATCGCAAAGCTCACAACCGAAAGGCTTCGCGTGTTCTGTTCGGTGTGTGTCACCATTTGCTTCTTTAAATGAGCGAGCCGTTGGCACTTTACAACTGAACGGCTTCTTGTCGGTGTGTTAACAAGTGCCGTTGCAAGGTTCCGACTTTCGCAAAATTTCGCAAAACCGAAAGGCTTTTCACCAGTATGCGTCAACAAGTGCATTTTAAATATAGTTCTCGGCGTTTGTAAGAACCGCAAATACGGCATTCGAAAGTCTTTACGCTCGGAATACTAGATTTGAGTGTCCTTTTGGACTGAAACAAGATGTTAAAAATAAATTAAAGCTGGTTCTTGTCCGATGAAAATTGTATCACAAACTCTTTTAAACGGACACTAAATGGCGCATAAACACTTAACGTTTCGCAGTCGTTCGACAGCTTCGTCAGAAGTGAAAAATATAAACATGTTGTCAAAATAAACAAGGTTATCAAACAAGGTTATCAACCTTGTTTATTTTGACAACATGTTTATATTTTTCACTTCTGACGAAGCTGTCGAACGACTACGAAACGTTAAGTGTTTATGCGCCATTTAGTGTCCGTTTAAAAGAGTTTGTGTTAAAAATAAAGTGAATAAAATTTCAATTATGAAACTGTATTTATAAATACGACACAACAGCTTTGAACTGTTTGTATTAATTCAAATTTCAGTGATTTTATAATTACACAGTTTGCATGAAATGTACGAACGCGCAGAAAATGTTAAATGCGGGAAAACGAGTGACAGAAAGATTTTTTTTATAACCACTCAGACTCAGTTAAGACAAATGATTTATTATTTTAGAAATAAAGTATTCGTAGCCTTAGCTATAGAATAGGTCAACACACTTTTCAAATAAATAATAATAACTGATTCAAATAGCCCGCTCATATTTACTTATAACTATAGCTTTGTTCGTACAACGGCTTCTGACTAGTCCGAAACTGTCAGAAGCATGCGCAGATCCAAGTTTCACATTTAATGCAGATCTTGAAAGCGGTGATTAATTCGACGAGCGAATATACTTGACAGTTTCAAACTAGTCAAAAATGCTGTACGAGCAGAAAAAAAAGGTACTTTATCACCAAATTTACTCTAAACTGACAGCCTCAACCTTATGACAAATTCAGCTGTCTCTTCCACTAGCTGATTCCCTCGGCTAGCAACAGTGAGAAGGGAGTGGGTCTAATATGACGTTAAATTGTTAAGGGCGCCAGGACGGAACGAACCTCAGCCGAAAGACAAACAACCTCGTCAGTATCCCCGAACCGACTTGATTGGGCAGAAGGCCAAAACAAAAATAGAGGCTACACCTGACTCACTGGTACGTGAATGTAGAAATCAAACACAAATCTAAAGTTAACAAACTTAAGATTTATTTACACACAAAAGTTCGAACAAATGCAGATTAGACAACTTCATCGGGGTAAGCATGTGGTTAAATTAACTCGACGAAGAATTACGATAAGTAATCTACATTATACACTCTAAAACGCCTAACAGTTATCAAGGATTTAGGGGTTTGGTTTGACACTGATCTGTCTTTCACATCTCATATTGATACGATTTAAAAAAGGCCAATGCTATGCTTGGCTTTATTCTTCGAATAACCAAGCATTTCCCTGGGATTGAGGCAAAGAAAGCATTATTTAATACATATGTTAGATCTCATATTGAATATGCATGCACGGTATGGTCTCCTTATCATGCTGTACTTATTGCAAGGATTGAAGCAGTTCAACGGAGATTCACTAGAATTATTTGTCGTCGGTTGGATGTAGCGTGTGATAATTACATTGGACGTGTTAACTAATTGGGCTTAACTACCTTAGAAAAGCGGAGAAAAATAGCTTGCTTATTCTCTTTATATAATATTATCAATAAATTTGACTCGCCTTATCTTCTTCAACAGCTGCTCTTTAATGCCCCCCCCCCCCCAGATCTCTGCGTGACAATTATGTTTTCAGAATACCTTCTTTTTCAACCAATATCGCAAAATTTTCTCCTATTCCGAGGATGATGAGAGATTATAATGCAATAGTTAATGATATTGATTTATTGTTAGGTCCTTTTTCAGTTTTTAAGAGTACTTTGCTGGATTTATGTAGTTAATAATTTGTTTGTTTCCTTTAGTCTGGTATGTTGTTATATTCTATTTCTCTTCAGTATTATATATTTCTGAAGAAGATGGGTTGTCTTAATTTAATTATATTTAGATTTATATATTATATATAATAATTGTTATGTTTGCGATGTTCTTCTGTTATAATTAGTGTCAATCTGTTATTGGGTTCGTCCTGTTGATTGACCATGGAGTCTTATGACGATAAATAAATAAATAAGTCTAAAGTTATTTGCTATCTTATTCAATGACGAACTAACTATGGAGTCTCTGCATTCGACCCAAAATTCGCTCTCCAAAAAAAAAAAGCATGCAATATTTGTGCAACGATATGCAATTTAAAATAAATCGTATGGGTAGACTCACGGTTTCTCTGTCAGAGTACCGTCGGTAATGTTAATTTTAATGGTCTACGCTGTGACGCCACCTATTGATAGCGTCCAACGTCAAAGAAACTGGATTGAACCGGTGGGCAAATGTTGCAACAATGGCGAACCCACGTTTCTCGTAGACTCGGCAAAGGCGTAGAGAAAATACGCTCGAGGATGGAATCGACTCGACTTGAGTCCAACCCGAATCAGCTCGGGGTGAAACTAAAGCTGGATTTACATGGAGCGTTGAGCGCGTCAAAACACCGGGCGTAATGTACCCTCATTGGCTAATGCTCTTTACGTATCGAGCACTAACCAATCAGAGTAGAGTACGCTCGGCGTTTTGACGCGCTCAACGCTCCATGTAAATCCAGCTTAAAGCTGATTCTAGATTTAGGAGTAGAACTAATACTTGAACTAAAAGCCTGAATGGAAAGAAAGGAAAACCGTTAGCGTCCCAAAATGGCGTTAGACAATTTGCTCAATGTTTTACCTGAGATTTGTGGGAGTCCCAAGCTTGGGATAGAACTGAAAATATCCCAAAACTCGCTCGGTGGTGTGAATTCTATTCCGGCAGGGCCGTCGCTAAATTCTCCTCACTTTATGAGCAAGAATTTCGTTATCACAATAGCACGCAATTGTACACCTAGAGAGCGTAGTGAAAACTGAACAAAGGCGCTAACGTAAAGCGGAAAGCCGCCGAAATATCACTACGTCATAAGCGCGATTATGACGCCAAGAATTTTGAATAAAAGAACCAATACGAGAGCGAAAATTCAAATGGACGTTTCCGGCACAGGTCGACAGTGTTGTCGGGTGTTCAGACAACATATACATACAAGTAATGTTGCCAGCTCTCTACAAATGCGTCACGTATTCGCTGCGATGAAATTAACCTGCAACAACTTTAGCTATCTAGTGACGTGCTAGGGCTTTACATTCCAATAACTTCTAGCACCACCTAGGGGCGCGCAGGCAAATTTCTGGAATCTTCGACTGATTCATAGATGGCATGACTGCCACAAGAACAATAAAAGAACAATAGTGTCGCGGATGTAACAATATCAACGAACAAGTCAACGTATTTAACTTTTTAATCTAACATCAAACAAATATCGGTGTTTAAAAACATTATTAATATCTAAATATTTAACTTAAAAAAATTATTGAAACTGTAACTGTCTATCTTGTAATTTCCAATGTTACAACTGAGCGTCATCTGGGTGTTGTTTCAGCATATGCTGCTTCAAAGACCAGGCTTGTCGACTTCTATAATCGCAAAGGTCACAGCTAAACGGTTTATCATCTGTGTGCACTAACATGTGCTTTCTCAAAGGTGCGCTTTTTTTGCACCTGTAATCGCAGAGGTTACAACTGAACGGTTTCTCACTAGTGTGTGTTAATTCATGCTGTCTGATATTTGAGATATATGTTACAACTGAGCGTCATCTGGATGTTGTTTTAGCATATGCTGCTTCAAAGACCAGGCTTGTCGACTTCTATAATCGCAAAGGTCACAGCTAAACGGTTTATCATCGGTGTGTACTAACATGTGCTTTCTCAAATGTGCGCTTTCTTTGCACCTGTAATCGCAGAGGTTACAACTGAACGGCTTATAGTCGGTGTGTCTTAAAGCGTGTAGTTTCAGCCTTCTCAATTGTCGGCATTTGTAACTGCACAAGTCACAACTGAACCGCTTTTCGTCGGTGTGTATTAACTTGTGCTGTTTCAACTTTGAGGGATCACCGCTGCTGTAACTGCACGCTTCGCAACTGAACAGTTTCTCGCTGTGCGTTAACATATGCCGTTTCAAATATGCGGGGTTTTGGCAGTTGTAATCGCAAAGGCGACAACTCAACCGCACATCACTATGCGTTAATTTGTGTTCCTTTAATTTGGTTCGTTGCCGGCATGCGTAATGGCAAACATCACATTTATACGGCCTCTCGCCAGTATGTGTTAACATGTGCTGTTTTAATATTCTTTGTCTTCGACTTCTATAATCGCAAAGATGACAGCTAAACGGTTTAACGTCGGTGTGTGTTAACACGTGCTTTCTCAAAACTGCACTTCCTTTGCATCTATAATCGCAAAGGTTACAACTGAACGGTTTCTCACTGGAATGTGTTAACCTATGCCGTCTGAAATTTGAGATATGTTGGGATTTGTAATCGCACAAGTCGCAACTGAACGGTTTCCCGCTGGTGGGTGTTAACCTATGCCGTTTTAAACTTGTGAGATTTTGGCATTTGTAATCGCACGATTTCTCGGCGGTAGAGTGCGTTGACATGTGCCGTTTGAAAACTGCGAAACGGCGGCATTTATAACCGCAAAGACCACAAAGTTGTTCACCAGTAGGTGTCACTAGGTGTTTTTTGTCCACAACTGGAGATATAGAAATCGATTGGCATCTGAAATAAAACCAGTTTTATTAATATGTATACTGTAAAAACTACCTAACAAAACAAATTTTATTCTGTAGTGAAAACTTTTTAAACAAGAAAGTTCAAACATAACCTCATAATTACATAATTAAAAACAAAACAGTCTATTTGTATGTAAAGAACAAAAACAACAGAATTGTTAATCATTTATTTTTGTTTTAATGAAATTTCAAGATTGAAGCTTGTAATCGGGAAGGATTTTCGACGGTATGTGTCGACATGTGTTTCTTCAAATCGCCGGATAAGCAACATGTGCATCCATAAATATTGCACTTAAGCAATTTCTCGTGCGTCCACGTATGCATCATCAAACTTTCCTGCAATTTAGTTTCACATTTGCATTTGCCACATTTGAACGGTTTTTCTTCGGAATGGACAATAAACTTAAAAAAATTACGTAATTATCTCTTGTAATGTCCAGTGTTACAACCGAGCGTCATCTCGGTGTTGTTTCAGCATATGCTGCTTCAAAGCCCTGGCTTGTCGGCTTTTGTAATCGCAAAGGTCACAGCTAAACGGTTTATCATCGGTGTGTACCAACATGTGCTTTCGCAGAGATGCCCCTTCTATACATCTGTAATCGCAGAGGTTACAACTGAACGGCTTATAGTCGGTGTGTCTTAAAGCATGCAGTTTCAACTTTCTCAATTGTCGACATTTGTAACTGCACAAGTCACAATTGAACCGCTTTTCGTCGGTGTGTATTAACTTGTGCTGCTTCAACTTTGAGGGATCACCGCTGCTGTAACTGCACACTTCGCAACTGAACACTTTCTCGCTGTGCGTTAACATATGCCGCTTCAAATACGCGGGGTACAGGCAGTTGTAATCGCAAAGATGACAACTTAACCGCACATCACTATGAGTTAATTTGTGCGCATTTAATTTGGTTTGTTGCCGGCACGCGTAATCGCAAACGTCACATTTATACGGCTTCTCGCCAGTGTGTGTTAACATGTGCTGTTTCAATATTCTTTGTCTTCGACTTTTATAATCGCAAAGGTGACAACTAAACGGTTTAACGTCGGTGTGTACCAACACGTGCTTTCTCAAAACATCGCTTGTTATGCATTTGTAATCGCAAAGGTTACAACTGAACGGTTTCTCACCGGTGTGCATTAACCTATGCCGTTTCAAATGTGAGATATATTGGGATTTGTAATCGCACAAGTCGCAACTGAATGGCTTCCCGCCGGTGTGTGTTAGCCTATGCCGTTTTAAACTTGTGGTCAATTTCTTAGCAGCAGAGTGCGTTAACATGTGCCGTTTGAAAAGTGCGAAACGGCGGCATTTATAACCGCAAAGACCACAAAGTTGTTCACCAGTAGGTGTCACTAGGTGCCTTTTGTCCACAACTGGAGATATAGAAATCGATTGGCATCTGAAATAAAACCAGTTTTATTAATATGTGTACTGTAGAGGAATAATAAACTACCTAACAAATGAAATTTTATTCTGTAGTAAAAAGTTTGCAACCTTTTTAAGCAAAAAACTTCGAACATAACCTTATAATTACATAATTAAAAACAATCTATGTATATGCAAAGAATAAAAACAAAAAGTTGTTATACATTTATGTTTCAACGAAATTTCAAGATTGAAGTATATAATCAGGAAGGATTTTCGCTGGTATGTGTTGAAATGTGTTTCTTCAAATCGCTAGATAAGCTACATGTGTATCCACAAATACTACACTTAAGCAGTTTCTCGTGCGTCCACATATGCCTTTTTAAACTTTCCCGCAATTTAGTTGCATATTTGCATTCGCCACATTTAAACGGCTTCTCTTCGGAATGAACTCGCAGGTGCTGATTTAATAAAGCAGATGTTCTGGTTGCAAATATACAATGGTCGCACTTGAAAGGCCTTTCGTCGGTGTGCATTAAAATATGCGCATTTAAGCGCTCGCTTCGAGAGCATTCGTACTCGCAGATATTACACTTGTACGGTTTTTCACCGGTGTGTTTTAACATATGCCGTTTGAAGTTTCCGGATTCTCGACTTTTGTAATCGCAAAGCTCACAAGCGAAAGGCTTCGCGTGTTCGGCGTGTGTCAACATGTGCTTCTTCAAATTTCCGGCTTGCGTGCATTTATAATCGCACAATTTACATTTGAACGGCTTCTCGCCGGTATGTATTAACATGTGCTGTTTCAAATTACCGGCTTTGCGACATCTGAAAGTGCAAATGTTACACACGAACGGCTTGTTGCCATCGTGTGTCAACATGTGATTCTTCAAATTGCCGACCAGCCGACATCTGAAATCGCAAAGATCGCAGCCGAAAGGCTTCTCAGTTTTCACGTGCGTTAATTGGTGCTGCTTTAAGTTTGTGAGTTGTCGGCATCTGTAATTGCAAGTGTTACAACTGAATGGTTTCTCGCCGGTGTGTGTTAACATGTGGCGCTTCAACTTTCCAGGTTCTCGACATTGATAATCGCAGAGATCGCAGCTGAACGGTTTCTTGCCGCCAGTGTGCGTTAGCACGTGCTTTTTCAAGTATCTATCTTGTCCACACTTATAATCGCAATAGTCACAACTGAACGGCTTGTCGCCTGTATGTGTTAACATGTGACGTTTCAATTTTCCCAACTCTCGGAATTTGTAGCCGCAGACCTCACAAGCGAACGGTCTTTCGTCGGTATGTTTTTCTTTATCCTCAATTTTAAATCTAGAAATCCATTCACGTCTGAAAGAAAATCGATTTTAGTAACACTCAAGTACCCAAAAAAAGATCTATAAGGCAAACATATTTCAGGTCGGTCGCAGCCGCAGCGAGTGACGTAGATACTTCACCGACAGGCGAGTTTGAATTTACACGTAAAAAATATATACTGTACATATGTAATGTATAATATGTTCTCGGCGATGATGGTTTGTTTTGTATTTACAGTTTCATATACAATACGGAAGATCATAATAAAAAATATATTTGGTTCTTCAGAGGTACTACGAAAACAATAAAAACAAAATTGTATTAACTTTTCATTTATTGAAAATAAAATATTTCAGTTAAGCTAGTTTTCGCAGGTACGTGTCCACACATGCTCCTTTAAATTGCGGGGCACTCTATCGCAAACATGTGTACTACAAGTACTAAAGAAGTACACAAGAAGTGCTGCTTCAAATGGTTCAATCTTCTGGCTGTAGCCGGGCCGACGGTATTTATAATCGCAAAGCTCACAACTTAACGGTTTTTCTCCGGTATGTGTTGACAAATGCCGTATCGAATAATCATTAAAAGCTGCGTTCGTTTTATTTAACTCCGTTCGCTCTATTTACTCTTTTCGCACTTTTGTCTCACTCTTACTTGTATTAAAACTTATTCACTCTCACTCTTTAGAGCGGCGAAGAGAGTAAATAGAGTGAACGGAGCTGAATAAATGAACGAAGCTTCTGACGTCTTATTGGCGTGCGTTAACATTTTCGGGTCGTTGGCATTTGTTACCGCAAAGATCACAACTGGGAGGCTTTTCACCAGTACATGTCAGTACATGTTTGCATATAAGTCTACATTCGCTTGCATATAAGTATTACGTCAATTACGTGAAACTCATATGTTCTAGTTTTAGATTTAGAAGTGCATTGTCACCTGAAATTAAATTGGCTTTAATAATGCTTAGGTTTTACATCAAACAAAAAAAAATCAGAGTACCTATAGGACGTGGGCCAAATGAAAAAAGAAATGTGTATATTCGTACAGTCTTACCAACAGCAAAAAAGCAGTAAAAAATCGATGTAGAGAACACACATAATGTAAATGTCAAAACTATAAAATCGCTCTCAAAATTGTTGTAATTTTTCTTACTATGCATTTAAAGAAATGGAACAAAATTAGAACATGTCATTAAAAATAAAAATTAATTAACACGATTAATAAGTACCTGAATTTAAAGCCGCTGCCGTTCTGCCAACCGTTTGAATTGATATTGCCTAACGTCGCAGGCACAATTCGATCACGTGGGGTACAATTAATTCTGAAGACCCTGTACAATGAACTTCATACATTTGTATGTATGACACTTTGCACTTTGCTACTATTTCTAATACAATATTTAATGACAAATCTCATACATTATATAATATCTTTGAGAGGAATAAGTACACACATACAGTATGTCCGTCTGACAATGAGACATAGGGATTTATGTGTGCAATTTTAGTTGTTCTTAGTTGTTTATTTAGAAATTAAGAAAAAAAGTTACTCCTATTATTTTTTTTTTCGTACAAGATTAGTAGGTAGTTAACGGAGAATTTTTAAACGGGTCTCGTGGCCGAGGTAGTTTGTTTATTTTTCACAACCGTAAGGTCACGAGTTCAAATCCGAACGAGGAAACTTTTTTTTTCTTTTTTTTAATATTTTTTTCGGATTTAAAATCACTTAAACTCTTAAACTATTTATTATTTTATTTATAAGTTTCATTTTAATATTAATTATGTTGCTTGTAAAATTTTATTATGTTACATAATTAATATTAAATGAAACTTATAACTAAAATAATAAACTTACTTTAAGAGTTTAGGTAAGTGATTTAAAATCTGAAAAAATATTTAAAAAAGAAAAAGAAAACAGTTTCCTCATTCGGATTTGAACTCGTGACCTTACGGTTGTGAAAAATGAACAAACTACCTCGGCCACGAGACCCGTTTAAAAACTCTCCGTTAAGTACCTACTAATCTTGTACGGAAAAAAATAATAATATAGGGAGTTTTTGCAATCACGTTTCACGTGCTCGTCATCCTTTAACGTTAACTTTATTAACCCCGGTGTAGGAATTTACGTAATTTACACTTTGAAAGTTTTTGCATCATATTACGTCGACGTAAACGTGAATGTAAATCAAAAAAGTAAATCAAGTATTTTGTCTTGTCAAATTTGGTTGCAGTCATTGTCATTTAATTTATGTACCAAATCTGAGTTTTGTGACTTTCGATAACATATTCCAATGCTTCGAAATGTCAAATTTCATAAATTGACCGGCCCGTTATTGCATACGTGATGAACTTAAGTTTCACGTAGTCCGTGATGCAAAAAACGTGAACGTAAACGTTAAAGCTGAATGTAACTAAGCAACTGGTCATTTACGTATACGTTTAATACGAAAACGTAATTGCAAAAACTCCCTAAAACTTTTTTTCTTAATTTCTAAATAATTAACAACTAAAATTGCACAAATTTAGTATCAAAATTAATGCAATAATCTTTCCGATTATAACCCAGAATTTCATATTGCTATGACGTATTACCACTGGTTATTACCAGACTTTTGATGTGTCAAAAGTTTATCTTTTAACTATTTTCATTAACCTTGTCGTTTACTTAGTAGCAATTTTTCTTTTTTATAATTATCTTTCATAGGTAAAGAAAGTAGAACTATGTAGAAAGAGCAGCAGTAGAGATAAATAAAAATGCTAGATTTATGTTCAAAATTTTTATTTTATTCAAATTTTTAAATGCTTTATAAAGACAATAATGTTAACAACAATAATATCGATAATGATCATTAATTCAAATATATTTCCTTTATTTTTATTTCAAATATCATATTTTTCTAAATAAAATTTCATCTATTGTTTATTATTTATTATGAAATTGTATAAATCAATCAATCAATCAATGATAGGTGTTACAAGTACTAAGCTAATCGCCCAATGATAAATGTTTAAGTAATAAGCTATTCGCTCAATGATAAGTGATTATGTAATAAGCTATTCGCTCAATGATAAGTGTTTATGTAATAAGCTATTCGCTCAATGATAATTTTTTTAGTAATAAGCTATTCGCTCAATGATAATTGTTTATGTAATAACTGTAATAAGCTATTCGCTCAATGATAAGTGTTTATGTAATAAGCTATTCGCTCAATGATAATTACTTTTGTGTAAATGTATAGGAAATCAAATTGTTTAGAGTTATTCACTCCGTGATGGTTGTCAAAAGAATGAGAGCGAATGTCAGTTCGGCGTGCTTTATATAGGCTCCTTTCTATGACGTCGGCGCTAGTTTTTTATTTTTGAAAAACCAATAATTTATTTTATTTTTCCTTTGAATTTTATTTCATAAATTCTCAGTGAATCTTTTGTCCGTTTGTTTCGTCAATCATAAAATATTTTTCTATTTAAGGTTTCATAATGAAATGTTTTAATTTTGCCTTTGATTTTCTTAAATTTGAATCTAAAAATAGGGGTTCGAGGCTAAATGACGTCACGTATCCTACCTAGTTCGAGATTATCCTGTCATCTTGTTATTTGTCATTACGACGTAAATGTATGTGTCAGTGATTGCGAACTTCTGTGGTTTTTTCATTATTTTGAACAAATTTCGGTAAGTTAAAACATTAGATTGAACTATTATTCAAGATCAACCTTTAATTCCTTTTTTTAAACATAACAAAATATCAATTAATAAAACCTAATTTTATCGTCTCGTGTTTTTTTATTCTTAATTTCGTTCCGTTTGGTAATTTAACTAAAAATTTTCTTACTCGGCCGTTTTTATGCCTAAAATTCATATCGGTTCCTTTCTTTTCTTGAGACGACATGACAGCTGTCACTGGAACATCATCTTGTACCTTCAAGACCGGCACATCAAGACTACGTCCAGAAACGTTCCGCTGCGCATCTTGTTTCTTGTCTGCCAACACCCTAGCTTGTTCCTCGAGCCAGTTACAGAAGTTTCTTATACTACTGTCAACCCATGCTTCTTGCTTTGGTGAATTTAACAACAAAATTGAAGATTCCGAATCAGACACTGTAAGATACAATTTAATTAGTATAATTTTTAATATATACTTAAATTGCCCCTATGTTTCTGTTTTAGTTAAAGTTTTTCATCTAATGTTTGTGCTGGAAGTAAGAAAAATGGTATTGTTAAGGAATTTCAGTATGGTTCAAAGAATACACATAAAATTAAGGTATGTTACATTTTATTTGTAAAATAAATATTTAGATCTTTGTTTTATTGTTGTAGGTGAAGAATTTCCTTTGCATGTGAAGATTGGAAGCAAATTTCTGCTTATTTGAAGAACCCGAAGACTGTGTGTCCTTGTGAACATGACAATATGTATACAGGATGTCCCAGCGAGACCTTTCATTAGAAGTTTATGGGGTTCTGACCAAAATAGAAACTTGAACATTTAGAATTAGATACAAATGATTGCGTTCTCTTCAGCTAAAATATTTTCAGATGTCTAGCACTTCCGGTTATACCGGAAGTCGCCATCTACTTTGTTATTTTAAATGGAACACCCTATTTATTTTTGCACTTTTAGATGGGAATCATAATTTTGAATCTTTTTTATTCAAACCATACCATGTCTATCTATTACAGTTTTTGAGATAAAAATTAGTTTCCGAAATCATGGCAGGTGGTTGACGTTTTCAAAATGGGCTGTAACGCTTATTTGAAACGAGATAGAAAATTGAAATCTAATTAAGTTTGTAGTTTAAGGATCCCTTTATCGTGGGTATTCTTTAAAATAAACATCTTTGCCTGAGAATCATTCTTAAATTTATACTTTTCATCAAGAGTTAAAAATGTAAAAAGATCGATTTTTTCAAATGGAATGCCAGATTTTTCGTTGCGTAATCCAATTGGTGATAAGATTTGGCACAAAGTGGTATTACATGTTCCTATACCTAAATCAAACTGTTTTAGAGTTATTTCCAAAAAAAAACGGAAAATTTTACCATTATAAAAAATAATTTTTCAAATGTCAAGTTATTGAAACTCATTAACTAATAGAGTGCCTTTACGAAGTTTCATTTCAAGTTGCAAAATGAATAAAAGTAACGAAAATAATGTTTATACAAATCAAGAAATTCTTAATTTATTTTTTATACACGGAAAATGCGACAAAATTGTTAGCAGAACTTTAACGAATATTTAACGAAAACTATCCACACTTACCTCAGACGACAAAAGATAAATTTAGAAGAATAGAAGCAAATTTTGTGCGTTTTGGACGAATTGCTCAACTGTTAAATCGACCAAAAACTACAGTTGATAATGAAGAGGCTGAGTTGAATACGTTGGCTTATTTCGAGGCCAATTCCAACGCCTCACTTCGAGCTGCCGAAGAAGATCTGGGAATCAGTAGGAATTCAGTACAGAGGATTTTGAAGAAGCATCACTTCCACGATTACAAGTTCTCGTTAGTGCAAAACCTTCATCCTCAAGACCGCGACGACAGAGTTAACTTCTCTGAGATGCTATATCTTCGAAGTCAAGAGGAAGAGAACTTTTTGAGAAAAATTATCTGGACGGATGAATCTAAATTTTCACGTGAAGGGATTTTTAACAGGCATAACGACCATGTCTGGGCGTCAGCCAATCCGCATAAGATCCGACAAAGAAACTATCAGAGCAGGTTTAGTTTCAATGCTTTTTGCATTATGATGGTTGATCGTTTCTCTTACATCATTTACGATGGCGTGTTAACGTCGGAGCGTTACTTACATTTATTACGAACTGTAGTAGAAGATTTTCTTGACAGCCTGCCTTTGAACTTGCGAAGAAGCTCTTGGTTTCAACTGGATGGAGCTCCGGCCCATTGCACCCAGGAAGTATAACAAGAACTCACCTTAATGTTCGAAGACAGGTGGATAAGGCGGTTAGGACCATGGAACTGGCCTGCAAGGTCTGCAGATTTGCCACCTTTGGATTTCTACCTTTGGGGACATATCAAAAATCAGGTCTACCAGACACCGGTGAACACGAGGGAGGAAATGGAAGTACGCGTGCGAGCAGCATTGAACAGGCTCTCTCCTCAAGAAGTACGAACAGCGACACTTGAGGATGTTTTTTCACGCTTAACACAGTGCTTGAATGCGAACGGCCACCATTTCGAACATTTATTATAATTTGTTTCTAGTTTTTTATATCCATTTTTTGCCATCTGAAGTAAGTGTGGATAGTTTTCGTCAAATATTCTGCAAGTTCTGCTAACAATTTAGTCGCATTTTCCGCGTATAAACAATGAATTAAGAATTTCTTGATTTGTATAAACATTATTTTCGTTGCTTTTATTTATTTATTTTGCAACTTGAAATGAAACTTCGTAAAGGCACTCTATTAGTTAATGAGTTTCAATAACTTGACATTTGAAAAATTATTTTTTATTATGGTAAAATTTTCCGTTTTTTGGAAATAACTCTAAAACGGTTTGATTTAGGTATAGGAACATGTAATACCACTAGGTGTGTTTGTTATCCTGCACTAGTGCAAACCAGTGTACACTTTTTTCTTAATACCTGTTTGGTATTATTCATTGCAGTTACACTACCTTGTTTGTTATGTTAGTGTAGTGTATTTCGTGTTACACAAACTACACCAGCACGGGAGAAAGAGTAACGAGTGCAGATAGGGTAGACATGCGCAATAGATTATTAAACGTCATTTGTGCGATTGATTGCACGTGGATATGTTTTGCTAAATCTCACAAGGAAATGCAAAATTAATTATTCAAAACGTAAAATACTCGTTTACAAACTTTTTTTTCGCCAGATGCGTTTACAACTAAAATAGACTGCCATGTATGCATTTTAATTCTATTTTGAAATAACATGTAAGATTTTAGGTTATAGTTGATGTTTACAAAGTTCAACGATTATAACACGTGCAAAAATAAACCGCACTAACTACACTCAAGCAGTTTGGTAGCACCAACTTCACCGCTGTACACTTCCTACACTCACGTTACTGCACTCGTTACACGAATGCTATCTCGTGTAATATTACCAAACAGACCTACTTTGTGCCAAATCTTATCACCAATTGGATTACGCAACGAAAAATCTGGCATTCCATTTGAAAAAATCGATCTTTTTACATTTTTAACTCTTGATGAAAAGTATAAATTTAAGAATTATTCTCAGGCAAAGATGTTTATTTTAAAGAATACCTACGATAAAGGGATCTTTAAACTACAAACTTAATAAGATTTCAATTTTCTATCTCGTTTCAAATAAGAGTTACAGCCCATTTTGAAAACGTCAACCACCTGCCATGATTTCGGAAAATAATTTTTATCTCAAAAACGGTAATAGATAGACATGGTATGGTTTCAATAAAAAAGATTCAAAATAATGATTCCCATCTAAAAGTGCAAAAATAAATAGGATGTTCCATTTAAAATAACAAAGTAGATGGCGACTTCCGGTATAACCGGAAGTGCTAGACATCTGAAAATATTTTAGCTGAAGAGAACGCAATCACTTGTATCTAATTCTAAATGTTCAAGTTTCTATTTTGGCCAGAACCCCATAAACTTCTAATGAAAGGTCTCGCTGGGACACCCTGTATATGTACTCAGGTAGATAATATAAAGCGATTTCTGTTTTCCCATGTTAAATCCCTATGTCTCATTGTTAGATGGACAAACGGTACATAAATATGAGGTTACTACATCCAGTACTTGACAAAGGAGTACAATGCAAACCGACATTTTAGGTTCAGGCATTTAGGTTTGAAGGCTACAATTGAGAAGAAGATTGCTCTGAGAAGAGAAGAGAAGAGCTCTGCATCATAAATAAAACACGTCTGGTGTTGCATCATCAGACATAAGAAGCACAGATCCATCCTTTTTCTCATTCACCGATAACAAAGAAGTAATACTGAAATATTTGTCGGTTGTTATTTCGGCGATTGATGACGCAGAGCTCAAGTTCCATGATTTTGACTTTAATACTAGTAGTTTGGTTACTCTTCTGCTAGATGGCGCTTTATATACTTTACACATAAATACACATTGCACATGGCTGAATAATCATAACTTGTGAAAAACACCAGTGCCTATGACGGAAGTGTGATACTTAATAAAGGTGTCGTTGAGTCAGTGTTGCCAACGCGCAAAAAGCAGAAATCCCCCAAGAGTTGTCAAAAAATCTCTTGTCAACATAGAACATCGCAGAATTTTTTACTAGATTCAGCAATCAATTAAATTTAAAAAAAACCTTAAAAAATTCATTTAAATGCATAAAGTTAAAGAAAACAAATAAAATACAGTCGATTTTACAACACAATTTAATTAATTTATATTTAAAGCAAAGAAAACTAAACAGAATTTTTTAAAAATAATAAAGGCAAAATACAATCGATTTTACACCTCAATTCAGTACGACAAAAAAAAGAAAATAATAAAAGTTAAAAATAAAAACATGTACATATACGGGGTGAGTTTTTTTTCGATGGGGATCTCGGAAACTAGCATAGCTAGAGACACGGTTATATGGGGAAAGATTTGTAGTTTTAGGAACCCAGTTTAATGCATCTATTTTAGTGCACAATTCAATAGATTCAAAGAAATGCATAATTTGAAACAAACAGTGACAAAACAAATTACTATTTGCCTTCCCAATGGTCGACAGATTATGTATATAAAAAAAACTGCAATAGATGGCGCTGTTCAATATCTCACACAAAATATAATTCATTTCGTCCCGCAAATTTTAACAGATGGCGTTGTTGAATGTCAAAGAGTACATTTCCGAAGAATTTTAAAATAGTAGGAGTACACAATTTTTGGTAACCCTACATAAACAAGTAACATGTACAGTGTGTCTGTAAATGTCCGTATGCCAATTAAGTAGGTATGCCTACAATTTTATAAACTTGTACTGGCATCTATGCCGCTACATTGCATTGACGTGGGTTCGTTGGCATGATTACATTTATTTCTTTAATTTCGAACAGTTTTTTGCGCTCAATAATTAATATTTGCGAATCGCATGTAAGTAATAACTTAATATGAATTGCAATTTGAAAGTTAGGTATGTTTCAGTAAATACATACTTATTATTTCATACAATTTTCTCTAGTATTCACAGCCTTTATCAAAAATGTTTACGTTAGAACAAGATGCATACATTCTTAGTGTTTCTAATGAAAATGAAAATTATGAAGTTTGTGGTCATCATAAACGTGAGATTGTAAAGCAATTTGAAAAAAAACCTGTTGTCAATGATCTTCAAGAACGAATAGATCAAAGCCCGAACAAATTACGAAAGTTATGAGTACAGTCAGGTATGCGATCTTCAGTAGCGAACATAAAGCAAGTACTTAATTATGTGCTTTTTGCAGGTATTAGTAGTTACGTAAAGGCTTTGCATAAAAATCTGCATATGCATCCCTACCAAGTTTCTGTTGTCCAAAAGTTGTATTCAACATGATTATCAACGAGTAGTGTACCATCAGTGGTTTAACAAGCAACTAAATAATGATGATTAACTTGATTTAACTTTCTTCACTGATGAGGCACGGCTCCATTTATCTGATTATGCAAACAGCCAGAATTACCAAACGTAGGCTACGGAGAAATATCATACTTTTGTCGGAACAAACCAACGTCCAATCAAAGTTGGAATTTGGGTTGCAACATCAACGAACATTTCAGGCGGAGAGATATCAAACTGTCATTTTGACAGAATTTATTAATCAGTTGAACTTGTGTTTACAAAATAATGGAGAACATTTTCAACAATTATTATAAGAATACATGTCCATTTAGCTAGGTTATATAAACATAAGCTGCGTTCCCTTTGCCACAAATCTTACCTCTGATCGTCATTTCCGTTAGCACGAACAAGTAAGTTTGGATGGATATTTCAATCTAACAACGAATGGGAATGCTCGAACGGCAAGGTGGGAGGTTGAAATCTTAATTCAAATTCACTTGTTCGTGCTTACGGAAATGATCTGATCTGAGGTGACATTTGTGGTAAAAGGAAAGCACCTATAATCTTGTCAGCGCTCATTAGATGTTTTCGAAAACTGTAACCTCGGATTAGTTCGATCAGTCGGATTAACCCCAGATGACTCATGATTAATGCAATGGTGCCAACATAATTGGCGTACAAACATTTACAGACACACTGTATTTACATTTACAAACTATAGTGATTCTTGAAGTCTGATAGTTTGGTTTGTATGATATAATTGCCAACGTCCTTTTTAATTAATTATTAAATACAGAAGAAAAAAAATAGAATTTGGAGCTTACCATTTAGGTATAACATGTTCCGTCTTCCTTACACAATATCAAAATTCCAAAAAAAAAAAAAGGTGAACATTTCGACATGCAAATTCCTTTTGGAAGTGCCGCTGTCCATTCAATTTACAATTACAGAATAGGCCTAATTACATAAGAAGGGCATTGTTATTATTATTGTTATTAAAATGTGGACGTTTCATTTTTTTAAGGTTAGGTTACTTTCACAGTGAAGTGAATTGGCACACAACTCAGAACTTTAAAACTTTGATTACAAAAATAACATTCAACGAGATTCTAATTAACACTTACCTACCCCCTACACGGCACCACCAACTTCAAATTCGTTCGACCGTCGTAGAGGTTAGAATCTTGAATGTCTTCTCGTCACAGCACGTTTTCACTTGCAAACTTTCTTTGAACTGCTCCACGTATTTTATTAAACACACACAAACCGAACGCGTTCGTTTATTAAACGCACTAGTAATTAATTTCACCTGTGGACGAAGCAAAGGACCCGAAGTAACCTTAAGTTTGTCACCACCAGAATTGAGTCGAAACTTTCACTGGGCTTTCTTGAAGTTAATGAATAGGCACTCGCGGAATTAAGAACTGCAAGGAAATACATTTTGCTCGACTTGAATCACGCACATAAACTTTGTAGAGGTTAGCAATAATAAACTAATCGCGAGACACGTCCGAAACTGACAACATAAACATTTTCAGTCAGTGTTGCCAACCCTTTGGATTCAAATTATCCTGCTCATCAACACCATACTCTTTCATAATTCATAGTCAGTTTCCGTCAGTTTTTAAATTGTAAAAAAAATTGTTACTACATAGAAACGGTTATTCTAAAAATTTATAAAATTCTCAAGCAAACCAAATTGGTTTGTTAGTCTTTTACCAACAAGTTAAGAATATCAGGAGGGACTCGTACTAATGTTAGTTTGTCGTCCAACCTGGTCACTAAATATGGTCGCGGTAAGTCATAGGCTCGTATAAGCGTTTTACAAGATTTTGGTCCAACCACAAACCACACATTTCATAGTTGTTTATAATTCGCGTCTTCAAACGAAATGAAATTTGGAATATCCTTTTTTTAATTTTTTCATGTTCTTTTCTCAATTTTTGCACTCAATTGGCTTATCGCCTTTTGTTTTCATTTCCGGAAATGTTTTATGTAGAACCAACCTATCATTTCTTTTTCAATTTAGAAAGATCTTTTCTGCAATTTTCTTTTCTTTACAAATTTTTCATTTAATTTGCCAGTCGCCTTTCTTTATCATAAATTTCTTCTTTTCATTCAATTTTTACTTAGCTTACTTGCTAATCATCTTTTATTTATTAACAGTGATGTGCATTTACACATAAAGAAATATTTCATTACATTTCATTTCAAAAATACGTAAAAAATGTATGTAAAAAAAAAATATAGACAATGTAAAGAATTAAAAGTGAGGTTAGTTTTTGAGTTGTTTTCTTGAATTCAATGGAATTCTGAGTGTAATTGCATTATCCCATGCCGCATCTTCCCCCCTTGAGTTTTACATTGTCAATCTGTTTAGAACAGGACAACAACTGTTACTCCTCCTAGTTTAAAAAAGAAGCCATTGTACAAAAAAGTCAGCATTGACAACACTGGTTGCCACCATGAAAACTGTAAGAATTTGAGCACAAGAAAAAAGGAATCCTTCTATATTTATTTTATTGAAAATACAAAAACATACTCCCGACCTATTCTCACTAATACACGTAAGTCGACGCATTACATCTCACTTCCGAGTACGATATAGAAAATCCCCTATTTCCCGAGTCGGTAAGATCGTCACCATTATTTACCACCGTCAACACGAAAGGCTTCGAGTATGCTGCAAAATGAAAAAAAAAAACTGTTAAATTACACAAAAGTTTTGGCGCCGACGCTGCTTACTTGTCAACGGGGGCAAGTAATTTCCGCAAAACCTATCCGTATTGGTGGGGACTCCGCCAGTGTAAGGATTTGGGACCACGATGAAGTCCGTGGTGCAGTCGGTTCCGCTTAAAGCGGCTGCGGGTGTACCCACGGTCCCCGCACCAGTGGCGGCGGTGGTACTACCGGAGACGGTAAACGAGTAAGCGCCGTAGACACCCGATGAGGGACTCCAAGTAATTCCGCAGTAGCCCGGGAGGGGTTCCACGCATATTCCGTAATTCAAATTGGCCAGCTCCCTGGTGCCAGGCTGGCCGTCGGTAATGTAGCCACTGCTGGTTGTTTTACCGTAGTTAAAGCTCCGCACGGTGCCCGTGGGACTGGTGTAGTATTGTAAACACCCAGATGGAGCTAGAAAATAAAACGATTGTATAGTCGTCCAAGTTTCGTATCGGTTTTATGATCTTGCTATAAAAAACAGCTTCAAAGAGACCGGCCTGCGGTCGCCTTTCTGTCGCTTTTTTTTTCGGAAGATAGTTGTGAAAAATTCCGATAGATGTCTCTGAATTTCGGTTGAGCTAATTTAAATCACTTGATTAAGATCATGTTTAAAATCACTGATTTTATTCAGGCGATTTTTATTTTTGAAAATCATTTTAAAAAAATATAAAAATTAATGAATGAAATAAACAAAACTGGATCCAAATTTCTAAAATTAAGACATTGTTGACAGTTTTTGAGCAATTTTTGACGCTAAATAAAACAAAAGACGATCGAGAAATAAATAAAATTTATAAAATTCAAAATTAAAAAAATCTTAGTAAATAAACAAAACTATCTAAAATTATGATTTGACATTTGTGCAATTTTTGACGTAAAATAAAACAAAAGACGATCGAGAAATAAAGAAAATTTATAAAATTATTATTATTATAAAATCAAAAAATAAAAATAAAAAAAGATCTCGTTGGATAAAATTAGAAAAAAATAATAAAAATAAAAGAAATTTCATTAAATAAAATTACAGAAAAATAAAAATTAAAAAATTCTCATTAAATAAACAATACTTTCTGCTTTCTATTTCTATTTCTAAAATTATAAAAAAATATAAAAATTTAAAAATTCTCATTAAATAAACAAACTTTCTAAAATTAAGATTTGAACTTTAGGCGATTTTTGGCGTGAAATAAAACAAAAGACGATCGACAAATTTATAAAATTAAAAAAATCTTATTGAATAAAATTAGAAAAAAAATACAAAAATTAAAAAAACTCATTAAATAAAATTATAAAAAATTATGAAAATTAAAAAATTCTCATTAAATAAACAAAACTTTCTAAAATTAAGATTTCATATTTGTGCAATTTTTGACGAAAAATAAAACAAGAGACGGTCGATAAATTTATAAAACAAAAAAAAAATAAAAAAATCTCATTAAGTCAAATTACAAAAAAATAAAAATAAAAAATCTCATTAAATAAAATTACAAAAAAAATTAAAAACCAAAAAATTCTCATTAAATAAACAAAACTTTCTAAAATTTAGATTTGATATTTGTGCAATTTTTGACGTAAAATAAAGCAAAAGACGATCGAGAAACAAAGGAAATTTATAAAATTACGAAAAAATAACGAAAATTAAAAAATCCTCATTAAATAAACAAAACTTTCTGCTTTCTATTTCTATTTCTAAAATTATAAAAATTATAAAAATTTAAAAATTCTCATTAAATAAACAAACTTTCTAAAATTATCTTTAGGCGATTTTTGGCGTGAAATAAAACAAAAGACGATCGACAAATTTATAAAATTAAAAAAAATCTTATTGAATAAAATTAGAAAAAAAATACAAAAATTAAAAAAAAATTAAAAAATTATAAAAATTCTCATTAAATAAACAAAACTTTCTAAAATTAAGATTTCATATTTGTGCAATTTTTGACGAAAAATAAAACGAGACGGTCGATAAATTTATAAAACAAAAAAAAATAAAAAAATCTCATTAAGTCAAATTACAAAAAAATAAAAATAAAAAATCTCATTAAATAAAATTACAAAAAAAATTAAAAACCAAAAAATTCTCATTAAATAAACAAAACTTTCTAAAATTTAGATTTGATATTTGTGCAATTTTTGACGTAAAATAAAACAAAAGACGATCGAGAAACAAAGGAAATTTATAAAATTACGAAAAAATAACGAAAATTAAAAAATCCTCATTAAATAAACAAAACTTTCTGCTTTCTATTTCTATTTCTAAAATTATAAAAATTATAAAAATTTAAAAATTCTCATTAAATAAACAAACTTTCTAAAATTAACTTTAGGCGATTTTTGGCGTGAAATAAAACAAAAGACGATCGACAAATTTATAAAATTAAAAAAAAATCTTATTGAATAAAATTAGAAAAAAAATACAAAAATTAAAAAAACATTTAAAAAATTATAAAAATTAAAAAATTCTCATTAAATAAACAAAACTTTCTAAAATTAAGATTTCATATTTGTGCAATTTTTGACGAAAAATAAAACAAAAGACGATCGACAAATTTATAAAACAAAAAAAAATAAAAGAAATCTCATTAAGTCAAATTACAAAAAAATAAAAATAAAAAATCTCATTAAATAAAATTACAAAAAAAAAATTAAAAATCAAAAAATTCTCATTAAATAAACAAAACTTTCTAAAATTAAGGTTTGAAATTTGTGCAATTTTTGACGTAAAATAAAACAAAAGGCGATCTGGAAGTAAAGAAAATAGATAAATTTACAAGAAAATAAAAATTAAAAAAAAAGTTGAATTCAAAATCGCTAAATCTACCGAATTATCGGTAGAGTTGGCAGCACTGATCGACAATGTGGATTTGGCTGATATCTTTGTTGCCAATAGTAAAGCTGAAACATCACTAACTAGTCGTCAATCAAAAATTTAAAAATTAATCTGTTTTTTTTTCTTCCTTGAAAATACCCATTTTTACCCACGTATTTTTTACCCGCAAGGTTGCTTAAACTAACCGTAATTCGGGTAATTGCCCGCACATTGGCAACCCTGTTTACTTTGCTGTGTGTTGGCAGCACCGGCACCGGGCCGGCCGGATTTAAGGTTATGTATCTAATAGATTTCCTTAAATTGTACATTTCGATAAGTTCAGTGTCACACGGTTTTCATAATTTGAAAAAAAGATTCAAAATCTGTTATCAGCTTGTGGTTAGGTTAGACGTTGTTGCTTTAAAAGAAAATAATTCGCAATGATCCGCAAAATGTCGATAAAGCAGAAAACGGTAATAGATAATTCTACTACCAATACAATTTTCTTTTTAGTTCCGTGGCAATCCTGTTCAACTGTATTATAGGATAATTTGGCTACGCTTTCTGCTTCTAAATAAAATTCTTTTTTTTTTCTATTTTAATCGTTTTAACCTCATGTAATAAAAAGAGATCAAGACACACCGAAAACGCTCTAGCTCTAGAGTAATGAATCGAAAACGTCTTGGCAAGTGCTTACCTAATGTTGGACAATCACAAGCAATCTGGCTGATTTTAAGTTGCCACGACCTCTGTACGGACAGGTCGGCGCTCGTCGAAATGATGATCCTTATATCTTGCCCATTGTTGAAATCCACGTACAAGTGTTGCCCGCTGTTGTCACCGCAAAGCGTCGGAATGTTGGCGCCTCCACCAACAATACTCATGGAGTCGTAGACGCACTGGCCGTTCGCATTGGGTTGGGCCAAAATGAAGTTCAAAAGGTCTATCCTCACCTGAAGTCACAAGTCGTTTCAGCAGTTTATTCGAAAATGTTACCTGCCTAGAAATACCTGGCATATGTTGCTGTTGCACTGCACGATAGTGAAGGTGCAAGACGTTCCCCCGGAATAAGTGCTGGGGTAGCCAGGGTTGGAAAAGTACGTGTTGTTGTAAGATGAGGATCCACCACATGTTCCTTGTACTACGAAAAATAAAATAAAAAATGGGAAGTTACTTTTTGGGAAAATGTTTTGGAAGAAATTGTTTTTTCATTTTTAAAAAGTAACTGCAAAGTGACAATCCTACCAACACAACAAACCCCAATGTTGCTGGCGCACGTTCCCGAAGCGCTTCCGTTAATATCCGAACACTGTCGTTTGGTGTAGCAGGTACCATCGTAACCATCCTGTGAGGGGCAAACGCCGTTCTGGAAACGAACCAAACCAATGCCAAAAACTAAAAACAAAAAAATAAGGCGAAATAATCAAATTGAAAAGCGGGGTGGGAGGGACTTTTTGCTTACATTTTCCTTGGCGATATATGATCCTGTTTGCGAGGTCTGTGTGTATTTTGGCGTCGATGGACACAGTCACGATTAACACGACGACGGCAGAGACAGCGGGCCGCATCTTCTCCGGATTGCTGGAAAAATTCAAATAATTACTTTGGGCTTACGGTTCAATCACATTTCGGCTTGTTTGCTTTCGGCGGTGCTAATTTAATTACGACGCGTTTTTAACGGGCGCCCCCCCCCCCCTGGCAGCGGTACTTTTCAGATTGGTCGAGAGCTCCCGTTATTTCGCTTTCAACAAATTTATAGGAACTTTTACGGACACCTTCGTAGAGCACTAAAAAAAATTAGAATTAATTAAATAAATAAAACACACTATTTATACCTACCATTAAAATTATTAATTAAAGCTGGTTCTTGTCCGATGAAAATTGTATCACAAACTCTTTTAAACGGACACTAAATGGCACATAAACACTTGACGTTTCGCAGTCGTTCGACGAAGCTGTCGAAGAGTTTGTGATACAATTAAAATTATTGTAATGATTAAACAAAAAATATTCAAATATTTCTTTGCTTTATAAATTTTCTTACTTCTTTAATTTTTTCGCAGATACATTTTCTCTTAATGAGGGGGTAGGAGTATAGCGATATTTTTTCTTTTCTTTTGTAAAAATAAAATCAAAAATGTGCAATTCTTACGCTTGAAATAAATGTATTTTCTGGAAATATTAAGGAACAATAAAGAACCAAATTTAGTATCTAAAAGGGGGTGTTAGGATGAAATCGTCTGGACTTGCCCCACGGCTGCTATCGCTTCTATTTCCACGAGGGCGCCGAGTGGTAGTTTTCCGGCTTGAAAACAGGAGCGCGCGGGATAATCCTTCGTGAAAACTGTAACAAACAAAAAAAAACGATCACTATAATTACATACATTCCAAAAAAAGGGGCGTGGTATTTAGTGTCCTGCAAATCCGAATGGTCCCCAAATGGTCAATCATCCCTTACCAGTGTCTCTGAAGCTTCAATTAATTCTTCTGAGTTTATTCATTTTTAAGTTGATTGTTTATTTAATTTTGCGTTGTCATGTAACTTAACGAAATTGATTATGTATATATATTTTTTTATTTCAAAATATGTGACTGCCTTTTTTAAATTTTAAATTTCCGCATACACATCTTATTGTTTTACGTATTTTTCGAATAACTTCGAATGGTACAAGGAGTTTCTACCTTTTTGTTTTGTAATAAATAATTAATTAAATCTAACTTCCGTATTTTTATTTAAACGTACTTAAGTTCCTTTGATCTCTCAAGTAAAGGAGTATTCTCACTTACGCGACAGCGAGCTTCACTGCACTGCACTGCAGCTTGCTTCAACGCGACAAGAATTCGACACTGCATTCTCACGTGCACTGCAAAATCAAAGCTTCAGTGCGCGACAGAACCTCTCTGCTGATAGTGTACGCCACGTTATTTGAAAGAATTTTCAAAGATAATTTCCCATGTTGTGTGCTAGTAGCACACAATTAATTAATAAATAATAAATAATTAATAAAATTAGTTTTTCTACATTTTTTTTTCCATGCGAGCCATAATGCACACCACAATATTTCACACTCGGTAAATATTACTTCGGTATACTTGAATCGTCACAATTCCAATTTTTAATAAGACAGAAACTGCAGTACGCATGCGTTTTTTTATGTTTGTCGAGTCCACGTGGGCATCACCGTACTACAAATGCAGCGTGGAAAGGTACAGCGGCCATACGAAGCGTGCAGCAGCGGCAAGCGCGGCGAAGCCGCGTAAAGCGCAGCATAGGTGAGAACGGCTTCATAGAAACACGTTTAAACCTTTAGAGGTAGCACAATGAAGTGCAGTGCAGTGAAGCTCGCTGTCGCGTAAGTGAGAATACTCCTTTATCCACCGACGCCCCAAAAGAACTGTGAGTTACGACAACGTAAGTCCAGATTTGCAGCGACGATCACGTGCCATATTAGAAATATTATTATTTTATTGCGGATTCTCCGCAAGGGTCACATCAAAACGTCAACAAATAAGTAGGTCAGTGGGTAGACCCTTAGTGGCCGCCATAAATCTTAGGTAGCCCGCTGTATGAATGGTACAAGGAGTTTTTACCTTTTTGTTTTGTAATAAATAATTAATTAAATCTAACTTCCGTATTTTTATTTAAACGTACTTAAGTTCCTTTGATCTCTCAAGTTATCCACCGACGCCCCAAAAGAACTCTGAGTTACGACAACGTAAGTCCAGATTTGCAGCGACGATCACGTGCAATATTAGAAATATTATTATTTTATTGCGGATTCTCCGAAAGGGTCACATCAAAACGTCAACAAATAAGTAGGTCAGTGGGTAGACCCTTAGTGGCGGCCATAAATCTTAGGTAGCCAGCTGTAGAGTAGCCGTCCAGTCGGATAGGATAGTGCATGACCAATTGCAGAAATAAATCGTTGCGTGACGCTTCTTGGGAATCTCCCCGCAAGTAAACATTGTCGGTCCAGTTATTTAATTTGGCAATAAGTTTAATCTGTTTTTGTTTGGACAGTTTTATTGGTTATTTAGTTGTCCGTAAAAGTCAACAAAGAAGGTGACATGTCGCGTCGGCGTGTTACATCCTTAGATCGATAGACTTGAATGTTCTCTTTCATATTTTGCAAGAAATTCGGTTGTGTAACATTTCAATGAAAACTTATGTGCATTTATAGTTGACGCGGCGCCCGTTTTCAATCGTAAATTAATCAAGCAAAACTCAGGGTTAGTGATTATATGTATATTTTAGGATTTTTTAAAGTAATTCACCATATTTTAGAAAAAAAATTCCATTTTTTTTATTCGTTCATCTCATGGAACTGTCATATCGAAAATGTTTACAAGAATTTCAACGATAAATTTGGCAAAAATCTGAAAAATTTAATTCGTCTTTTTTATTTATTTTTGAATTTGTCTTTTTTATTCATTTATTTACATATTTCACTAATTTATTTTATTAATTTCGAAAAATAATTTGTCTTCTTTAAATAATTAATTTTTTCTTTCCCGACTTTATTTTATCGAAAATATTTACAGGAATCTCAATGATTAATTTGGTAAATTAGGAATATTGGGCAAAAATTTCGTCTTTTTTTATTTTATTATTTTTACGTTTTTTAATTAACAACTTTTTGTGTTGATTTAATCTTTATTTTGTTTTAAATATTTCTGTGACCGTTTTTCTTTGTTTTAAACGCAAGTTTCTTTTTAAATTTTTTAAACGCCCCTCCTGACCATGATAAGCTATGCAGATGCTTTTGTTAAATCATGTTCATGCTAGAAGAGTGTAGCTATGCCGATTCGGTGCCACTTCTTAATGAAGAATTAACATTGATGAATTAAACTTGCATGTATGGTTGCCTACCGTCACTTTACTAGGCGATTCGTGCGTCGACGTGTGAAGAAGTTGCATATGTGCAAGGCGTAGGAACGAAGTTATCTATGTCAGGCAACTTCTACACACGCCGTTCCTACGCCTTGCACATATGCAACTGCTGTAAACGTCGACGCACGAAACGCCTAATAAAATGACGGTAGGCAACCATACATGCAAATTTGAGAAGAAGTTGCATATGTGCAAGGCGTAGGAATGAAGTTGCCTATGTCAGGCAAGTTCTACACACGTCGTTCCTATGCCTTGCACATACGCAACTGCTGTACACGTCGACACACGAAACGCCTAGCAAAGTGACGGTAGGCAACCATACATGCAAGTTTGAAACATTCGTTATGTTTCTCATGTTTACAGGAAGTTTTCTACCGATAGGTACATATAGTTATTTGTGGGATACCCTGTACATATTAAGAAGTTATTCGTGTATCACCCTATACATATTAAGTTATTCCCTGTACTTATTAAGATGTTATTCGTGGGTCACTCTATATACATATAAAAGTTATTCGCGGAAAACATTACATTATACATCCACACGATTTTTTTTTTGTTAACTGAAGTAAGACTTACATTCTTTATATACTTCATTGACGGCAGCAAAATCTGCTATGTCATTTAAGAAAACCGTAGTTTTAACGACGTTGTTTAAATTTGAACCTGACGCTTCCAGCACGTGCCCCAGATTCTTCAGGGCTTGCCTCGCCTCTGCAGCTACTCCTCCGGACACCAACTTGTCTTTGTCCAAGCCAACACATCCTGAGACGTATACAGTGTTGTCCAAAACGACGGCCTGGCTGTAATATAAAATGTAGATTTCATCATTCATCAATTCAGGATTGATTGAAATTATTGTGTTGGACTTGGTAACGAATTTCTTACTTGTATGGTCCAACCGGTTTGGGGGCCAGAGTGGTGTTGATGATCTTCCTGGTGGACGAGCTGGTCATTTCTAGGCAGTCGGCTCGAGACTGGTTTATCATGCGGACTTGTTTTTTTATCTGCAAAATTATCGCGCGCTCTCAAATTGCCATTGGTCCCTCAAGGCAAGTATGTTTCTACTTACCGAGGCATTGCGCAAAAATCTACCGAGTACCTCCTTTTCTAACGCAAAGCTCCGACGCCCAAATAAATTCAAATGACTTGACATGTTAGCCGATTTTATTACAGAGACATAACAACGTTCTGTCACCCGGTTATTTTTAACTATCTAATTGTTAGTGATTAGTGGCACGTGAAATTAGATTTCTAACCAGAGGCGTACGTGATACAAAAACAAATGCCTCAATAATAGTTACAAATTAAACCCACAAAGCGTCGGAAATATACAGGTCGTCTCAACTGCATACAAACAAGAAAAAAAGGAAGAAATCTCAAAAATCGTGTCACACTTGTGACAGACAGAGCTCCGTCTCCGAAAGTGCTCTCAAGTCCTTTGTCCATTGGTAATTGAGTCTCAAGACTGAATCTCGAGAGTATTTTGTCACAAGTGGACAGTTACCTTTAAGCTGTAGCTAATTACTTATGGGACACCTGTGCGTAGTGTACCGTTGTTTGCATCTGAATAAATTTCCTCTCGCTGTTTGAGGTTCAAATTAAACCTCCTGTTACACGAGCGGTAAACAGCATTTAACTCTCACGCGTTAATTGTTGGAAACTATTTGAAACGGACTTCCGTAAAATAAAAATTTGAAAATATGATGACGCTATAAATTCGTATGCTTGGCACTTTCCGCAGAAAATCAGAAAATGATTCGTCAAAGATTTTCGCTGCCCCTTCTCTTTGTCGCCCTTTTAATTTTTGCTTTTCGTTTGACGAGGGCCGACGGTGGCGAGAAATACAGGGTTTCCGTTAAATCATATCTAGGGGAGAGGCACTCGAAATGTGAGTATCGCATGCATGTATCAAAATGAAAAGTAGCAAAGCATAGCATGCAAATTTAAAAAAAAACAATTGAGAAATACCGGGTTATTTTTTAAATTTTTTATCAACTCTTGAAATCTGGACGGCATGTCTTAGCTTAAGTGAAAAGTACGTCATTGCACTCCTTGATAAAAGATTTTAAAAATGACCCGTTACATTCGTAGCATATATTTTTTATCTTTAAATTTAAAAAGAAAAAAAGTTTACAAAAATAAAATCAGTACATATCATTATTTTACTTAAACAGACAGATATAAAATCTTTTGCATTACAATTTGATGTAATTATACAGTGTGTCCCAAATTTGTTTCGACAAACTGCACCTCCCTAATGAACCAAGGTTTTTTCTTTCGGAAAAAGGATTTTTAAATTTTATTTCGTAAAAAAAAGCTGGACGGTGATAGCCCTTAGACAGCTCATTTTACGTACATACATCGAAAAACCACCATGAATTAATTTCGGAAAATATCAACACGAAAGAAAAAAGAGATTGATTAATTTAAAACAAAAACGGCGACAAAAAAGAAAATTACAAAGTAAACTTTGCGAAAGAAGAATGACAGAAACAAATGACGAGAAGCAATGTTTGCGAAAGAAAATGAAATCATGTCAGAAAGTATAAACAAGAGAGGAAAGAGATTGATTAATTTGAAATTTAATTAATTTCAAACAAAACAGAAAATTTCAAAAACTGTCAAGAATATATTTGAAGACGAATTTCAAAAACTCTGAAGAAACAGTCGATAAACAAATGACGGTGGCGAAAAAAACCAAGAAAGTGACGGGAATATTTGAGCGCAAATTTCAAACTTAAAATAATAGTCCATAAACGAATTCATTTCAATTTGTTATTATCAAACGTCAAATGGGGATCACTCGTTTTTCAGTCAAATACGATTTTTTCTACATATTGAGAAGGACAGTGGAATGTAGGTGGCGCTTCATAAAAGCAAAATGGACGTTATATGTGAGATAAGTCAGATAACCCCTTTGATTATACAGTGAGAATTTTTTAGCGTAGAACATATTATCAGTGAGTATATAGGTACTATTAAGAGAGATCGTGCGATAGGTTTCAACGTACGTAGTAAAATGTAGGCGAGAGGAAAACAACGTGAAGAGAGTGTGTATGTAAAATGCTGCCGCTGTCGGACAGTTTTGAACTGCTATGTTTGGGTTTGATGCATCACTTGTTGGATGACGAGAATCACGAGTAATCACATTTCACCGATAGATGATACGCGTTTCTGAGGGGCTAAAGGGTGAGGGGAAGGAACTGTCAGTAGGTGTGTCGCTGATGAACCCTCGTCCCTCACCAAAAATTTTTACGAAGACAAATGCATGTATTCTGTCGCCGTTGAAATTTTCCGTGTGCATTCAGTGTTGACTAACGAGTTAAGAATAACAGGAGAGCTACACTAACAGTAGTTTCTCGTCCAAACTGGTAATTAAATATGGTCGCTGTGTGTCATAGGGCCAGTTCTACGTTTAAAACGAGTTAACCACTCGATCAAACTTAAAGTTTTCAGTAGTTTCTCGTCCAAACTGGTCACTAAATACAGTCGCTGTATGTCATAGGGCCAGTTGTATAAAATGAGTTAACCATTCGATCAACTTTCCTCCACAATTAACTTGACCGAGTGATTACCTCGTTTTGTACAACTGGCTCAAAGGCGCACACAGTCGTTTTACAAAATTCTGGAACGTCAACAAAACCCACAGTTCAACATTGTTTATAAAACACTTACTATATTAAGTTTAACTAAATAAGATGCGAGATATGTCAATTGTATTCCTATGTTGTTATGGTCGCAAATTACACCTCCTAGAGCATCTTGGGCATATAATCACATCTCTCACTCACGATTTTTAATATATTTTCTGTTTCTCTCGTCTGTTTTAAGAAGTCTTGTGTTTACATATTTCCTTGACGACAGGAGCATTTTTCACACTGTACTATCGCGGCCTTATAATTTCGCACGGTTTAATTTTCCGCTGTAAATATGGCTTTCTTTGACGGCTTGTCAAAAATAACAATTTTAAACGTCAGATTTCAAATGTAATGCTAAAGTTGTAGCAACACAATGTCAAATAACGTGCTTTCTGAAGGAGAAAAGGGTTTTGCAATTTGCAAAATTAGAAGATGATTGGTCGCTACTTTTATTCTATTATTTCAGTTTTGATACCTTTATTATCTTGCTGTTCTTAAAATATAACCAAACAATCTGACTTTTGGTTAAATGTCTTTAGTGTCAAAATTGAGGAAAGAGCCTGTTCTACAAAACTATAATTTAGAAAAATTCTGGCTACTTGATAATAAATCGTGCGAAATTTTAAGGCAGCGATAGTACCACGCGATCATTTAAATTTATAATTAGAGTAGGCTATGAATTTTGAATTAGTTTGGCAACACTAACTGTTGACAGCTTTATTTGAGTTTGAATTGTCAAAGTGATGCTTCAAAATGTTTAATTAATTGCCGGGGGCGAACACTTTGAATATTTTCTATGGTTGTCACTAAAACGGTTTCACTTCCTTTAAATTAAAGCGATTGAACCCGATGAGAAGCCTATAAACGTCAAAACATTTAATCTACACAGCGAGTCAATTCGCAAGGTGCACAACCGTATATAAAAAATCCCGCCTACTTTAATTATTAATTTAAATGATCGCGTGGTACTTACAAGTGGGATGTGAAAAGTGCGTCGTTTTTGAGACAAAAATTCTCTTTTACGCTTTTTCCCTGAAATTGTCAAGATTTGCCTTAATTTTTTAGCAAAACGAAAAATCCGATTCTTTATTTCCTGTTACCATTATATTACAGTTTTTACATATATACCTACTGGCACTTACATACATATTTTTAAAGAGCTTATAAATAAACAGTACCTATGCCTTAAATAAAGGAATGTGATTCGTCATGCGTTACGCGCATGCCTATAACTTTTCGATTCTCTTATTGTCTAACGTAAATTTATTGTAAAAGCAAAATTATATGACATGGGGCTGTCGTCATTATTCATAAAAGGATCCAATTTATTTAGAAAAACAATGTTGAATTCCTGTCAAATTTTGCTACAAATGCTGCAGTCCCGTGTAGATTATGATGTTTACTATACGTAGAAAAAAATTTGATTTGATTGTTTATTGAGTGTGTTTTAGGGCTTTTAGGCGTATATCGGGAAGGAAGTCGGGCCCCTTAATCTCAAAATACTATTTTACTGTCATATGATCAGAATAAAAGGACCTGTGGGCGGAGCTTATTTGCGCAGCCTTATATGGCAATAGGTTTGATTTGATTATTTCGACTTTTGTTCACCTAATTCTACAGTTTCGCAAACCGTGCATCAGTTACTTTATTTACGGCTACAGCATTTACTGGGCATGTACGCCAATAATTAATTTATAATCATTTTTAATAACTAACATTTTTACGTTTGACACTAGAGGGCACCACGCATAATAGTAATCTGTAATCACCAACTGTACTAGACTCTTACAGACTCTCATAGCGACGCGCCATCTATATAACGACTCAACTAACAGAAGAGTTCACGAAGAGCCATCTATCCAGCGACTCACTTTTAGGTATACGCATTTTTAACCCGTCGTGATCTCTCTTATTAGTACCTATATACTCACTGATATTATGCATCCTTGCTACAATATTGAAGGTGAGTTTTTTTAAATCGAACATAGGCTTAATATGTACGTGGGCTTCGTTACTATGGATACATGATGGATTTGGATACCATTCGTACTGTCTTGTTTGTCTAGCACAAAAGCTCTTTTTTCGAAATAGATAAAAATAATTAGTCAGTTTTCTGGAAGTTTGAGAACGTACCCCAAACGGTCATAAAAACTGTTAATTGCCTTAAACTAGACCCTGCCCGATACCTGGGGCCCGTTCAGGAACTGTATCGCTAGAGCACTTTGGGCGTTTAAAATGAGAAGCAAAATACACAAAATCACTTACATGAGAGAGAAAGAACATTACCCAGAGCGCGTTCTTTTTAGTCGGAGCGTTATATCTGAACGGGCCCCAGCTGTAGATTTGTATCCTTTCATTCGTTAAATATATATAAGTCAAATTGCATTGTCAAATGTGAGAAAGAAAAATAATGACAATGAAAGTAAACCATATCTAGAGTTACCACGTATTTTTCGGCCTATGTTCGATTTAAAAAAACTCAATAGCACTTATTAATATAATAGAGAGTTTGCGGCAACACATTTCCCGTTACGTTAGACGGCCATTTTTCCTTGTAATATAATGTAACCGAATATTGTAAAAAATTCGTTTGCGGATACCGTCAAAAATAAAAAAAGTTACATACAATTTTGTAGTTAGTGGGAGTAACCCTATGCATTGGGGTAACTGTCAGCACGACAGTTTGACGTTATTTGAAATTCATAAGAATTATATTCTGATTGGTTCCCTTATTTTCCAAAATAGTGTTCAAAAATTAGTTATCCGGTATAATTTTTCTATGATGTTAACGTTATAAATTATAACGAGAATTTTTATAACGGAAAATACCCTGCCGCAAACTCACTATTATGTATGTTTTACGTTAAAAAATTCTCACTATATAGACTAACGTGGATAGCGCATTCTTTGTGTAAGAAGAGTACATCTAATGTTCCAAATTCTTAGACAATGGTCGCGTTCAGGTAACTGCAGCAGCTGAGTTGCTTACTAAGCAATCGTTTGTGATTGGCTATTACTTTAATTTGAACCAATTACAAACGATTGCTTAGTCAGCAACTCAACTCCTGCAGTTACCTGAACGCAGCCAATGATAGAAGCGATAGAAGTGTGGAATGTGTGAGTGAGAGTGAGACAGTATTAGAAGTACATAAAACCTCATTGCGCAGGACTAATCCGGCGTCAGTTAGTGCGTGCACGAATTATCCAATTTTCAATTTCGAGCGTGCGCATAACGCTCAAGAATACTTCTATAGGTCTGTTCGTACAGCAGTTCTGACTAGTTTGAAACTGTCAAATATATTCGTCCATCGAATTAGTCACCGCTTTCAAGAGCTGCTTTAAATATGAAACTTGGATCGGCGCATGCTTCTGACAGTTTCGGACCAGTCAGAAGCCGCTGTACGAACAAAGCTTATATCTGTCTCTTTTTTTGGAACACGTGTATGGAGCCAACGCGGTATCCACGTAGTCACAGCTAGGGATGTGTAATGAAAGAATTGAGGAAATTTCTTGAAATGTCAACACTTTTCCAAATTGGCAAAACAGTGGAAATTTCTGTGAAAATTCCTTAGTTGTTGGAAATTTCTTTTTCGTTTGGAAATTTCAATGAAATTTCCAAGATATCGATCTTGTACAGCAGATTACTTACAAAAAAAATATATGATACTTATTAAGATTTTCGAAAATCGCAATTTTTCGTTTTTCTTCGATTGTGAAGAAACTGTTCGAGATATTCCAAATTTTTTAACAGATCAATAACCACCATGAAATTTGGCAACTTAGCCTCCATTTAACCGATTCTCTATCTCTTATAATAAGCGAGATCCCCATGCTGGAGAATAAAACGCAATTAATGAAATAAAACATTTATTTTGTTACAAAAACCTCGAAGATGCTAACAAAGCCTTCGACAGTTGACGCGGTTGACATCATAGGTTGCAACATGCGTACTAAGCTACGACGTGCCGTCATAAAATAAAAACAAGTTGAGAGTTTTCTCGATTACGGCTTTTTTTGAACGCAAGTTACAAGTACCCTCCAAATAATGAATTTTCTTCAAATTTTGTCACTGACAGTGCAGATATCAAAATGTTAGTAATCATTATTTTTGCAATGTTTTTTCACATAGATCAGCAATTTTAATTTTTCAATACATCATTGCGATTCCTTGAGATATTTTGTTTAGGGAAGAGACACCTGTATATCGTATCCATTTTTCTACTCGACCACTCACAAGTATGATTTGTACAAAAAAAAAATTTCTTTGTGTTTTACTTCAGTCCTTTTCAATCTGTTCACTCCCAAAATATTTCAAAGTTTGCAAGTCTATGGAATTTCCTAACGAACTCTTATAGTATATCTACAATATATTTTTAGTGTTAAAGTTTATATTTTAATACTCCCTCTGTCCCAAATTATGGTATACATTTCTATAAAGATGTTTTGAATATGGATGGTTATATAAAATGATAATTTGTTAATGATGGATATTTATCAAAATCAAGAACTCTTGATGATTAATAGATGACTTTGCATGAATTTGTTCTATTTTAATTTTATCGTTTATCTCAATATTGTCAAAAGGTTAAATGACACCCGTTGTGTTTAGGTAAAGAAAATTATAAATTCGGAAAATAGCATTTTTCAAAGAAGAAACGTCAAATCAAAGTAATTAATATTAAAATTCAAGATATTATGAATAAAGAACAATTTCGCAACGAAGGGAATTTGCCGGTATCCATTTTGTGTAGTCAATATGCAGTTGACATCGCAAAATATTACAAAATATTATTGGTCAATAAAACAAACGTTTTTCTTCATAACTCACTCTGATTACATTAATTTTGAATTTCAGTAAAGATAAAAAAATAAATCCAATATTAGAGATTTGTATACCTTACTTTGGGACAAATATAAAACCCGCAATGTATACCATAATTTGGGACAGAGGGAGTAATTTTTTTTCGCACAGATTGGCAAATAATTTACATTTTTCAAACATCACAGCGATCCCTTGAGCTATTTTGTTTCGTTATACAGTGTGGTGATAAAGTAACGCACCAAGCGAAAAAACACCCTTAGCGTTGATTTTTTCGAAAAACGCTCGGACAGGTCGATTTTATTTTTAAAAAAGACATCTTTTACAACCAATTTTAATTTTACGTCAGTTACCACTTTTGCGCTGTGACGTCATCGACACTTTTTTTAAATGACAACCTATTTTTTTGAAAATGTCATTTGAAAGCATCCATTTTTCTGAGTACAAAAATGTTAATGAACCACTAGTTGCATAAGAAAATTTTCAAGAAAAAATTATTGAAAAATGGAAATGTTATTTTTAATCTTAATAAAATTTCAACCTAAAATAATACTTTCTTATAAAAACATAACAGAAAAACTTAATAAAATTACAATGAATGCTGAAAATGTCCTCCACCAACCACTTGACAGTGACCAGCTCGTGTGTAAACGCTGTTAATGAGTTTTGCGATGGTTTCGCAGCTAATGTTATTCATTTCTGTCCTAATTTTGTTTTGTAAGTCTTCAATATTTTGAGGTCTGTTCACATAAAGTCAGTTATTTTAGAGAACCCCATAAAAAGAAAACTTATAAAACAAAATTAGGACGGAAATGAATAACATTAGCTGTGAAACCATCGCAAAACTCATTAACAACGTTTACACACGAGCTGGTCACTGTCACAGAGGTTGGTGGAGGACATTTTCAGTATTTATTGTAATTTTATTAAGTTGTTTTGTTATGTTTTTATAAGAAAGTATTATTTTAGGTTGAAATTTTATTAAGATTAAATATAACATTTACATTTTTCAATAATTTTTTCTTCAAAATTTTCTTATGCAACTAGTGGTTCTTTAACATTTTTGTACTCAGAAAAATGAATGCTTTCAAATGACATTTTCAAAAAAATAGGTTGTCATTTAAAAAAAGTGTCGATGACGTCACAGCGCAAAAGTGGTAACTGACATAAAATTAAAATTGGTTGTAAAAGATGACTTTTTTAAAAATAAAATCGACCTGTCCGAGCATTTTTCGAAAAAGTCAACGCCAAGGGTGTTTTTTCGCTTGGTGCGTTACTTTATCACCACACTGTATAGAAACGACTTGTTAGGTAAATCTGGGACAGCCTGTATATCACATTTATTTTTTTTTTAGTCGTCCTCTCATAAGTATAACATATAACATTTATTTTTTATTTTGTTTAATAATTATTTCTTCTCTTTGTTTACTGCTAACGAGCTCTTGCTCACTTTTATATACGTATATTTTTTTTAGTTAAAAGTTAAAATATCAGCAATAACTCTTTTTTCAATTTTTAAACAAAAGCTGGCATCTTTAGTAATGTACATATTAACAATCAAAACTCTTAAATTGGTTCAGTTTGGAGCTTCCTTGGGATAGGTCTGGTCCGATTTCAAAACGGTGTTTGCAACAGCACCAGTGGCCTGAGGGGCACGTGCTACACCAGAAGACAATGTCGCGAGGTGAGCGGCGCCCCAACGGGAAGTTGCGCCCAAAACATTGGGGTGTGTTGCGTCAGTAAGTACCGCTCTTAATTCTTGAGACGATCCAACTCAGAATCGGACATTTCAGTCCAGTACTCTTGCGGAAGCACATCGTCTTACAACAACACCTACTTCGTAAGCCCAAATTACCCGAGTAGGGTCACAGGCAGCTCACGCTGCGTTTACACTATCAGGAAATGCAACCCCGATATATGCCAAGTAAGTAAGTTTTATTCACGTTCACGTATAACAAATAATTCTAATTACAGTGTTATTTTTAAATTCATTAATACTTGCAACAACTTATAGAAACTTTTTACATTACCTGTACAGGGGTCGTTTTAAATGTAATATGTCTTGAATTACTTTCGGCACGGGCAAGGCTTTGATGGCATCGTACACTTTGTACATGTTTTTCGCTTGCGTCTTGGTGATGATAACTTTCCTAATTTCGTTCCTGCACAGTTCCTTCAAGCTCGGAATGTTCCTTTCGTTCAGCTTCTCCACAACTCCATCAAAGAGCTTGGGAGGCCGCAGCGATTTGTGATAGTAAGAGAAGTAATTTTCTTTGCAACAGTAGTCGATCGTGAAGAACTTTAAGTAGTCCACTAGTATATCCTGGAAGTTGTTTTTCGTTATCCTCCAAACCTGTAGCTCGTCCACCTCGCCGTGGTAATTATAAAAGATGTTCCACGCCAAGTTAATGCAGTTCTCGGTGAAGTGAAACATGCCGGTGCAAATCGAGTCGCTCTTAATGATCGGTTGCGCTACGAAGATGGTTTCCAGTTCCTTGTCGAAACCGAAATATTTATAAATGTACCAGTACTCGTAGTAGCAGATGCTTAAACCCGAAGCGAACAGTAAGTACAGCGATTTCACTCTGTCGTCCTGACTTATTTTCTCGTTGTAAAACTTTTGGATGAGCGGAATAATCGTGTGACACTTATCGGTGAAAAGCCAGGCGAATTTCGAGCTGAGTATCAAGTGTAAGCACCTCATGAAATCCGGCGGGTTGAAATCGCAGCAGTGCATGAAATCCTCGAGGAACCTACTCCCGTGCGCCAGCTCAACATGGTTTATCCTTAAGAATATGTACTTGAACATCGAAGGGCCCTTCCACCTCATCGCCTCTTTCAAGCACAAAATATTATCCTCGACGTTGTTTATACTACAGCGTAACAGGATGTTTTTCGTCAAAGGAGATACGGAAGACAAAGCCAGAAATAAGGTGCTACTTCCTTCGTGGTCCGTCGCATTAAAATCCGTCACGTAATCGAAAAGTACCCTGGCGGCTTGGTGGTTCTTTGAATTTAAGGCTAGCATGAACGGGGTCACTTTCGTATTGAAACTTATCTCGTTCGCCGAGGCGTTGTAATAAAGAAGCATGCAGACGGCTTCGTAGCAGTGGGCGATAACAGCGCTGTGAAGTGGAGTGTACCCGTCGAAATCCTTGGCGTCTATGTCGGCCCCTTTTTCGATCAGTAAACGCGCGACGGTCACGGTGCGTCTTCTCACAGCCAAATTAAGCGGCGTCACATTTTCCAAGTTCGGTATGTTTACATCACAGCCGGATTCTATTAATTTTATTATCACAGCATCCTTTGCGTCATTGAGTAAACTAACACATAAAGGGGTTTCACCTCGGTGGCTTCTCACGTCTTTCCTGACTAGCGGTTGTCGTAGTAGCACATCCAAGACTTTCAAACTGTAATAAATTTGAGTTGATAATTTTAGGGCAATGGGGGCGCCAGCCCTAACCCAGTAAGTTTAACAGCGTTGCCAGATGCAACTTTGGCCAGTTACACATGAATACATTGCATTTAAAGTAGAGTGATTTAAACATGTACTTCAAATATGCAGGAATCATTAAAGAATAAGTAAAATAAAGTTAGTTCTTTAATTAAAAATTACATTTGGCAACACACCGTGCAAAGTTTCGCAAATGTAAGCGTGGTGGTTGGCACCCCTAATCTTTACCATTGCCAAAACGAATTTAAATGGATAAGACATGCTTGATCTCATCTTGTTTGCAAACAATCGGACAAATCTAAATAAAACGTTTAGAATAAGATGATGATGAGGACTAGCTTATTTTAATCTTTAATGCTACGTAAGTGAGCTGTTCTTACTTTTCGCAATAAGCTGCGGTATGTAAGGCAGTAAAGCCCCGGCTGTCCGCCAAATTTAAATCTCTTCCATCGTTTAATAACGGGACGGTTTTCTCGAAGTTCCCCTCTTGAATTGCCGCGTGTATGCTTATGCTGTTGGTGATTAAACTGACCGGGTAATAAAATCTATGCGCAGAGACCTGTGGATTCAACAAATAATAACGATAAGTGTTGAGCGTGAGGCGCAGATTATCGTGTTAATACCAGTGGGGCTTCCGGGTCGTAAGGATAGAGAACTTCCTCGTCTGATTCAGCCAAATTTTCCATGGCAACAAACGCAACAAATTTAACACAATCAGAACACAATTTTAAATTACGTTGTTACTGTCAAATTGTAGAACAGTGTCGCCAACTGTAAACTATCAAGGTAGCACCAACTTAATATTCGGAACAAAATTTTATAGCATTCTCGATTCATCTGCATCGGTTGCACTCAATGTATTTGCATTTTCTTTTAACCTAACCTCATGCAATAACATGAGATGAACAAATTGTGACGAACGATAATTCGATCGACAAAACTTTAAATGCAATACCAATCGCTTTTATCAGACAACATAAAAAAAAAAATCACAATTATTTACTCATTACAAAAACGAAGGAGAATTATGTAAAAATAATTTTCTTTGTTGTGTTGCGTGTATAATTTCGAAAGGTCCGCATCGATTTTATAAGCGCAACACTAGCCCAACCAGACGGCGACGGCAACTGCGTCAACGACAGATTGGTGATATCAGGCGGGGGATCCCAAGTGCCAATACTCTGCGGGGAAAACACCGGCCAACACGTATACGTGGACTTTTATGAAGACCAGGACATCACCATCACCGTCACGACGAGTGCCTCGCTGGCGTTGGGAAGGAACTGGAACTTTAGGGTGACCCAACTGGCGTGCTCCTGCCCGACCCTAGGTTTAAAAATCGGGCTTCGACTTCAACCTCAAAATTAACTGCGTGTTTTTCCAGCTCCCCCTGGTTGTCTTATGTACTACACGGGGGTGAGTGGGACCGTGCAGAGTTTTAATTACGGTAGTACGGGAAGCAGCTCCCTAAATTCACTCGGCATGACTGGCACAAGGCAGCTGGTTAATCAGAATTATGGGATTTGTGTTGCGATGGTGCCGGGCTATTGTTCGCTTGTTTGGAGACAGTCTGCCACGGATTCTTTTACTGTTTCGCACGACTCGGAGGTGGTAGAAATCGGAACGCCAAATGCCGGCTTTGATGGCCCCGATTGTCTCAACGATTTCGTGGTTGTTCCTGCACCCTACATAAACGGGACCCTTCATGAATATGACAGATTTTGCGGAAACTACTTTCCAACTATGACAAGTGAGTTTATTTTTTTTTTAATTTAGTAAGTATACAGAGGGTGCGTTTCGTTTGCACGCTCACACGCTTACAAGCGCTGTTTTCTGTTGTTTCCTTTGGCGTTTAGTCGCTTAAGCTGTTATACGCAAAGTCGTTTCTTTTGACTTTTGTTTGCACAACGAATTCATAACCAGTTCATAACCTCAAAAATATAACTTCAATAGTGAAATTGATCCAATCATAGCTGCTGCAGCTGTTTCTAAAGTGTAATGTTTGTTTATAACCTGACTATGATTAGCAGATCTTCTCATGCGTTTCATTTGGAACATAAGCGCTTACGCTTTTGCTGCCCTACCTCGATGGAATAAGCGATTGTGAGCGAAGATTATGACGTCATAATGACGTTACTATTTCTTCAGCTGGCGGTTTGTAAGCGTTTGCAAAGCCAAAGGGAACGATTTAAGCAATGCTTATAAGCGCTCAAAGCATGTGAGCGCGCAAATGAAACGCACCCAGAAAGAGGTGGTCCTGTATACTACCGAGTCTTCATTTTATCTTGTATCTCACGTGACCTATGTTGGCAACACTGTGCTTAACTACCAGTCACAATTTAACCACGTTGGATACAATCAAATTATTAAGACACTTTGTTTTATCTTTTCTAAGGTAAACTTAAAACTTTGTATTCTTCTTTGTTGCAGCTTTTTCCAAACCGTTTGTTTTAACGGTGGTAAATAATGGCAACGAGAGTGGAGACTCTGCAAACAGAGGGTTTTCTTTGGATTACACTCAGCAAAGATGTGCCAATACGTAAAAGAAAATCCAAAAGCCTCTGACTTATGCAAATACATTTTGCATTTTGTTATGTATTTTACGACAAGATTTAATGTTCCGATGTACGACCACAAAAATAATTTTAAAAAGGAATAGTAAATATAATAGATTCGTAAATAAAAATACATTTTATGGGAATATGTCTTTCATTTAGGGGATTTTTAAACCTCGAATGGGAGAAATGATTCTCAAAGAGTTGGCTGCACTGGATCTAATGCAATTTTTAAAAAAACTAAGTTTAAAAGAAGAGAACCAAAGTTCATGATCCTACTTTGTATAAGTGCAGCTAAAATCAATAAAAGTGAGAAATGGCACTTTTTTTCAATATTTTCAGCGTGAAAATGACTATTAGAAATAAGTTAGAATTATTTGACGCCACGTCAGTTTACAAATAAATAGGTTACATTTTTTGAAAGGTATGGATTGCCAATTAGAAAATTAATTGATAAATACAACCAAATTTACAATTATTGGGAAAATTCATTTCCCGTTTTTTTTAATTTCAGCTGTATGTCATGGCAACTCACCTTACTCAACCATTTTGGTTTATAATCACTTTTTTTGCTAGAAAGTAACCACATTTTTTTTCTAAAATGGTAAAATCACAAGTGAACCGAACATAATCTATAATTAGAAACACACCGCCATCTTGCGCAGTTTGTCTCAAGGATATTAGCAAAAGTCACCTCTACATTTTCTTTGCTCTAGGACGGAACCGGAATGTGAATAAAGCAACGCTGCCAATTCTAATTCTATTACTTACGTATCATATCTGTTAACTGCTATTATTTATCGAATTCTGGTGTGTTATTATTACGAAAGTGGAGAACCATCTATTACGAAGTTTTTATTTTAATTTCTGGCAACACTGGATTAAATGTCTAAATTCACAGAACAGAAAATGTGCGACGGAAGCGCCATTTTGAACCTCCACGTATGAATCATTACTCGTTGACGTTTTGAATGGTGATTGTGTTTGTAATTATTTTTTTCTACTTTGCGTTCACAATGGATTCATTGTGACACCAAAAACAGTTTCACAATGAAGCTCATTGTGACACTGTTTTTGGGGAAATTTTAGTCATTTTTAATTGAAAATATTTAATAGATTTTACAAAATAGCTCAGTATTTATTTGTTACTTAACAATATACTCACAATGAAGCTGGATAAGAAAAATTAATAACTTGTTAATGTGACTTTTGATTAAAACGAAAGGTTTTCAGTGTTGCCACGCATTACAACTAAAATTCCCCATATACTAAGAAGATCCAATATTTTTGATATTTTTGTTCAATAAGTGACGCAAAGTAGAAAAAATAGTATATTATACACGTTTCACAAGAAGGCTTATTGTAACACTCGTTCCGTTGGGCCACTCCTAGCTCGCTACGCTTCGCTAGTCGTGCCCCAACCCCACTCGTGTTACAATAAGCCTTCTTGTGAAACTTGTATAATAATATACTAATATCGGCTTGTGGTTCTTCCCTAACCACGAAGAATAAAGAATTGAGAATTACGTTTCATAGGTAAGTACGATGAGAGCAACAATGATTGACACGTGTGAAGTTGCAGTTGTTCCAACCTTATATCGAAAATGTGTTCCACTTATCAATATTGTACCAATATTTACTTCCATGCATGTCAAACGCTGTCAAACGTAAGTGTCATTGACCTTTCAGTAGCGCACATACGTACATACAAGTTCTTAATTTAAATGCAATAAGGAATCCATAGACATTTTCAATTAATAACAATATTAATTTTAATTTAATTCCACTTTATTCATTGAATTTGGTCGTTTTGACAAATCACAAGTCAAAGATGACGTAAAAATTTTTAAGAACGCCACTGAATGTAGTTATGGTTAATGTAAATACATAGTATGCGGCAAATACCCTATTGGTATGGAACGGCACACGTCAGCCATTTTTGCTCTCCCTGTATTTTCATTCGTTAAATTTATCTGAATGTTAGAGTACTTAAAAGTATTTATAAACAAAGAGCTTCTTTATATTTATAAATGACGAAGCAATACTCTGTAAGAATCCTTTTGCAAATAAATATTATTATTATTATTATGATTCAAGTGAAGATCATGGGCGTAACGTAGATATTAGCTGATTTTAATGGCATAACAATCGCAGTGCAAAGACCTCAGCAATATGTGTCATTGTGTTGAGTAGGTCAGTTTTTATTATCGTTTTACAATCGAATTATCTTCGCTTTGAATCACATTCGCTTACCTATGACGTATAGAGTTTATAAACAAAACAGGACCATATTCCGATCGTAATTTCTTTGAAAAATTTCCCAAAAGAATTATCGAAGCAGACCACTTTCTTTTACATTCGCGGACTCTATGTGCACCATTGTGTTAGCCCTCGCATTATGGCACCTTATTTACGGGACACCCTGTATACTACTTCCTGATAGTTTTCTGTTCTGTGGTCTAAATTAGCGTCATTAAAGATTTTAAAAAAAGTTAGTTATTAAAAAAAAAAGTAGTTAGCAAAATTGCGATAGTTCCGCCATTTAGGACCTTGACGTTGAGAGAAAAGGAATAAAATCGGTGACAATTACTTTGACTGAGTTGCTTTTACTATAAAATTAGTTGAATTTTAAACCAAAATTACAAATAAAATAATTCACCTTTTTTTTTAAAATTATTGTGAAGATTGAAGATATTCAGGGAAAATTATGAAAAGTACCTACAATTTTTATTGAGGTCGCACTACATAGTATAGTCGCGCGCAGCTTAAGTGCCACAATTTGACAGTTCTGTGAGCCTTGTATCGCAAGGTTTTAAGGGTGAGGTTTGCGTGTGGGAGGTGCATTTAAGGTGCGCAGAACTGTACATGTAAGTGAAAGCGATATGTACTAAATTATGTATATTATTAATATTATTATACAGTCAGCAATAACGCAGGATGACTTTCTTTTTATGTAGAATAAATACATGAATCTTTTCATTCTACGGATAGGGAGTTTGTGTTTCAGAGTCTTGGCAACACTGCTCCCGGATGCACAGTATAAGAATCACACAGTAGCGTCACTCGAGTATAACTGTCACATTTGTTCTTTTGTTTGATACCTACACAGCTGTAAATTACATTGCATTTCCATAAGGGTATCAAATAGAATGGCCACTTTTTTTGTGACACTGACGTTTAAGTGACGCTACTAGGTAATTTACTTATACCACAGAATAAGAAATAATCAGAAGGCAAACTCGTCGATGCCGCCCTTGATCTCTGTCAGCCAACGGCAGCCATGTTTTGAGAGGAGCAGAACATCAGGCCCGTATTTATAAAATGTGGGACCGAAGTCTGGACTTCCATATGTTATAATTTAATAATTTAATACTTCCTTACATTGCTCCTTCATTTGGAAAAGTAAAGAAAACCAAATAAACATTGTAGGCTTTGTTTTTACATTTTTTTGGCGCACAAACGATTCCACTTTTACGCTTAGTAATGGTAATATTAATGTCTGTAAATGTTTAACCAAAGAAATAAAAAAACAAACTACCGCAAACAAAACACCGCCACTGAAATACTAATACAAGTAATTATTATAGCAACAAACGCTAATAATGTCGGTTACGACACTGTAATCTACTCTAAAAACATGACCGATCCATCTGCGCCATTTGGATGCGCAAACTTTACTTCCACTTAAGAGTTTTTCTTCTGGCTTATACCACAGTATGTGACGTATAAAGAATATAGTAGCGCAACTCGCTTGTCGGCACTTTAATCTCTTTACTGGATTTTCATTGACCTCGAGTAGATTAAAGGGGATGTGTCGAACTGTTTGTTCTGCTTTAAGTGTGAGCGATTTTGTTGTAAATTGTAAATTTGTACGTGCTCACACACCAGGGCCGGTTTGTAGTGTTTAGTGGACGTGGTAAAAAAATAACAAGCCATAAATAATGTGTATTAACATAATTATAAAGATCAATTCGGCACCAGAACCGTGAATGAATGAGCTCTGCATCCCGAGATTGTGACTCAGACCTTGCGCGGGATGTTATGCGCGAATTTAATATTTTCATGAGAGTCGCGCGCTACTGTGTAATCTTTATACTGTGGGTGCATTCTGCATAACGTACCGAGCACTCGGAGTATTCTTTTTTCTCACTCTTACATGCACTGAAACGCATTCGTTCTCTCTCACACGTCCGCTCAGAGCGTGCCCCGAGCGTTATGCCGAATACAGCCTGTGCCGGATGTGTATACATATATATTATGTTGGCAATAGTGTTTGTCATCAGTGAGTTGCGATTTTCGAATAGGTTTTGCTTTGTAACATAAATTGTGTTTAATAATAACAAAAATGGCAATGATTATGAACGATTCGCGTCCACACTTTCCAGATTACGCTACAGAAATACCAAGACAGCATCAGTTCAACCCTTATGCCGATAACGGAGGGTAAGTGTAAAACATAACCTAGAAATAGGTAAGGTGCATCAGCAAAAAATAAATAATAAAATTGCCTTTATTACATAAATATTATTTTCCAAAATATCTACTTTCTTAAAATATGAGAAGTACTTCACGAGGTCTTCAACTGAAAATGACTGGAACTCTTAAGTTTGCAATAAAAATGAAGTAATTTTAATTAGTTTCTTTTTTACCTGTTTATTAACCGAAATCGCACTATAAATATCGTATGTGTAATATATTTTATTCTCTAGGAGTGTGGTTGCTATTGCTGGCGATGACTTCGTAATTCTGGGCGCAGACACTCGTCTGAGCTCTGGCTTTTCCATTTACACACGTGAACAAAGCAAGCTGTTCAAACTGTCAGACAAGACGGTGCTAGGTTGTGCTGGTTGCTGGTGTGACACTTTAACCTTGACCAGAATCGTGAAAGCACGCATGCAGATGTACGAGCAGGAGCATCATAAGACCATGTCGACTACGGCCGCTGCGCAGATGCTGTCGACCATGCTGTACTACAAACGGTTTTTCCCTTACTACATCTCAAACATACTGGTCGGTTTGGATGCTGACGGGAAAGGTTGCGTGTACAGTTACGACCCTATCGGCCACTGTGAGAGGGCAACTTACAGAGCGGGAGGTTCCGCTGGAGCTCTTTTGCAGCCTCTGTTGGACAACCAAATCGGCCTGAAGAATATGCTGAACGTCCCGGAGAAACCTGTTACAATAGATAGGGCAATCGCTATTTTGAGAGATGTATTTATTTCAGCCGCAGAAAGAGATATTTACACCGGCGATAGCATCGATATTTGTATTATTACTAAAGATGGAATCAAGACAGAAGTATTTCCCCTAAGAAAAGATTAATCATCCGATTTTTAAATTATTACATACTATATTTGGTGTAATATTAATTTTTAATAAAGTGTAACTGAAATTGGATTTATTAAATTTAACAGAAAGTAACAAAATGTAATACGAAACGAATTAAATTAACTATTCAGATATTTGAGAGTCAACTATTAAATAACATTAACTTAAAGGAACTAAGACATTTAAAAGAAACTTCTTTTCTGAAACAAACTATTAAATAACATGGTGATGGTAATTTCAAACTTAGAATCTGAGCGAGTATCTTCTTCGTTTAGTTTCACTTGATGTTTCATTAGTTTTTGTTTGCGAACGAGTTACTTTCTTTTTTCCTGTGTTGATGTCGTCTTGGAACGCTTCTTCGTCACCCAATTGCAAACTATCCGGCACAGCCACGGCGTTAAAAACTCGTAGAGTGACAGCTTCTGCCATTTGATAGTTGTATTTTACCTTGCTGAAATTTTCACATCATTGTTGATCAATTAACTACCTATTATGTCTGCTTATACTCTTACTTATTCTCATCTTTTTCGATGACTTTAACCTTCTTCAACATTTCACAAACACGATATTGTATCTTTTTAGGCAAATGGTTTAAGACTTCTTGTACTTCTTGGTTGGAATCTTTGGACTTTTTGTATTTCACTAAACCAAGCCTGAAGTTAAAATTATATTTTAGTTTTAATGAGAACTTAATCGATGTTAAATTAAATTAAAAGTAAATATTAATTCATACCTCAGAGCAGAAATGTCCTGCCAGTGTGGAGACTGAACATCAAGCAAAATTTTATCTGAGGCTGGATGGTTTTCTCCTTTACAATATAAGCAGACATAAGGATCAGGAACCAAAACTGCCTTCTCAAAGCCAACGCATACAGTATGCTGCAAGCGCAAACATATGGAACACACAATTGTTTGAATGTCTTTGATTTCTTCATTAATCTTGCATGGACAGAAATATTTCCTTGGATTATTATCCAAGATGTCTGCGTTTAAATCTGCTAGAACTAACATCACAATTAATTTACTACCCTCACAGAAATGTGTGCGTACCTTCTGATGTATCAGAGATTGTGCAGACAAGGTTGTCTTGATTTTCATTTTCTTTATTGTCTTCATGATTTGAGTCGTCTAGAACAATCTGAATTTCATTTTCTGTATTGCTATGCAACTGTTTGCTTGGCAAATTATTTTCCTCTTCTTTTTCCTCACTTTCATCGTTAATACTCAATTTTCTACTTGTCTGTGTAGGTCGAGGCGTTGAATAAGGTGTATCATTAAACTAGAGTTAAAAAAAAATGCAGTTAAGAAAACTTCAATGAAAATAATACGTACACACTGTCCCACTGCACGGCATTTAATTTTATGATAGCCAGTGTTCACGTAACCAACACGAATCGGTGGCGACATAAAATCTGGTAATTGTTGAATAAGAGAAACAGAATCGATGCGTTTCTGAAAGTAAGGAGGTTTGTAGTCTTTTGGAGTCGCTAAAACAAAGCACATATTTACATTAAAAAAAAAGTTGGAATTAAATTTCTGAAACTAACTTTCATTAAAAAACGAAATCTCAACGACAACATCTAAATTGGAAGGTAATTTTCCGTAACTTCCCAACATTTCGATGTTCTTCATAAAATCAATCGATGCTTTTATTACTTCTTCAGATTTTGGGAGGGTAATGCTGAAAATCATATTATTTATTAAAACTCACTATTCGTAATATAACAATTCGCATGTACCTCTTGGGCTCTTCGTTGTAAGTAAAGGTGAATTTGTAATATTCCAAAACATCATTGGACTCTTTACTTTTAAACATTAAGTACAGTTCACGCAACTGGAAAAATCATGTCTTGTAGGTGTATCTTTTTTCTGAAAGTAAAAATTGGTACTTACGTATTTGTTTTCTATAGCCTCCGCAACTCCTTTGGCTGCGTAATAAACGGAAACGGCAATGGGGTCTTCCGCGTTTGCCTTGCAAGCCATGTATTTATATTCTTTAACACTGCGAATTTCGAAGGCATTCGGATTAACCTCGACTCTATGATAAACTATATTAACGAGTGACACTTTCACTAGGTGTTTTACAAAACGGACTGAAGCCATGTAGGATGTAACAGCCGTGCTCTGAAAATTAAAGTTTAAGTAAAATTTTTGTTTAAAAAATAATCAAAAACGGAAAAAAATGAAGAAGACTCGAAGAATTCAACCAAAATGAAGTACAAGCAGTAAGAAAAATCAACAGATCATACGGATTTTTTTTAAATTTTAATTTAAATTGTGTTGCAAATCAAGTTTATCCCCGCAAGCAACGTGTCCGTCATAAACATTTCGCAAAATTTTATGGCTGCGTTACGATTACAGTGAATTGTCTACATGTCTACAACATGATTTCCTAATTGGGAACATAACTCGGACAATGTAAACAATAATTATACGACAATGCTTATGCGGTGGAGTTCTTTCGCTCGATCTTTGCAGTTACGTCAGAAAATTATCGATTCAAAATGACAAATTTATAAATTCTATCATTGTTTTAACATACGTATTAGATAAGGATAAAAGAATATGTTGATTTCGTTTCTCGAATCGGTAAAGTGTGACGTGACTGCAAAGATCGAGCGGAAGGACTGTAGGTACACTGGTGTCGAAAAGTTTTAAGACGAAAAGCAGTAAATCTGTTGGAATTTGAGCCTTATTGAAACAGCCCGTCTGAATTTAGAACCTTCTGCATTTGAGCCTCCCCGTTTCTCTCTCTCTCGACGAGTGGTTGAGCAGGGTCATAAAATTCATTCACGAGAACAGGTAATCTGTTAATTTCTGAACATTTATGTTGTCATGCAAATTCTATTCTATTTTATTTACTTCATGCGCACTAGATAAAAGTAAAAATTAATATTTATTATTCAAAAAAATTCAATATGAACATGTTGGTAAACAATTTACTTATTGATTTTCTTTGCTAATTTATATATAGTTAATTAAAATAATACATTATTTTGTTATAAATGCGTTCTTGTGTCAAACGCCGCTCCGTAATCGCAAATGGAATACAAATTAAAGAAATTGTATTTGAAGTTTAATACAAAATTATTTTTTAATTAATGAAATTAGTTGATAAAAAATCAAATAATTAGTGAGGTAAATTTTAATAACTGCGGACATTTAACAATCGTCGTATATTTTTATTAAAAATAAAATTAATATACTATTTCGATATTATTTATTGTTAAAAAGAACGAAAAACAGGGAAAGAGGTAATCATTTGCGATATATTGACATAGGGCCGACGATGATTTTTATTACATATACTGGAAACCGTAACCAATATTTTAAACGTTTCTATTTATTTAACTTGCCGCCGACCGTATCATAAAAGCAGGTAGCCGGCTAAATGTTGTTAAGGTTCATAATTGCAAAGCACGGATATTTGTAAGGCCAGGGGTGTTGCTTTTCGTCTTAAAACTTTTCGACATCAGTGTACATCTGTGCTGGTGACCCAATGAGTTGGAGTTAACGCTGAATTTGTGGTTTCGAAATGAGAATGCAATTACACATTGATTGTAAACTGTCCTATTAACTTATTTCCGATTAAAAACTATACTAGACCATTATAATTATTCTGTCATGACAATAGGTATCGATAGAACAAAATTGAATGGGGAAAATCGAGAGAGTATAAATACTTAAGTATTTGGAATTATTTAACTGCTAGAAGGAAATCATAAAGCGAAACAGCAAATATCACAACCGTATCCATAGGACATAATGAAATAGCGAGGAAGATAAAAATGGCAGAGATTGAAAGAGTATGGATTCTGACAAATGCACAAGGAATTAAACTTCAAGTCGTGGAGATGAAACAATTAACAAACGTAAAAGCACAACATGCAAAGGGGGAATAAGAAATGTAAAGAAATAAAAATAAGAGGTAGACCAAACGATGAAATGGCAGAAGTCCTATGTAATAATGGTCCCATTCACCAGAACAAATCACCTTGTGATGCGTTTCTGATACGCTTGTGATTGCTGTTGCCTGTCTGGCATCGCTAATTCAGCAAAATTTTACGCTTAAAAAATGACGTCTGATTGCAATCATACACCAAACATGTTTGCAATATAAGCACCTGTTCATCAGAAAAATCGTCAACAAGTTGGCCAAGCATTTGCTTCTGGTGAACGCGACCAATGATGTGAGTGCTGAGTAACTACAACAATTTAGTCAAATTATTAGAAAGCACAATTTAGACAAATATAAAATTTAAATGTAATTACAGATTATAGGTACTTCAGGACGATATACGAGACAATGGTCGCGTTCGACAGATTAGCTTGATCAGCTTATTTAAAAAAAATTCAAAAAATCCACCAATCACAGATGGATGCTACTTGAGCGATTATTCTGATGAACGCGGCCAATAGCTGCTTTCTTTCGCTGAAAAGTTTGAATCGTGATTCGAATAGTTTGAGTCATGATTCGAATATTTTTTTCGTTGCCCGCTCTGAATTATTGCAACAGAACACACCAAATCCGAATGCATTTGAATCCAAACGGATCGTAAAAATAGGAAAATTGAAAGTGGAAAAGAGATTAGCGATCCGATTTCACGAAGAGTGGGGATTGATCTATTTGCAAGAGAACATCCATCTTTGAATCTAAACGAGTAATGTTGCGTTTGGATCAAACGAAAGAGAGCAGCTAATACAAAACAAATTGCCATGAAATCTGGACGGCACGTCTTAGCTTAAGTAAAAAGTACATCATTGCACTCCTTGATGCTGTTTTACCACAGTATAAGTAATTACCCAGTAGCGTCACTTAAACGTCAATGTCAAAAAAAAGCGGCCATACTGTTTGATACCCTTATGGAAATGCAATGTAATTTGCAAATCGGTAGGTATCAAACAAAATGGCAAATGTGACAGTTATACTCGAGTGACGCTACTATGTGATTCTTATACTGTGGTTTTACAGTAAAGCTAAGACATACCGTTCACATTTCATACTGCGCATGATTTGAACGGTTCAGAACTTGAAATTCTGTCAAATGGTACGGACTAAAAATTTTAAGAAATCACCCGGTATAATCTAAATGTTATGTAAATTAATAGCAAACGTTGCGTCGTATTTAATTTTCATTGATTTGTAATCTAAATAATTGGTATTGCGTTAAACACAAACACGCTTAAATTTTTGAATTTGCCGCCAATACAGCGTTAGCCAATCAGAGTTAGCCATTGCGAAATTTGGATAAAAATTAATTTTATGTGTCGTTCCTTGCGCCAACATTCCTATTTAAAAAAGAAAGCTCAAAAAGATGAACTCTAATTAAAAATTTTGCATAAAATTTAGTACATAAAAAGGAAAAACCCGGCGACGATTCAGAAGCCAGTAAACTGAACATGCGCTGCAAATTTCAAGTTCACGTTAAAATAAAAAGTTGCTTTACTCACCGCGGAACTTTGCATCTGGCACACGGCCATTGTGGGTCCGAATTGTTTAATTCCAGCTACAATAATAAATAACGATGTTTTCGGTTGAAATGCCGAGAAACAGAAGCGTTTCCAGGACGCCAAACAATAAAAGTGTTGTCGTCAGTATAACCAGCCAATCAGAGTTGACCTATACGAAATTTGAATTCTAACGAGTTTTATTCTTTGCACCAGATGATCCGAGTTAAAAAGAAGACACAAGACTGCTAAATAGACTATTCATTATAATTTACATAAAAAAAAGGAAAAACAAAATTCATAATCGCCAACTTAACCGCAACAAATTTCAAGTTCGCGTTAAATAAGAAATTGGCAATACGTACTCACCGCGGAACTTTGCATCTGGCACACGGCCATTGTACGAATTGTTTAATTTCAGCAACAGTAATAAACAACAATACTTTCAGTTGAAATGCCGAGAGACGAGCGTTGCTGGGGCGCCGTGGCCAAACAATAATACAATTGAATAAAGCCGCCTGTTGTTACTTTGTCCGAAATTTATTATTGATTATTTAATATCGGACACAAATAACTGCATTATTGGATATTTAATTTAATAGAAAACGTTCCTCCGTATTGAATTTGATTGCTTCGTAAAAATCGGCTTCGCATTAAACACTTATATTTTTGAATAGGCCGCCAATGTAATCAGCCAATCAGAGCTGGCCTGCACTAAATTTGATTTAAAATGAATTTTATATGTCGTTCCTTGCACCGTTCATGCCGAGATAAAAGGAAAGCGCAAGAAAATGATCTCCAATTCGATTTGTTACATGAAAAGGAAAAACCCGGCGACGATTCACAATCGCCATCTTGACCGCGAAGAAAATTTTACGTGCGCCGCAAATTTCAAGTTCGCGTTGAATAAGAAGTTGCAATACTCACCACGGAACTTTGCATCTGACACACGGCCATTGTACGAATTGTTTAATTCCAGCAACAATAAATAAATAGCGATATTTTCACTTGAAATGCCGAGAGACTGAAAAACGATTCTAAGACGCCAAACAGTAAAACAATTGAATGAAGAATAAATCCGCCAGTTGTCGTCGCTTTGTTTCAAATTTATTATTGATTATTACCAACACAAAGAAACTAAAATATTATTAAAGGGAAAGTTATAAATATTTTGATTTTTTAACTCTACACGTTATCAATAAATATTCAAACTTCTTCCCCCAAATTCGTTCATTTTATTTCAAGATGCAATTTCGAGCAAGTAAACCAAAGATCTCCGAGGCCTTCGAGAGATGGGATGTGGAAGCAAAGTACCTACTTAGATATCCAATAATTTATCATTTACTGCGTTACATGGGTACAATAGGCGCCTTCCAATTGCACTCGGAGCTACTCCGAGTTATTCCAAGTGCAAATGGAACAGATTGGAGCAGCCCTGACTAACTCATATGTGCAATTGGAAAGTGACTTATGTGTATGTCATTACGTACCTACGCAATAACAATAAATAATTTCAAATTAGTATTTTTTTGTGCATTCGAATGATTTTGTCATTAAAAATAAACAATCAGTGAAGCTTCATAAAAGTTTACTCATCTTAAAAGAATTTACTACAAAAACCAACAAATATTTAAAACACAAAACTATTTCAAGCGTCCGTTTTGAAGCATAGCCTTTACATGATTACTTATTGCGCACAGAGGATCCGTCTTAAAGTCTTTGTTTTTCAACACCTCCTTAAATATCCCCACTTGTTTAACGAAGTCCTTCTTGCGTTTACTCGCCTTTTCGATGCCCCGGACCTTCGTCGAAGCCACCGGTTGCTTCGAGTCCTGACCGTTACTCTTCAGGAGCGAATCCAAGGACGGCAGCGCATCGTGCAAGGGATTCGTGTCTCCGATTATGGTGTTCTTCTGCCGCCTTTTCCTCAGCTTGCGCTCCTTTTTCAGCTGGTTGACCACGTCGATTTTCCTCAGGAGCAACTCCCTGCGCAGCTTCAACTTGTCTTTCTTTTTCAGGGCCTTATCGCCGAGCTCTGATATGAGGGACTTGTAGGACTTAATGCTGACGGTGTCATCGCTGTTGAGTTTTTTTGTTAGACTGTCTATATCTATGTTAATTCCAGCGAATATATCATCCGGAGGTGTGAGGGTAATCGGTGGTGGTTCCGCTTGTATTTCTATGGGTTCCGATGAAGGGTTGGTTTTTGCTTTTGAAGCTAAATGTAACTTACTGCGACGGTTTCTTTGCTTTCCCATTGTTTGAGGTTATGTTAAAAATCCATTCCGTCATCGCTTGAAAAAAAAAAAGCAATGTTAGATCAGGTCAGCCAACTTAAAATGCGAAATCACCAACTGTTTTCAATATTTACAAATTTCAAATTTGGGTCTCTTTATTTCTTTTTTTTTTAAATTTGACACAATTATTTTCAAATAAATTTAATGTGAATGTATTCTATATTGAATTGTTGAATAAATGCAAACACGTTTTTCACAATTTAAACTTTTATATAAAACTTAATTAGAATTATCTCTGAAAAAGAATACATATTTTTTGATGAATTTTTTTTATAAGGCTTGTTTAATAACAAACTAGCTTGAACCTGAACCAGTCCAAAGGTTTCAATTTTGTCTGTTCTGAAAGGAAGCAAGTTGATTAATTTTTGTTTGACCTAAGAGACTATTTGCGTGTCTTGAAAGGAAACAACCTGTGTGTGTGCCCGGTGTGAAACAGCTTTTCAATCATAAATCAATTTCTTTAACAAACTTTAAAAAATACTTTGCCTTATAAGTTTTAAGTTTGCTGGGTCAACTTGGGGTCGCAAAAAACATTAATTTGGCAACAAAAGGTTTATGAAATAGTAATCGCAACCTAAAAAAAAAATTTCATTCCTGTAAATTTGACAAAAGTTCCTGAAACAGAAAAATTCAGTAAAATTCATGTAGGTTTAATGTCTTCTATTTTCTGTAACATTATGTAAAAAGACTGATTTATAATTAATGAACTAAAACTGACAATAAATTAATACCTTTTCTTGAGAGGTCAATGATTGCATGTTTTATTGATGATGAATTAATAAAGAAATGTAACGTGCAACTGCATACATATAAACAGGATTTTGTAAACATTTTAAGCAATATTTTTTAAAGACATGCACTTCATAATGTATGAATAAATTCCAACATACATTGCCTTGAAAAAATATAGAATAAAATCGTTTTTAAACTTATCCACAAAAACCTGTTCCTAACAATTACTTGTATCTGTGAACTGTATTTAATAAATTAATTAAAAGCGATAGTACCTGTCTCTTTTCTTTGTATTAATAAACAATTTCACATATACAAATCTTGAATGTAGGCAACAGCTTTTATTTAAAAAAATCGAATTCTACAAACATTGATACAAAGTTTGAAAAAAACACAAGAGTAACAAACGTAACAATTCCTTTTTGCTCATCCGCAATCAAGTATGATAAACTAAAAGGGCCTTGCACCATTTAAATGTGTGAAAGTAACATTTAAATAACGATACCTACATTTTTGTTTATTATGAATTGTATGTGTTACGAGCAGACACATGTAAGAAAATTATTGTGTGCCCTCCGAGAGCTCTTACTTTTTCTTCACGGAGGGCGCTTCGATGGCAAGGCCACGGTCTTTGCCCCGAAGCTTAATCCCAATCGCCTTCTCGATTTTTCCGATGATGACATTGTTCGGTATACCCCTTCCCGCTTCGTAATCTGTGATCACTTGGGGCTTCTCATTGATCTTGGTCGCCAGGTCTTTCTGGCTCAGGTTCTTGGCCTGGCGACCTTGCTGGATGATCCTTCCGATGTCTAGGGTTATCCTCTCGTGCCGTAGCTCCTCAGTCTCGCGATCTAATTTGGCGGTGTTTTTCGTCGCAACGTGCTGTTTGTTACTTCCGGCGCCCCCTGCGGAAGATAAAATCGAAGTTTAGGGAACGTTCTGGAGGAGGTAGCCACACGTTACATTTTTGCTGTGTTTCTACTGCGATTCCCTGTCGGCGGGCTGCGTTGACAGCCTGCTCGCTTTTCATCGTGGAAGCCTTCGGGGCTCTCTTTTTCAGAACAGTCACGGTATCCCAATCGGACATTTTCTTCCAGGTTTTATATCAAAAAATGTTCGCACTGCAATTTTGCGTGATATATTTCAACTCGCGTGAATTTAGCTGCGGTTAATGTAAATAGAATCGATTGCGTTTCGATTTAACCCCCCGTCCCATGCAAAAATAAACGCAATCGTGTAAAATTCACGAAGGCGCGGAGTTAATTATTTTTTTATATTTTTAAACGAGTTTGATTTTTTGAGGGGGCCGCAAACTTGCGCAATGTCAGCCGTATCGCGGCTAACTTCACTCGCGGCGAGCTGGTGTCGGCCATTTTGTGTGCGTCGTTGGTGTATGGCAGTGACGGAAAGAATTTCTTGCGAATTATTTCTGGTAAGTATTCAATCCGAGGGCGTTTTATTAGTTGAAAATAAGTAAACGTGAATCTGTTCCGTTCAATTCACATGTAGTTCATCTGTAAGTGAGCGTTCCTGTCGATTTAAACCGAGTTTTCTGTAGAGCGTTATCGTGTACACTCTCGCGCTATAAATAAAATGGCTAACAGAAGATTTGGACCTGGACCTCAGAGAGGTGGTCGCGGTTTTCCTCAAACAGCTAATGTCAGTCCTTGGCAAGGAAATGCGGCTCCGACGAATAATGCATTGAACAACCCAAATCTGCATACTCAATTAGCTCTAGCTCTGTCTAGCTTGCTTCAACCTCAACAGCAAGTCAATGATCCACCATCTTTACTTTCATTAAACACTTCACCTGGAAATTATCAAGACAGCTATCAGAATCGCTTCGGCGATAGAGGCAGGTCAGGTTTCAGACGATCAGAGCCTTACAATAAGGTATGCATTTAATTTTCTGCAATTTTATTTTATTTATCATATTGTCTTTTTACTACCTACATGTGTCATTTCCAGACCACCGACCACCTTCATTTTGGTGACAGATCTCTAAAACTTGTAAATAATACATTTTACATTTTTTCAGAAACTTTTTTCTTGTTTATTGAGCAAAATTTTACGAAGCGCTGTTCTTTTGCTACTTATTGCGTTCCACAATTACATCCCGAACCTCCTTGAGTAATCTATCTATTTTGTCTTCTCTCAATATTTTTAAATCGGTCGTTCTTCACTCTCTTGAATGTATAAGACATCCATTTGCATGTACCATTTTCTTGGTAATTACTAGACATCATCTAAAGTTATTAAACAACAATACAGGTTGCGACATCTTGCGGCCGATTTTTGAACTAACCTAAAACCGACTTGCAACAAATTTCTAAAAGTTATTAATGTGCAAGGAAAACATCGACCACTTTTACACTCAGACAGAGTCACCAAGTATCTTTTTTGTTCTTTTGATGCCTAGTAATTATTTAACAAAATTAAAAGTTTTGATCAAAAATTTTCTAATCAAATTCCTAGCTGGTACTTAGAACATAATTTCTGTTTAATTACTTAATACATGAGTGTCGTACTTGTACTTATAAATATTTCTAATAGCATACACACAGTCTTGGCTAAATTTATTGTGTGGCCCCTGGTTTTATTATCTATTATTGGTTTTACATCTAAAATCCAGCCTGTCTATTTTTCATGCTATTTATACGTAATTTTCTGTCCCAAAACCATCGAAATAAATAAATATAACGAGAAGCAAAATAGATTTTTTTACTCACCATTTTCTGATCTATGTACAATGTATTTTTATCCTAATTTAACTTAAAAAATAAAATACTTTTTATCTATCATGAATTTCTCTGTTTTCTAACGAACCAGTTGTTACAGCATTTGAAATTGTGCTTGCATGTTTTTTTTAAAAAAAAAGAAATTCAAGTTTTTCAATTTCCACAGTTGCATTAATGTGTTGTTCTTCTCCCCCAAATGAATTGTTTACATAAATAGAACCAAAGGACCGGCTGGCGTAACGATAGAGGCAATAGAGGAGGTGCCTCGTTGTCATCCCGTAATCGTTCTATTGCTGCTACTAACAAAGAAAAGAGCCTTCACTCTTCATCCAAGGACAAACCTAAACCCGATAAAAAGTCTTCTGATAATAAGATCTCTAATGACTCTCAAAAATCCGATAAAGACGAGAAACAAGTCGATCTCGATGAGTCTAGGTAAGACATTTAAAATTTTCATTTTCTGTGTTTATTTTCTTTTATTCTGTTTACGACAGTGGAACAGTCCATTGTCAGGAAATTCTCAATTTGCTATTTCTACGCCGGCAGAACTAAATTGGGAAACTGCATCATTCGCTAAATTTTACACAATTTTCAGAGCATCTCTAATTCAGATTTTGCAAAGCTATTTGCTTTAATCGTCGTTCTATTACTATTTCGTTCTTTTTTTAATGATACAGGGATGAAGAGAACGAGACCAAACGTGACTGGAAGGATGAGAAGAACACTTCCGAAGATAAAAAGGAAGAAGGGGGCACTGGCGATAAGAAAGACGAAAAGAAAGATCGCAGCAAATTCGCTGGACTACCGAACAGCTTGTTGCACTGCTTCGTCTGTAATAAAAGCATGTGGGATGGAGATTCTTTTCAAAATCACGTGAGAGGTAAATGAAAGACCAAATTATGATTTCCAAAAAGAATCTAGTATTAAATTTTCTAAGCAAAATCCATTTAATATGAAACAGGCAAAGCCCATATTCAGATGTTGGACAGTTTGGAAGAAAGCTTCCAAATCACTGTGAAGATCCTTCGTGAGAACATGCGCCTCGCAGAAGAGAAGAAGATGATCGAATGGAACCGCATGCAGCGCAACAATCGCAAGTTCCATTCCAGGCAAGAGCCGGAGAGCCACTGCAACATGTGTGATCTGAAGTTCCTGGGGAAAATAATTGCCCATCGAAAGTAAGTGGCAATGCTACGCATGAATTTACGTTGACGTTTTTGTTTTTGTAGAACCGAAGGCCATCAACGTTTGAAGCGGTTCTTGCATCCGAATTGCGACACGTGCAACTTGGAGTTTCCATCGCGTATGGAATGGGTGGATCATCGGTTCACCCCCGAACACATGTTTAAAGTAAAGGAAATGTTGGATGCGAAAACTGGCGATGAAGGTGAGTTGCTTGAAGCCTCATCCTATTGTACTCGTGTTATTGAATGTTTGTTTCGACCAGCAGAGGGACATATAATCGAGGAGAATGTAGAATGGGACAACGAGCCGTTGCTACAAGAAACCATCCAAGGTGAAGACGAGAACCCCGTCTTGGAATTGGACGACGATCTCTCCAACCTTTACAACCGTGTCCCATCTTATATACCGTCTCGCCCAGTCGGCAGCAACAGCTTGAAACCCATCTCTGGTTTCTTCTGCGAGATCTGCAGCAAGTTCCTGCGAACTGACACAGACTCTCAGAATCACTTGAAAACCGAAAAGCATTATCACGAGTTTGTCAGCGCTGTAAAGACCAAGTTCCGTAGTAATGCAGAGAAGTCAGAAGAAGGGAAACGCAAGAGGAAGAAGGGCGAGGGAGAAGAAGGTGATGATGCTGAAGACGTTGAAGATAAGGATGCTGCAGTTGCAGAAAATGAAAATGGTGGAGATGGTATGAATAACTTTTTTTTTTAAGGGTCGGTTTTTCCACCTCTTGATAAACTAACTGACGGATAACTACCATGGAAACAATTTATAACAATCAATCAACGATGTTATTCGCCAGATATCTTTCATGGGAAGATGAAAGGGTTAATAAATTTAATTTTTTTAGATATGTATGATCCAGAAGAGGCATGCAAGGAAGGAGCTGATGGTGAAGACGGTGTTGAAGAAGTGAAAGACGAAGACAAGGACGATGACAAGTGGGCAAACGTGGACGCCCTAATCAAAACTGATGATAAAGCAGAGGCGGTTAAAGCCGAAGAGGCAGAGGAAGAAGAGGAACCGGAAGCTGAGGTCAAAACCGTTTCCTCCCCGGCCACACGTCGACGCGGCAACGTGAAGAACGGTGCCGGCCCTAAAAGCAAGAAGACTCGTAAGAGTTAAACGTGACTTACCGCATTTTCAGTTTGCTGTTCATCAAGCCGATATGTAGGTCCTCATTTTAGTTGTGTAATAGTTTTAATGACGGACGGTATCTTTGGTGTTTCATGACTTATTAATAAAACAGGTCCATTTACTAATATTATAATAACGATTAAAAACAACTCGGCTGTACAGAGTACCTTAAATCACGATTTTTTTTTTTTTTTTTTAAGGTAGGGTTTGGTGCTCGAGCGGTACAGCTGCAAACGTAAGGTACGCTGTAGAGTGTATTGAAAAATATTTTTAATGATAGTTTAACATAAAAGATTTTGTAAATGTTTAATGTTCAGATGAGCACAGTGTAATCTTCGTAGAAGCAAATTTATATGTTTAATGTATTAATTTACGTTTCCTTTCTTCTTCGTAGACTGGATTTATAAGTAGTAGGACGACTATGTAATGTGTAATTTTAATTCCCGTTTCTTACATTGTATTGGACAACATTATTGAAGTAAAAAAAAATTAGAACAAAAGGAACTTTGTTTCATTTATGTAAAATAAATAAAATTGAATTGATACATTAATTCGAAGTTGAATGCAAGGACAATCTCTTCAAACAGAGGATAGATTTATCTTATACAGAAGAGCACAAAATCATTGTCGAGTGCAGTGTTGCCAACTGTAAGGAAACTTAACTACCCTTTTCAGGGAATTTTTATAAAACTTGAGGAATTTTAAATACTTCTGTTGAAAAGAGTAAATATTAAAAGATAGTAAAATAAAGTAGTAGCTTTAATTACTATTCTAAAAAGATTAAGAACAGTCAAGAAATTAATAGTGCCATCTACCGGAGAAAACCAACACCAATACTTCTTTAAAAAGAAAAAAATATTAAAAGATAGTAAGTAAAATAATGACTGTTCTAATCTCAAAACAGTAATAGTAAAAAAATTAACGGTGCCATCTACCGGAGAAAACCAACACTAATGCAGAAATCTGTTGGCGTAAGGCAGTGTTGCCAACCCGGGGAGTTCTTATTCATTTGAGGTAACTTTGTGAGAATACGTCAATTTAATTCCTATTTTCAAAGTGGTCAAGAATAACTGTTTGAGTTGGCAATACAATTAAGAGCATTTTTTTTATTCGGCTAATTGCAATACTGCAACCGAATGTATGTTTTGATTTACTTGACGAACATCAACAGTGACAAGATTGTAGGTTATGTGAATAAAAATTAGCGTTTTAATTTGAATTTGAAATGTCAAATGACGTTTGTAAAGTGACAGCTGTCAGTATCAAGGCGTCAACAACCGGACGTTACTCCAGTTGTACCATTTAAAAATATAATTCAGCACTGTCAACTCAAACTGGTTCTTGACCACTTTGTATTACATGCTTTTTTTGTATTTGTTATCATATTAAAAGATTTTTTTTTTTCAAACTGAAAGTATTTTCGTTAGTTTTAATAAAGACTTAATTTTTTAATTCCTCTTTTAAAAATAATTCCGTTTCACAAAAGGGAATTTCGAATTCAAAAAAAGGGTTGGCAACACTGATTGAGTGTGAAGTTGAAGCCATTTTTTCAGTAACCCTTAACCTCAATTTAAATACACGTGATAAATAATCGATTAGCTGGTTTCAAATTTTGAAAAAACAAAATTGTAAGATATCGACTTATACGGGTGTTTAAAAAGCATGTTCGGATGTTTTATCCAGTTATAGATCACGTAGGTCTGCAAATCAACCGTTTCCGAGATTTTTTGAGTTTTTTTTTATGAAACTTATTTACTTGCAGCCGGCGTTGAATATTGAATGGAAGGAGGAGATGTAGCACATCTACTGTAACTGACTTTAATCAAGATCTTGTTAAGTAACATCGCTGTTAGTTTAAATTGAAAAGTTACTGGGGGATTAACAACTTTCGTTTTTTTTTTTTTAATGGAAGCGGCTTGAAGTTGAACATTTATTTCTCTTAATTACATACTTTCATTTTAAAAGAGGGTCAATCTCTTGAGAAATTGATTTTTTTTTTTAAAATCGACTGTATTTCGGAAATGGTTCATTTTCAGACCTATATTTATTAAGACTTTTGTATAACTGGGTAAAATATTCGAAAATGTTTTTAAACACCCTGTATAATAAAAATTTTCGAAATGAAAGAAAAAATAATAAAATTAAATGAATACAACAGTTTGAAGCTGAACATTTATTTCTTTTAATTACTTTCATTTTAAGAGATAAAAGAAAATTGATTTTTTTTTTACAAAATCGACTATCTCGGAAACGGTTCGTTTTCAGACCTATATTTATTAAGACTTTTGTGTTTGTATTGATGAGATCTATAACTGGGTAAAATATTCGAAAAATTTATTAAACACCCTGTATAATAAAAAATTTCGAAATGAAAGAAAAGTTAACAAAATTTAATTTGTAGTTGAACATTTATTTCTATTTTTAATTACTTTCATTTTAAGAAAGAAAATTGATTTTATTTTTTATAAAATCGACTATCTCAGAAACGGTTCACTTTCAGACCTATATTTGTTAAGACTTTTGTGTTTGTATTGATGAGATCTATAACCGGGTAAAGCATCCAACAATTTTTAAACACCCTGTATAATAAACTTGAAACTGAACATTTATTTATTTTTTTAATCATGCATTCTCATTTAAGGAGGATAAAAAATTGATTCATGTAACAAAATTGATTTTATACAGAGAGAACACAAACGATTGATAGGTGATTGTTAAGAAGAGACATTAACTCGAAAGAAGGAACGAAATTTATTTTACAAAACTAAAAGCCTATGTTTAATATAAACAAAATAAGAAAAATATAAACTCGTCGTACTAAAAAATACAGTATAAAATAATCACATGTATGTTACACAATGTAAGAGGAATACTAAACTTAATCGGCTAAAGTAGGGGGTAAGAGGTACAGTTTGTTGTTTGTCTTGCAGATCTAGCTAATCGCGACTGCAAAAGAAAATCAATTAAAACTGGATTCATTTAATAAAGTCGAAAGAAATACTCGCTTTTCATTCCGAAGGTTCGAACGATGGAATTTCATCAACGATGTCACTCTGCTCGGCATAACTGGCACCCTCCAGGAACGTGAGATGGAATTCGCTGGCGACCTTCGAGCTGTTGAATGTAGCACGAAGATTTCTCCATTTAAAAGCGTGGTCCGCCCACTCAACCGCTCTCCAGGTACACTGTTTATCATCCATCTGAATAACGAAGGAGTTTCAAAACGCACGAATTTTTTTATAATTAAAATGGCTTACGTTCATGACGGTATTCTTGCCTATGAGTGTACTGCTCTTCAGGACGTCATTATCATCGGACACACTGATTCTTGCCCCAAAGATTTCCGGGTCGTAATAAATAGTGACCTCACCTGTGCACACTTCTTTCCAGCCTTGAATTTCTTGCTCGCTCAAAGTGCATTTTTCTTTGCACAATATCGTCCTGGGAAATCAAAAATTTTACAAGAAACAAAAAAGAAAACGCAATGCATCTCTCTCTCTTATACTGACCAATCGATCCACAACAACATTCCAAACAAACTCATACGAAACTCACTGCTTCAAACTATAAGTTATAACTAAAGTTAGCACACGAAAGAGATTTAAAAAAATAAAATATAATCAACCACCTACCTTCTTACATTCATACACCTAGCATCCGCTTCAGAAAATCAGAATCAATTCTTCATACTGATACACATTATAAGTAAATTCAATACGAGGATGAAAGTTGAAATAAACAAAAGGAGTGCAACCATATAACTATATTTCAACACTTTAAAATAAACAGCGAAATAAAGACAATTAAAGTAATTCTAAACATGCACTGCTTACGCCTAGTACAAAACTGACAGTGTGCACTGTAGTAAATAAAAAAAAAGTTGAAAAGTGAAAAGACCTACCGATCGTCTTCCTCATCATAATCATCGTCGTCATCTTGATTATCGTAGTCCTTCTCTTCTTCCTCGTCGACATCTTCCTCGCCCACACTCTCCCGTTCATCATCCTCACTGCCCTCCTCGGTCCCAAAGTTCTCAACCGTGGCCGGAATAACTTTACTGTTTCGCTCTTTTATGGAAGCGATCGCATTCTTGACTGCTTCGTAAAACTGCTTCGACAAGTTAATGTCCTTGAAGCGAGCCGCCAATTTTTCTATCCCCTGGCTTTCGTCCGAGTAATTGTAACCCCCCCACAACCAAGCCTTCTCAGACGTGCTCATCCGCTGGAGGTTCAAGTCGGTAGTGATTAGTTGATTTAAAACAACTTTATAAACTTGCTCTCGCCTAAGCAATAATCTGTAAGTATCTGCGAAGAAATTTATACACTATTAATCAAGGCACGGAAAAAATAACATGCTTACGATTAACAGGATGATGAAGCACTTTGAGTTGGCCAACACCGCGTTCCTTCCACCCCTTACTCTCCGTATCATATCTATACAACTGGGCCCGCTCGTTGAAAATAATCTCTTCGTCCTCCTCACCGGTTGACAGGTTAATGACTTCAGGCAGAGGAACGATGGGCTCGTAATGCGGATCGTACTCATCATCTGCGGGGCATTCTTCACCGCCTTCTTCACCGGACTTACCCTTATCCTTACCTTTCGTTTCCTTCTTCTTCATCGGGCTATTTCCCTTTTTAGCAGAGTTGAAAACTGGTGCGCCTGCCCCCAGGTGAGCGAAAGGATTTTCATCACCTTAAAAATGACATTCAATATTAGTGTAAAATTGGACGACATAAATAAGCAACGACTTACTGTTATTGTTGGTGGTTGTTTGGAACACTGCCATAGTACTCGAACTCTTTGCCAAATTTGCGAAGCTCAGGTTATCATCGAATTTCAAATTGCATTCGATGGCTTCGCTCTTCTTCGCATCCACGGGCTCTTCGGTGGTTGTTTGTTGTAGGGGATCCTTGCTTTGGTGTTCTGTCGAAGTCTGTTTGGACTGGAAAATGCTTCCACCGAAAATCGGTGTGGCCGACTGGCCAAAAACGGTCGAACCCCCGAAAATACTGGTGGTGGACGTCGGCGTACCAAACAAGCTGCCTTTACTCGTGGTGGTGGTGGGTGCAGTCGGGGTAAAACCGGCACTGTTTATGCTCGTAACAGCGAACAGGCTTGAACCTCCGAACAAATTCCCAAACGCCGTTTGGGTCGCACCCGAATAGGAAGTGTTTGGAGTGCCGAAACTATTTGTTTCTTTAATGGAGGGTTCAGAATCTCCTCCCCCCATCTTCGTAGTACTAAACGCGCTCCCTGACTTAAACCCTCCGAAAATACTCCCCCCCGTCGTGGGCGTTGCGAACAGGTTGGATGCGGTGGTGGTGGTGGTAGTAGGGTTGCCAAATATGCTCGAGCCAGAAGTGGACGAAGTGCCAAAAATATTTTTGTCCGGCGTTACGAAGACGTTGTTTGGTGACTCGAAAACACTAGACGGTTTACTAAAGGAGAACGAGAAGCTTTTCAGGGGGTCACTCGGAGTGGGGGTCTTTATAACCACCACGATGTTATCATTTCCACCGAACAAGTTCGTCTTAGCACTCGCAGCGTTTACAAGACCCGGACTGCTAAACGGCGACGGTGTCTTCGCCGCGCTGAACATGGACGGTTTAGCTAAGAGGTCCTTCAAAGATTCCGACTTCTTAAGGTTGTCGGGTGAAACCGGGCTGATCAAAGCAACTGCCATGTTGTTGCCGCTCTCAGTGAGGGGTGGCTTGGAAACTGGGGGGGTAACTAAACCCGCTGATGGTGTCAATGAAGAAGTAGAGGTCGCTGATGGTGTCGATGGAGAAGTAGAGGTCGCTGATGGTGTCGATGAAGAAGTAGGGTTTGCTGATTCTTTTGAAGTGCTTGAAGCGAATAGGTCTTTAAGTAAGACGTCGTCCTTTTTACACTCTTCACACGTGCAGTCCTTTAGTTGGCGGTAAGACATGAATTTTGGGGGGAGGCCCAGTTTCTTGGCCTCCTCTTCTTCCTCGGGGGTTACTTTTGTTTCGAAAACTATTTCCACATCCGAGTCTGAACTCTTAACGCTAGATTTTTCAGGTGTATCTGGAATAATACATTTTTTGTATTTTGGTGCCTTAATGACTACATTATGAAACCCAGTTTTTTTTCATTTATTTTTTGTTGGCGACAACATATGCTGACAGTTCAAATTACAAAAATAACCTCCAAACTGACAAGACATCTCAAATATGATCTCAAATAAGCAACATGTACATTTTTTTTTAAATTTTATATCTTAAAGCGTATGATAATGTAGATATACATTTATTAATTTTTTTATTAATTTGTAATTAATAAAAGAAATTTGAATTTGTTAAATTCCCGCCAAGGTTCAGCCACAGAAAATAATTTCCAAATGGCAACACTTACAAGCCTGGGCAACCCTATTCTTTGATAATGAGACCGACCCGTGTTGAAAGTGGGATATACATATTAAAGGCTTGTCATTGGCCAATAGACCGCCCCCCCGACCGCGAACCGTTCTCGTTGAACGTCGCCCCGATGCGAAATTCCGCCAGCAGTGTTGTCACTGTTTACAATTGTATGTACTAGATTTAGTACAATTTAAAAGGATTTAGTGTAAAAGTGATTTTTTTTTGGTCCAACTGTCACTTAGAATATACAATTTATTATCAAAATAATGACAAACTATTATTTAAAAAATCGAGCTTAGGAATTTCTGGTACTTAGCGTATTTTGCAAAATTAAACAAAAATCAATGTGTAATTGATTTTGTGTTTCGTTTCTCCATGATGTAATTGATTTATTTTAAGTTAGTACTTTTTGTCAAAGATCTAATATTTTTCTTCTTTTGTCAAAGATCTAATATTTTTCTTGCTCGAATGTTAGTACACTTTTTAGAAGTGCTGCGGCAACACTGTCCGCCAGGTGTTGTGGCTACTAGCTCGCATTCAGACTGCACTGAGAGTTACTCTCGTTTTGTTAAAATTTTTCATTAAACGGTGATTGTTTTAGAGTGAAAAAGGAAACGGGTATGAAACCCGGATTTTAATTTGGTTGCGGCGAGTGTAGGCCTGAGGCTTCCCCAAGCTTGTTCCGTCGTATTAAACGACAGGTATGTTTTAGAGTCACATTGGGCGGCGCGGCGGTCGGCTCGTAATCCATGTTTTCTTTTATCTAGTAATAAATAAATAATAAATAATACTTTATTCATCATGTACATAAAATATATAAAGAATCGTCAGCTTATTTAAGTAAAGACATCATACATTCAAAAATTCTAGAACTGAATAGAAGCACTTCTCTACAAGATATTCCTTTAGTTTAAGTTTGAAGGTAACAAATTTATAATTTTCAAATTCCTTGTGTATTACTATTAATTTATTATATAATTTTATACCTATATATTGTGGGTTTTGTTGTCCAATAGATAATCTTGAGAATGGTACCTCTAATTCTTGCCAGCCTCTTGTATTGAGTTGGTGTACGTCTGAGCGTTTTTTGAGGGCCCCAGACTGTTGTTTTACGTAGATTAACAAGGCATATATGTAAAGCGATGGGCAAGTCATTAGTCCTAGGATTTTAAACAGTGGCTTACATGAATCTTTGGAATTTGCTCCCATGATACAGCGAACAGCTCGCTTTTGTGCTATAAATATTCTGTATGCACCGTGAGCAGATCCCCAATAGATTATACCGTATGAGATGATTGATTGTATCAATCCGTAATATAGAAGTTTTCGTATATCCACAGTAACAGTTGATTTAATATTACGGATGATATAAGAGTAGCGGAACTTATTTTTGGTAGAAGATACTGAATATGTGCCGTCCATGTTAACTTCTGATCGATGTGAAGTCCGAGAAATTTTGTGGCACATACGTTGGCAATGGATTTCCCTTCTATTCTGAGTAGTATGGAGGCGTCAACAGTGTTATTCTTTGTGCAGAAGTCCACAGCATTAGTTTTGGCTATGTTAAGCTTGATTCCATTGCACGAGCACCAGTTAAGTACTTCCGTGACGCAATCCTGGGCAGTATTTAAACGAATAGATTCTGAGTCACCAGTTATAAGGACGTTATAGTCGTCTGCGTACAGTATCGACTTTATGTTTGGATGTTCATTCGGTAAGTCGTTTATAAAACAATTGAAGAGAGTCGGTGATAGACAGGATCCCTGCGGCGTGCCTCTACTAACAATTCGTTTATTTGACTGAGAGCCATTTATTTCAACGATTTGGACGCGGTTGTGAAGGTAGGATTTAATCCAGTCATTCGCCCTACCTCTAATTCCCATATGTTCAAGTTTCCGTAATAGCAATGAATGGTCCACTGAGTCAAATGCGCGGCTCATATCAAAGAATATCCCAAGTGGTTGCCTTTTGTTATTTAGCTTATCATGAATGTGGTCTATAGCTTTGTCTAACGCAGTTTGAGTTGAGTGATCTCGTCTAAAACCATTTTGGCAGTTCGATAGTAGTTTGTTTTTTTCTAAGAAATCGTTCAGTCGTAAGTTGTAACAGCGCTCAAATATTTTCGCAATTTGGTTTTGTATGGCTATGAGCCGATAATTTAAAACATCATCTATGTGTCCTTTTTTATGAGATGGGACCACTTTCGAGATCTTTAATCTCTCTGGGTAAGTACCCTCGGAGAAGCTAGTATTGATAATTTGAGCCAGAGGAGAGCAGAGTTCTTTCTTCATCGATAGTAGCACATCTCCCGGCAGGTTGTCAATTCCAGCAGTAGTTTTCTTGCATACCTTAGTCATTATTGTAGCAATTTCTTGGGGGTCTGTGAGATTTATGTGCATTGTTTTGCTCGTTGTTGGAGTATTAATGCTTCCTAACAGAGGTGGCGGATTACTATTTGAAGCGTCAATAAAGGAATTATTAAATATGTTACATATTTCCTTCAGGTTGTTTATTTTATTTCCTTTGGCATCGTTTATTTCTGTTATTTTTGTTCTACTGGTTTTCTTTTTATTTTCGTTTATGATGTTCCAGCATTCTTTACTGATATTGGTCGCGTTTAGTAGTCGTTCATTGTTGAAGCTTTCCTTTGATGAAGTCACTATTTTTGTGTAGAGAGCCTTGAGTTGTTGGTATCTTTGATTATAATATTCACTATTTAATCTTTTATTGATTTTATGCATTTCATTGAGCATACTGGACAGATTCTTTATATCACTAGATATCCATTTACTATGTCGTTTATGGTGTGGTTTACAAATTTTCAGCGGGAAGTTTTTTTCGAACAACTCGAGTAATTTTAAATGGAAGACGTCAAATAACTCATTGGTCGTCATAGTTTCTGTTAAAAGCTCATTCCAGTTAATTATCCCAACTTCTTGTTTGAATCTACTCTTGTTTTCAGGATTGTGAATTCTTCTTAATTTCTTGGTTGCTATGTTGTCCACACTGTATTGTATTTCCACAAATTGGTAGGTGTGATCGGATAGATGAGAATCAATGACCATGGTTAGTGAGGTTTCGGCATCAGTGAATATGTTATCGATGCATGTACCTCCGGTATTGGTTATTCGTGTTGGTTCTTGTATTTGTGGCTTTAAGTCGTACTCAAGTAATAAATTGAGTAAAAGTGTTCGATTTGTGCTATTTCCTAGAAAGTCTACATTAAAATCTCCGCAAAGTATATGTATATTTCCTGGTTTATATATTTTTTCTAGGTTACTATTTAAATTCTCTAGGAATATTTCAAAGTTCGATCCAGGCGATCTATAAACCACGCAAATTGTTATTTTTAAATCTAGGGTTGTAAAATGTCCGGATATTTATTTTTAGATAGGACACGAATTTAAATTTACTGCAAATAAAGAACTTTTTCAAAAATATGCCGCTCCTATTTTGTACCGTATGATTTTTAAAATTTTAGATCAAGGGAGGCCGTGAAAGCAAAACGTATGGCGTAAATTAGCAAACACAACAGTTTATTCAAAATGATATTTACAAAACTTCAAAATGCATTAATAAATGAACGATATTTTCCCAGTCGTGTCAACCAAAACGTACGTATGAGTTAATTTAAGCTGTATGTTTTCCTCCTCACGGCCTCCCTTGATCTAAAACTTTAAAAATCATACGGTACTTCAGGAAAAAGAATTAAAATTCGAAAAATAAACATAAAAATATTACTGCACACAAATTTGGCAGCACCTTGTCACATTTGACATTGTTACAGAATTAGCGGGAAGAGGTAAACTAATGCGCGACATTTTTAAAATTAATGCGGATTCACATGTCACGGAGTGCATCCATGACACATGACAAATAGTATTCGTCCTGTCCAAGCAATTGTCATATTTGACATTTATCGTAAAGACGTTTACATTCACTCACAACCCTACTTTCATCTAGATTTTTTTGAGATTACTATTTGGTTCTTCTTCCCCTCCCTCCCATTAATTCCGGACGTTCACCGGAGTTCCGTTAAATGGGAGCTGCTTGACGGTCTTGGATGGCGTCGTTATAAATCGACCTTGGCAGTCCCATTTTGGTGTTTGGTAACACGACGGTTTATCACGCTGCACGAAAGTGGTCGCTTGAAGTTGACGAAAGTGGTAACTTGAAGTTGACGAAAGTGGTCACTGAAGTTGACGAAAGTGGTCACTGAAGTTGACGAAAGTGGTCACTGAAGTTGATCGAAAGTGGTCACTGAAGTTGACCGAAAGTGGTCACTGAAGTTGACCGAAAGTGGTCACTGAAGTTGACCGAAAGTGGTCACTGAAGTTGACGAAAATGGTCACTGAAGTTGACGAAAATGGTCACTGAAGTTGACGAAAATGGTCACTGAAGTTGACGCAAATGACTAATGTCCATATTCATGGTGCTTCCTCGAGGTTTCCTTGAATGAGGAACGCCTTAGAATGGGATTGCAGTAAGGCAGCTGCATTATTACAACTCACATTCTAAGGGGTTCCTCACAGAAGGAAGTCTCGAGGAAGCAGTATGAATACGGACATTAAAGTTCACGAAAGTGGTCATTGGAGCATTTCTCCCATCATATTCCTATCTCGTTGGGCTGAAGCCATGCTGTCAATTGGAATGACGCGGCGCTCCTGTTACGGTTAACCTCGACGGACGACAATTTGACGTTTGCTCTTTGGATAACCAAAGGTTGGGATTTGAATCTTTCTTATTTTATTTATTTATTTATTTTGTTTTGTCATATTGTAATATTAAGTGTTTAAACGACAAACTGCGCGGCGTTGGCACGCGATTTTAGTGTCGAATTGTGTTGGTCACTTTAATGCGTTTTGTTACGGGAATTGTTTTGTTGTGCGGATTTCAACAATGTTTGTTTTACGTAAAAAGCCGATCAGCTGTCGGCGATCGCAGCGCCACCATCGGAAATTTAAATTTCCAATAGTGATTCCGATTCGCGAAGGAGGTATTTTTGCACGAAAAAGAACAATTTGAGTTTGGAGATAAGCTAAAATATATGCCGCTATGTGGCAGTACTGCACCAACATACTTTCATCTCTAGAAATTAAAATTCTTACCTTGTGCATTTTTCAAGGCGTCGTCCACGGCCTTTTTAAATTCCTGCCCAATCTCGGCGGACTTAAACCTGAGGCAGAACTGTTGGTGCTGGATTTCGCCTTCGGAATAATCGGGGGCGCTGAACAGCCAAGTCTTGTCATCTTTCGGCGAGTATTTGATGGCGTCAGTGAGGGCGTGGTTTAGACAAATCTTCAAAATTTGCTCACGCCGCATTAAGACTCTGTAAGAATCGTATAATACAAAAATATGTTAATCACTAAACTAACGAGGCTTGCAAGCACGAGAACGTAAATTAAAAACATTGTAAATGTCAAAAAAAAAGTGACACCTACAGTCGAAAGCATAAAAATAGTACAGTTTCCTATAATTGTCTTTTCTCAAAATGGTATCGTTTGAATACGACTTCACAGATGATGTTTAAAAATTTTGAAAGCTTTTTGAAACAAAAGGTTAAAACTTTCTATAAAATGAAGGAATGAGAAAAGATAATTGCAGAAATCTGTAAAAATCGTGAAATTCTTACCTCAGTTTTTTAGTATCACGCTGTGCGAGAATCTTAACATCTCCAATACCACGTTCCTTCCACTCCCCGTCGGTGAACCTAAACAGCTTGGCCCGATGGCAATACAAGACATCCTCCTGTTCTTCCCCGGTTTTCACCTCGATTTTATCCGGCAAGGGAATGACTGGCTTAAAATAAATGTTGTCCTCATCTTCCTCGACGTAACTACCCTCGGATTCTTCATCCCCCGGCCCGCTGCTGTGCCTTCGAGGGGAACGAGGGACGAACTCAAACGTGTGCTTCTGCGGCGAGCCGAACACAAACTTATCTTTATCTTTGTTGTTCTCGTTCAGGCTGAACGTAAATCCTTTGCTTCCGGTTAGGTTTAGAGGTGCATCCGAAGGAGTTTCCTTGGGCTTGGGGGCACCAAACGAAATTTCGGAAGGCTTGGGGGCACCAAATGAAATCTCAGACGGCTTAGGCGAAGCAGTTCCGAAAGAAGTCTCAGCCAACTTGGGAGTTCCGAATGAGAACGTCGTTAGGGCAACCTTAGTACTCGGAGTGCCGAACGTAAACGAAGTGGTCGTAACGGGCGTGTTCGTCGGAGTTTTAGGTATTCCGAAATTGAATTTACTTCCGGATGTATCCAAATTGAGCCCCTTGCTTGCCTCTTTCTTCGGAATCGTTTCATCCTTGGGGTTCTCGCACGACGCGCAATGCAACTTGCCCCCGTCGTTCCTAATGTAGCAATGCTTGCATTCCCAAGAACCTTCTTTGGGCTTGAAGGCGTCGCCCCAACCCGACTCCGCTTTGGCAGGAGCAAATGCGAAATCGGATTTTACCTGCTGCGCCCCTTTCGTTCCCAAGAAGGAAAACTGCACGCCGTTGTCCGTTTCTTTCTTGGGGACCGTGTCGTTCTTGGGGGAATCACAGGCGACACAATAGTTGCACTTGCTGTCGTTCACGATGTAACAAATCTTACACTCCCAGCTGCCGGATTTCGGCTTGAACCTGTCGCCCCAGCTGCACTGTTTCCCCGGGCTAGTTTCCGGCTTCTTTGATTCCGTATCGCCCTTAACTTTCTTTTCGACTTTGGACTCGTCGGGGTCCTTCCCCCCTTTCTTGAGTGCGTTGTTTTCGTCGAGCATGGCCTGCGAGGACGATACGACATCGAGGAACGCTCGCACTAGCTCGACCGTCTTAAATCTGAGCGCGAACATCTCGACTGTTAAGACACCCTCCGAGAAATCCTGGGCGTACCAATAAACGGCCTTCGGGTTGCTCGACATGACCGTGAAATCGACGTTCTTCATCAGCTGGTGGTTGCAGCAAATTTTATGCACTTGATCTCTTCGCATGATCAACTGAATTCTGTCCTCGTATTTTAAAATTTTGATCACCCCAATCCCTCGCTCTTTCCACTCCTTGGCGGTGGTGTCGTAGCGCAGAAGTTTCGCCTTGTTTTCAAACAGCACCTCCGCATTCTCCTCCCCGGTTTTGATCTCGATGAGTTCAGGAAGGGGGACGATGGGTTTAAAATCGACGTTCGGCTCGAAATCTTCCGTCAGGGAATCCTGGCTGTCGCTCTTGAACCCCTTGGGGCTCGTCGCAACTGCAACTGCCTCCGGTTTAGTTACAGGCTTCGCGAGTAGGCTCTCGTTGATTTTATGCACGGGTTTGAAGTCGGTCTTCACCGGTGAGAACGTCACGGTCGTTGAAACGGTCGGCTTGGTGAAAGTGAACGATGCGAACGGACTCAATTTGGGGGTCTCGCTTTGAACGCTCGGCTTAATGACTGCGACTTCGTCTTTCGGTTTAAAGGTGGGGGTGCTAGTGAATACGAACCCGCCCAAAGAAGTCGTCACCGCAGACAGTTGTTCCTTATTCTCATCTTGGCTCGGCAAATTCTTCTTGGCATCTTCGAATGCGCTGTAGAACTTCTGTGCTTCGGCAGACGTCTTAAACCGCACGCACAACTTTTCTAAGACGACTTCCTGATCTGCGTAATCATTGGCCGCCCAAATGAACGCCTTGTCGTTTTTATTCATCGGACTGAGGATCATGTCTTTGGTGATCAAGTGGTTCGCACAGATTTTGTGGACCTGGTCCCTGCGCATTAGGATCCGGACTTTTCCAGTCGATGGATTTTTTAGTAACTTCAAGACCCCTACGCCCCTTTCCCTCCATTCTTTGTTGGTGTACCGGAATAACTTGGCTCGCTCCTCAAATAGGACGGTTTCGTTTTCTTCACCGGTGTTCACCGGGACTTCATCGGGTAGAGGAATGATCGGTTTGAAATCGGGGCAGGGATCGTGTTCTTCGGTGGTGGACGTCGACGAGACATTGCTCTTGTCTTCGGCGTTGCTGAAACTATTCGAAAGCGACTTCTCGATGGCCACCCCCAAGCTCGTGTTCTTCGCAGGGCTCTTCTCTGCGACCGCTGAGTACACAGGCGGGGCAACATTCGACAGGATGCTCTGAGTTGAAACCGGCAGAGGCGGTTGACTCATTACGCTGGGCGTTGTTAAAGTGGAGGCAGCCGTCGAGCTTGCGGGCAATTGGATTTGGTAGTTGTGGGGGTGGATTTTCTGCTGGTTGCTTTTGAGGTGTTGGGGAGGGACCGTAACGGATAGGATGGGCTGCACGGTCGCTGTCCTAGTCGTAGGTAAGGGATCTGACGATGTGATGACGACGTTCACCGGAAGTGCCCTGCTGGAAGGGGTCGAGGCTTGCAGGAAAGTTTGGCTGGTCGAGGGGTAAACGCTCGTGGGCTGCGGGGGTAATACTGATGCGTTTGGGGCTGAAGAAATCGATGTGAAACCCGAGTTTGGCAAAATTGGTTGTCCAACTACTAAGCCGGAATGAGATAGAGCCGGTTGGGGCAGAGGTGTCTGTGTTAAACCAACCGGGGGTAGCACGGTTTGAGGTAATCCACTGGTTTGAGGTAAGCCGCCTTGAGGGTAAGTTCCTGCCGGGGTTAAATTCTGCGATAAGGAACTGATGGCACGGAAGTCTGCCATGTGGGTCTCAGGACTGAAAGCCAGTGGACCTAGAATTAAAATTTAATTTTGTTTAATCACCAATAATTGTAACCCACCAATAATAGTACTAAAAGTACTAGCAATTTTACAGGTTTCTGTAAGTCTCAGGGTCACGCCGTGTTTAATTGAGTGTTGTGTTATTTAAACTCAATTTAAGTAGTTAAAAGTTGAAAATTTTTATTTTTGGTTGTCAAGCGTTTCTACTAAGTGGTGAAAAAATAATTATTTTGACAAAGATAATTTTGTTATGTACATTTATTTAATGAAGACCATAACGCCTTATACATAAGGACGACTATAACGGCTACAGAAATTAAAGTGGACTTTAATGTAGCAAAAACTTGTGTAAATAACTGGGTTTTTCAAGTACAATAAAACTTGTTTTACACACATAAGTAAATTAAAATGTTTGATACAAACAGAGGTATAATCCAAAAGCTTTTTGTGAAGATGTTATAAATTACCTTAAAGAAAAAGGACTTGATGGGGTAAGGTATGAACCTATTATGTCTAAACATCCAGATGAGTACGCATGCTTCAAAGTCTCTATACAAGTGGATAGGATAAATGAGTTGAAGCAACTTTGTAATTGGCCTCAAGGAGTTTGTATAAACAATTTTTTTTTTATCGTCTAGTGAAGAAGGAAAGAGAAAAATAGTTGATAAATCATTGCTAGGATCCCTATTGAAACTAGATCTAATGCACCACTTACCTATGAAATACAATACAGGTACAAGGAACAACCTTACAATGCTGCATCAAAATATTTAATGCCTTGGAACAAGTCTGGACAATTTGGAAGTAGCTGTCAACAGTGATTCTAATGTCCAATTGCACCGACATCAATTAAAGTTAATCTCGAATTAAAGCTAAGAAAGTCCTATGTTTAATCTAGGATTAGTTAACAATGAAGTTGGTGCAACTCAGGCTAAATGTGACATTCTGAACATTAGCTCACAGAGGACCACATTAAAGCGATTTGTATTAGCAAGTTTAAATTAATTTCCAGTGTGTGTAGGAAGAAAAATAAGCACGGAGGTTCTGCCATTTTTGTGCGTACTGTTGAGGACTTAGAAGCAGTAGAAAGGTCAGATATTTTGAATCTTAGTGAGATACGTTTCTTTGAATGCTCAGCGGTAGAGGTGAAACTTGGGAAATCCTCAATGATAGTTTGTTCAATTTATGTATCGCCTCCTAAGTTAACTTAATATACTATAGATACTTAATATACTATACATATACAGAAAGCTTGCTAATGACAATTACATTGCAAATTCAGATAATGTACCCAAGGCAACCTGGACCATTATTAACAGACACAGAAACAATGATAGTTCGAAAAGCAAAATCAATCAGATTAGAGAGAATGGGGAAATTGTTAGTGATACTATAAGAATTTCTAACATTGTTAATGAATTTTCTACTTCAACAACAGAGGGAAGTACAAAAGACAAAAGTTCAACAACTCTTAACCTATAATTGCAGAGTTCTTCATTATTTCTGCAGCCAATCGATGAATATGGAATTTTTACTGTTGTGAACAACTTAAAGAACAAAAAATTCTGTGGCGAAGATGAAACTTCGAATTATGTAATCAAAATTAAAATAAAAAATGCAACGATCCGATTAGTTATAGACTGATTTATTTCAACCTCGGTCAGTACGTTGAGAAAAACTCATTCATTGGCTCTTAAAATAGTCCAGCATCGAGCTAATTTATTTAGACCTCGGTACGTGTACGATTTCAAATACTTCATAATCCTTAGTAAATTTTAAAAAAACTATGAAAAATATACTTTTAAAAAACTATTGTTTGCAGGGCAACATTTTTTAAAATTCGGTTTGGAAAAAAATCTACACAAAAAATGAAAACGATCCGATTAGTTATGGGCTGATTTATTTCGACCTCGGTCCGTGTCTTAAGACAAACTCATTTATTGACTCTTAAAATAGTCTAGCTTCGAGCTAATTTATTTAGACCTCGGTACGTGTACAATTTCAAATACTGCGTAGTCCTACTGATTGCCGGGTAACATTTTTTTTTAATTCGGTTTGAAAAAGTATCTACACATAAAAATTGCAAACGATCCCATTAGTTATATGTAGACTGATTTATTTCGATCTCGGTCCGTGTGTTGAGAAAAACTCATTCATTGGTTCTTAAAATAGTCTAGCTTCGAGCTGATTTATTTAGACCTCGGTACGTGTACGATTTCAAATACTGCGTAGTCCTTGGTAAATTTTAAAAAATTGTGAAAAATATACTTTTAAAAAACTATTGTTTGCCGGGCAACATTTTTTAAAATTCGGTTTGGAAAAAAAATCTACACAAAAAATGAAAACGATCCGATTAGTTATGGGATGATTTATTTCGACCTCGGTCCGTGTGGTAAGAGAAACTCATTTATTGACTCTTAAAATAGTTTAGCTTCGAGCTAATTTATTTAGACCTCGGTGCATATACGATTTCAACTCCTGTGTAAGGCCGCATGTCCACCGGATCGGTCCGACCACAATCGGATCGATTGGGATTGTGCGATAAAGATCGTGTAAATGTATTTCTATTGTAACCTGTCCACTGACCTGTCGCATCTAATCAGACGCGACTGAAATCGTATCAGTGGACAGGTTACAATAGAATCGCACGATCCCAATCGACCCGATTGTGGTCGGCCCGATCCGGTGGACATGCGGCCTAATCCGTAATAAATTTTTAAAAAATATGAAAAAATATACTTTTAGAAAACTACTGATTGCCGGGTAACATTTTTTTTTAATTCGGTTTGAAAAAGTATCTACACATAAAAAATGCAAACGATCCCATTAGTTATAGACTGATTTATTTCGATCTCGGTCCGTGTGTTGAGAAAAACTCATTCATTGGTTCTTAAAATAGTCTAGCTTCGAGCTGATTTGTTTAGACCTCGGTTCGTGTATGATTTCAACCACTGCGTAATCCACAGTAATTTTATGAAAGTGTGAAAAATATGCTTTTAAAAAACTTGTTTGGCGGGTAACATTTGTTTAAATTCGGTTTAAAAAATATATCTACACTTTAAAAAAATGCAAAGGATACGATTAGTTATGTACTGATTTATTTCGACCTTGGTCCGTGTGTTGAGAAAAACTTATTCATTGGCTCTTAAAATAGTTTAGTTTCAAGCTGATGCATTTAGACCTCGGTTCGTGTAACATAAAACATGTCTTATGACAGCTATTCCGTTGTTTTTTTTTTTTTAATAATCAGAATTTTTAAACTTTATCTCAAAAGGTGTTCAAAATGACCCCCGTTGTTTGCTAAACACATTCTAGCGCGTTTCAAAAGAGATCTAATTGTCTTTGAACACCTTTTGAGATAATTCAAAATTCTGAAAATTACAAAACACGTCGTATTCTTGGAAAACGATTTGTTTTACTAGTTTTTTTTTTTTTTTAGTTTGAATTGATTATTAGGTGAACGGATAAATGATTATATGAACTTTAATGCTTTCAAAAATTAAACACCCAGTATTTGTGAAACGGTTTACTTTAGAACAAAACTTTATTAGAATTTTTCACTTAGTTTGAATTGATTATCACGCAGGTGAAGTAGTGACATTACGTCACGGGACACCCTGTACATTTTGACCTGTTTAACACATGTAGTATGTACTGAACCATATTATACGTCAATGAAATAAATATTATTATTATTAATCAAAAAGTTTTGTCAAAACAAATAACAATAACAAGAGAATAAACTCACCTGCTTGTAATCCCAATCCAGGATAGTGCAGCATAGGATGGTACATTCCAGGATACAGTGCAGACGGTGCATACGGCAAAGGATTCGTTCCAGGCATCCTCCCGAGGTTTTGATACAAATTATTAGTTAATCCGGCAGCAACATTCGAATTAATAGTACCATAATCAGCACCGTATTCCTCGTCCAAAACATACAAGTCCTCGTCGCTCAGCTGATTATTTTTAATCTTCATGGTATCCTTCTTCAGCTCGGTCAATTCCTTCTTCATTTCACTGACGACATCCGTAATATTCTGCAAGTCATCGACTGCGTTCTTCAACTCATCGACCGACTTCTTAATGCCCTGCAAGTCCTCAACGGTACTTTTAATCCCCTTCAGTTCATCCACCGATAAAGTAAGACTATTGACGGCATCTTTGAAACCCCGTATTTCATCGAGCAGCGCACGATGTGATTCCACCACGAACTTATTCTGCTCCAAAATATGGTGCATGGTGCTTTCTTTGGAAGCCGCTAACTGCCTCAGCTGGGCATCCAAGCGCTCGGGGCTGGGCCTTGCCTCGCGTCTGGCGAGCGGAGTCGAATTCAAATGGTTCTCGTTCCTCGGGGTTAAATGCCCATTGACGTAGCTGTGCCCAAACCCGTAATTAAAGTGATCCCCCATGCTCCCGAGCGAAGACATATTCTCATCGGACATGCCGTCACATTCGTTTCTGTTCAGGCAGACGTCGGGGTCAATGCGAGACAGCATCCTCTCGATTTTCTCAATTTCCGTTCCGAGTTGGGTGTTCAGGGGGTGCTTTCGATCTACAGTCGGGTCACGCAGGCGATCTAAAGTCAAGTACAGGCAATCACGTGCTCGAGACAGCAATATAATGTTTTGGCTGCGCATCTCCGAGGTCACACTCTCCCGGTTCTGACTCGTCTGCTCCTCGGCCTTCAACTTGTAAATCTGGGCCTGGTAAAAACTTGCGTACGGGTCTTTCAACCCTTCGAAAAGCTCGAGAGCCTTCTCGTGTTCCTTCTTTTTCATCAGCTGCTTCGCGCTGAACAATTTACCATCATCGATGTGCGATAGTATCTCGGAGTGCGACATTTCTTTCGACTTGTACTCGAACATCCGGTTTGTGGAGTACGAAATAACCTGATTGTTCTTCAACTTTTCGAGGAGAGGCAGCGCTGCCCTCCAGTACAACTCGGCTCTGACGTCGTTAAACTCAATCTCGGATTGCTTCGTTAGAATCCTGGATCTGTCTGCGAAAGTCTTCGCGAGTGTCACCAAGAGCTTAACGTCTAAGCCGTGGTTTCCAACGCAGCGTACTACTTCGATCCCCCTTATGAGACTCAAGCGGACCTCCCCGAAGTCACAACCGTAATCATTCTTGTACATTTTGTAGGCCGAGATTAACCACTTGGCTTGGTTGGTCGTCCCCAATTGCCCCGTGATAGCCGCTGGTAATAAATTCGGACGATCCGATGGGTAATAAATGTTGTGCTTCGACTCTTCGATTTGTTGTTGCGCACATAAGACGGCACAATACAGGAATGCCTGGACGTCGAGTACGTTTAAAGACTCAGCCGAGCAGCTGTTTAAATTTTTGACCGAGTAATTTAGCCCGCTGAAGACGGTGCAGGTAAACTGCAGGAGTTTCTCGTTTAACCCGATCCAAATGTAGTGGTGTAAAGAATCGGGGTAAACCAACTGGGCCACCTGATCGTACTTAATTACCTCCGACAAATCCGGCAGGCGTATTGTCAACTCGACCAACTGAGGGCAAGTCGCAAAGTAACTGCTCTTAATCTTCGCCTGTTGATCCCTCGTTACGAATATCTTCTTCAAGAGCTGCTCCCTCCACAAGCCAGCACTTCCCTGGGTCGCTTTCTCTATTACAGTCAGCTTGCGGTCTTTCGAAACCGACTGCAACAAATGCCCGACTTGCGAACACCGAAACGAAGCCTCCCGATGCCAACGCTGCGCCAGCTGTTTATTCACCTCGGTGGTATGCTCAAACCAAAGACACTGTAAATCCGCAGGTTGTAGGTGGTAAGCAGCGAAGAGTAAGGGCAGAGTGATCTGCGAGGCTTCCCTGTACTTGACCAGTTCTTTCTTGGCCTGTTTAAAAATGAGAACCACCAGGTGTAAACACAACTGCCCCCTGTAGTGATTGATGAATTCTTGAATCAAATGTTTATCTGGGCAATCGCTTAGGTTCTCCGCAGCCACCTTCAGTGTCTGATCGAAATTAAAAACAGTAGTGACGTACTCCGTGCTAATTTTCACATTAACAGATCGCTCATCGAGGCTCAACGAAACCAACTTATCGAGAGTGCTAATCAACAGAATCCAGAACTCCCAGTTTAGGTTTCTACTCAAGGAGGTATCGCGTTGATATCTCATCAGAACCTCCGCCAACGTCTCGTACCAGTTCAAGCTGTTGGCAAAGATCGACAAGTTCTTCTGCTCGATGTCGTGTGCGTGCTTGTACGCTTCTTTAACCTGGTTGTTCTGCAGAAGGTGGCGCAGTAGCCGCACTCTCAGGTCCACGTCCGCAGGTCTCGTTTCCAGTTCTTTCAGCAGGAGTTTCGAGACTTCATTGGGGTCCTTGCTTTCCACGGAGATCAGGCGTTCTTTTAAGGAGAAAACCACGGGGTTGTAAGGATCGATGTTTTGGGCTTTCTCACAGAAGTATCGAGCTCCGGATTGATCGAAATTGACATTGTCCGACGTCAGTAATTCACAAACTGCAACAAATTATTCAAAAAAAATTCCAAATTAGTGACTATTCATTAAAAACAAAAAAAAAAAGTACAATTAAGTGATGATATGTGTCATCCTCCTTCAATTTAAGATAAAGTCTTAATAGTCGTTCCGAAATTAATTGACTTTAAACTCTGAAAATACATAATTTTAGCTAAATTTTTATTTAAACTTGCAATCTTCATCCTATATTATAGTCCTCAAGTACATTCCAAATTTATTCAGACTGCTTAAATAATAAACACTCAAGTGGCAAAATATTTATTGCTAAGCTACTTTTAAATTTGGTGTAATAAAAAAGCAGAGTAAATATGAATAAAATTATGAAAGATGAGTTCACGGGCTATATTTGTTAATTTTAATTTATTTTCTTAAAAATTTAACACGTACAGTCGTGGACAGTTAAAAGAGAACGTTCGGAAATTTGCTTGGCAGTTCGAATTTAGGTTACAAGTAAAGTATCATTCAGAATTAACTTAGTGCAGAAAATTAGTGTAAATCGGTACTGCAGATTGGCCGTGCAAATGTTTGACAAATGTATTTTGATGTATCTATTCACAATCAACTTAGTGCAAAACGTCTGTTCATTGTGAATAGACACATCAAAGTACATCTGTCAAACATTTGCACGGCCAATCTGCACTACCGATTTGCACTAATTTTCTGCACTAATTCAATTCTGACTGAGTCTTAAAAATCTCAAGCATATACAGAGTTGTCAAGCTACGGGATATCAAGAATATAGGCACGATTCAAGAATAAGGGGGCTAATTTTCATAAGCCCTCTACTTTCTTAAGAAAGGATCTTTCATCTTTTTTTTGCATAAATTTACTTTACCGTTCAAATTTGGCGCAGAAAAATTCGTACCTATTTAAAAAAGTATTGTGCAGATGGCGCCACTGGTTTTCATAGTGAAGCGATTGCAGAAAAAAAAACACTCGTGGTTGCTATGGCGAAAAAAAAAAGATAACGGATTAACTACGAAACATAAACAACTTGACGTATTAAATGTTTTATTAAAAATTAAGTTCATATTAAAACTCGATAAATATCATTACCATTTTGGCTTTCAAATATTTTCTAATTAAAATATAAAAAGTAAACAACACTTATTTATCTCTACTGTCCTCCACAAAATTTTTAAAGAAAAAACATATGCGCCCTCTATTGAATAAAAAATCGTTAGTGGCGCCTTCGTCGTTTTATGTCGGTACTTTATCATATCTACTTGCTTTGATTTCTAACAGGGAGCGGGAGTAAGGTTACTGTATCGAGAAGGTAGCGCCGACTTTCTATCTCTTTCAATTTGGGGTTAATCAGATTCATTCATAAACTCCTTAGCAACAGTAACTTGTTATGTAGCTATCCTTTTTCTTCTTTAGCGTTTCATCGCTTCCTTTTTAATTTGGGGGACGAAGCCGCGGAAATGAATGGCGGTACCTTCTAAATACAGTAACCTTGAGCGGGAGGGAGACACAGCATTTGAGAATGCAATTATTACATTTGGCGAAGTATTTTTGCACCAACCGCTCCTGAGAGAGTGAGATGTATATAATATAATTTAAGTAGGAGTGAGAAACGAAGAATAAAGGCGTTAAAAGTGTAGAAAGTGCAGAACAAATGAACAAACCTATTGATAGGTAATTACAGACTTCAGTTAAAAAGGGAACGACTTTTAGGTTAGCTGTGGAGTTTTTTGATGATCAAGCGACGAGCAAGCGTAATGTCAGTAAGTTCGTTCCAAGTGCTTTTAGAGCTCCAATGTTTAGATAGTTCTAATTTATGCCCGTTTGCACCAATTTTTTAAGCACAGCTTAAATTTAACTGGTGTTTAGATTGTGACATTATTTATACATATATTTAACAAAATGTTAGTTACATTCTAATTGATATTTAGTTGAAGTTTAAATGTCAATCAGACATAATTTGACATTATACTGACCATACGTAAATGTCACATGTCACTGTTACCTATGCATCGTATACTGGTTACGAATGTTACGACCCCACTCTTTCGAAGCGTACCCTCATTCATGATAAATCAAACTAATTAAAACCTAGACTCTCTGCTTATAATACAAAGTGGTCAAGAATAACTGTTTGAGTTGGCAATACAATTAAGAGCATTTTTTATTCGGCTATTTGCAACACTGCGACATAACCTAAACAGCGACAAGATTGCAGGTTATGAATAAGTAATTACCCTAAATTACCCAGTAGCGTCACTTAAACGTCAATGTCAAAAAAGCAGCCACACTGTTTGCAAATAAACCGCCGCGCCATACTTATGGAAATGTAATGTAATCAGTGTTGTGCAAATAATGTCCCTTTCTTAACAATATGCCTGTTTTAGACGGTCATATTTTTGTATCAAATTGATTACTAAGTGAGAGAGATAAGCTACCACAGTGAATGTTGATTGGTTGAACTGGCACTTCTCAATCACTTCGTAATAATTTTGATACAAAAATATGACCGTGTAAAACGGGCTTTAATTACCTTTTCTATAAATTTCAGTAGAATTAATTTGATTTCGGTAGATCGGTAGGTTAAGCTGAAAATCGGTAGAGTTGGCAGCACTGACGCTTGTATGCACCTATAGCTGCGTTCGTTTATTCAACTCCGATTATTCTGTTTACTGTTTTTGCACTCTAAAGAGTGAGAGCGAATAAGTTTTAATACGAGTAAATACTTTTAACTTGGACACTTTGGAAGTGCGTAGAGTAGTGTCTGCTATCACTTATCTGTTTAGGATGGTAAATGGTGACATTGACGATAGTGGTATGTTAGCAGAATTAAATTTCAGAGTGCCCTCTAATACAAGGCCGAGAACAACATTCATCAGTTGTTACTCCCGCTCCAACTTTATGAAAAGGTCGCCTTTAAATGTAATGGTGGGATATTTTAATGAAGTTTCTGACCAGATTGATTTAAATATGACGACGATTGATAAGATTAAAAAAGTAACTTTTGCACAATTCAGAACTTATCTACACCCGGTAATTGGCTTCTATGCTGTTGGGTATTAATGATAATAATAATAATAAAAGTGAGACAAAAGTGCGAAAAGAGTAAATAGAGTGAACGGAGTTGAATAAACGAACGCAGCTTATGACTTATTGCAGCCATATTTAGTGACCACATTGGACGAGAAACTAATGTTAATATGACTCTCTCCTGATACTCTTAACTCGTTGGCTTCTATTAATTTCCAAATTTTTATATAATTTCCAAATTCTGTTTATTACGTCTGTTTATTTATCAACATTTTCGTTTCACTGTTTCAAAGCACTCTCAGAATATTCCCATCTTCTTTTAACCTCATGCAATGACAGAAGATAGAGATAGCCTGAGTGTGCTCTAAACCTCTACTGTCTAAAGCAGTATATAAAAAACGTTATATGTAATTTGTCCACTCATTTTTTTATGTTTATGTACTATAATGTGTAGTAATTATTAACAAAAGTTTTCTTATAGGTTTTTATTTATCTCCAAGGAATAGGTATTATGTTGGAGTGAGAAAAATTAGGGAAATACGGGCAATTAATTTCTACTTAAAAACATAGGGAACTGTTTGATTGAACCCAGTGTTGCCATAACGTTCTTTTATTCCACAGTATGTGGACAATGTGTGACAATCATTAAGAACGATTTCATGGATTTCCTTGTTGCTTTATCAAGTGACAAGAACACAAAATCTTTACATCAAACATTCCATAAATGAAACAAAAAATTGACTTGCTGAATTGTTGCGTCAATATGTTGAATAAAAGAAAGCACGTATACGTAATCAAAAATACGGTATACAAGTGTTGCCAGAGGTGGTGATTTTTGTTGTCAAATTACATACTTGGTGATTATTTTTAAAAAGTCGGGATTTTCTGGTGCTTTCTCGCAAAATCTAATATTCAAAGAAGTAACATCCTCCTCCAGCAACTGAATTTCGGTTTCGTAACTACTAATTCTTTCACTAAATGTTTTTAATAGACCTTCAGTGATATTCTCGATGAGATTGCTTATGAATAACGGTGTTGAAATAAATTTTTCCACAATGGAGCGTACTTGCTCGTGCAATGCTTCATCTTTTTGTACTTGTTCTTTACATTTTGCGCGCAAAGAGCGCTCACTGTTTACACCTGTGTTGCTCATCATGAAGAAAGCCACGCACACACAAAAATTCAAGCAATTATTCTATGTATTACGATAAATAATAGGATAATTAAACGGAGCTCAGCTCTGCTCACAGTTTCGCCATTACACACCACACACACGAATGAGTACAAAAAATTTAACTGGTGCTTTCCGGTTGGCATTTTGTCAACTAATCTGGTGACTTCAATTTTGATCATGTGACAATACTGCAGTATGTAGTCCAAATGTCAACACATGATTAGACTTGTTCAGGTCCCGTCAGGACAGTCCTAGAACGTCCAGGAGCATGTGCACAACAAAAAAACGTGCAGTTTTTTTGTGATGCGCATGCTTCTGACAGTTCTGGATCTGTCCTAACGGGAACTCGAACAAGCATATTGTAAATTGTAATCAAATGCGGTAATTCTGAATGCACTTGTATGGTTTTTGTTTACAGACTTGTGGCAACACTGAGCACATGCCATCAGCCACCTTCAAGAGGATTCAGAGCTAAAGCCTCCTGCATTAATGTTTTTTTTTTAATCACCTAGCTGACAACAATTATTTTGATGGTTTTCAGAACATGGACTTCAAAGACGAACATAAAAATAGTGAAATAATTCTAAGATGAAAACAAAAAAGGGGGGTTTCATCATTAGGCCCTTCTAAAAATGATTTCTTGTCATAATTAAAATGATTTTCTATACAATATACCAATATTATGATGAAAAAAAAAAAAAAAGAATTTTCTTTTGGGTAAGAATAATGATGATTCCTAAACTTACTTTTAAGGAGAAGATTATTTTGTTTGGGGTCCAAGTCCAGGCTAGTACGATATGCATCTAAAGCAGCGTCGAGCTTCCCGAGCTTCTCCAAAGTCTTCCCCAGCAAGTGGTGAGCTTCAGCTGACAAGGGTTTGACGCTCAAGTAAATTGACACATACCGTCGGGCCTGCTCGTAGTCCCCCACTTTGAAGTACAACTTCGCGAAAGCGAAACATCTCAGGTTGTGCTGCAACAAAAACGCAGGTGGATGAGGACGAGGGCTCGCGCGTTGCATTCGATTCGAACTGCGATCAATGATATTTTTAGAGTTCGCAGTTTCCCGCCAGTTACACGTGACTCAGCATGGGAACTGATCTATAAATAAAGCCGTGGCAACGTAATTGTCGATAATTTTCGCGAAAAATGGGGAAAACGCGCGCTGATCGGGGACGAGGCGGCCGAAACGGTCGCCGGTGTAATGGCGGTGCTCTCGAACCTGTCGGGGCTTACCTCTACGTCGTTGTTAATTTTGCGCAGGCAGTTCTCCACATGCCTGTCGACCTCCAACTTTGTGTTGAACATTTCAGTTTAACTTTGATAAAACTATTACGATTAACACTACACATAAATTCAACGAACTATTAGAATCCACTTATAAAATACAATAAAAACCGTTGCAAACCAAACAACGAGATCATGGTCCTTCTGTCAGAATTGCAACTAACTGGGTGGGGGAGTGGGAGAGACCTGAATTTCATTCGTGGCTATCGTCACACCTCCCGCAATTTAATTTTTATTTTTAGTCCCTTATTTGTGTCACATTTTATTTTAATGCGTGAGTTAATTAAGAAGAACAAAAATTTAGTCTAGTCACAAGTCTACTTTATTAAAAATCAACAACTATTTGAATAGTCACACATCAAGCGACGTATCGATCCGCGCATTAAATAGAATCATCAAATAATAGACTGCGCATTACGTAATCATCGCCACAATTAAAAACAACACAAAATTAACTATTTCATAATTTAGCTTGCGCTATTATCGAATTATTATTAATTTTTTAATTATTAAAGTGTGCCTATTAAACAAATCAATCCCCCGTAATGTAAGGTTATGTCATAAATAAGTAGGGTTATGTTCAGTTCGGTCAACTTTCATTATGAATTCCATTCTCGCTGCCGTTACACAGAATTTACTTTCACGTCAAACCTTATTACTGCGTGCGTAATTTACAGCGTGATCTAACTTGTTGAATTTACAAATGATGTTGTTTGCACAGAGTCATCGAGGGCTGCCAGTAAGAAGGCTACGGGCAGCACGAAGAACACGAGCACGAAAGTAAAACCGAAGCACAGAGGCTGGAGGAGGCAGGATGGAATGCAGGTTGAGACCGGAACGATCCTCGTCCTTCAAAGAACGCTGCGGTTTCATCCTGGCTTAAACGTACGTAACTCGCTGTGTTTGAAGTCACAATTGTGACAATGCGTGAAGATTTATTAATTATTAATTATTATATTTATATTATCACTGGGGTGATAAGCTTCAGAATGGGTGCATGTATTTATTTAGGCATTCTGTTAAATAATGGATGTGAAGAGGTGAAGACTGAAGACCTAAAAAAAAAGGCAATAGGTTTGAAGAATTGTTACACAGAGCTAGCACCTTATCATGAAAAGGAGGTAACAATACAGTTGTAAGGACAACAGTGCTCTGTGGGGGTGAGACTTGGACAAAGAACAAAAAACTTCAAGGTAAGGCAAACAAGACTTTATGAACATGAACAAAGATTGGGAGAAATGCACAAATCAATGTGCAACACTTCAAGAAGTGATACCGTTTTGCCGGAAGTATTAGCAGCACTGAGATTTTCGTTCAAATTCGATGAGTTGACTGATTTCTGAGATGAATTTGATGGTACGGTCTTTAAGGGCTTTTATAAAAGTCTTCCTAAACTCCTAATTGCTTGTAAAAATCCTTACATCTAAGGAATAAATCCTTAACTTGGCAACACTGGGTCAATCAACTGACAGTAATAAAAGACAGTTGACAGCACAGAGTTTGCAGTGCGGAGTGGATGGGATTTTAATTTTAAAATTGGAAAAAATGGGTTGCAGATGGTGGTGTACCGAAAAATGAGTACCAAATTACTTTGGATTCAAATGACCAACTAATGTACCAAATCTGGTATCGAAGCATCAAAAAGAACAACACTGGTTGGAAGTGACATATTGCACTAGAACCTAACAGAAATCGCCCAAAATCGCAAACATCTCTAGAACTGTTCTAAATTCGAAAATCCAGATTTTTAAAATAATTTCCAACATTTCCAGAAAATTTTTTTATTTCAAATCTTTTGTTTTCCTTTTGCTTCTCAGTTGTTTGATTACATATGTAATTTTCTATTGAAAAAGTTGATGACGTGTCTGAACAGTCCGGCGAAATCAGTTTGCGATAAATCGCGACATCTGGCAACCCTGGTATCAGTGTAAATATAAACCTCATGATATATGGCTTTTCGCTTTCGTAATAGAGGTCGCCACTACAATCATCACTACTCTTATCAATAGAATATCACAATATTGAAATTTGCACAATACATTTCCCATATTGCACACGTTATTTTAAACTCCTATCAAATAAAATTTCAACAGTTAATTGCAACAGGGTCAATTTTAAAATTTACATGTCACTTTGAATAATAGATGGCGCTAAGTTCTTTCACAAAGTTTCATCTGCATAACACAGATGCATTCTTAATAAATGAATTTGTTTTTTTTTTTTAGGTAGGAATGGGGCGCAATGGCACCTTATTCGCGTTGGTGCCGGGCACAGTCATGGTAACCTGTGAGAAGGCGGACCTCGATTGGACCCACACCTGGGTGCAAAGATGTCACGGTCACCGAGAGGGTACAACCTTCTTCAAAAAGTACTTCAACGTACTACCGGAGCCCCAACACCAAAACTTCAAGCTTATAGACCAGATATAAAATTGAAAGAATAAAAAAATTAGTTGAAAGCTTTTATTAATTCTACGAGTCCATCCAGTTTAACGTCAAGTAAGAGACCTCCTCGTCAATGACCGTCGCTAGTATCGAGTTCTTTTTAACAGAATTTCCCAATCGACCAAAGGCTACGATTTCGGTGGGATGGAAAGTTTCGTGTGGAGCGTCGACGCATCGCACGATGTTCACTGCGTGACAATTAAGAGGATCACCTGAAGTTAAGATTATTAATTCTTTTAGAGTTGATGTATAAAAATTAAGTTTACCCAAGTAAGTTAGAAAGTCTCCCCCGAATTTATCGCCTGCCGTTACGTAATAGCCCTTCTCCCACAAGTCGGCGAAAACTTTAATTCTCGTGTCGTTCGTTTGCGAGACCAGTTCGTCTCTTGATTCATCACACGGCGGGCCTTGAAAATTTAAAACCCCTGATAACTAATGAGTAATGACTAGCTTCAAGCTAGATCACAGATAAAAAAGCTTTACAGATGGCCAATGTCACAAACGATATGTGACGACGTTCTAAATTAGGAATTACTCTGCTAGTTAGTTAGGAATTGACTCACCAAGTACGTGGTGGCGCTACCGCTATAATAGCAAAGTGGAAAACCGAAACCTTTAAATATAAATAACATGTAAACAAATTCAATACCCAAGTGGTGTAATGCAAAGTTTAAAAGGAGAATTAACAGCATATTATAACCGTACGTCACATTTTCGCATCCTAGCTCCACTTTACGCTTATTTTTCTGTACAGTCACTAAATAAATACAATACTGCAATCCATATGCTTAATGTGTAAAATAAAGAAACCACGTTTTTGCACTAAAATGGCCGACTTTCTACTCGTCAACTTCAATGACCACTTTTGTCAATTCAGTGACCACTTTGGTCGACTTCAGTGACGACTTTGGTCAACTCCAGTGACCATTTTCGTTCATATGCTTAATGTGTAAGGTAAATAAATTGCACTAAAATGACTGTCTTTTCTAGTTATTTTCTTTCCGGCAAGCTAAAATGGTCGACATTTCCAGTGATTGCTTTCCCCGGCAAGTTTAAACTGCCGACTTTTCTAGTAATTTTCTTTCTGGTAAGTTTAATCAAATTTAACGCCTGTCAGATAAAAGTTTAAAATGCCCGAATGTGTCGTCGTTAGGGTTAGATGTTTAAATTTCCCGCCAATATTTTGCACTAAAATGGCGGCTGATTGCGGTGCTGTAATTATTTAGTGACGGTATTTTTTCTGTTATTAAAAGAGACATTTGGGGCCAGTTTACAGAAAATTTAATTGCAATCAAATTTTAATGACGTTGTTAATTTGACAGTTCGCAATGTAATTCTTATGGCAACTTAATCGTGATTAGTTTAATTCGAAATTAAATATTTGATTTGCTTTCTGTAAACCCACCCGTGGTAAATAAGCCAATGGAATTAGCAAATGGTTTGTGACAAATGTTCAGTCATGGCCGACTCCATTAATAAACTAACGCTTATATGGCCGTTTCAATTGGCGGTTTTTCATTGTTGAAGTTGTTCCAAAAAATTTACAGATTCGTGCGGTGACTAGTGACCTCTGTGATGAAAATTGTTAGTTAGTTCTACGTCAGTGAACTGTCAAATGTAACAGTTTCAGAATTTTTCTGCTTGTAAGTTTAAATGCGAACATGTTTCTTCAAAAAATCTGTTTTCTTTCTACTTGTATTATCGAAAACAGGTTTCTCTACTGTTGCATATTTTGTCTTTTGTGATTGTCACAAGCAAAAATTGTATTTTGTTGGAGTACAGGACATAGAATTTCAAATACCTAGTTGTGCACAGGTTTTTGTATTTTCCAAGAGAGGTAAAATTTCAGGAATAATATCTGTTAATCGCTTGATAATTCCGACAAATTTATTACTAGGTTAGTTTAAACTTCATCTGTCCTGAATCATAACAGAGATAATGTCGAGATGTGAAAGCAAGCCTAAAAATTTATCCCATTTTGAAATTATATCTCTATCTCACTTTAGTTCTTGCAGCATGCAATATATTTTTCTTTGTCTGTAAGGAGGAAGGTGAACGTAGAGGTCTCACTCATCGATCCTTCATTGCGCTTGTGCGCAAATGAAATTGGCGCGTTTTGGTCCATCATAACTGTGATCATAACCTCTACCTGTCTACATAGAATAACCCCAATATAGAAAGTCATCTTGTGCAAAAACATCCGTTCTCGAAATGCCGCCATCTGTTTTCCCGATCCCGTACTATATTACATTAACGCGGCAATTTTGAAATACTTGTTTTTATTTTTCAATCATAAATATAATGTGATTTAGAAGCATTCGTTTAATTTAATCAAAATAAACATTGTTATAGCTTTAACTATGTACGTATAGTAACGTTTACTTCGAACACACAACATGAGTGGGATCCCTTTGGAATTTCCATTTTCAACAGCGACTCTAAAATATATCAGTTTAGTTAATAATATGTTATTATTCTTGGAAATACATTCTTATTATAGTTTCGAATTTTATTTCAGACTTCAGATTCACTAAATATTCAAATGTGTTGTGAATGGCTTACCTGCGACTGTAGTTAAGAAATTTCTGTTAAATTATATATAACAAACTAACACACAACAGTAAAACGAAACACAGCTAACAAATTAACAATATTAACTCAAATTACTGATATTATATTACACATAAAACACAATCCATACAAAATCAGAAAAAACTGACATTAATGACACTATATTTTATGCTCGACCATTCCACCTCCTTATAAATTTTTTTACCCCTTAATATCCTTGGAGACAATTGTATGACAATGGTGATCTGTGGTTTCCAGGAATAATACAAGATCATCGGATCTTAAAGGAATTCCATTTATCGGCATAATATATCGCAACTACTGCCGCGACACCCGAAGTCCCGATCCCGTACTAAGCAAAGTAATGGAACGACCTTGGTAATTCAAGACGATCAGCCTGCCTGTCTATTCTCATTCTGCGTGTTACGTCGTTGTTGGCATTTTATTTTTGAGGTGTTTTGTAGTTTGTAGTAGAAAATATTGCTAGTGTGAGTGTGCGTACAGTGCTCGGACTTTGTTTAATGCGAAGATCATTGATTTAATGCATACAATGGAAACAAAAAGATGTTGTTTTTTTGTGGAGCAACTGATACAGAGGTTATGAGAATGCATTATTTCACATCAAACAAAGAAAGGTAATCTAGTGGTTGACAAATAGATTGAATTCTAAATGCTACTAAATTTTAGGTCAAAAATATGTCTCCAGGTCTCTTTGGGTTACCCCGACGAACTCTCTTGCGAGGGCCCGACGTATTGGCGGTTCCGGAATAGGAACCGGATTCCCTTTCGCTCCGAGGGTGTGAAAAACCGCTCCTCCACCAAGATAGAGTTTCGGAGAGTTACGTACACCTGCATCGACATCGGCTTTCGCCTAGGGCTTAGGATCGACTGACTCGTGTGCAACGGCTGTTCACACGAAACCCTTCTCCACGTCAGTCCTCCAGGGCTTGCACAGCAGCAAATAGTGGACATATTAACTGTTTTGTTTTTAAGTTTCATTTTGCTTTTTTACTGTTTCTTGTTTAATTAAAGAAATGTTTTTATTTGACAATTTGTTGTGACAATCATGCTTGTTAAAGCTTATTGTACATTTAATTTGCAATGTTCTCCAACAAATTTCTAAAATAATTAACATAATGAAAGCATGTTTTTCTTTAAATATCAATAAATTCAGTAGAAGACTTCTTATCGTATATTAATTAAATCATCGACGCAAATATAACGGAGAACGTATCTACTAAATTCATGACTATTATGAATATGCAATACAATAAAATAGAAGCTAATACTCTTACTACATTAGATTAATAACACGTTCTATTATTAATCTAGTGTGCTAGTAAGTTATTAGTTTTTATTTTATTGTAACATAGGTATGTACTAAATTCCAAAGCAAAGCGCATTTCAAATTTCGCGGCGCTGACCTGCAGCGTCCTCTATATTTCACCTTACCTTACAGTTGACCAGATTAGTTACAAGGAGTAAAATTTTGCATGCACTTGCACATCTCGACATTATCTCTGATCATAATAAGTTTCATCAAGGAAATCAGATAAGAAAGAAAAGGTCTCTATTTATAATTATATAACCAGCTAAGAATGCCACAGAAGCAAAGTAAATACATATATGACATAGATGACATTAGTCACCGTACGATCATGGCATGCTTTCTCGGAACCGAATTTTAGGCGAATTGAAACGGTCATATAAGCGTTAGCTTCGGTGGTTAGCTTGTTAATGTAGTCGGCCATAGTTCAATTTTCGAATTTTGTTAAATACTCAATAGATGTCACCACTATTTTTAGAACGTCCGTTTGTTCCTACGTCATTGGCTATCTGAAGAGACCTATTATCTGTGCCACAGAATAATAAACGACCAGAAGATTAACTAAGGCGTGGTTTTGTCTGAAATTTTTTACTGCGCATGCGTGAGTTGGTCCGCAGATTTCAAAATTACGGTCGGGGTACCTTCACAATCATATACTTTTTGAGACGTCTTAAATAGAATTTATCAGTTATATAATATATCTATTCGCATCCCTGGACTTTTTTAACGACCGCTGCAGAAATAATGCAAACGTTATTATCGATAAAAACTGTTTATAACATCAGAAGAAACGAACGCGTAAACTTGGCGTCTTGGGTCTTGGCATTTGCACGTGAATAAAGCATTACGCCATGCATGAAAACAGTGCCATCTTGTGTCTCTACGATGAACTAGGCTTAGTTTTGAATGTAGTTTTCTTTTCGATTAATTGTTATAATAATTGAGAATATAATGGAAATTCTGTCCATTTACATTATAAATAACAAATAATTTTCTTTATGATTTAATAAATTCAAACTTATTCGAACAGCACAATGTTGTGAAACATACGAAAACCAATTGTTAATTTTTCTTCCAAGTTGTCATTTTTGAATTCGCGCGGACCAATCACCACTCTCCCACCATAATTTAAAGCTAGACAGCGGACACAAACATCAAAGGTGCCGACAGCCAGTTGTACTTCTGGTCGCTTATTATTCTGTGTCTGTGCTTTAAGCTAGATGAGTACGTACCGCTTATTGCTTCAGGATGCTGCATTAGCGTAGGCCATAACATACTATCTTCAGATACGTGGAATTTGTTCAGTTCTTCCTCGTAGATTTCTTGCTGCGATCTCTGATCGCCTTTCTGTCTTTTTCCTTCCACAATTTTATCTATGATGCCTTCAATTTGTTTGCCTCGCAATTCCTTGTGCAACTCTTTCTGTTCCACGAGTAATTTTCCTTGCAGTTCAGCGTACACATCCTCGTCCGCCTTGGTAGGTTCAGACTTCAGTTTCGGATACGAGAGTAACTTCGCCAGGCCCTTATCGATTAACAGCACAGCTTCTTCTGGAAGTAGCTTCAAAGGCAAAGCTGGAATACACTTTTTTTATATTTCAAATGGCCTCCGAGTCTACTACGTTTATTTACAGGGGGTGCGAAGATTATTCCCCAGCAACTCGCCGACTATCCTGTGTTGAGTTCGTAGCTTCTCCCAGTCTTAAATATAACGGAGCGGTTGTAGTTTATATTGCAGAGTTTTGAGTTAAAAATTACCTTCGATTTTGTAAATGCACGGGGCTTTGTTTTGTAAACAAATTTCGATCATTTCGTTTCAAATCCCGAAATGTCTTTTTTAGGTTATGAATGTTTAGCGACCAATGATTTGTGAGGTCGTAGATAGACAGTGCCATAGATTAAAGACTATGGACAGGGACAGTGCCTTATGTTTCCTGTATTCTCGATTGATATCAGCATGTGAGTGAAATAGCTAATATCTGTGAGTAATTTTGGCTCATGTATCCGACAAGGATGTCACTCGAAGCCTACGTCACGTGACTTAGAATGAGCAATGCTTTTTAAACGGGTATATTTACCATCTCACTCTTAAGTTAATACCAATTCTTCTTTCTCTACAGGGAATCTGGCTACTTGATAAATCAGGAGTGAGTTCAGAAACGTTACCTTTATTCCCGAAGTAATCCACCGACGTTCATAAACTATAAAATGTTACTCGGGGAACTCGTTCAAAAACTTATTTGGGTATTACCCAAGAGTGATATTTTTCAACCCACTACGATAGTGCGAGAAAAGTTACCCGACATGCGCATTGCATTGTTTATGTTTCGTTGTCGTACACGTGTTTACGTGTTGATTAAATATAACCTATAACCGTACAATCTAATCTCTGCCTGACGAAAAGCGGAAATGTAAGTAGATATAAATAGATATGATATGTTTTAAATGATTGTATTGATGTTACAGATAATAATGGACGATGTATACGAACCTGTGATGAATAATCACAATGGTTACATTAACAATAACAATAAAATGTTAGCGAGTTATCGCAACCATCACGTTAACTTACCGTAAACGTTAAAATTACGTGGCCCCATTCATTTTCCATTGGATCACATGATTTTACAGTCTTTTTCTATTGCTTTTCCCCTTTTGTCAATTAAGTTTCAGAATTTATCAAATGACTTTCCAATCTGCAGGTCTACTATACTTTGAACGGATTGGAAAGTCATTTGACAAATTCGGAAACACAGACAAAAGAAGACAAGCAATAGAAAACGACTGTAACGTTCACGGTAAGTTAACGTGATGGTTGCGATAACTCGCTGTTATTTCATATTAAAATTTATTTTCATAAAAAAAATTTTACTGTTTTTATGTCTGTGTAACTTACAACTATTGGCTAACGGCTTACAACTGTTGATTTTTATTTGACATCTGACATCTGCATCTTGTTTCACACCGTTGCGTTCAAAAACTTTCTCTTACCTAGCCTTAACCTCTTATCACCCTACTCTCACCCCGGGGTGATGTTTCTGAACTCACTCGTGTTAGCGACGACGCGACGTCATCGAAATGCAGTGTTGCCATTTTATTTAAACCAGATGTCGCTAGTGCTGATCCAAAAGACATGAAAAAAAAAATTACAAACTATTTATTTCTTCCAAATTCTCTTTATTATATCATATTACATTATCAAAGTTGTCTCATAAAACTTGCTGTTAGATTATTGTCTTAATTTAATACAGATATCTTCATAAAATTATTTATTGCCAACCCATTGCTCTCTCGACGGCCTCCTTCCATTTAGAATACCGCACATCTCTTTCATTTTGTGTGCATCCAGGAGTCCAAGTCTGCACTGGTATTTCCATGGGCACATTGTTAATACTCCAGTGTCCAACAGCAGCCCCGGCAACCATCGCTGCCCCAAGCGCTGTGCTCTCGGCCATTTTGGGTTTCACAATCGTTACCCCCGTGACGTCGGCTTGCAACTGCATCAATAAAGAACTCGCCGTCATACCACCATCCACCTATGAAAACACCAACTATCACCACGCTTATTTTAAATCACGGTTTTTTAACGAAATACTTGCAACTTTTGGAGTTGAGACCCGTAGTCCTTGTTCATGGCCTCCAGCACATCTCTAACTTGAAAACAGACCGCGTCTAAGGCAGCACGCACTATATGACTAGACTGGGTCGTCTCGGTTATGCCACATATTACCCTATAATAAAAAAAGGCATAATTAGATTTAGGCTAAATTCATTGCTCAGCAATTTTTCATTGGGGTGTTACGCGATAGAGATTTGATTGGTCCATTTAATTGAATGTACGTATTATATGTATAAAGGGCTTTCAAATGAAAAAAACTTCTCAGGCAGGCTCATGAAAACATTTGATGCAATGTAATTTAAATGGAGGAATGGAGTAAAAGAAAGTCATAGGATAGCCTGCCTGAGAAGTTTTTTATTTGAAAACCCGATACTTTAAAATTTTAAGTCAATTGAATCGTGTAGAATTTTAAAGCCAACGCAAAATGCCTACCAATGAATAAAGCTTAAGGCAAAAATTAATTTCTGTTGAACCTACCCCCTCGCATCTTGCTGCCAGTAGGGGGCGTAAAGTCCGCTGAACGCCGGAACGAAATACACATCGCCTCCATCGACCAGCTTGGCTTCCTCTGCGATGTCCTGTGCCAAAGAAAAATCTGGAAGAATGTTGAGATTGTCCCTCAACCAGTTTAGCGCGGCCCCCGCTACGGCCACTGATCCTTCTAGTGCGTACACAGGGGGCGTTTTCGGGCCCAACTGGTAAGCAACCGTCGTTATCAATCCGTGCGAGCTGTTTACTCTTGCGTTGCCTGTGTTGTAGAGAAGAAAACAGCCGGTGCCATAAGTGGATTTCGCCTGCAATTTTCACCGGAGTAATTTTCCTCTGGATAACGAAGACACTATGCAAATATCAAGTTGCTCCTTGATTTAAGTGGCAAAAGATTGTAAGAAGGAAGACTTTAAAACAAAAAATGTAGATGTAAATCACAGTATGTATATGAATTTGGAAAATGTTTTAAAAAGCGACACAGGAAAATTGTAAAAAAAAGGCAAAAAAAAGAGTAAGTAAACTTAACCGACACGTCCAAACGAGTGTAAAAGAGTAATGACGTACTTTTAACTTTAACTGAATATTGGTACTCAATTAATTATGAACGCAATTACTTTGGCAACACTGTCATTTGCACTTATTTTATTACAAGTTAATCAATTGCGTAAAGTGTGTTGCCCCATATGGACGGATCACGTGACTTTGATTTTTTACTGTTCGTCAGTGTTGCCAATAGATTTTCACAAAAAGTCTGAACAATTAACTTAAATAATCACTGGGAACACACGAGCAGATAATAGGTCTGTTCTTTGTTCTGCATTTTTCTAGTGAGATTTGTATAAGCTGAGTTCGTTTATTCACACGGCGCAGGGATGGAGTAACATTAGAGTGAGATCGAATAGGTTTTAATGCAAGTAAGAGTGAGACAAAATTGTGAAAAAAGGAAATAGGGTTGAACAAACGAACGCAGCTAAAACGTATATTATTAAGTGGGAATGAGAAAAATAGGAAACTAGAATTGATGATTTCTGTCAAAAACACAAACAAAAGACGATCGATTTTTTAACAAATGCAAGAAAAGAAAATGGTCGACGATTTGAATATAGTTTTACACTTGCTAAATTTTATAACAATTTTTTTTACAAAGTGAGAGAGAGATAAGCTACCACAGTGAATGCTAATTGGTTGAATTGGCACTTCTCAGTCACTTTGTAACAAATTTTACATCAAAAATGTCGTGGTGTAAAACCGCCATTAAGCTAAGTTCACATGCATTGCGGATACGCAAAATTTTTATTGCGGATCGTTTCTAATTGGTTCATTATGTATATTTCAATCAAAATGAACCAATTAGAAACGATCCGCAATAAAATTTTGCGTATCCGCAATGCATGTGAATTCAGCTTAAGAGAACCTTTCGTTTTCACCTTTGTGTTAGAAATAGATTAAAATAAAAAGACAAGAGACCTTGGAATCAGATCACCTGGCTTTGTTTTTCGCAATGCTCACCAGTGTTGCCAATAAACTTTTGCGAGACTTTTGCTGAGAACTTTCAGTGTTCACTTTTGCGTTAAAAATAAATTAAAATCGACAAACAAAAGATGTTCGAATCAGATCAAATTTTCGCAATGCTCATCACTATTGCCCATAATAATTACTAAAATGTCGCCAGGAATAAACAATAATTCTCTAAAAATTTCACTACTGACAAGTGCCGAAGAATCAAACTATTAGGTTTGGCTGGCAACACTGGCCTCGGTATTAAAAGACTGTTCGTTAAAATTACAAACGAAAACAAAAGTTGAGTTTTTATCAAAAACATAAACAAAAGACGATTGATTTTTTTAACAAATGCAAGAAACAACTTTTACGTTGAAAAAAATGAACATGGATAAACAAGACGTTCGAAAAAACCAATCGAAAGACCAATCGAAATTCGACTTCTTTTTTATATATATAAAAAAAAGAACAAAATATAACAGTCAACTGCCAAACATATTTACGTGATTCTATCGCGTTCTCTTCCTCGAAAAATACAAAAAATAAAAAACAAAGAAACAAAATACGATCGATGGTAAAAAGGAAAACTTTCGATTGTTTTTTTTTTAAAGTGTCATTCGTTTTTTGTTCGTTGTCTTCTTTCTAGTTCTGTTCTGTAAATTGCCAGAACAACGTTTTTATTGATAAAAAAAAAGTTTTGTCACCAAAGTTGTTTGATACTTCAACAGGTTACCTGGGGTGCGTTCCGTTTCACGCATACGTTACTTGAATCTGCATTCAATTCGATGCGTTTGTAAAAGCGTTCCGTTTTAAATTTTCCGTTGATGCGTCAAATGAATCGGAACGCTTGATATACCTACATACAAGGGAGGATGACAATATATTTCTAACAGTGATTTAAAATGTTCACACTACTTGTAGAATATTATTAAATATATCAATTTGAATTAAAAATTAAAAAAAGACTAACTCTGATTTAGTTTTACTGCTGTTTCAGCAATATGGACTTAAAATTGTAATCTTCCGTTTGTTAAGACAATTTTCACGAAATCCATTTTAATTACAAAAAGAACTTGCTTCTGTTTGCTTAAAAAGACCCAATCAGTTACTTTAACCTCCCAGGATACAACAAGCGCATCAAGTGCACTTCATGTTGACATGAGGCGTTTGATGCATTAAAAGTAGTCTCCAACAGGGACTTCATTTGCATTGGCACGTCAGTGTGATGCGCACTACCAATGTTTAACGGAACGGTTTTTGTACGCATTAAACGCATAATGCGATTAATGCGGTGAAACGGAATGCACCCCTGATCTAGTGTCAAAATCACTAAATTGGCAACATTGGGCGTACAGGTTCTGTTAGTAGAGAAGAATTCAATTTTTATGCTTGGCGAACATCGCTAATTATTTCATTACCATAAAATTAAAAAAAGAACTACCTAATTCAGTTATTAAAAAATAAAAAATCACTAGAAATATCACTAAACCGATAACAAAATCACTACATTTCAGGTATGTCTGAATTTACTAAAATTTGTCTGAAATTTCAACAGAAAGTTATCAGATCTAGTGACAAAATCAATAAATTAGCAACAGTGATGCTCACTCTGTATAAAACCGTTGATAAAACTACAAGATCCAATGGTACCAACTTATAAAGTTGTGGGAAATTGAAACAGATAACAATAATTTTGGTTCATCCAGTGTAATCCCATTTTAAACATTTTTCTTTTAATCATTCTGGTAATTAATATTTTCTGATTAATTTAAAGCACTTACTTGACCCGGTGAAAGACATTGTTGTCCAACGAGTGCCGACTGCTGATCACCCAGACATCCAGCTAGAGTCACACCCCTCAAAGGCCCCTCTGTTACCTCCCCGTAAATTTCCGAGCTCGATTTTATTTGTGGCAGAACCGACTTGGGCATTTTAAAAAAATTTACCAGGAAAGGATCCCACTTGAGCGTCTCGATATTCATCAGCATCGTGCGTGAGGCATTCGTGACATCAGTTACATGGATGCCACCATCTTTCCCGCCCGTTAAATTCCACAGAATCCAAGTATCGACGGTACCGAACAAGCAACGCTCGTCCTCCACTGCCTTTTTTACTGCGGGAACGTTATCTAATAACCACCTCAGTTTAACGGCACTGAAGTACGGCGATAGCGGCAGACCGCAAATGGGTTTTAAGTAATTTATGTTCCTCGCCTTGTTCGGCACTTTGTTCAATAGTTGGTCGACCGTGGAAGACGTTCTCATGTCAAGCCAGACTATGGAGTTGTAAAGGGGCTCTCCCGTCGTCTTATCCCAGACGATGGTCGATTCTCTTTGATTCGTTAAGCCGACTGCGACTATATCGGAGACCTTTCCTCCTAAATCATGCAGCTTTTCGATGGTGCATTGTATGCAAAGGTTGACGATGTGCAGTATTTCCATCGGGTCTTGCTCCACCCATCCCTCCTGCGGGAATATCTTCTTTAGTTCTTCCTGGTGGGACACGACGACTTCCGTGGTGCCTGCTCTGAACAGTATGAAACGTGCACTCGACGTACCTTCGTCTATAGCTCCGACTAGGGGCCCCATCGTAACCGTTTAGTTTCGGTTCACTGCTGGCATAACCTCCGGGTTTTTTCTGCGCCAAATCTCGCTTCACAGGCTTATAATTAGCGCTATCTTTTTTATACATGTTATCTAATGCGCTTGACCTTCGTTCTTTTCTATGTTTTGTGGGACGGGGACACTCATGCGACAACACTATAAATTATTTATTAGTTGATGTTTACTCTGGCTTTTGACTCTGTCCAATTGATGGCCGCCGATGACGAGGTTTTCGGTTTTGGGAATTGAACTGCAAGATAGATCTACCAATCAAAGGTCAAGCTCAGATGAAAGTTGTTTATTGGTTTTCATTAAAAAAAAAAAAAAAAAATTAAAATCATTTTCAGTGTTGTTATCTGCTGTTTATTGGGTGTTATTTCCTCTAAAAATGGGGATAATTGAAATTAATTATCAAGTTAAATGCAAAGTTCTTTTATAGGAGAAAAGTTAACATCGATGAATTTATGGACAAACTCATTGACAACGAAGTTATTCATGAATTCATCGACGTGGTCACATCACTGATCAGTTGATCCCCAACGAATCCACCGGTTTGTTAATCGATAATTTCAGCAATCTATGCTATCCATGCTTTCTCCTTCTTGTAACTGAACATACTTTTGTGCATCCTTCTATTTATGTTATGTTATAACATAATAAGAAAAGAAATGTATTACTACGTATGTATTTATTTAGCTTTGGCTTTGGTCTTTGTTTTTTGTTTGTTTTGCTTTGCGCAGCAATGCTGCAATTATTGTCTTTCGGCATATAAGCCATTCCAGACATTCACGAAGATTTTTATAGCTGGGTCAAAGTCATTAAACACCACAAACATCCATGGTTAATAGCAGGATTCGAACCTGCGCCGCCGAGAGACACGACTTGCAAAGTCGGCTAGGCTACCGCTGCGCCAATCGGCGACCCGGCTTTGGTCTTTAAAACTGTCATTACATCTTCCTTATTTCAGGTTGGCAGCCCTGCCGTCTTCAAATTTTATTTTGAGGTTATGTTACTTTGGTTGTGATCGAAGCGAGTGCAGTTTTTAATAATTAATGAAATGTTGAAAATCGTGTCCCCAGAATCGGTTTTAAACCGACTCCTAAATAATCATGCGCTCAGATTGTTGTCGACGACCCCGCAAATCCAACTCGAACCGAGAACCCACAGCTTTCGTACCAACGAAACCAGTCCGCAGAACCACACAGCGTCACACATAGGACAGTTCTACACGATGCCCCCTTCAGTGAAAGAAAAGCTCTTTCTCTACGGGGGATTTCCAAAGACATTTCAAATACAAATGAAAACGTTCGCGGAATCTTGTTTGATGATACGTGAGCCGGCCATCGATATAATAGAATGTATGAAGGCGATCGATTTATCGAAACCGGTCGTGAAATTCGTGGTCTACGGGAAAAAGGGCACCGGAAAGTCTCTGATGCTGGCTCACGTGCTGCATTACGCTTACGAAGCGGGTTTTCTATTGTTTCACGCGCCGTGGGTCGGAGCGTGGATGAGGCAGACCAGGGAATTCAGCAACTCCCTGACGAAAGAAGGCTTTGTAGACTTGAACATTACCGCTGCAGCTTGGCTCCTACACTTCAAAACGCAAAACTCACACTTGCTATCGAATCCCGAATTAAAAACGTCTAGGGATTACGAGTGGAGCAAACGAGAGGTCACCGCGAAAGGTTCGAGTTTGTTGAGTTTAGTCGAACTCGGAATGAACAGGGTCAAGTTTGCATCTGATTGTGTGGTGGTCTTGGCCGAGGAAATTAAAACACTGTGTAGAAACGGTCAGATAAAAGTGCTGGTCGCAGTCGACGGTTTCAATGCATTTTTCTATCCGAACACTAGGGTCTATACTGAAAAGAAGGAGATGGTGCCTCCGTCTAGGATAACATTGACGGAGGGGTTTTTGAACCTCACCAAGTTCGATTGGCATAACGCGGTCTGCGTGCTTACCGTTGATGAAATCGCTATCGCCGAGCAAGATCAAATTTCTCACTTACCCAGGTAATTAATTCACCAAATTTTTAGTGTTATATTGAGTCCCTTGAATGATCTAAACATAAATATGTTAATGGGGAAATAAAATTAAGTTTGAATTCAGTTTGATACTAAATACTTATATATTTTTTTAGGTATCTTCTGAGGAAAGAAGGTTTTGAACATTTAGATCCTTTCGTGCCCATACATGTGCAAGCATATACTCCCAAAGAACTGAAGAGCTGTATGGATTATTACCGTGAAAGACGGTGGGTGCAGCCTGTTGACGGATTAGACGAACAAGTCACGTTTCTCAGTGCCTCAAATCCTTACAAATTAATGCAGTTGTGTGGCCCTTTGTAAAGAGGAGTGTTTCAAATTTGTACATTAAAAGATGTGTCATGTGTCTGAAAAAATTTAATTTTTTCGCTCGTAGGTCAACAGGCATCCAGAAGCTCATTTTTGATGAGTAAATTATTTCTGAATTAAAAAAGAAAGCAATCCGTTTAGCAATGCAACAAGTGTGGAGGAATTGTAAATGTGAGAAGAAAACAAAAACTGAAATAAAATAACATTGTAACTTTGAATCTATAATAATTATTTTTTTTTTACTTTGTAATGAACTTATTGTGAAATCAAAAACAGTTTCGTAATTGAGATTATGAAACCATTTTTTGGGGAAATTTTGGTTTCTAAGAGTGGCATGCTTCAAGTTACCAAAGTTCTGAACGTCAAATGTCAACATAAACTTCATTCACTTTTGTAATGAGTAACTAATTGTGATTTTTTTGTTCTTATATTGTCTTACTAAAGCGATTGATATTATATTTAAAGTTTTGTCCGTCAAATGATCGTTTGTCACAATTTAGTTGTCAATTGCAAAATACAATTTTCAAAAATGAACCGGAAATCCATTACGAATCAAACAAGGAACCACATTCTGGTAAAATGTATTCAAAGATCCAAAATAACAGCACAAAATTGAAGCCAACATAACCTAAAAATTAAAGTCCCATTTACAAGAGACGGAAACTAGAAGAAGTCTGGTTTCAACGGTAAAAGTTACTAAATCGCCTAACTTCAGTTACTCTTTAAGGTGCTCATTACACAAGTGAATGTACTTTATCTATTATAATCAGAGACAAGCACAGCACAAGCAGCATTAATACTAACAAATTTCTTGTCCAAAGTGGTTACTAAATATAGTCACTGCATGTCATAGGGTGCGTTTCGTTTGCGCGCTCACACGCTTACAAGCGTTATTTTCTGTGGTTCCATTTGGCGTTCAGTCGCTTAAGCTGTTATAAGGAAAGGCGTTTCTTTTGACTACTGTTTGCATAACGAATTCATAACCTTAAAAATATAACTTCAATAGTTACAACATTAATCCAATCACAGCTGCTGCAGCTGTTTCTACAGTGTGACGTTTGTTTATAAGCTGCATTATCTTTACCTGATTGTGATCAGCTGATCTCCTCATACGTTCCGTTTGAAACATAAGCGCTCACGCTTTTTCTGCCCTAGCTCGATGGAATAAGCGATCATGAACGAAGACTATGACGACATAATGACGTCGTCGTCTAGCGCTTTGTGAGCGTTTGCAAAGCCAAAAGGAATGGTTTAAGCACTGCTTATGAGCGCGCAAACGAAACGCATCCGTAAGGAACAAACAAACAGACCTTATGACTAAGGACAAGCAGAGTGATGTCAAGATCAACGTAAGGCAAGCGCTGACCGCTTTATCAGTCCGCCGTAACCATAAGCGTCACTTCCAGCATCAGAACAGAACAGAAACGGACGATTTACATAAATAATAATAAATTAATGCAATGACTATCGCGCAAGCGTGACATTTGCGTGCCGGACTCAGATTATAATCGACTTGAATTTGTTGCGACATTTGATAGAATGTGTCCCTATTAACTGCTACGTCTATCATATGCTGAAAGTGAAATTGATCTGTCAATTTGACGTTTCTATTTTTCGAATTTTTCTCATAAATTTACCGTGAGACAATTACCTAACCTACAAATGAGAAATAGCATTTGATTCGAAACACTTCGAAACTTCAATGAATCCAGGAGGTGTGGACAGAGACGAAAATGATCCCAGACCGTTTCAGGGGGTCCAAAGACCCCGCCAAGTAGTAAGCCGAAATTTTCCAACATTATGCAATTTTTCACTTTTATTATACTATCTAATCATGACTACTCGAAACAGTTTAAATAAATTTGGCCTTTTGTGAACTAAGAGTGTTTTAATGGCTTCGCCGTGTGCATTTCAGTATAAATTCAGTCCCGAGGAGATGCGGGTTATGAAAGAGTGTAACCGAGAGAGCTTTTGGAGGCGTTGCGTTCCACTGGGCACTGCGTTAGGAGTTGCCGCTTATGTAGGTGTTAACACGGGTCAGTCTCCCCCCCCCCTCCCAAGGGATTAAATAAACATTCCGCTTAATTATTTGGTTTACTTATTTAGGCTACTTGAGAAGAAATCCTAGGTACGGTGCGACACCAAAAGTAGTCGTGTCTGTTATAGTCGGTTATTTTCTTGGGAAGTTTTCGTATCAGACTAAATGCGCTGAGAAATTAATGCAGCTGCCGAACAGCCAAATCGGAGAAATGTTGCGGCAGAGAAGAAAGGGATATCTGCAGGAAACGTCGGTGATATATATATGATGTAGCTTTTTGGGGGTTGTAAGATTTAATTGCGTTGCAGGCTGGATCCTAGTTTCGGACCGGGCATGGCTCTGGCTCCTTTCAGTACTCCAACTGAAACGTACAGCGATTTGGTGCCAAATCAAGATATGGATGCGAGTCCACCACACCTTGAAGGACTAGATGACTCTCACAGACCAACGATTGATAGTAAGTTCATTTTAATTATACAGACCAATTACATTTTATAATTATCACTTTCATAAGTGACGGTAAATGTGATGCTTTTTTTTTGTAATAGATCCAATATACGAGGAGGAAATGCCTCCGTTACAAAAGCATACGACAAGTTACGATGAACTAAGGAAGAAGAACCGAGAAGAGTACCAGCAGAAACGAATTGGAGTGTACAGGTGATACTTTGCTGTGTTTCTGTGGTGAAACAAGTGAATTTTTTTAGAGCCCCTGAAACAAAACCAACTCAGCCAAGTGCACCTGCAGCAGCAATAGATATTGAACCACCGCCCATCAGAACTAAGTACGGAGACACCTGGGGATGAACGTCGTTTTAGATCGTAGCCTTTTATTTTAATAAATCGTCACAAAAAAGTAACAAATGTTGAATTAGTTAATTATAAAAAAGAGAATTATTGCATAATGGTACATCTTTTTATTTAAGTTTCAAAGCAAATACCCACTAATTGAAAGACGCACGTCTTTGCTAATACGTATGCTTTCGTATTGTCAGTAGTTGGCTGATGTTTCATTTTTGTTGTATCCCGAAATGTAATGGCTGCAGTTAAAACCGGAACGTTAAAATGCTTTAAACAGGCGGTGAACGTTTTTAACAATCCTTTATGAATAAAATTTTCAATTGTGTGCAGCTGCGGGTTTTATTTCTTGAAAAGTGAGGTTAAGTTATCGCGTCTTAAGCTAAGTTCATATGCATTGCGGATACGCAAAATTTCTATTGCGGATCGTTTCTAATTGGTTCATTTTTGTTGAAATATACATAATGAACCAATTAGAAACGATCCGCAATAAAAATTTTGCGTATCCGCAATGCATGTGAACTTAGCTTTATGCGGTACAAGAACGGACGTATGTTTTATCATATATATATATATATATCAAATTTTTCCATGGCATACTAGAAAAGTTTTTCTTTCTAATTTGGAAAGCTGTTATTTCTTGAACCGAAGTAGAAAATCAGACCGTTTTCAACAAAATATTAATTTGATAAGTTGGTTAAATAAATATAGGTAAATATTTTATGTGCTACTGTTTAGAAGATCAAGTGTTATGTCTTTCTACAAGAAAATATACGGGGTGTTCCATTTAAAAAATTCTCGCTGCATGCTACCATTATTTTACGTAACACTCTGCGTGTATTAAAATAATTTTAGGTTAGGTAGAATGTCCTTGTGAAAGAAAAAAATTCTATCTCGTTCTATAAATGAGGTATGGAAGAAAGGGCGCTTAAACACTCGCTCTGTATTCTGTATGTCTGGGCTACATTCAATTAATTTTTTTTTAGCAGGAATATCTCAAAACGAAAATATATTTAAAGATCTCACTCGGTAAGATCACTTTTTTAACTAATTCAATAAGAAAAAATATAAAGATCAAAATAAACGGTAGAATTATTTCCTTTTACGGTAGAGCGATAGTTTTATTATAAAAACGATAGATCTGACAACACTGTGTAGAGGGCGCTGCCTCAAATTGTGTTTAATGTTTTGAGTGCGGCATAAATTGACGTGTTTATATTGTGAGGTTAACTTGTTTTCACTAATACATGGGTAATATTCATATATTGTAATTTCAATATGTAAAATTTAATGGTAAATTCAGAAATAAAGGTGTTGATCTCAATGAGCGACATTTATTCTTATGTGGAAGGTCATTTCACCTCCGGGGCAAGTAAGAGAATGCCTTGTTAAGAAGGAGATTTATTATGAAGACCACATAATTAGCCGAGGCTATGAAGGATAAGGTCCATCCATTGTGGTGTTCCATTTAACCAGCAATTTGACAGCAGAATGCCATAATATTAAATTATTATTTACAAATCCTTCAAGTAAGCGACGCAGTAAAGAAAAATTGTTAAATAAAGACAACTTATGCCCGTTTTATACAGTCAAAGAAATTGATGGATTTATTTGCAAATTTATTCATGAAGAAATCGTTGAATTTATTGCAAATGTCACTTTGTATTACACAGTCCAACTTTTTATTGTCGTCTTTCAGTTAATCCCAACTGTAAAGCTGGTTCTAATTTGGCAATTTATTCATGAATTTATTGTCGTCGATTTATTCACGACGATTTTATGTATTACACGCATGAATAAATTCAAGGACAAAAAATTCATCAATTTCTTTGGCTGTGTAAAACGGGCATTATAAATAAATAATCCTTTTATTGGAAAAGCTTTGATCAGGGACGTGTTATAGGTATTTGAAATTAATTAAGGTGTAGTATAATCTTTGCTGTAGGTGGATAGTCTAATTTTATGCCCTTGGGTACACAACTTTTTTTTTTTACATATTCTTGGAAAGCTATGAAAAATAAAACCTCCCCATCATAATTTTTATATTGAGCAGGGTTCGGAAAATTGTACCTAATAAATATCTTCTACAAAAACTACATTACCAGTAATTTTCAATGTAGTTTATGTAGAAAACTCATAACTCACATAACCTCAATCTTTATTACACTTTATAATTGGTCGTCTGTAAATTCTGAATTAAGAAACAGACTAGGAATAGAAAAATCGAAGATCGTTATTATTCTTTCAAGAATCAAGTTGCATATTTGATAATTTATTTAATTAAATTTTATTTAGGGACATTTAATGACTTAGTAACAATTCTAAAAAAAAAAAAACAAATGTTACTAGGGAATTAAACTGTAGAGTAAATTTATCTTGCATTTGTTAAATTTGATGCCTTAGTAACAAATTAACAATTCAAAAAGAAAAAAACAAAAAACAAAAACAAATGTTACTAAGGAATTAAACTGTAAATTTATCTTGCATTTGTCAAATTGGACCTTAAACAGCTTAATTAAAGTTTAAACTTGAATCAATTTAGTTTTAGAATAGAATTTAGCAACGAAAGTTATTCAAGACACGGCTACCTAAATTAAAAAAAAAACAAAGTTCTTTATCCGACGGAGCGCAATCTTAGTTCAGAGCCATTTTTTTGTGTCACTTTAGAGGACCTTTTGCTAACTTCAGACAAGTGATTGTGAGCAACCTAGCGCATAATTTGTTAAACTGCAGCCCTTTGGGGTGATAAGAATGCCATATATTTATGATTTATTGTTCAAATTGTCATAAAACGTACAAAATTCGAATGAAAATGTAACATTAAACGCGGTAACTATGACAACGGCGGAAGTTCGATTTAAAACTATGTAGAGGGAGCCACATTGATGAGAGTCTTCGTAGAACAGACTTTTTTCAAACGAGTCCGGCCGGATAAAGGCCAGTACACAATGGATTTGCATAAAACATAAGACATAAGCCGTAACAGTAATTCGACCTATGTGAAGAAGTGCGCTGTAACAATAGCTCCGTAACGAGAACAAAGCAAATGTGTTTCTTACGGTTTATGTCTTATGTTTTATGCAAATCCATTGTGTTCTAGGCTTAAAGCACTGGTGCTTTATTAACCTAGGCGGCCGTGATTGAAGATAATTCGCTACACCGCAATTCTCACAAATGGCGCTGCAATCGCTTCTATTATGGCCGCTCAATGTAGGGAGTTTTAATTTGAGTTAGTGACAAATATACACGTCGTAAAGTTGCAAACGTCATTGCTGATTACTTTGAAGGTAATTTTTGTGGTCGTAGATAAAGCATAGTACAAAACTCGAGTTGTAAAGCAATTACGCACTTGTGGAATTACTTGCATTCGCCGTTGCGCGGCTCATACGCAAATTTTCCACCGTGCGTAATTTGCTATTTACAACTCTCGATATGTAATATACGAAAGTATGTAAAGTAAGCGTATTTAACACATGTAGCATGTAGCGTATTTAACACAAACAAAAATATTCTCTGACACCTAACTTTTAAACACTTTCCCACTTGCGCCCGTTCCTGTTTTAATTATTCGAATGCGATAGGTACAGCCATGCGCAGCTTAAGTGCTACAACTGTGAGTCTTCTAAATTTGCGGACAAATGAAACCGACTCTTTTTTGTATTGTAAATTGGGCTTTCGATCTGTCAAAGTAGTAAATTATTGGAGCTGTCATTTTGTGTCACATTTAACTTTCTGTTTTGAATAATGGTCTTCTTAAATGGAATGCAAAGGATGCGCGTTGCCACGAATGCAGAAGGTACAGGAACGACTAGAAGAGAAATGTAACACAACGTTTAGTACCGAGTCAACTCTTGCCATGAGATCTGGGCGGCATGTCTTAGCTTAAGTAAAAATTACGTCACTACACTCTTTTGGCCGAATTGGTTTTTTCGACTCCGTTCAGTCTACTCATTCTTTTTGCACTTTTATCTCACTTTTATATATTGTGTCAAAACAGCTTCGCTGTCACTCTAATTTTGATCCATTCCTGCATCTTGTGGAAAAACGAACTCGGCCTTTATGTTGTTTTACCATTTTTCAGTAAAGCTAAGACATGCCGTTCAAATTCCATGGCAAGTGTTGATAGAAAAAATTAAAGAATTACGCGGTATAAACATATGTAAATATAATCAAAACGTCATTAAATTTCAATGTGATGGGTTACTTTTTTGTTTACCACAAGATTTCAAGAGTGAGGTTTGGGTACAGGAGGTGCATTTTAGGTGCGCATGACTGTACTACATTCGTTAGTTGCCAATTGGCAATGAAGTTAAATTTTGACCAGTTCAGAAATTCGCCGACAGTGGAGCAAAAAGTTAGAAATAAGAATTCTAAATAAAAACATGCACATTGACTCAAAATACGGTATGAAATAGAATCAGAATTGAAAAGAAATTTCGGATGTAATTCAGTTCAAATTCTGAAGCACCCCCAAGCATAAATACTTGATAGTAAAAAAAAGACGTCAGTCGTCGACTTAATTTGAATTGAAAGTAAGAAATTCACAAACTTTTTTTTTTGTTTAAAAAAACGTTATCGAATTAGATTCTAAAATGAAATGGTTACTGTCGGTTTTCAACGTTGGCACTGACAGACACTTGAAGTTCGCCGAAATTCTAAAAGACGCAACGCGCCTGCGTCATTCTTGGGCGAGCAGTTCCATCTTCGCGGTGTTCGTAAATTCTTCGTTGAATAATAAAATAATGGCGTCGCCGGCGAAGAAAGCCTGCCAGCAGTGTCACCGGAAATGCGGCAGGGGAAAAGTGCCCGAGGAAGTGATCGACGAGCTGGAGAGAGCCTTCGGTGAGCTGGAAAAGTCCACGCATCAGTCGCTGTTGAAAAAGTACTTGACGCGGGAGGTTTTCGACGACTTGAAGACCCTCCAGACACCCAACGAATCGACGCTCTTGGATTGCATTCGTTCTGGTAAACTCCCATAAACTTATTTAGCCTTAGAAGTCGAGTGAATTCTTGAATGGATGTGTTTTGATTTTATCCTAAATTTCTGTCAACGTGGTATTTTTGATTTCTCAATGATAGATGGCGCTAGATTATTTAGTTTATCGCTACGAGCTACTGGCACAGATTATGCAGGTGCGAAGTCACCAGCCACTGTCGACCGACATCCATAGATGGAAAAAAATTCGCACGTTTTTGTCCTGTGTTTGTATCTAAATATCGACGATACAGAATTTTGTGAAACGCTTGTGTATGCAGTGTTGCAAACTCTTCGACGAGTTTCCCCCTAGACGTTAGTTCAAAACTCCCTAAGTACCCCTTAATTTTTTTTTTTTAAGAAATTTCGTTAGAAAACTCACTAATGCTAAAAAGAAGAAGTAAATGTATATGAAAAAAGTTTATTGTTATAAAAAAAAAGATTCTGCGAAAATATAAATACACTTTTACAACTACATTATATTCACATAGTTATTTTCTACATAAACGTGTATAATTGTGTTAATAATTTTCTTATTACATACTTATTTATACACAGGTTGTAACGGAAACGAACCCTTTGAAATAATAGTCAACTGTCATATGACAGCGCTGTCAACAGTCAGCTGGTTAACTGTCGAGGACTTGGATAGAACCTGTAAGACATTTATTTCAAAATGAGTAAGAAGGAATTTAAAAATCTTTCCTCTCAAAATAACCGTTAAAAAATCCCTATATTTAGGGGGAAAATCTCCAAGTTTAATAGCGTTTTCCACTGGCTGCACTAGTGTGCACTGAGTGTATTTTCATCTCGGTTCAGCTTTATGTAATAAAACGAGATAGAGATATCCTGAGTGTACACCGGTGCAGCCAGTGGAAAACGCTATAAATCACTGTGTGTACGTCAATAGGTCTGTTCGTCTGTTCTGCACTTTCTACACTTTTAACTCCTCTACTCTAATTTTTCACTCCTACTTACATTATATTATATACATGTCACTCTTTCAGGAGCAGTTGATGCAAAAAGTGCAGAACAAACAAACAGACCTTATGGCATGCAGTGACCATTTGGACATGTAACTATTACTAACAATTGTGTCTTGTCCAAAGTGGTAACTGAATATGGTCACTGCATGTCATAAGAAGCCATTACTAACAATGGTTTCTTGTCCAGAGTGGTAACTAAATATGGTCACTGCGTGTCATAAGGTCTGTTTGTTTGTTCTGCAACTGTAAACTGTTATTTTAGATTTTTGAATAATAGATGGCGCTAATTTAATTAGTTTGTCGATAATGTGGTTAAAGTTGTCAGGACTTTTTCTTGATTTTCTTGATTTTTAAACTAAAGGGGAAACTGAAAAAAATAAATTTTAGTAAATTCATAATGGCGTATTAAAATGTAATATACGAGGAGGATATGCCTCCGTTAAGGAATTTAAAAGTTTCATCTAAAAATAATCCTAAAATGTTATCCCCAAATTTAAGAGGAAAATCCCTCTAACTTACATTATATTATATGCACGACACCCTCTCAGGAGCAATTGGTGCAAAAACTGTAGAAAACTGCAGAACAAACAAACAGACCTTATGGCATGCAGTGACCATATTTAGTTACCACTTTGGACAAGACACCATTACTAACAATGGTTTCTTGTCCAAAGTGGTAACTGAATATGGTCACTGCATGTCATAAGGAACAAACAAACAGACCTTATGGCATGTGGTGACCATGTTTAGTTACCACTTTGGACAAGACACCATTACTAACAATGGTTTCTTGTCCAAAGTGGTAACTAAATAAGGTCACTGCATGTCATATGGAACAAACAAACAGACCTTATGACATGTGGTGACCATGTTTAGTTACCACTTTGGACAATAAACCATTACTAACAATGGTTTCTTGTCCAAAGTGGTAACTAAATTCCAATCGAATTGAGGCCCTTTAGTAACCTCTTTTTGTGTGATGTCTATTGAATTTACATAAATTGAAAGGAAAACATAAAATGTATTGTATGTATGGATGTATGTATTGTGAAATGTATTCCAACTGTTTACCTATTTTCTAAAACTAGTTCAGTAAAACCCTGTATTTCAAAACTACATTTTCCAACACATTAATTAAGTTCAATCTGAAATTGACATGTTGTTGAAATTTACTAGCGCAACTGTCAAATGGATGGGCACCTTTGAAGCCGCAAAGGTCGAGTGTGTATGGGTACCATTAGCAATATTTTTCGTAAAATTTGTGACATTGATATTAGAGACAGCCTGTATATAAGAAGCGAGTTCTATTATTATTTTTTTATAATAGATAATAGAATTAAAATAAAATCATTTTTCTTCTGATAAATGGTTTGCAACATTCTCTGCGCTAAAAAAATAAAATAAAAAATATTTCGATAATGCCATTTTTGAGACCCCTGCCTGTTCCTACAATAGGTACTTCTTATCAGCAGTAACTAATTAACTATTTTGCCGGTGCAATAAAACCAGTAAGTACGGTCCTGATCTTCCAAGTATTCCGCTTTTTACATATTCTATTATTTTCAATTAAAATCAAATATTTTCGTTTAGGAATTATCAACTTGGATTCTGGTGTTGGAGTTTATGCCCCAGATTCAGATGCCTACGTCGTCTTCGACACCCTTTTCGACCCCATCATCGAAGACTACCACATGGGATTTAGCAAGAACGATAAGCATCCGCCCTCATCCTGGGGCAACCAATGGTGCTTCGAAAATGTGGACCCCAAAGGAGAATACGTCGTCTCGACGAGGGTGAGATGCGCCCGATCCGTCCAGGGCTACCCCTTCAATCCCCGCCTAACCGAAGACCAGTACAAGGAAATGGAAAAGTTATTATCGGAGGCGCTCAGCACCCTGAACGCGGATCTCAAGGGAACGTTCTACCCCCTGAGCGGAATGACGAAGGAGGTCCAGCAGAAGTTGATCGACGATCACTTCCTGTTTAAAGAAGGGGACAGGTTTCTGGAGGCGGCTAATTCCAATAGGTTTTGGCCGACGGGACGTGGGATCTTTCATAATGAAAACAAGACCTTCCTGGTGTGGGTCAATGAGGAGGATCACGTGAGGATTATTTCAATGCAGCAAGGTGGTGATTTGGGGGCGGTTTATAGGAGGCTCGTGAATGGCGTTCGTCAGATTGAGAAGAAAGTTCAGTTTGCCAGGCATCCTCGATTGGGCTATTTGACCTTCTGCCCCACAAATTTAGGTAGCTTTAATTTTTCTTTGAGTTCATTTTTTTGATGAGATTTACTTTTTTTTTCAGGCACTACTATTCGTGCTTCTGTGCACATGAAGCTGCCTCGCCTTGCTTTGGACCAAGAACAACTGGAGGCCACTGCCAAGCGCTTCAATCTTCAAATCCGAGGCACCAGGGGTGAGCACAGCGACGCCGAGGGGGGCGTCTACGACGTGTCCAACAAGCGTCGTCTGGGGCTAACGGAGTTTCAGGCAGTTAAAGAGATGTACGAGGGCATCTTGGAGCTGATCCAGTTGGAGAAAAAAGCTGCGAAACCGACGGAAACCGAACAAAATGAGCCGTAATTATTCTTTTTTAACTTTCGTTATTTAATAAATCATTTGTTTTCAAATAAATACTGCAAGACTGCGTACGTTGATAAATTATTGTTTAGAAAGTTTTGATATTTTTGTTGTTGTTAAAATGAATGTTGCATTTTTACGAGTCGAATAAAAAATGTGTGACTTGTAAACGTGTTTCGCCGCTCTATATTTAAAATATTTAATAAAAATGTATTTTTAAATGGGTCGGGGTCCGACTGAAATAGAAAAGAGGACGGCACCCAGTTTCTTGTATCGTTCGTTTTTTGTTTAATAAAAGAGCGTGTGTCGCGTTCGCAACGTAAAGTATTGTTAAATGTTAGTTATTTATTAAATACGTAAGGAATTAAAAAGTTTTCTTAGTGACTTTTTTATTTATTACCCTTACATTTTCAATAAATAGTTTATGTACGATGTTGAAATTATATCACCTAAGCACGTTAAGTTAAATCTTTTACAATTTCGAGGTAAAGATCAGTTGTCTTTTGGGAATTTGTCTACGGAGAGGCTGAAAACTGGAGAACCAGTTGAAGAAGGCACTTCAGCAATCGCCCAAAAGTCGAAGAGGTACAAAAACCAGACGAACAACTTCCAAATCATCAACGCAGCGCTCTTCAAACCTTAAGTCGTTGGAGAATGGTGCGAGAACTTTCTGCGGGGGATTCTCCAAGAGTCTGAAATGAAGTTGCCTTGCGGAGACTTGCCCTTATAAGCAGCCGAGGATTTAAACTCTAAATTATTAAATTCAATTAAAAATTTAGTAATGTTAGCCAAAATAGGTTGAATGAATTAAAGAAACATCAGTATTCAGAAAACTCACTTCAAAAACTACACAGAAATGGCTAAGTAAGGTCAGGCCAAATGCAACGTTAATATTCTTAAGATGAATACAGAAACGCATGGCTCCAACTGTATTAGAAATTCGAGTTGAAAATTGAATTGAATGCTGAAGTTAGAATTTTTAGAATATCTTTGGATTGCCCTAGGTTCAATGTTAGCCAAAATAGGTTGGGCGTATTCTGGGAGCTCATTTCAAAAACTACATAAAATTGGCTAAGTAAGGTGGGGCCAAATGTAACGTTAATATCCTTGCGTTTAATACAGAAATGTTGGCTAAAATTTGGCTATACAGTTGAGGAAAACTGCTCCAACTGGATCAGAAATGTGAATTGCGAATTGAATTGAACGCTGAAGTTAGAACTTTTAGAATATCTTTGGATTGTCCTTGAAATTGCTAGGTTGAATGCTAGCCTAATAATGTTAGCCTAAACAGATTTTTGAAAACTGGAAATGTTGGACGATCTTGAAAGAACTTTGGTATTCTGCAACTCAGTTCAAAAACTACACAAAAATGGCTAATGTCCGTATTCCATAGTGTCCATAGTGCATCCTCGAGGCTTCCTTGAATGAAGAACCCCTTAGATTGTGAATTGTTATTATGCAACTGCCTTTCTAAGGGGTTCCTCATTCAAGGAAGCCTCGAGAAAGCACTATGAATACAGACATAAGTAAGGTCAGGCTAAATGTAACGGGAGTATCTTTGAGGTTAATCCAGTAACGTTGATTAAAATTTGGCTATAGTTGAAGGACACAACGCTGAACTGCATAGAATACAAAACTATCTTGCTTAATGTGACTGGAATATTCTTGGAACGAAATCTAGAGATATTCTGGCTAAAGAACGGCTAATAAACGAAAAAGGCTACACGGACCTAGTTAGATCAAAAATGGACACCGCAAATTCAACTAAAACCTGAAGTTAGAATGCCTTTGAATGTCCTCGAAACGTCCCAGTGGAATGCTAGAAGTGTTAGCCGAAAGAGGTTTTTCTAGAAATGTTAGCCGAAACAGGTTTTTCTAGAAGCGTTAGCCGAAACAGGTTTTTCTAGAAGAAGTGTAAGCCGAAACAGGATTTTGAAAATTGGAAATGTTAGACAATCTTGGAAGAATATCAATGTTGTGCAACTCAGGCAAGAAGTCTAAGCAGATCTAGGCTAAGGTTAAATGAACCAAAATAGACTCTAGATGGCTAACTTTATTTAAAACGACCTTATTTTTTTTTAATTAGTTTTTAGTTACATATCTATTTTCATCAATGTATTTTAATTTTTCCTGTTCATTTTCGTAAGAAAAAATGAAGTTGGCTCTGGAAAGAAGAAAAGTAAAGAAGAAGTAAATTTTATGCATTTCTCTTTTCTAGAAATTGACTGATTTACTCGTCTTGAATTTTTTTGTTAGATTTCTTCACCTTACAAATATTTTGATTTATTGATTTTCAATTTAGAAAAGACTTTTGCTATGTTTCTGAATATTACGCCACAAAATTGTACGCTGTTATTTAGTCCTATAGTATCTCTCCATTTCACTCTGTGGCCCGGCTAAATCTGAGTTCATTCGTAACGACTCCAGTCTCAGCGCATAGTTGGAGAGAACGCCAACGCCGCCCTCGGCGTCGCATTCATTATTTCAATAGCGCTCGGGCCGTGCTGACCTTTTGTTTGTGTTGGTGGTGAAAATCTTCGCGTTTCTCTCATGTGGAGTTTGTGATTGAAACCTGATTTGTTAAAGCACGCCGAGTGAATTTCAAGCTCGTTAAGGAGCTTTTCTAAATCCTGCTTCTGAGATAAGGAACATGTATGTCTTGTTGGCCATTTTGTGCGAATGTTCTGTGAGTAACGCGTATTTCTCCCTTCCATTAGGCTTCCAGTGGTAGCTTTACCCATCAGAGAAAACCTTCATCAAACCTTTTTGGCTCACCCTCCGCCCGTGAAAGTGGACCTGACCCGTTTACTCGACGCCACTTGGTGATGTAACATCTGCGTCGATTGACTGCACTTACATCCGTTGGAGAGCGCTCTCTTACTGTTGACAGCTGTCTGTCATTACGCCGGATTCTGGTTACAAGGTCGGAATTACTCTAATTATTTTTAATTACTTTATTGTATTGACTCACCTTTCCGGGGCGTTGTTATTTTTATTCTCATTTAGTTGTTAATCAAATGAATTTCTTTAATCACCTTAAGCGTTAATTGTAAACGAAGAGCAGATCTGCTGATCGGATAAAATCTAACTTGTTAGTTTACTTAATTACATTTCGTGTTCTTTTCATTGGGGCCCCTTCTGGGTCGCACACGATATTTGTAAATTATTTCCCTATTCGTTAACTATTTTTGAGCGTTTTTAAATAAAGACAATTGTGCTCAGCCGGTGATTTTTATTTTATTCAATTTACCCACTTTTTGCTTTGGGGTTTCGTCGAACCCCCCCCCCCCCCAATCTCCAACAGCTTGGCCGAGCAGTGCTGGAAAAACGTCAAAGTTACTCGGACAATTTGCTGGCCTTCAGGTAGGTAGCAGTTCATTCTCTTCGCCTTTTATCCTACAAGTTGCAACTTTTACTTTTTAATTTTTTTTAAACATTTGCAAAATGTTTGATACACAACGGACTTATCCTTAGATTTAAATATTTCAGTACTTTTTTCGTTCTGCCGGGCTTTTTGTCTCTTGTCGTTTTGCATTTTCAATATTTTTTATTTTTATTTTAAGTAAAATTGTATTTCGGAATCCTTGAAGAACTTAATGTATGATGAACGTAAATGTCTTTTGTCGTTGTATTTATTTTTACTAATTTCATAAAGTTCCACTTTTTACCATTTCATTTTCGCCGTTTTGAAATTTTTATTATTTTTAATTTTTTAAATAAAATCCTCGAGCTTTTTAATGCCAAACGAATTTTAAACAGTTTATAATCTTAGAGAATTTCGTTCCTTTCGTCTTACTATTTTTTGAGGTAGTATTAAATTTTTTAAAACAGTGCCTTTCGTCATTGGTTAGCATTTTCATTATTTAATTTTTTTTATAGAATTCACGAGGTTGTTTTTAATAAAGCGTAACGAATTTTTTAAAGTTTTAAAAAAATTTCGACCCTTTTTGTATTTAAGTTGTGGCCAGATGTAAAAGCAAAATGGTTTTTTTTTAAATAAAATGAACGAAAAAAGTCTTATTACTAATTTTATTTTATGATTAAGATTGTTAAGATATTTTTGATAAATTGGATTTAATAATAAAAATATTTCCGAAGAATTAAAAAAAATCTTCAATATTAAGAATCAGCTGTTGACTGAAAGTTTGCAGTGATTGCTTTTTTCGCCGACGTTTCGTCCACAATTTCATCATCGACTATTTTTCAGTAATTTCGACGTAAAGAAAGTCTCTTCCAAACAGTCGTCTTTTGGATGGGAATAAATAACAACACACGGTACACTTTTTATAAACAAATATAATTCTTGTATTTCTTAAATAATAATAATAATAACAATGCAATTGACTCTAACTATGTATGTACGTATGTAGTAAGCAAATCTCTATTTTCCTTAGTAAATAAAACGTGCAATTTTTTAACGGCCTACGTTACATGTTCCATAACCCTTTTACCTGGTATAAAACAGTTTATATGTAATAATTAATAATAATAATAATAACAGTGTCATGCTTACGATAAATATTATTCATCTAAATACTCTTGTTTCGATTTTCACGCGCCCCAACTTGCGCGACGCCGACGATTTTCGGGTTAAAAAAAAATCACACAATGATTTAAAGCCGTGTACGCATCGGTGCATCGTGCGCGAGCTCCTTAATAATATATAAACGAGGCGAGACAGTGATAATCGAACGCGTTCGGTTTCGCGAAGTCGAGCAACGCGAAAACTCGACGGTTTGTTGTTTTTTTTTTTTAAATTTTTATAAATATATAAATGATATGACTTTGTTTTTAACCGCATACAATAACATTTCGTATAGGTATAAAAAATATTAAACTCGTTTACGTTGATTGGTCTGTAAGCAACAATTGAACTAAATACCACTTATTAGAGGCGAACTCTGGTGTATTAGGTTTAGGATAATAAATAATTAATCTTTCGAGATTGGTTGGTTTAGATTCTTGTTGACTTGGTCGTCCCAGAGTTCCTTTCGTTATTAAGTGGCAAGATTGAGCTAGTTATAATTAAAAAAAAAAGAAGAAAAAACAAATTCTCACTATAAGTTACACACGAAGGGTTGTAAAATAAATGGGGGGGGGGGGGGGCTCGACAATTGGGCTAAATTTTGTTGACCGTGGAGAGGCGTTAGAACGTGATATGATCATGCGTTGTACTCTCTAAATATTATGTATCTGTATAAATCTTGGAAAAAATGATGAAATACTTTTTTTGTTTTGTTTTTTTGATATACGTATGCGCGAGCGACGCGCGCGCTCTTTCAGGAACAATTCAATCGGCCTATTCGTTTAGGATGCACGTTCTTACTAGTGCCTCGGTTACCGCGTAGGGGTCGCAGTTCGATGATGGTCTTCGATCTTCTAGGTAGCCCTTCTTTTCTTCGGCACAACCTCGAGGAATGCGAATGCTAGCGCCACGATTTGCAACACCTGCAACAAAATTAAATTCGAATTAGACCCTGTATAATATTTAGTAGAAATATTACACAGGGTTCTACTTCATGGAGAAGATTAATTCAAAACTGAACCTTGTGTTACATCATAGATATGCTTGCTTTTAATTTGTGGCTCTTACATTAAAAGTAAACACCCGGTAATCATCATAAATGATTTTAAAAAATTTGGTGGAGATGCTGCGTGTCTCCACCACAGTGTTCATTTATTTATTTATAGTTCTAGATCCGGGTAATCTCTCTTGACAATTGTCACCGACAAGTAGAACCCTGTATATTATCTATACTAAATATTATACAGGGCTTTACCTCATGGAAAAGATTAATTCAAAACTGAACCTTGTGTTACATCATAGATATGTTTGTTTTTAATTTGTGGCTCCCACATTAAAAGTAAACACCCGGTAATAACTCATAACTCATAAGCGATAAAAAAATTTGGTGGAGCTGCTGTGCATAGAACACGTTACTCTAGAAATGAAAGCGAACTACAAATACCAGTTTGTTGCTGTTTGCAACCGTTGGATGGCGCTGACTGAAATCGGAAGGTAAGGTAGAAGGGGATCCCACATTTCAAAAATGTCAAATTAACGTATGAAGTTCTGTACGGTAGGTGTGCTACGCAAAAGTGTAAAAGAAACTACTTGTAAACGTTATCTTTTCCATAGTGAAATGTTTAGTAAAGGAAGGATAGCTAAATGTTGCATCAATGCATGTGATGATTCTAGCAGCAAGAGACATCGTTTTCCTAAAAATGAACCGGAAATTTTTAAAAGTGGGTGAATAAGGTAAATAGTTGTGTTTTGAAAGACAAATCGCCCGGGTACATTTACAAAACGTATTATGTGTGCAACAGACATTTTGAAGAAAAGGATATCGTACCTGGAACACGAAGAGGATTTAAAAAAAATGCTGTGCCAACTTTATTTTTAAATAGTAAGTGGTGGGTAGCTACATGTCTCAATATCTTAAAACATTATACTTTTCTTAGATGAGAATGATCAGCACAATAAAAAAGAAAATATAACTTCAGTGCTTCCAACAATTTCTGTTGTGTCAACTGGAAAAATGCTTCTGCAACATTCCACGTCAACAGAACCTGATATGGAAGGTAAAATTTACATTAATCTCCAAATTGCATTACTAAATACGTAAAACCATTTTAAAAGAACATATGCCTGGTTTATACAGTCACTAACAACTGTACGTTAATAATTAACAACCAAGGAATTAACAGATAGTACTGACATGAAACCGTTTATACAACTTCACTAACAATTAAGAATTCGTTTATTTCAATTGGTTTATAGTTAATGGTTAATTCTTAAATTTAGTTGTTAGTGACTGTATAAACCAGGCAATAAATATGTCTGTTTTGCCTTGATGTTCCATGTATGCTCGAAGCAGCTGCGGAAGCAAGAACAAATGTGTTTATACACCGTGATTCAGAAATGTCTCCCGATATTCTCAGGGTGAATAGAACATTGAAAAAGAAGGTCACCTTTTTTGTATAAATTTTTTCCAAAAATAGATAGTATGGGAGTTATAAGCCCTGAAAGAGAGGTGAATACCTTTCAGTATTTTATCCCTAACTTTTTATTTTTTACATATTTCATAAAAGATTTGTGAAGATAATATTCTTTAGAATATTTGGTACAAAAAAGGTTCTCTTACTGCATTTTGATAAATCGAACCGTTTTCGAGTAATTGAGGTTTAAAAAGCAAGTGGACGTGGATATAAATTACTTTCGAAAATATTTTGTTTACCCTCACCAAGAACATTAACAGAATTGTTAAACAAAATACCTTTCAGACCAGGTATTAATGAACAGTTAATCACATCATTGACAGAAACTGTTCAAAAAATGGCTATAAGAGATCGAAATTGTTCTGTAGTCTTTGATGAAATGACTATAGCAAGTTTGCTGCAATATCAACGAAGGGATGATATTATTGAAGGATTCGAGGATGTGGGAACAAGGAGAAAGCCTTTATTAGCAGATCATGCAAGAGTATTTATGCTGAAAGGTAAATCTGCAAATATTTATTTAATATAATAATAGTAATAATAATTTTACCTAAGGCCTATATCGGCAGTGGAAGCAGCCTCTAATGTATACATACATTCACTAGTGGACCTATGAAATCATTTGACTTGAAGTGCTGCATTAAAGAAGTCATCTGCATATGTCAGCGTATGGGATTAACAGTAGTTGCTACTATTTGCGACCAGAGCACTACAAACCAAACTGCAATGAACTCGTTGGTAAAAGATACTGAAGAGCAATATAAAAGAAAAGGTTTGGAAAAGCGAACATTTGGATTTGAAATTAATGGAATGGAAATTGTACCTCTCTATGATGTTCCGCACTTGATGAAATGTATACGTAACAACTTACTAACTAAAAATTTGCATTTTATTCTTAATGGACAAAAGAAAGAGGCAAAGTGGGACCATATTATCCAATTTTATCAATTAGATGATACACGCATGTGTCCTAAACTTACGGACAGTCATTGTCTTCCTAACAAAATTAAGAAAATGAAAGTGTCCATCTGCATGCAAGTGTTTAGCCATCAAGTTGGGGCCTTGATGAAACGTCTTAGCAAAATGAGTATGTGTATGTCACTTTTTAGTGTTTAACATCTAAGATTGTTTTTCTTCTAGATGTTCAATATGAAGATGTTACTTTAGATTCACAGGCAGAGGACACTGCAGATTTGATTTTGTTTTTGGACACTCTTTCTGATAGTCTAAATGGCAATGCAAAAATCGCCCCAGCTAGTAAACCGTTAAAAGGTGGAGTTTCCAGTGAATCAGGACACGTAAAATTCTGGTATTCTGCACTTCAGGTATTCCAATCGATGAATTTTTTTTCTAATGAGAAGAAGACATTTACCTACTGCTCTTCTGTTCAAAATTTAATTAAAACGTTAAATGGATTTCTGCATTTACAAAAAAAATTAGTTGCTGGAAGCAGAACTTTTATTTCCTACCACGCAGTTTGAATCAGGATTGCCTTGAAAACTTTTTTGGGAGTATAAGAAGCCATGGAGTCCGAAATGTAACTCCAAGTGTGACTCATTTTGTATCTTCATTTAAGTCGCTAATAGTTAATAACTTCATGGCTGTACACTCCCCTGGAGCAAATTGTGCTGAGGACTTCACTAGTGGGGCACTTGAAAATTTTCAAAGTTTTTTAAGAGGGGAAAAATTCATTGACACTTCCTCACAAGATATCCCAAAAATAAATATTCCTGTTACATATTTTAAAAAGAAAGTGTCATACGTTGCGAAGTGTACGACATCTTATGTAGGTGGTTACGTTTGCAAGAAACTTATTAAAGTAACAAAAAATTGTGAAAACTGTAAAAAAACTCTTCTACTGCGACACAACGGTAACAGTACTGACTTAATAATTGAAGCCAGGGAATATCCAAATAGTAAAATGTGTAGACCAGGTACTTTTCTTCAATTCATTACTAGGCAAGCTTTGTCCCAACTGTTTTTTCTAATTCCTCGTCTTGTCATCCACTTTCCTATTGTTTCCATTTTGCAAAAGATTTTATTACAATCACTAAATTTCCGATATGTCTTACTTTTCAATACATTTCATACTTCTAAGTTGCATATTTTAAAGTACGCGCGCCTATAAACTTAGTTCTGCTTGCACCCACTAGCACCGCTAGTAGTCGACTGTATTTCAATATCATTCACGGTAGTTTCATTTCTAGAGTCTCCACCTCTGCGTTCATTTATGTATTTATTTATAGTTCTAGATGCGAGTAATCTCTCTTGACCTAAAAATATATGTTTTTTTATTGCTTAACAGATCTTTACAACAGCCACTTACGAGATTAACCAAAAAAAAAATAACGCTTTTGATAACATCATTCCAGGAGAAAGTAAACAGCGACCGACATCTGTATGCAGCTAAAGTTCAATTCGTTCGAACCGGATAGAACCGGTTCGCCGAAGTACAAATGCACACTTGATTTGACATGCGAAAGATAGCGTGAAGCACAACGGAGTGCTTCACGTGGACAGCTAATGTTTGCGTTTGTTATTTAACGAACAGGTGATGATGATTGTCGTCGCAGTATGAAATAGAAAGTTTGCAGTCTTGTTTCATGCGAAGTTTGACGAAATGTTTGATGACATGTTTGATATTAGTGCTAGCAACCGAAACCGGTTTTTTGGATAATTCGTTAACCGGTTTTGGATATTCGCGGTTTTGAAGAAAACCGAAAACAGGTTATTCAGTTATTCGAATATTATCGGTTTTTTTTGGATAATCGGATATTCGAATAACCGGTTATTCGGATGATGGACATTCAGACATCCGAATAACTAGAAATTCGAATAAGCGAATATTAGAAAGAGATATTTTTGGATTTAATGATCTTCAGTACCTATACAAGAAAAAGTTTTATTACTTATAAATATTTGGGTTCTGGGTATATGTATATCTCCGCGAATTATAATTGGCCTCCTAGAGCAAGTTCGTAAATTCATCGGTTGACAGTTTGATATAATCGTATCTTCCGGAAACCGTTCGTAATAGTGCTGGCAACCAAAACCGGTTTTTTGGATAATCGGTTAACCGGTTTTGGATATTCGCGGTTTTGAAGAAAACCGAAAACCGGATAATCGGTTCTTAGATATTCGAATAGTCGGTTTTAATCTTTACTTGGATAACCGGTTATATCCGAAACCGGTTTTTAATGAAATCGATTAACCGGTTTCAATTTTTTCCGGTTTTTGCCAGCACTATTTGATATGATGAGAAGCTTGCGGTCTTCTTTCATGCGAAGCTTGATGACATGTTTGATGACGAGAAGTTTGCAGTCTTGTGTCATGTGAAGTTTGACGGATTGTTTGGTGACATGGTTGATAAGTTGATGACTAATAATTACATTGGGGGGGGGGGACACGTTTCATGTAACTTACCTGCGCTGAAATCATGAATCGATGACGTTTCGTGCCTACCGGTCAGACGACGTTCGTTGTCTTTCCCTCCTTTAGGATCGTAGGCCTGGATGTGCCTGAGGTGGTTTCTGCTCAGTTTGTCGATGGCCTTCTCAATTTCACTGCAAGAGAAAAGCAAGTGATGAAAAATTTGTCTCCCTTTGAACTTTGCTGTTTTTCAAATTAAAGATTTTCTCCAAACTAACAATTCTGCAGAATTTAATTCGTTATAAAATCTCTAGGAAAATAAAAGAAATTGACCTCGTGCTACAACCAAGGATTAATAAAAAAAAACAATCGGTGTAGTGGGGGGGGAGTAGATTTAAAAATATTGAAATTAAGTGACAAATTTGACGTCATTTTATAATAGTTCTTTGCCTAGTGCAATAAAATGAAACTTTCGTTCTTAATGCAAAAGATACATTTTTTTCTTTCTTAAATTAATTATTTGCCGAGTATTAGGAAGTATTGCCAGGCAAATAATGACACAATAACATTTATTTTAGGACGACAGTAGTACTATTAATTGTTATTCTTTTTTTGTTCACATTATATTTAGCATACGCATTCCTAGTCGTGTTTACCAAAAATTTTATTGCTTTGAAGTTCATAATTCCAAGACAAATGTTTAATCGAAAATAAATTGTGCAACGAAAAAAGTTTAATAAAACTATTTTTACTTTTAACGCAAGTTCAACCTTGATGATAAATAACCGCAATGCAGTGCTCACTCTTCTGTAACTATTTTCGAATCTGTCTTATAGATATTATTTGCGCATTAATATTATTACTCAATAATTTTTTAAAAATTACTTACGATAAATGGCAAACAATCGCTGAAACTACACAGAAATCAGATAAAAAGAATTAAAAAAAAAACATCTTTCACTCTGTACGCGGACGATGCATGATGCATCCATAATAATTTCAAATAAGGATGATAATAACGAGCGTCTAACTAAAAACCTGGTCAAGTAGGTTGTGATTGAGAATTTATTTATGCATTTACAGTTGCGTTCGAAAATTATACGTCGGACATATCTGGAGCGTGTGATCTCATCTCTCTCACTCGCAGCTTTTAACCTATTTTGTGTCACGCTCATCCGTTTAAAAAAAATCTTGTGTTTGTATTATTTCCATGACAACTGGCGATCTTTCACATCCCACATTTAAGTAGGATGCGTTGATATTCATTTGTTTTTTGTTCATTCTATTTTAATTTGATTTTCTTTTTTTCTACTGATTATTTTTTCTGATGGTTTTTTGTTTTAAATATTTATTCATTCTTCGAAAAGGGAAACAAGCTACACGGGAATATGAAGAATGTGTGGATCCAAAGACAAAAGAAGATCGAGGATTCTCCAACGGAATGTAAAAACAAATGAAAAAATGTTTTTTTCTTTTTGAAGAAGTGTTGACATTCATTTGTTTTTCGTTCGTTCTATCCTTAGAATTTCGATTTTGTTCGTTTCAATTTTCCTTCGCTTTTTTTTCTACTGAATTATTCTCTCTTGGCAGTTCTTTTAAAATTTGTCGATCCAAAGACAAAAGAAGATCAGCGATTCTCGAACCGAGTGTAAGGAAATTAAAAATTCAACAGAAAGTGAAAGAAGAAATCGCACGAGACGCTTGTTTAAAAAGAAAAAACAAAAAAGAATAACAATTCGACAAATTAAAAACAAAAAAACGACAGGGAAGAATGAGATGAATTTCCGACGGTAAGTTTTTTTACAAACGAAAAAACTAACAGAAAGAAAAGTTGAAGAAGTGTTAATAATAAAAATGATTTTTTAACGTCCCCCCGGAGAAACGTTGACTTTCATTCTGAAACGGTCGCGGAATTTGTTTTTAAAACAAAATCGCTTATTGCGTGTTTAATTTCAAATAACAAACAGGTGTTCAGACGTTCGAACCCTACAGCAGTAAAATTGCCTCCATGGCGCCGCGTTCCTTTTCAAGAGGATGGAACACACAGCGAGTCCTTAAAACTTGTAACGAGCAACACAAAAATACGTCCAGGATTTAAGCTCCCAAGTCGTTACTTACTATCAAATCGATTATTAAATGCTGAATATGATGCTATTCATGAAAAAGTACAAGAAATAATTCAATCTTTTTCTCTTTGTGTCTTACCTGCGATGGTTGGACCAATATTAAAAAAGACGGCATCATAAATGTTATTATTACAACTCCGGAACTATAAATCCATAGTTTGTGGTGAACACAAGACATACTGCAGATTACATCACTGATGTTATTTCTGGCATCATTACAGAGATTGGTGAAATGAAATTTTGTGCAGTTGTGACGGATAATGCAAATAATATGAAAGCAGCTTGGAGAATGATTGAAAATAAATATCCCCATATAACTTGCTATGGCTGTGCCGCTCATGCTTTAAACTTGTTAGTTCAAGATATTGTTAAGTTGGAATCATTAAAAAATATTGTTGCGCGTACAAAAGAAATTATTGTAGCAATCAGAAATTCCCATATTCTTATGGCTGTTTTTAAAGAAAAGCAAAAGGCTTCCAACAAAAGTATCACATTAAAGTTACCTGTAGTAACTAGATGGGGATCAAATATTGCTTCATTAGAAAGCTTAATTAAAAATAAGTCAGCTTTAAAGAAATTAAGCATTGACGAAAGATGTGGACAGGTTATGAAAAAAGACAATAAAACGGAGATTTTAAATGATGTTTTCTGGGATAGAAAATTATTAAAACCAGTAGGAGATTATATAACAAAAAGAGAAGCCAATACACCACAAATAAGTTCTGTAGTTGCAATATTTCAGGAGCTAGAAAATTTGTTTAAAATAACAGTTAATTCTGCTCCAGTGCTTAAGCGAGAAGCGGAGAAATTTACAAAATATTTAGAGAATAGGAGAACATTTTGTGTGAAACCTATTCATTTGGCAGCAAATTTGATTGATCCCAAAACTTTTGGAAAAGATTTAAAAGCAGGCGAAAATATAGAAGCTATTGAATTTATGGTTAATAGTGCTTCTAATTCTCCAGATATTGATGAAAATTTGTTTATGGAAGAACTGGCATTTTACAGATCTAGAGAGGGAATTTTTCAAAAGGAGTTTTTATGGGAATGTGTGGGCAAAATTTCTGCCTTGGGTTGGTGGAAATCGCTTTGTTCAAAATCGGTTCCCAATTTATATAATATGACACTTAAAATATTAGGAACCCCAGCTACGTCAGCTTCCTCTGAGAGCTTATTCAGTAGATATTCTCACATACAAAATTCAAGAAAAAACAAATTATCCAATGATAAAACTGCTAAATTATTATTTGTATCAGAAAATCTTAAACTAGTTAATTTAAAGATTAATGAATATATTTCTCAGGCGGAATTGGCTTAAATTGATTTAAAAATAGGAGGTACTGTAGAATCTGGCAGAAAAGGGATATTTTACACAGAAAGTGCATCGGAAAGTACCGATACTGATATCAGGTTATAGATAGAAGACGACACTGAGGAAGATACGCAGGACCATGATTCAGACTGAAAACTCTTTTGTGTTTGACTTAATAACTACAAAATCAGACAGAATCTTTCTCTTTTGTTTAATTTGAAGCAAAATTTGAAAGTTATACGTCGAATGTATCTGGAGCGTAAGATCTCATCTTTCTCACTCACGATTTTTAACCTATTTTGTATCCCGCTCATCCGTTTAAAAAAATTTTGTGTTTATATTATTTCCATGACAACTGGCGATCTTTTCACACCCTACTTAAATGTGGGATGTGAAAAGATCGCCAGTTCTCACGGAAACAATTTAAATGGATGAGCGGGATACAAAATAGGTTAAAAATCATGAGTGAGAAAGATGAAAGCTTACGCTCCAGATACATTCGAAGTATAATTTTCGAACGCAACAATCGTTTTTTGTATTAAATATTTGTAGAAATCTTGTGAATAAAGACTTTCTTTTAATAATGCTAATTACGTAATTAAGTAATTAAAAACTTTTCAATTTTTGTTTGAAAAGTTTCAATATATTTTGAAAAGTTTCCTGAAACTTTTCATTGTGGTTACTTTTCATGAAAACTTACATCTCTAGTTGTGATACACGGTTGAAACGAGAAAAAAAAAATGCTCTTTAATCGTACAAAAATTCAATATGGCGTCCATTTAAAATAAGAAAGTTGCTATCAATATCTTGACAGCCGCCATCTTGAATTTTATTTTGACTGTATTTTCAGCTGAATTTTATCAAACATAGTAACTTTTATATGAAATATTTTTTCATATTTTTATAATTGCGAAGTTTTTGGACATTAAAGAATATAGCGATTTTCAGTTTTTCTGCGATAATATCTGAACTATCCGGAATTTTTAAATTTTCTCAACGGAATCTGATCAGAACATAAAACTGCAAAATATTGCCCATTTAACCACATCTCTATCTTCACTAATAAGAAAGTTACCCATGGTAGCCTACTCAATCTGGGACACACTGTATATTTATGTCTATATTAATAAAACTAATTCGAAATTTGTGCAAATGCAAATCATTATTAAATTCAATTCAATGAAACAATCAAACGTAAAACAAGAAAAAAGAACATCAACGTGCTGTTATCGTATCACGTGAATAGCGATTGCATGCACTTAATTTCCCGACTTACGTCACGCCAGTACTTGGAAACAAGTTCTGTGCATTGTTACATTACTTGGTAACCCATTCATTAAACAATTATGCAAACAGTCGTTTGTGGCCAGCGGCAGGCCAATAAAATAATTATTATTAATGCGCTCGACGAGGTCATTACAAAAAACAAAATTAAAAAAAAAACAACTTGCACCAAGTGGGGCTCCGCGAATATTTGCGACACATCCTCATTACGGTGCCCCAGATACACGTTGCAATAATAACAGGAAATACGGCCAATGAAAGGTCAGACCTCTTGTTTTATCTCTCGTTCACTGACGATGATGATAAATAATTACACGTTTATGAAACCCGCTTGTTTATGAGCAAGTGAAGTCACTGGTCAGAAGAGTGGAGTCTTTAGAATTGCGCGAGGCGAAGAAAGTCGTTTTACTTTTACATATTTACATCTCATAAGTGTTCCAAAATTCAAAAATAAAAATAAAGGTAAATTAGAGAATTACAGTTACTCCCGCCGTTCACCCGCGCTTGCTTGAGTTTCTTCACGTCGATTGGAAAATTCTATTTTACGGACTGTTAGGAAGCCATCCAATTTTTTAAACAAAAATCAAGCAATTTTTTTCTTTTTTTTAGTAAATGTAGTGTCACTTACTGTAGTGAAGTCATGCTTACATAATTCCGTTCTCTTCTCTCATAGCCCTGGTGGAGAAGTTGGTGTGCGCCCCGGCGCCGTTCCAGTCTCCGGGCATTGGTTTAGGGTCGAGCGTCGCGACGACTCCGAACTCTTCGGCGACGCGATGCAAAATAAACCTGGACATCCAAAGCTGATCGCCAATATCAATTCCTAGGCAGGGTCCTACTTGGTACTCCCACTGCAAACACAAAGTTACAGACATTTTCCTTGGGGGGGGGGGGTTAATCTTACCTGCGCGGGCATAACTTCGGCGTTGCTTCCGGAGATGTTGATTCCTGCGTACAGGCAAGCCCGGTAGTGGGACTCGACTATGTCACGTGCGTAGACCTTGTTGGCGCCCACTCCGCAGTAGTAGGGACCTTGAGGGCCGGGGAAGCCGTTCTTGGGCCAGCCCAGGGGTCTCATGTCCATGTCCAGGAGGGTGTATTCTTGTTCGATGCCGAACCATGGCTCCTCGTCTTTAGCTCCATCCATGGCTTTCAGGCAGGAATGTCTGTGGTTGGTGTCTGAAGGCAAAAAAAGAACAAAATTGTAAAATAACACGGCACAGTGAAAAGACAAAATGCAAAGGTTTTTCTTTTCCCCCAAAAATATATCTTGTTTAGCTTTTGTGTTGCGTCTTACCGTGGCGGAAAATACGAAAATCCTAGAAGGTAAAAGATATTTCCTCCACGGTTTCAATTTTTATTTTGCAAAATTTGATTTCACGCAGAAAAATGACGAGCTCATTGTTTTTTCTTGGCAAAGTACATTTATTGTCTGGTGTGAAGTGTGTAGGTACTATAAATCGCATGTACACTTGACTTTTGCCCGCCGTGGATTTATAATGACAATAAACTCACCTTATCGTTTCATCGGCACGTATTTTCCACCGCCTTTATTACTCCTGATTTTCGTGCCGTAATTTATTGCACGGACAGTTCGGTTGACAGTTCCATTTTTAGCTTCGAGTGATGTGATAAGCAAAATGTTTTCGCGTACATTAGACTCGAGGGACCATTGACCACTGGCGATTTTAAAAATAGAAAGGAAAACGGATTTTAAAAATAGACTTCATTAAATTTAAAAAAATAACGAACTTAATAAAATTTAGTCAGATACTTCGCTTTTTGGCCAAGAGATGGCGCTTCAGATGACTTGCGTAGAAGTCTTAAAAGATTCAATTGTTTTTAAGGTATCCAAAATTCAGCTAGAAATTTAAAAAAAAACAAATAACGAAAGAAACGTCGATTTAGAAGGAGCTTTTATTAATGGCCAAAAGATGTCGTTCTGGGTTTTCAAGAGCATCTCGGCTTTTACTTAGTCTTTAATACTCCGATGTTCAACTGTTTTTTATTTTGGAGGTTTTTTTTCGACATTTTCGAAATAATTTTTGACTTTATCCCAAAAAAGGAAATGTAAAATTGTTCCAATTTTTTTAAAAATATAATTCAGGTCGTCTTTTGTTTTGTCAAGTTATATTGTAGCTTTGCGTTTGTTTTTGGCGTGAAATGTAGCGTTGCGACAGTTGGCAATTACTTGAATGTAGTTAGTCGCGCGTACAAACAGCGGCGTGAAGTTGGCACTGACTGAAACGCTCTTTTGTTTTATACTGTCGTCAGCTTTCATTTTTTTTTTTCTTTAAGTAGTTAGAAATTCTAAAGACAGCAAATAATGAAAAGGGACTGATTTAGAAACGAAGAAGCTTTACACTAATGGTCAAAAGATGCCGCTTTGCCGTATTCTGTGAATTTGTCTTTAGTCCTCCGATGTTCAATTGTTTTTTAAATGCGTTACGTTTCATTTTGGGGTTTCTACTTCACAACATTTTTAAAATAATTTTTGATTTCGTTTCAAAAAAATTGTTCCAAAAATTTAAAAAAAATTCAATGCGTGTTCTGTTTCGTCGACTTTCGCATTCGCACTTTATTGCCGCATTGCGCTTGTTTTTGTTGTAAACTGAAGCACTGCGACAGTTGGCAATAACTTGAATGTGATTAGTCGCGTATAGAAAGAAACAACGACGTAAAACGCTCTTTTGTTTTACATTGTCGCCAACATTAATTTTTTTCTTTAGCTAGAAATTAAAAGAAAAAACAAATTGGTACGTAACGAAAACATTGATTTAGGAACCAAGAAAATTTTACTAATGGCCAAAAGATGCCGCTCTGGGAGGGTATTGAAGAACACCCCGGATCTTAGTCGCCGGTCCTCCGACGTTCACTTGTTTTTTACACACATTTCGTTTTATTATAGGAACTTCCTTCAAGCTAAAATTTGATTTTGCTCGAAAAAATTGTAAAATATAATTTAATTCGTTTTTTGTTTCACTTTATTGCCGTACTTCGTTTGTTTTTGAAGAATCAAGACGCAATCTTGAACAGAAAAAATGACTAAGTCGATAAACCGCTCGAAATTTCAGAATCTAACAAAATTCAGACAGAAACTTGACTTTTCGGCCAAGAGATGGCGCTTCTGATCACTTACGTATAAGTCTTAAAAAATCAACTGTGTTTGAAGTATCCAAGATCTATGTCGAAATTTAAAAGAAAAGCACAATGTCGATTTGCTCTGCTAAAAATTGTTGGCCAAAAGATGGCGCTCGGGAGAAGTTGCTTAGAGGCGAACTAAATTTAAATAATTTCATTTGTTTTTGAAGAATTCAAGACGCAACCTTGAACAGAAAAGATAATTAAATAAATAAACTGCTCGAAGTTTCAGAACTTAATTAAATTCAGTCTGAAACTTCACTTTTTAACCAAGAGATGGCGCTTCAGATGACCTGCGTATAGGTCTTAAAAAATCAACTCTTTTTGAAGTGTCCAAGGTGCATGTCGAAATAAAAAAAAAACAAATAACAAATTTAATTAAATTTGAGCAGAGACTTCTCTTTTGACCTAAAGATGACTTACGTATAAGTCTTAAAAAATTCAATTGTTTTTAAGGTGTCCAAAATTTAAATTAAAAAAAAAAAACAAATAACGAAAGAAACGTTGATTTAGTAACGAAGAAGCTTTTATTAATGGCCAAAAGATGTCGCTCTGAGTTTTCAAGACCACCTCGGATTTTATTTAGTCTTTACTAATCCGATGATCAACTATTTTTTATTTTCGGGATTTTTCTTCGACATTTTTGAAATAATTTTTGGCTTTGTTCCAAAAAAGAAATGCAAAATTGTTCCAAATCTTTTTAAAAATAATTTAGATCGTTTTTTGTCTTGTCAAGTTATATTGCCGCTTTTTGTTTGTTTTTGGCGTAAAGTGGAGCATCGCGACAGTTGGCAATTACTTGAATGTAGTTAGTCGTGTGCAGAAACAGCAGCCATAACGTTTGGTTTGTTTCGCAGTGTTGCCAACATTCAAGTTTTTTCTTTAACTTTATTCCCACATACTTTGCCCGATTTAGACCTTATTAGCTTTTTGCTTTTAATTATACCTATTTACAACCACCGCCCTTTTCACTGATTTTTTTTAGTTGTTAAGACTGCGCTTAGTAATCGAGAGATGGCGTTAACGATGATTGGAAATTGTGGTTAAATGTTCTTATATTCAAAAGAGATGGCGTTGAGGACTATTTTCTTGGAAGGAAGGGGAGTCGTTTACTCGTTAAGAAAGTCACCCTCACTGAAAGTGTTCCGAAAAACTTCGCTTACCAACCAAGAGATGGCGCTAAATAGTATTGCTTCTGATTTTATTTATCAAGTGAAGATGATATTCTACTTTGAAAAAGGAAAGTCGTTTCTTCTCAATCGCCAGACAAAAGACTGCGTGAGTGAGAGGACGAAGTCGTTTTTAGATTTTCGTCTTGTGGTCAAAAAAAAAATTGCACACGTTACCTGTTGGTTTTTTGTTGTACTTGTAGGTATCACAAAGAACTAGTTTGTTGTTTCCCTTGCGGAAGGGGTCGTTGAAGAGGGCGACCGGGAATAGATACGTGTCAGAGTTGCTGCCTTCTGCTTGGTACGTCGAACTGCCATCGTAATTCCAAATCGGAAGATCTGAAATTAAGGAAAAGAAAAAATAAACAAAAGCATCATCCCACGTGGATACCCTAACAATGTTTTAAAAAAAAATTGAAGGTGTGTAGGTACGTCTTCAAAAGTTTCGTTCATTACTTTTGGGTCTACTTTAAATTTTGAAACTGACGTTCACCTGAAAGTCCCGATCATACCAATTTGAAAATTTGCAAATCTGTCTGCCTGATAAGCACTGCATAACAACAAGCTGAAGCCCGGATCAGATACGAATGAAAAACAAGTTGAACGTTGACAAGTCATCAAAAAAGTTGTTGATTCTCGTCACGGGGACATGAAAATCAGAACACGAAACTTAAACGTGAAAGGCAAAGGGAAAAAGTTGTGACAATTTAGTAGTTATGTTTTCTTTTTTTAATTAAAGCACGTGCTTCTTATTGGGTACTTATTGGACTTTATTGAGTATCCGCGAGGGGCTCTCTTTCTACCAGAAAGATTTGTGACAGGTAAGTATAACAAAAGAGGATGGACAATGGCCGACAATAAAATCGCTTTAGCTTCTACTTTGACCAATTTTTATGGAACTTTGAATCATGAAGTCTTTAAATGACCCGAGGAAGTTTAGTTCTACCTGGTTGATCCTGGACGTGGACCAACTGTGCCATATGTATCAAGCAAAGAGGCTATTTTCCTGCCAGAAGTAAGATTTGTGACGTTTATAACCGCAAGCCATAAAAGAAGATGAACACTGGTCACGGAACCCTTCAAATTAACTTATACCGAGTGGCCAAAAAAAAAATAGTCCTGTGTAGTAGTCATCTTTTTTTATTCAAATGTCATACTAATTAAAGCAATATTTGAAATGATATCTCTTACAACCATTTCTTGTTAAACACAATTATTATTATGAGAAACGTCAAAGAGATATCTGTTTTTGACTCTGTGGATATAATATTGACAATTTTTTACTTGTTGACTCACAAGTTTTCATCAAATCAGTGTCAGTTACCAACCCATTGACAACAATTTCCCCCATCTGAAGTTTAAAAATCCCCCAAATAAAAGACATGTTTCTCTAAGGCCTGGTATTTCAATCATTTCAAGGAACATTTATTGTAAAAACAATTGTTCCTATGGGAATAAACTAAAGGTTAAAGTTAAACCATGATTGAAATACCGGGCCTAAAATTTATTTTTATTTACAAATCTGAAAGTGTATCTATACAGAGAAATCACAAATGATTTCAACTCACGTGACTCCGCCGTATAGGCAACACGTTGTACTCTGTTGGTAACCATGCAGTGCGGTGTGTTAAATGGTTCGAGGATGTAATGCCTGCGATTTACGAAGGCATCGTAATTTAGCATCTGGTAATGCTTGGTTAACGTGGTTAAAAGCAACAGAACACCCACAGCCACGAAACTCATAGCGTTTTCGATTCACTTGCACCGGTTGCACTCAGTGTTAGTGATGTAAATAATTCGAATTAAAATCCGAGTACTCGGTTATTCGGATTTTAATTCGAACTATTTACATCACTACTCAGTGTATTATATCTTCTTTTAACCATATGTAATAACACGAGATGAAGATACTCTGAGTGCGCACTAAGGCGGTCATTCGAAAACGCTTTCAAACAATAACCTCACTTTTCTCAGTGTTGCCACTTCTAGAAAACAAAACCTAGTTCAAATTGGTCACGTGGTTTGAAGTAATTTATGATTTCCCTGTATTTAAGAGTTGTAAAAAAAAACACTTCAAGCGCTTAATTTGTTACTAGATTCAGGAATAAATTTAAAAGAAAACAAAAACAAAATTAAAAAATACGTGAAGGTGAAAAAAAAAAACAAAAGACGGTGGATTTTATAAGCGCAATTCAGTTGATTAATAATAACTTCTAAGAAACACAATTTTAAAGGAATGAGAAAACAAACTAATAAAATAAAATAAATAAATAAAATTAAAAAAAGATAATAAAAACAAAACACAATCGATTTTGTATCACAATTCAGCAGATTAATAAATTTAAAAAAAAAACTGTTTTGGAGGATTTGACAAAGCAAACATCAACAAAATTTTAAAAATATATTAAGATAATTAAACAAATAAAAACAAAAGACAATCGATTTTAGGGCAATTATTCAGCAAAATAAAATAAAACCAACGAGTTAAGAACAACAGGAGAGAGTCATACTAACGGTAGTTTCTCGTCCAAAATGGTTGCACACACGTTTTTCAAAATTCTGGAACGTCCACAAACCAACAGTTTAAAATAAATACTCTAATCCTGGGTTTCATAAAAGTCAATTAAAGTTAATCATTTGGTTAAAAATAATCATTCCTATACCTTCAGTATATGTAACCATAGCAATGTTTACTTTTAACGGATGATTAAATTTAATTAATGTTTATGTTATCCACCACTATAGTTCTAACATGAATATGTAGCCATAGCAACGTTTACTTTAATCGTTAACTTAATGAAACGTTCCAGAAACCCGACCCTAATCCCTAATGATTTTAAATAATTCCTTAAAGAGGGATTTATTATCCCTTAAATTGGCAACACTGACGTCAAGTACAAAATACAGTATGAGCGTAATTGTTTGAGGACAGGTAGAATTTCCCGCGTTGCAAGATTTTTCTTAAGATGGTCAAATGCAAAGGTTACAAAAAAAATAGGCAAGTAAATTGTTTATTATGAATAACGTGCGTTCAAAAAAATCCGTCATCGAGAACAGAGGTCAACATAAAGGCTAACGCAGAATATCAGAATATCGCCTCAGATCTGCCTTAGGCTTTATTTTGATCTGGTGCGATATCAGAATATGGCCTCAGCCTTTATTATGAATAACTTTCCATGGCAATTTGATCCATGTAGTCTCAAATGATCTGAATTTACGACACCCAATGCCAGTTCTACTTCGTAGGTCTTGGGTCATTTGTATCTGTGGTCTCTTTTTACCAGAAAGAATAACTTACAGCGCGTACAACCAGAAGCCACAAAATAAGATGGACAATGGATAGTCATGTCAACTTCTAAGATCGCCTCAGGTCCATCTTGGCCTTTACTTTGATCACTTCTGATGCAATGTGAAATTTGTAGTTTGTAAAATGATCTGAATTTATGAGACCCAAGATCAGCTCCGCCTCGTTGATCTTTGATCCGGCCTCAGGCATCATTGACCATCACTTTAGTCAATCAGATCTGAGCATAACCTGAATTACTGAGCGTCTCCCTATTTGGGCGACATTGACTGAGCAAATAGCCTCAGATAATGACAGACACTTATTTCTGAGAAGTTGTGAAAGGGTTGCCTTATTCATGGCCACTTAAATCAACCAAATCTAAGCATAATCTGAACGACTAGGCGTTTTCTTATTTGGGGCAAGACTGATCGAGCAACTAGCCTATAAGATGGCCTCAATGTGTGCCTTTTGAGAAATTCATAGCCTCTGAGGTGACCTGAAATTTGGAAAAGTTGCCTTATTTGTCTTACTTCAGTCAACTAAATCAATTTGAAGGACTGAACATGTCCCCATTGAATAAAGCAGATAGCCTCAGATAATAACAGATATCTTTTTTTCTGAGATATCGTGAAGGGGTTGCCTTGTTGGTGGCCACTTAAATCAACCAAATCTAAGCATAATCTGAACGACTAGGCGTTTTCTTATTTGGGGCAACACTGATCGAGCAACTAGCCTATAAGATGGCCTCAATGTGTGCCTTTTGAGAAATTCATAGCCTCTGAGGTGACCTGAAATTTGGAAAAGTTGCCTTATTTGTCTTACTTCAGTCAACTAAATCAATTTAAAGGACTGAACATGTCCCCATTGAATAAAGCAAATAGCCTCGGATAATAACAGATATCTTTTTTTCTGAGATATCGTGAAAGGGTTTCCTTGTTGGTGGCCACTTCCATCAACCAAATCAAAGCATAATCTGAACGTCTGGGCGTATCAGAACTACTTGTCGGGTATCTCTGATTCGTATACCTTTACTTGAATGAACTCGATGAGAGAAAAATCTGAACCTCTGAGTATTGTGCTTCAGCCGATAAGATGGCCTCAATTCGTGAAAGACTGATTAGCCTTCTGAAGAATTCATAGCCTCTGACGAAATATGAAATTTGAAAGGTTGCCTCAGTTGCCTTATTTCAGCCAACCAAATCAGTCTGAGCGTATCCCTATTGAATAGCATTGACAGAGCAAATAGCCTCAGATAATGACAGATATATTTATTTCTGAGGAATCGTGAATCGTCAATCAAGCAAATCTAGGCGTAATTAGGACGAGTGGGCGTTTTCTTTTTATTGGGGCAACACTGATTGATCAACTAGCCTCGGATAATATCAGAACTACTTGCTGGGTACCTCTGTTCCCATGGCTTCACTTGAATAAACTCGATGAAAGAAAAATCTGAACATCTGGGTATTGCGCTTCGGCCTTATAAGTCGGCCTCAATGCTGATCACCCTTCTGAGAAATTCGTAGCCTCTGAGGTGGCCTGAAATTTTGAAAGGTTGCCTCAGATCCTTATATGCCTTACTTTAATCAAACGAATTAGTTCGAATGACTGACCGCGTCCCAATTGAGTAGCTACATTGACTCAGAAAAACTCTCAGAACCTCTGATACCTCAGATACTTAATATCTTCCCTTTTAATCAACCAAATCGTCACTCCTGACGAAGCTACCAATCGATAGCGAAACGCTGAGCGATTGTGCGATTGCTAAAGTGTCCGAAGCTTCCCCGTCTCCTTATTTGGGTAACGCAGTAGCCTCAAATAATGTCAGAATTACTTGTTGAGTACCTCAGATAGATTCGTATGCCTTTTTTACTTGAGTGACTTCGATGTAAGAAAAATCTGAGCATGTGAGTGTTACGCTCCTGAGTTACATTGACTCAGAAAAACTCTCAGGGCCTCTGAGGTGACTTAAAATCTTAAAAGGTTGCTTAAATCCACTTCAATCCACCAAATCACTTCGCCTGATGAAGCTATCGACCGATAGTGAAACGCTGAGCGATTGTGCGATTGTTAAATTGTCCGAAGCATCTGCGTCCCCTTATTTGAGTAACACTGAGCGAGCAAGTAGCCTCAAATAATGTAAGAATTACTTGTTGAGTAGGCACCTCTTTTTTACTTGAATGATTTCGATGTAAGAAAAATATGAATTTCTGAGTATTCTGCTTGACTCAGAAAGTAGCCTCAGATGATTTTAAAATAATTTCAATTCTCCATCTTATTCTATTCATAAACGACACTTAACATCCACATCTCTATCATCCACGAGCAACAATAAATTTGCGATATAATTTTCGCACTCCATCAGTCGATGAACTCCTCCCGTGCATTTACTAGGAGCGTGTCTGCAAGGCCGTCGAGTGATTCAGCGTTCTATCACATCACACAATTCACTTGCAAAGATCACGAGTTACATTGTAACCGGTTTGTTCCATTCTACACATAAATGAAACGACCTTGGTCTGCGATGGCCTACATAAACGCGAGTTGGCGTCGTCGACGATGCACCACCTTCACAGTTACATCGAATTTATGATGGCCTCTGCACCCCTCTTTTCATGATGGCCCACATGCATTCCTCGATTGCATCAGATTTATGATGCCATCCTCTTATCTTGTACCCGAGAGAACGTGGAATGCAATCAAGAAATTGCTAGTTTATCATTGCCGCGTTGTTTTCAATTAATTAGCAGCACAGCACTCATTGGATTAAGTAATTGATTTCGAACTGGTTTGATATCTGATAGTAATTATTTATCTTCAGCTTTATCGGAGATTCTGCTGAAACTGAAGTTTTTGATGAAATCCAAGAAAATGCGGACTACTGCATCAACGCCTAAATTCGTATTTCATCGATCTTGAAAGGTCACAAACAGAACGTGTAACTTCCTTGAAGCTTCCTTCAATGAGGGACCCCTTAGAATAGATATTGTTTAATGAAGCTGCCCCACCTTTCCAAAAGGTTCCTCATTGAAGGAAGCACTATGATTATGGACACAAGTTAGGTCCAAATCAGCATTCTGAGGCTGCCTCAGAGGCCAAAACACTCCTTGCATATCACAGGTATTGTCTTATCGCAGTAAAAACCAATGAGTTGAGGCTACTTTTGAGGCTAATGGAAAGGCCAAACTTAAACTAAATTTGCGTTTCGTTTTTGTATACATAGGGCCGATATTTCACTTGTGGATTAACTTTAAGCTTCGTTTTATTCCCTTAGAAACAATTGTCTTAACTATTGTTTCCATGGGAATAAAACGAAGCTTAAAGTTAAACCATAACTGAAATATCGGCCCATAGACTCTCAGAAGTCAGGTTTCCATGAAAAAAAAAATTGATTATAGTAAAAGCCAGATTGATTAGAAATGGAATTTCGCAACCTGAGGTTTACGAAACTCAGGGGCCTTGAAAAATCAAATTTTCGTAAGAATGTTGCGGCTTCACGATCTGATATCGTCAGATCTCAGAGGTTACGAACTTACCGAAAGGTTTAGACCGACATTAGCTTCGGGCAGGTCAGATATCGTCATTTCTTTAAAAGGCTAAGTTAATATTTTGCAAGCAGAAGCCGTCTCAGAGGCCACTTAGATCCTTGGGAGTCTAAAAGGCTAATTTAGATCCAATTTAGTCTTTCGCAAGCAAAAATGGTCTTAGAGCCTTGGAAGTCATAAGCAATGGAGTTACTTTTGAGGCTTCTGGGTTTTATAGAAGGGATGATAAATATTTTTCTGGACGCACTAACAAAGAAAACGTGTTGTGACATTCCAAGGCAGTTTACTGAAAAGTTTCTATCGATTTTCCTTTGTCCAGATTTTCCTTAACGTGAAAAATAGCCGTTCAATTTATTAAGGTAGTATTAAAAATACAGTACGACGCAATAGGTGAACTTCATTATTCAAATAAAAACAAAATAAAGAAAAGTTCATTTATAAATAATGTAAATTAATAGTTATTTATGTATCATATGAGATTACAGTCCGAGAGTATGTTTAAAGCACGACGCGAAGCTTTTAAATGCTCGAAGGTTATTATCTACAATTATGTCCGTGGTACATACAATGTTTTATTTTATTTCCGCCATAATAAGCAAGATGATGGTTCCAAAATAAAATGAAATAGTTTTATTAAGTACACGGTTTTAAATTTAATAACCGTCTTAGGTGGATACTTGACATTTCTTTTAGAAATTTTTAAAAAATAATAATGCAACCTCCTTGTTTCTTATATCTACATAATAAATCAATTACCCTTTAATTGTTTTGCAATTTATTGCAGTAGTTTGATTGTTTTGTAATCAATTTTTTATTCGTAGCAGTCGTGATTAGTAACGTTAAATAAGTATAATAAACAATAAGCGTAATCCTTAATGTAAATTTTATTTATCTTTTGCTTCTGTTTAAGTTCTAAACATGTGTTTGATAGACCTCAGGAAGGCGTTCAACTCGGTGAACAGAGAACTTAACTTGCGGGTATAGGACTGCTCGACAAAGTAAGAAACGAAGAAATTAGAGAAAGATTAGGAGTAAAACCGATGACCCAAAGAATAAAGGAAAATGTATTGCGTTGATATGGACACCTAATGAGGATGAGACCAGGAAGGTTAACAAGAAAAATCTGTAAGATGGGAAGACCGAAGAAAAAGGGAAGAGGTAGTGAAATAACGAAGTGGGAAAGTATTTGAAGGAGATAAAGATGAACTGGAACGAGGCGGCAGTACAAGTAAGAGACAGAAAAACAAACCTGGAGAAGATGCATAACTGGGAGGAGAGAAGCAGAATCAGTATAAATGGCAGAAACCTCGACACTGGCACTGCCGGTAGAAGAGGCAGTGGATTAAGTAAGTAAGTAACAAACTAAAGGAAAGCTCTGTAATTCTTATAATCAAATAATAAGTAGGTGTGTCACAAAACGTTATATTAGTCAGCGTTTTTGGAATTATATCAAAAAAAGGTGTCCCTTTCTTTTGGCCACGACGAACAATGGTTTGGTATAATAAGTATAACAGTATGTAATGAGAATCGAAAGTAAAACCAGGACAAAAGACAAATAAAAGATACAATCAACAGAAATGAAATTAAAAAATAAATAACTACGAGAGATTGGTAAGGAGCCGGGATGTGAGGAAAATTCACAAAATAGATGAAATGATAAGAGGTACAAACAGAGGAACGCATGGATGACCATGGAGAACGAATCAATAATGACAGAATGATCATCTAACAAGATTTACTTGAACCGAAAGCTTAACTAAATGGAAAACCAAAAGAAAAGAGGAAGAAGAAAAAAAGAAGAAGACTTATTTGCTCTGCTTTGACCTATGCAAAATCTCTACCAAATATGTAAGAGCCTTGGAAGTCATAAGCAATGGAGTTACTTTTGAGGCTTCTGGGTTTTATAGATGACCTGAACTTGCGTTTAATAAACTGATGATATTTTATAGGTTCTCAGGAATCAGGTTTCGACGACAAACGATTGCAAACAAAAAAAATCACTTGGATTCAATGTAAAATTTCATAATCTGCGGTTAACGAAACTCAAGGCCTTCACAAATCAAATGTTCATAAGAACGTTGTGCTTTACGAACAGATATCGTCAGGCCTCAAAGGTTACGAGATTCTCGGAAGGTTTAGATCGAAATTAGCTTAGGCCAGTTCAGGTATCATGATATTATAACTGAGCGATCACAGGATAATATAATATGCCCGTGAAAGCAAGAAACCCAAGAAGAGCGGAAACAAACGGAATGGCGCATCAAAGAACTACAAAGAAAGACAAACCTATCGGCCAATTGGAATGGCGCATCAAAGAACTACCTGAACCTATCTAGGGAATTCAAGAAGGTCAAAGTAAAGGACAGAAAAACTAAAGCGGATGTGCAACAAGCACCTGCCTAAGAAAAAGCGGAACTGCATCCATCGACCTGTATATTGGTGAGCAGTCGAGATATCTCTGCTCTTAAGAGCAGAATGCATAAAACTCCGGAGAAGGCTAGGGAGGTGAAACAAGGCACAGGATAGAGCAAAAATAGAGGAAGCAAGACAAAGCTATAAAAATGCAAAAAAGGAAATAAAAAGACGAAAGATCTGGATGAAGATGTATGGGGTAAGGGTTACCAAATTGTAATGAAAAAAAACCTCAGTTTGAAACCCGCACTGAAAATGGGAGAAAAGGCCATAACCACGAAGAAAAAAGGAATCTCCCGAGCCAGATCAGATCCCCCCGAAGTAATGAAAATGACAGGCCTCTAGCAACGCTGTTAGAATTAAAAAGATCCAAGTGACGACCATCTCTGTAATTCTTTTACGATTAAAAGAGGTTAAACGACGTGACAAAAATTCAAATGACATTCCCTGCATTTTTTTTACAATTAAGACCCTAGTGACATATTTTGCAATGTTTCGTGCGATTAGCAGGTTTAAAATGACCTCGTCTACAATTTATTCAGAATGAAGAAGATCCCAAATGACATTTTTAAATATCTTTTAAGGATTAAAAAGACCCTAACGTCATTTTTTATATTTTTTTTTGGACATTTCTTCACCTTTCTGCAATTTGTTTGCGATTAAGAAGAATCAAATGACATTTTCTGCATTTTTTTGTGTGAATAAGACCCAAATGATATTTTTTTCTTACTTATTTGATGATTAAAAAGATCCAAATGACATTTTCGTTAACATTAAGAGGATCCAATTTCTTCAACTCAAATTACATATTCTGCATTTTGTTTTATAATTAAGTGATATTTTCTGAAAAATGTCCTTTTTTATTAACAGGATTTTAACTGCAATTTATTTAAAATCAAGAAGACCCAAATGACATTTCGTAAAGATTGAAAATACTCAAATGACATTTCCACCAATTTCCTTTAACATTACAAAGATCCAAATGACCTTTCCTGCAATTCACACATTTGCGATTAAGAAGACTTTGTTTTATGATTACATATCCTTCGATTAGAAAGACCCAAATGACGTTTCTTCGTATCTTGTTTTATGACGCTGCAATTTGTTGCATAATTGAAACCTAAGTGACATATTTCGCAATTTGCTTTGCCATTAACAATGACTTCTTCTGCGATTTGTTTGGGATTAAGAAGACCCAATTTTGTATAAGGATTAAGAAGATCCAATTTTGTATAAGGATTAAAAGACCTGAACGACGTTTTCTACAGCTGCTTTTATGATGAAGACCCAAATGACAATTGGCAGAATTTACTTACGTTTAAAATTCAAGAGACAATTGTTTTAAGATTTAATAAATGATCCAAATGACATTTTCTGTTTTACGATCAAGACCCGAATGACGTTTCTTCCAAATCGTTTTATGACTACTAACAATGAGTAAACCCAAGTTATATTTCTTGCAATTTATTTTATGATTAAGAAGATCCAAATGATCTTTCCACAATTTGTATCGTGATTGAGACCCAAATGACAATTGGTGTAGTTTACCCTGACACTAAGATCCAAGACATTTAAATTGTTTTAAGATCTAAGAAGATCCAAGTGACATTTACTGCGACTGTTTCATGCGAATATTTCATGATTAAGACCCAAGAGACATTTTCTTTAAAATATTTTAAGGTTTGAGAAGGTCCAGGTGACATTTTCTGCGATCTCTTTTATGCAGTTTGTTTCATAATTAAAAAACTCAAGTAACATATCTTGCATTTTGCTTTATGAATAAACATCACTTTTCCAATTTTTTTTTACAAGGATCCAAGTCCTGAATGACGTTTTCTGATGTTTGTGTCACAGTTAAGACCCTAATGACATTTGGTGCCATTTACTTCATAATTTATGATCCGAGAGTCATTTTTTTAAATTGCTTTCAGTCTCAATAAGATCCAAATGACATTCATTTGCGATTAAGAAAACCCACAGGAGTTTTTCTGCAATTTGTGTTATGATTAAAACCCGAATGACAATTGGTGCAATTTACTTTTTAACTAAGATCCATGAGACAATTGGCATTTACTGCAACTGGATTTATGGTTAAGACCCACGAGACCTTTTTTTTACTTTTGTTTTTGATGATTAAGAAGATCCAAATGACATCTTCTATGATCAATACTCAAATGACATTTCTTGCAATTTGCTTCATTATTAAGAAAACCCAAACGATTGTCATGATTGAGACCCGAATGACTGTATGACTAAGAACCACGAGACATTTTCTTAAAATGATTTTGTAATCAAGAAGATCAAAATGACATTTCCTAGAATCTCTTTCATGATTAAGACCCAAGTGACTTTTCTTGCCATTTATTTTATGATTTCCTGGATTATGAATTTGGATTATGATTAACAGGATCCAAATAACCAATTGTGCAATTTCGTTATGATATTTACTGCAATTTTTTTTTATGACAAAGACCCAATGACATTTTCCGTAAGACCCAAATGACACTTGACGTATATAATGGCAACCTTGCTTGATTTCAAATTGCTCGGTCCGATCACAGGAACTCCACACGAGATTAACGATTGCGCAAGTCTTCTTACACGTTGTGAATAAGTGCCTCACAAATGGCGAGTTCCCAAAAATATGGAAACAGGCTATTTGGGTCCTGATCGGAAAGCCTAAAAAGGAAATTGAAGACGAGACAAACCTATCGACCAATTGGATGTAACAGACAAGCTACTAGAGACTTGAATAAAAAAAACGGCTCACACAAGAACCAGAAGACAAAGGAATCCTGCACTAGAACCAGTACGGTTTCAGACCCGGGAAATCAACGGTGCACGCGATAAGCAGGGTAATGGAAATAACAAAAAAAAAAAAAAATCAAAAGCGTCGCGTGTAAAAACCGCCGGTGTTGCATTATGATTACGCTGGATGTGCAGAACGCTTCTAATTTGGCCTCATGGAAGAAGATTGTAGAAGCTCTTCACAGATCCAAGATAGAAGCCTACCTCATCAGAATACTTAAACCTTAAATGAAAGACCGCAAGGGCAATTATACCACAAGCAGGCACATCCAAACAAATAACCTGCGGAGTTCCACAAGGCTCCGTACTGGGTCCGACCTTGTGGAATGGCCTTTACAATGATATTCTAGACAGGGGATTAGGATTAGGATTGCGAATGACCTCGCGGTAGTAGTAAGCGCAAAAACTAGTGCTATATGCAGCGAGCAGGGTAAACTCATTACTGGAAGGAAATGGGCTAAAACTGGCAGCTCAGAAGACCGGTAAGAGAAGTATGAACCAAATAACGTTGGATATACTAGGCGCCCAAATCATTAGCAAGCCTGCAATCAAGTACCTAGGGGTACATCTGGACAAAGGGACTAGAATGACAACCCATGTGAGGAAAGCCTATGACAACGCATATAAGGCCCACACCGCACTAGCAAGGCTGATGCCAAACGAGGGCGGTCCACGCCCCCAGAAGAGGAAGGTGTTATCGATGGTTGTAACATCCATCATTATGTACGCGGCACCAGCATGGGCAGAGGCCCTGGAATACCAACGCTACGAAAACATGTTGGAAAAACTGAATAGAAAAATGGCTATAAGAATCACATCGGCCTACAGGACTGGCTATACTGGTTACCGCAGCCACGTCACCCATCAAGCTAAAAGTTGAAGAAAGAAATAAAGTATATCAGCAAGGATATCAAGCTAGAAACGATGGAAGGAAGGAGTTATTAGAAAGATGCCGGGAGAGATGGGACAAATACGAGGGCTGGACGAAGACGAAGTCGATTATTTGTTGTATAACACAGGCCCTGACGGGCCATGGGACACTTGGCAAATATCTGATGGAAGTTAAAAAGCAGGAAACAGCAAGATACTGGTACAAATAGACACCACAGGCTATTTATCTGCGAAAAATGGAGGAAGGCGAGAGAATGGACAAATGCGGAATGTGAGAAAATAGTCACAAAGCACAATGTTGCAGAACATCATAAACGAAAGCGAAGAGGCATGGGGACGAATTGCGAACATGATAGGTGACTTGTATGTTGTGGGATCGTCAAATGAAACACCTTGTAATGTAGTCGGTTTATTCTCTAACTCCAAGCTACCTATTACAACAACCGTCATTCATGCACACTCCCCAGTGTTACCAACTACTTATCCATTGCCGACACTACATCTCCTCCCCGCTTATCTTAAGTTATACATTAATACAATCTAATCTATCTAATTTACTTTAGGGTTATTTACTTATAGATTCAACCTATCTGGTGCTTTTACAATTCTTTTTGATCTGCACAGAACTGTATCGCTCCCCTCGACAGGTTCGGTTGAATTCGGTCTGTTTTCAATAACTCCTTCCCTACTACTGAACTTCTGATACTCCCCTACCTCCGGGACCCTAGGCTCATTTAAACTCATCCTTTCGGTCTCTGCCTCACAAGTCGGCAATCTTTCGTTCCTCTGATTCAAATTCTCCCTTGTTTCTGGACTTCTTAGTGGATCTTCTCTTTTTTCCAATTCTTGATGTTTTTTTTTCCTCACTTCTGATTTCAGGAATCCTAGGTACTACATCTTCCATTAATGACTTCCTCAAATCTTGACGATGTATTATTCTCTCTTTTCCATTAACTTTAACAATATACAATGCTGGACTGGTTTGTTTCATAACAACTCCAGGTATCCAATTGCATACTGAATTTTTCACTATTAATCTATTTCTGACCCAAACTTTTTTTCCAATCAGATATTCTTTTCCATATGCTTTTTCTCGAGGACCTAATTTTCCTGTTCCAAACTCTGGTTTTAACTGATTATACCGTGTTCTTGGTGCCGTTTTGAAAATAATTTCTGCTGGAGATAATCCAGATACTGTTGTTGGCGTATTCCTGTAGGCAAATAAGAAATTTTGTAGCACTTGCAAAGTAGACAAGGGCTTGCCTTTCTCTTCGTTTTCCAATAACTTTTTCTTCATCCCCTTTTTAACAATATCGACCCCTTTCTCAGCAAATCCGTTGCTCTCAGGATGTCTTGGCGGACTGTTCAATAGATTGATTCCATTAACATTACAGAATTTCACAAATTCTGCTGCATTAAAGGGAGGTCCATTGTCGGTTATTACATTTGTGGGTAATCCATAGATTGCGAACATTTCTCTTAACTTATCAATGACCCTTCTCGAGTCAGTTCCTTCCATAATACGTACACCAATCCACTTGGACTTATAATCATATAAGATCAAGAATACTTGTTTGTATTTAAAAAAATCCAGGTGTACTCTTTCAAAACTATTTCCTGGTTTAGGCCAGTCGATTAATTCTGCTGTCTTGCTTGCATTTCTAGTTATCTGACAGATTTTGCATGAAAGCACGCTTGTTTCTATTTGTTCATCAATTCCCGGCCACCAACAAATTGTTCTTGCCAGCATCTTGGTCTTTACGATTCCCATGTGGTTTTCATGAAAAAGATCCAATATTTGCTTCCAAAGTGACTTCGGAATCACTACTTTACTTCCACACAATAAGCAACCCCTTTCAATAGACAGTTGCTCCTTTCGTCTAAAATATGGTTTCACTTCTTCTTTAATTTGATTCGGCCACCATCTTTTTGTCAAGTCACCTTCATCAATACTATATACGTCCTTTTTTGTTCCCTCTGCTATTTCTTCTGCGTTGATAAGTCTGACCTCTTCTTCATTGAATGAGTCCGGTGATGTTCGTTCCTGCTTTCAGTGGTAACCGTGACAGGGCATCAGCATTTCCAATACTAGTACCCTTTTTGTACCTGATCTCATACTTATAATTTGATAAAATGAGGGCCCACCGAATAATCCGTGCTGCTGGCATAACATTGATTGCTTTATTAGGGTTAAAGATTACCTGCAAAAGTTGGTGATCTGTTACCAATGTAAAACTCCGCCCATAAATATATTTATGGAACCTTTTCACTGCGAATATAATGGCCAATGCCTCCTTCTCAATTTGCGCATAATTCCTCTCTGATTCGGACAGTGTACAAGATGCAAACATTATTGGTTTTTCCTGACCCTCAATTTCGTGACTCAAGACCGCTCCTACTCCATAATAACTAGCATCAGTTGTTATAATGATCGATTTGGTCGGATCATAATGAGTCAACACCTGACTGCCAACTATTACGTCCTTGCTCTCTCCGAAAGCCTTCTGGCATTCCGGTGACCACTCAAAATTCTTCCCTTCTCTGGTCAACTGGTGCAGAGGCCCGACAATAGACTACAATAGACACTATAATAGGCAGCATAATGAAGACCAAAAGTGTAAAGAAGAACAAAAAAGATTAGTAAATGCGAATGACTAGTAGGACACGCATGCGCCGCTTGATGAAAGGTCGTAAGATAGATGCCGAACGCGCATGTCTGCTTAACAGAGGAAAAGGGTTCAGCTGGTAGGCGTGTGGGTCCTCTTCTCAGACGAATCCAGCACAGTTTCGGGGTAGAGCTACTGTCTTTGAAGATTCCCCAACCTCTATAGAAAAATCTTAGCAGAAGCTGCCTTAGAGGCCAGCCAGATCCTTTTGGAAGTCATAAGCAATGACGCTACATTTGAGGCTGGGGACCAAAAGTCTAAACCTGATTTGACCTGAACTTGCCTTTCATAAACTGATGAGATTTTATAGACCCACAGAAATCAGGTTTCCAATGAAGATTCGAAGTAGAATTTCGTAATCTGAGGTTTACGAAACTCGGAGGCTTTCACAAATCAAATTTTGATAAGAAGTTGCGCTTGATGTATTGATATCATCTAGGCCTCACCCTCTGAGATTGGGCGACTTTCTCAGAGGGCTTGTATCATTACGATCTTTGAAGGTCATAAGAATTGGTTCATCATGGTACAAAGCCAAGGTGAGGCGTACGGCATTTTCAAAACATAAAGCCGACTGAAATATTTTAGAAATTCTCAGAGGTCAATTTGATTGATTGATTGATAAAAATGAGGTCATCTTGATCTGAGGCCACCTCAGGGGTTCAACTAGAAACTTCCTTTATGGACTAAAGTCGGGATTAGACCTAAAAGAAATAGCAAGAGAAAAAGCGAAGCACTTGACAATAAAACGAATAGATCAAATCGAATTGAAGATCTTTTACGTGAGTCTCCAGGTGTTTAGAGGGTTGCTTCTTGCTTCGATTTAAACAAAACTAAATCTACTCGATGTTAACAAAATTGCTTCCAGGGGGTACCCCAGTCAGATGCACAGGAAGCATCAGTAAGTTTTCATTGTCCCCTAGGGAGTCGATATCAACCCCGTTGGGAACTGGGCTACGCATACAACAATCATCATTTAAATTCAGTTGTTGAATGCCTACCGTGGTTTTGGGTAAACTAAGCGACTCTTTTTATTTATTCCTGTAATCTATGACTTGGGTTCTCTTAGTGGTTTTATTTCGTCGGGTGTTATTGCAGTCACCCTGTACGTACGACCGTTCAATTTATGACATTTACGTGTATTCAAACGAGTGCGAATTGACACGCCCCCCAAAGTACAAAACTTGCGTGCCCATTAATAATTCAACCCCAGACATTAATAAACATTAAACGCCCGGTGAACATGATAAGGTCTTGCCCAGGGTGGTGTTAACCCTTCGGGTTAATATATCATGCGAACTACTGGATCCGTGACGAATTTCGAATTCCAAATCCATTATTTACCGAAATAATCAAGCTTAGCGTGTCCTGACAGAACTTGCTGCGTTTTAAAAAATTCAGCTAGCTGCAATTTTCCAAGAAGAGAAAACGAGGGGGGTCGATTTGCCGTTGTTGTAAATAAATTAGGTGCCGACGTCCGTTCGATATTTGGGAATAACATTTTCCAGAGAAGAGCACTATATACGTGCAACACTGTGTTGATGTCTATTTTGGTAACTTTCCGAACTGTGCCAGTGAGTAACAGGCGGACGCCAATTATTTATTTGTTCCTTGACCCCCCCAGGCAACGCTCGTTTGTTTTTGATAATAAATCGGTGAAACCGAATCATGCCGTAAACAGAATTACGAGGGGGATCTGTAAACTCTGTAAACAAGCAAATAACTTGTTTGCTCTTGGGGAATTTTGTTTATTTTTTCCTTGGGGGGGGGCACACAAAAACGGGTCAAAGTCTGTGCGGTAACACGCAAAGTAAATTAAAACGTGTTTATTGTTTTCAGTTTGCGATATCTAAATTTGAATTGATTTTTTTTCACGATCAAGAAAAGTCTCGACTTACCTTCTGGTTTCTTGGGTATGAAGTTTAAGGTCCTAGTTTTCGCCCGTACGTTTTCTCCGGTACCATCGATCCAGACGTACATGGCTTGGACTTTACCTTCCGGCATTGGCAGCTCCAAGTATCTACTTAGGATGGTCTTATTTAGCGCCGCATTGGGCGATGCTTCCAGCGTTGAATTCGGCATCCCGTACTGTAACAATAGAGACAAAAAAATTAAAAAAACAAAGTTCAAAATTCTACGCGACGTGTAAGTAAATTATTGAACTAAGACCACGATTCATTTGGCCTAAAAATTATTAACGTCGTCAAAAGATTAAATTCTTTCTTGTAGCTTTATTTGCAACAACTATTTATTCTGATAAGTAATATGAAGTAAAAAAAATATTTGAACATTACAGGTTGAAACGGTCGCGAAATTGTTGTCAAAACAATTTCAATGTTTTTCTAGATAAATCATTTATTTCGGTACGGTTAAAATACAGTGTGTTAAGAAAGGGCCACAACCACCCATAGTGGAGTGTCGAAAAATAGTCAATTTGGGTTCTCTCGACTTATTTACCGACGCACCAAGAAGAACAGGTTACCACAACGTAGGTCCAGATTCACAGCGGTCATGAGATTATAATTATTATCAATAATAAAATGTGAGCAAATAAAAATCAGATTAGAGTAGGCGGTGCAAAGAAAATGTATGTCTGTGATTAACTGAATTCATTAATGTAATACATTCATGGACTGTCAAATTTATTGACTTTTTATTTAATCACAGACATGTATTTTCTTTGCACCGCTTGCTCTAATCTGATTTTTATTTGCTCACCGTTTATTACTAAACCGTTTATTATTAAACATCTGGATGACTCTTCTCGGAATTCTCCGAAAATAAGCTTCCGGTCCAGCTATTTAATTTGACCATAAATTTAAGTGGTGTTTGTTTGGACATTTTTAATGTTTATTTACTTGTACGTAAAAGTAAACAAACAAGGATTTTTAAACGGGCGCGTTACAAGGTATTGTGTATTGTGAAACATCCTGTATAAAATTGAACTAAAATCACGATTCTTTTGGCCTAAAAATTACTAACATCGTCAAAACATTAAATTATTTCTTACAACTTTCTTATTTGAACGCAAACTAACAAGCAAAAACGGAATACAAAGGAGAGAGAGAAAAGCAACGTCAATGACCTTGACAAGCAAAAATTTTACTTCGAATACGGACACAAAAATTTGACAAAGGATTTTGACAAATGAACCAAGTCGCTTTAAAATCAAATAACTCGAAAGTAAAATGTAAAATTGTAAATGCCCAACAACTTTGACAGGTAAACAGATAGGCGTCGATGTCTTCCACACGTGCATTGAGTGACTAGCAACAGTGTCGATTTTGACAAGTTCGATAAATAAAAACAATTGAAAACTACAGAAAAAGAAAGCTGACAAAATGCCAACGATTTTGACAGATACACCAAGTCGCTTTAAAATACAGTAACTCGAAAGTAAAATCTAAGATTGTAAATACCCATCAACTTTGACAGGTAAACAGATAGACGCCGACGTCTGTCACACATGCATCGTGTGACTAGTCACGGTGTCGTTTCTTGACAGTTTTGATACACAAAAGCAATCGAAAATTACAGACACGAAACAATGACAACACGCGAACTACTTTGACAGATAAATTCAGTCGCTTTAAAATCAAATAACTTGAAAGTAAAATGTAAAATTGTAAATGCCTAACAACTTTGACACATAAACAGATATGCGTCGACGTCTTTTACACATGCATCGCATGGCAAAGTGTGAACCACTTTGATAGATAAATTAAGTGGCTTTAAAATCAAATAACTCGAAAGTAAAATGTAAAATTGTAAATGCCTAATAACTTTGACGGTTAAACAGATATGCGTCGACGTCTTTTACATATGCATCGCATGACAAAGTGTCAACTACATTGACAGATAAATTAAGTGGCTTTAAAATCAAATAACTTGAAAATAGAATGTGAAATTGTAAATGCCCATCAACTTTGTCAGGTAACCAGATAGACGTCGACGTCTTTCGAACATGCATCGTGTGACTAGTGACAGTGTAGTTTTTTTTTTTGACAGGTTTGATATACAAAAACAATCGAAAACTACAAACTACAGAGAAAAAAGACAAAATGCGCTTTAAAATCGAATAACTCGGAAGTAAAATATAAAACTGTATATACCAAAAACTTTGACAGGTAAAGAAAAATCACATTCTCGAAGACGTGCTGTCAAGACGTACAAGGACAGATGAAATTAGCAAATGCAGGCGGCAAACCGTTCGACTTATAACTGAATGTCCGATAACTTTGACAAGTTAGTGAAACTGACCATTTTTGACAGGCCAAGCTTGACACGCAAAATAAACGAAACGACAAATAAGACAAAGCCTTCCAATTCGTAAACGAAACAGGTAATAAATGTCAACAACTTTGACAGATATAGAAAAACAAACTGTATTAGCAAAAGCCAAGTTGCCACGTTGTTCAAAGTAATGCACAAATACAAATCATTCAAATTATCAACAAACGCCCATAACTTTGTCAAGTTAATGAAACTATAAATTTTGACAGCTTAAGCTTGACACGCAAAACAAATGAAACAGATAAGACAGAGTCATCCGATTCTCGAACGAAACGGATAACGACGCCAACAACTTTGACAGGTAAAGGAAAACGAACGGCAAATAACAAATGCCCACAAATGTGACAAGTTAATAAATGAGTTGTTCAAAGTAAATAGAGATCATAAATCATTCAAATTATCAACAAACGCCCATAACTTTGACAAGTCAGTGAAACAATCAATTTTGACACTTTCTTATATCTTTAGTTGCAACAACTATTTATTGTGATAAATAATATGAAGCAAAAAAATAGTTTTTACATTGTATATCGTGAAGCACCCTGTACACAATTGAACTAAAACCACGATTCATTTGACCTAAAAATTACTAACATCGTCAAAAGATTAAATTCAATCTTATATCTTTAATTGCAACAACTATTTATTATGATAAATAGTATGAAGTAAAAAAAAATTGTTTTAACGTTAGAGGTACTGTATATTGTGAAGCACCCTGTATAATCTAAAATTAAAAAAAAATAATATGATGCAATAAATACATTAAGCTCATTGTAATTTGACAAGTAGATAAAATGTACAGTAAAAAGAACTTTACTTTTTATAATATTTATTTAACTTTGGTTCTATTTTTAATTTGTTAATATTTAAAAAATTGTATTGCTCATTTAAGTAGGTACATACGTGAAGAATTCGATGTATATATTTAAAAGAGAAATAAAACAATATATAATTTTAAAAAAGTGATAATGACGTCAAAGATTATACAGGGTATTTCAGAATAACCATTGGTAACTTTCACAGATGATAGGGGGCATCGAATTAAAATGAAGTAACTTTCGGAGGATTTTTATTTTAGAGATAATTCGATATGAAAAGTATACGATTTTGAAATAAAATCAAAGCGAAAAGTAGCGTTATTGTTTACTTTAATCTACTATAATATAATCAATCAACGCACAAAATATACCGACGTTGCGCATTATCTCGAAAACGAGAAGTTTCCGGAAATTATTTCATTAAGAAAAGCCACTTAATCCGATGCCATCTTTCAACTCTCAAAGTTAGGAATAGTTATTCTGAAACAGCCCGTATAATCAGCATTTTAAATATTATATATCGCAGACTTGTTTTGAATAAATTGAGTGTTGGCCTTGATATTGTTTAGCATCCACCTTGCACGAGTATTCGAAGATTAATTATTTATATTTAAATTTCAAAGGTGGACGTAAAATAGCACATTAATATTGATAACGTTGATTCCGAAGCGTTTCATGCATACTGATGTTTTCTATAATTCTCTGATTATAATTAATGGGGGGGCAAACGATGAAAGAAAAAGGAAAGGCCAGAAACAGAACTTAAGAAAAAAAACAGATTGATAAAATTGAGTATACCGATTGTTTCATTGAAACTTGAAAAACGGCCCGATTTATAAAATAAAAGATGAGAAAGAAAAAAACACTTGCCACGTCCAGTTTACTGTAGATATGTATTTTCTAAGCACAAGATTCATATAAAAATCGAAGAATTCAAGACAAAATATCAAACGCGTAAGTTTTCAACTTAAAAGGAAACATATGGTAGTTTAAGAACCATCACACAAGATCACATGCAGCCTTCGAACGCCGCTCGTAGCAAAATGATGAAAAATTAATTAATAAAAGGGATCAGTAAGGAAAATTACTGATGATACATTATGAATTATGATTATGAATTATTTCTTTTAAAACGAACACTTGTCTAAGGTGGCCGTGGAAAATCGGCAAACAATGAACCGGTTGACATTAATAATTACTTTTCAAAGTGTTAGACTGTTGGGAACTTTTAGTTGTGAAGTTGTTAAGACGTGAATTTTTAGAATTATTGAATTACATAAATATTTCTTTATTAAATGATTGCATAGCCAAGTTGGTCGGGTCCGCTGGCAACGGGCTTGACGCTTAGTCGGTGAACTATAGATGCGTATTCGAATTCCCTCCTGGTGCGTAAGGGTCCTATGTGAGAGGTGGAACACGTATGTGTCGGATTGTGTTCAGGATTCATTTCGGCCCCTTCTGCGTTTTCCCAGTTTTCAAGACGAATGCCGAAGTAAAACACCTGGTAGGTCGGTCGCAGCCGTAGCGGGCAATATTAGAATAGCCAGCTTAACGCATCCCTGATAAGCTCATAGAGAGCTTGGGACATGTATGATTTAAGCACAAAAAATGTATAATTATGTACGTAATTAAATTAACTAAAGCTTGTACACTATTGTCACTTAAAAATTAATGATTAAAGTCAACAACTTCATTTGTTTTGCCGTTTTGCACGGCCACCTTGGACAATAACTCGTTTTAAAAGAAATAATTCAAATAAATCTAAAAATATTAGAAAATATCGCAGATAGGTATAAGACATACGTAACAAAAATGAAAGTATTTTATTAAATGAAGAATTTAATTTAAGAAGATTGAGTTTTGTCGTTTTGAAATTTCTGGTATTTTGTTTATTATCATGACCACCCTGTAGCAATAAGAGTACATTTAATAATGGGTTATGATCTTATGATAAGCTTATGTATCAACTACATCTGTACCAAAAATCTTTTTCGGTTAGGTTTAGGTATAGGCAATGCTATACGGATAACGTGTAGAATTTTATGAGCAATCCAAATTTGGTTTCATACATAGGGTGTGCCATTTGAAATGAAAAAGTTGCGTCCGACACCACTGTTTTGATTCACTCTGTATAGATAAAAATAATTTTATGTTCTAGACCTCTAAACTTAAAAAAGAAATTGTGTTGAAAATTTTTTTGTGTCTTCAGTAGTTATCGAGATATTGTCCGAGGACACACTATTGGGACAACCTGTATAACAATATAAAATAACATACAATAGTTTAGGTGGTGGCATCTCCTCGCCGATGTTTGAACTAAAATTGTGTACAATTTGACTAATTTGTTGCCATATAAGCCATTATACACAAAGTGGCATGTAGCAACAACTTTATTTGGCCGCTCTGTGTGTTGATGGCTTATTTGGCAACAAATCAGTTGCCACTTGTCACACAATTTTAGCTCAAAAATCGACCACGAGATGTCGCGACCTAAACTCTGTTTGCCTGTCTACTTGATTGTGAGATTTCTGAGTAAATATGATTAGTGTTGTAAAAAACGGTATTTTAAAATATTTTGTACAGCCCTACGCGTATTTTATCATAAAATACGATACTTTATCATAAAATACGATACTTTATCATAAAATACGGTATTTTTACTTCATTAAATACAATAGATTGCGGTGGATTTCTCGAGTTACTCTTTAGTTACAGTTACATATTTATGAAGAGGGTGATCGGGGATGCCGTTGCAATCAAAACCGACAAATTTCTACGTGTCAAAGTTATAACAATTATAATTTAGTGCGTTCTTTCAAAATTACTTTTTTTTTTAATTAAATCGCTCAGAAATGAAAGCTCTCGCTAACGTTTAAACCTAATTTCTTCATTTTTAAATAAGCACATAACTATATTTTCTTTTTTATCATAATATGTCGTCCGGGATCAGTGTCGCCACAGCTAACTGTAATTGTACTACATTTAGTGCAATTTAAAACGATTAGTGCGAAGCAATCTGGTACACATTTATTTTTGGTCCAATTGTCACCTAGAACATATGATTGACTTTATCAAAGCAATCATAAACTATTAAAAAGATTCGAAATTAGGAACTTTTTGTAGCAGCAGGAACTGACAGTTTGTAGTTTGGTACTAAGGAGGGAGTTAAGGCGGTTAAACAATGCATTTGCGTAAAACATAAGACATAAGCCGTAAGAAATACATAAGCTTTTTTTTGGTTACAGCGCACTTCTTTACACAGGCGGAATTATTACTTACGGCTTATGTCTTATGTTTTATGCAAATGCATTATGTAATCGCCTTTAGCTAAGTGACTGTTTTGACATTTGTCATTGAAGGAGGTGTGCACCGCTTTCTCACTATTTTCATCTTTTTTTTTTGACACCTTAGATATTGGGCAGTTGGTAGTCTTGGTACTAAGGACGGAGTCATGGGTGTCAAACCCAGATGAACGATATGTAGTCTTAGTAAAGCCCGCCAATTCTAAAAGATGGCGCTGTAACAACCGCGATAAATTGAAAAATAGGTTATATTTTAACAAATTTACAGATACCTACTTTATGAATTGAGAGAAGTAATTTCGAAAACCCCCAGCTGATCGACAGCGACGTAAAAGTACTTAAGAATAGGTTTAAGAAACAACGTTGTGTATTTATTTGCAGTTTAAGGTCATTTCTGTGTTCTGTGGGAGACCTTAGATGAAGAAGTTACTGTGAATAAACTTTATTTTTGTAAGAATCATTTGAAATTTGAAAAGTGCGTAGTTATAAGCATTAAAAAATACAGACTCGTATTTGTGTCTAATAGAAGGTCGTACCAAGTTCATACAGGTAAAAGTCGAATATTTCGAAAGAATACTAAGTTACACCGTGAGTTTTTTTTATATCTCTGAACATACATATTGTAAATATTCCTATTCATTTTAGAAGAACACATGTCAATGCATTACAGGATATTTTTTTTAAACTGTAACAGTAATATTTACATAGTATGTTCGAAGTAAAAAAAAAACTTATGGTATATGTATTTGAATTTGAAGTTCAAACTTTTTAACATAGTTTGTAATAATCACAGTTATTTGGAGTATTTTAAAAGTTTTCCAAAAAGTAATTATTACAAATTTGTTTAAATACTACAAATTATTTTGTTAGGAACTTTTTAGAAAGATGAGCCGAAGAAAGTGAGCAGTAGTGAATTGTGGTGATGCAATATTACCTATGCATGGTTTCCCAAAACCTAAAAAGAATATGAAACGTTTCCAAATGTGGTTAAGGGCTACAGGTGACATTAAATTAAAGGAAAACGGTCCCGAAGAAGCGTATATAACAAACAGAATTTGCCACAAACATTTTGAAAATAAATTCTATGGACCGAATAATAAGTTATCGAAGGATGCTTACCCAACTTTGAATCTACCTGGTAAGTGATTATAAATTCTAAGGAGATTCTACTCATGACATTAGCTTTGTTCCTACACAGTTCTAAATCAGTTCGGAACTGTACTGTCATGCGCTCTTATTAAAAATGCTGTATATTTAGCAAGAGCGCATGAGCAGTACAGTTCCGAACTGATTTAGAACTGTGTAGCTAATAAGTTAATAATACCTATATTTAAATAAATAAATAAATATTTTAGCGATATACCTGCACCAGTTGAAAGTGTTTCGGAAAATATTGATTTACCAACTAACATATCTGATGCACCATTAATGATTATTGACTTACTTCCTGAAATACCGCCTTATGTTCATTTTTGGACAGCTGACACTTCATCAAGAAAACGAATTACGCCTTTTAAACCATCAAGAAACGAATTAAGTAAAGATTGTTAGTAGTTCATGTATTATAAATAGTTTATAGTGTTGTGTTTTAGGAATGCTACAAAATGAAATGCTGCCTATGGAGACTAACGATATGCCATCTACATCACAAGGTGAGTTATAGGTTCTCAGATAATGAAGTAATCATACTTTATCATATCAGTTTGACTATACATATTCTGAAGTTATTCTTATATTAGTTCCCAAATCATTGAGTTATTCCCTAGTAAAAAAAAAACCAAAGCTGAAACTAGTTACATCATAACACTTTTCCTTCAGAACTGAAAAAAAAAAAAAACTATAATCAAAGCAATCAGCAAAAGTTTGATGGCAGCCACTTCTTCATTAAGATTTAAGATGTAAGTGTTCAGTTCAGTTATGTTATGTATTATTTGTCTACAAAATCAATGGATTTTATAGGTGAAACTTCAACATTCAAAGCGAAACACTCTCGAGATAAAGGAAAAAAAGACATTTATTAGGAACCATATGTCCACAAATGGTCAGTACTTAAAAGTTGAAAGGGAATATGTCATTATCAGGGCCGGCGCTGCCGGCAGTCCAAAACGTGCAATCGTACGGGGCCACAGCATACTTATCAATCAGTAGGGACAGCTCGTGTCGGCACCTTTGATGTTCATACTGCCGTTTTCAGAGCCAATATGACCGTTACTGGCGGGCTTTCATTTTATTGCTACTAGATGTCACTGGTTGAAAAAATGGCACGGATAGAAATGATTGCAAGCAAATCATAGAATGCGATGTTGTTTTACACAACTTCAGGTTTTCTACACAACATAAATTCATTATAATCTAACAAAGATGGTTTTCTGTTCAATCTTTCTCATCTCTTCGCATCCATCACACAAAATGCTGAATTAAAAAACGGCCGCTTAAAAGCAATTGATGAATTCACCGGTGCGCCACACGCGGCCGTTTGTGGAAAGTCCGCCAGTTTTCGCACATGCGCATTCAGAAACTATAGTGCCAAGCCGTCCTACTGATTGATGAATATAGTGTGACGGGGCGGCAAACTTTTAAATAGCGGCAAAATTGGGAAATATTTGTATCACCGACAAACTCAATATTGCTCTAATGTAAGGTTTACCTGTGGTTGAATTGCAATTTAAACAATTTATATGCTTCCTTTATATTTTAGTTGTTTGTCTTTGTCTATTTATTATTTCCATAACGGACGAATTGTAAGTACACTGAGAAAAAAGAATCTTCACATGAAAATAATATTTTATCCCGATGGAAACATATCTTTGCTACTGTTGGAAGAAAAAGTTTCTTTAAATTAAAGCATATTCATTAACTACGAAGAATTATTTTTCTCAGTGTATGATATTTAAGCAATACCTTTAGTATTATTATGTGAAATATTTTACTTTAAGTGGTGTACATTTGAATTGCAAAATATAATAAATCCTCTCCCCTGAATATTCAATTCTTGCAATATAAGCCACAGTTTGAGCTTCAATCATACATAGATAGCTAGTATATAATTAATTAAATTATCAGCTTTTGGTTATAATCAGATGTAGCTATTAATTTCACACTTAAAGATAGTTTAAATATAGCTATTTTTGATTTTAACTAGCTGGCCAATAGCGAATAAAATGGCTACTACTAAAATGCTACTACGCTCTTATTTAAAATTCCCGCGGTTTTTAAGTCTTAGTACCCGCCAAAATTAAGAGATGGCGCAAGCTATTGTAGCAACAGTTACAAGTATAGGGATTTGCATTCTCTTTATGTTGTGTTCTGTGGACGGAGTTGTGGACGAAGTCACAGGAGGGAGTTAGCTAATAACATTTTCGACTGTCTGCTCCAGAGCACTCTCAGAGTATTTCCATCTTGTTTTAACCTCATGTAATAACAAGGGGGTGGAGATACTCTCAAAGTACTCTGGAGCAGTCAGTCGTAAACGCTCCTCTTTCTCGCTATTTTCATCTTTCTTTACGACACCTTAGAAGTGGATTGATTATTGATTAGTGTCCTAATGTCACTATTTTAGTAATGAGAGTAATGAGATATTCGAATAGAAAATGATTTTCTCTTTGATTCTAAAAATAACAAGACAAAAAATTATTGGCCCGTATTCATCCTATGATGAATTTAATTACGAGTCTATTTCCCGTTGATTTATTTATTAAGTGGTATAAAAAATTTAGTACTTTTTTTGCTCGAGTGTTAGTGCGGTTTTTAACAGTTTTCTGGCAACACTGTTCAAGGATTTCTTTCTACAGTATGCGCCAAAATATACAGTACTGAAATGCGCGCCACTGTTATGCGCATGTCTGCTGTTTGACATATAGTAAGTAATATATAAGTAATAAATAATATATTTCAGTACTGTATATTTTGGAGCATATTGTATTTAACTTTTACTTTGTGTACTTGCGCATCTCGGCAATTAATTTTTTTTTGTTTCTCCCTTGTATCTTGTGTTTTAATATAACTGGCACAAAATTAAATAACTATATAATAATATAAATAATAAAAAAGTTACGCGAGTCGAAACATAGATGGGCCTTGCAGCAATCGAATATAATTCGAAAGGGAGAATTAAAACTGAAGTGTCTAGGAATAATAAAATTAAATGTAAAAATAATTGGTGAAAAAAAAATATATAAACAAATTTTTTTTTCTCCTTGCACCCACTTTTACCCCAAGCAGGAGAACTAAAATTAAGTTAAAAGAAAATTGTTATTTATACTTGAAAATCAGGCCATCTAAAAAAATTTTAATTTTGTTAATATTTGGGCATTTTAATTCTAACAAATTCGACTTTTAAGTCGCAAATTTTATACATAATTGGACGGATCGGACATTAATTAGCCCCAATCGCAATATGTAGTTATTTATTTCATCCCCTCATTTTATTTTTTTTTAATTTTCACAATTTATTTTTAAAATTTGTTTTGCTGTATTTTTTAAGGCTAATCTTTTTTAAATTACTTAACTACCACGACATATTAAAAAAAAAAATTGGGAATCCCAGGAAGCTTATTAATTCCCCGACAGGTACAGTGACGGTCAAGAATAATGCGACAAACAGAGCCCTTAATTAATTATTACATTACTTTTACATTTAACTTCTATTTGACATTACTTTGATCATAAACTACATAGGTACATACATAAATAATACTCCTAGCAAATAAAAAACAAAACAAAAGTGTTAATGAATACGATAAACTTTAACGCACTTCGAGAACAAAAGAACATTGTTTAAATATTTGACACTTTTGTTTTATGCTTGTGAAATCATCAACAAGCAAACTCAAAATTAATTAAAGCCATCGAGCTGCTAAAATGGAAATTAAATTTAACGTCTGGATATGCGAACGTGTTAATAAGTTGCAATGTAAATTAAATTGTATATTATTACATATTATCTAAATAGACGTCTTTATTTAATTGCTTAACACTTTCATTCTTTATCGGTCATTAAAAAAAAGATAATAATAAAGAAATGCAGGAGACGGCTGTAGCAAGGATAAAGAAGGAAAATTGAATTACATTTGCTTTTAAATATTTTTTTTTTTTTAGTTCATGGTAGGTCTACAATTAAAAAAAAAAACTTGTGCGAATTCTAAACAAATGAAATGTTTAAGAAATGAAATGAAGATACAAAATGAAATTAGACGAAATATGTGACAAATAAAAAAGTCGTAGATTGGCAAACCCTTTGACGACGATTTGGATATTAAAAAAAATCCTTTTTTGCGTCAAAAAAAATTGTATCAAAAAATTAAATTGAATCAAAAACTATCTGGAAAAATAGAACATGTTCTATTACAAAAATTTTTTGTTACAAATATTTATTTTAAAAATTTCAAGTTCATTTTTATTATATACAGGTGGTTTTCGAGAAATGTTCGATTTATTTTTTAAAATTAAAAACAAAAAAAAATTGAAAAGGTACGTTACCATAGTGTGACTTCGAATTTGCGCTTGTTCACGATAGTTTCGTTCTCACTTTGTTTATTTATCTATCACATTCAAACATCGAATGCGTTCACTTCCAGCTGTAGTCGGCGGACTAGTGCGTTTCGTCCCGTCAGGCCGCATCAATATAAACCGTATGCAGGGGTCACGTGCACAAATACAAAACCCAAATATTTACCCAGCATAACCGACGTAATTATCGCCGAGTTAACCGGCCGAAATAGCTCAAGTAATTTGCGACCCTCGCAGCCGGTTATAGCCGGTTCCTTCGGGCCGAATAGCGCAAGAAATTATCAACGCCGTGAAAATTTTAGCGATCGCGATGAATGAGTAAACGAATTCATGAATTCCGCGCGTGATTCCCGGTCGAAAGTCCAAGATTTTCTACGATCGTTTAGAGGAGCGAGGAGGATTTGGCACAAGATCAAATCCGCCTACTTATGTACTTACTACATAAAAGAAACGATTTCGTAGGTGTCTCGGGTATACCTCAGGTTAACTGACCGAAAGATAACTTTCGTCTTTTTAGTGAATTTTCCCAAGGTCAACACAAATTTTTCAATGGGAGGGAAAGTTTGTGTTAAATTCGAACGCGCACCGGTGCGGTGGGTATTACTTAATTGAAATGTGCCTGCCCAATTCGCGGAATATTCTTAATTGCGTAAATTGTTCGACAAACTGTAATGATAGTAATTTTTTTCGTTTTCGCACGTTTCCGCTGGGGACGTTAAATTAAAACGTGACGGACGAATCATCTTCTAAACTAAGCGCGTAGTTGCAGAAGAATTTAATATGCACCGTCGCCTCAGTTACTTCTTTAATGCGAAAGCTAAAAATCCAATAATATTCAAATAATCTACAGTGTGTCCCACGAAAACAACAAACTCTACATACCAAGAAGGCGTCTAGTTGATTGCGAGAGCAATTCGAGCAAGCTTTAAGTTACGGCCTTTCCAGGTCTGTGTTCGTCTGAAGACGAAATTTATTGAGTTCGGTGGTGTAGTGTAGTGTTAGTGCAGTGGACAATTCAATTACCATCTTTTAAATTGGGTAGTCGGAGTCGATAAAATGAGTGGTGCTTAGGAAATAAAATTGGGGAAATAAAGCAGTTGTTAGTTTTTAATAACATAGCTAATTGGCAAGCAAACTAATGTTTTCTCACCCAAACCATGGTATCAGATACGAAGAGACGGACGGATTTTCGGACTTTGGTCACTCACCATGATATTCGAATGCTAATTACACCTTCGGACTTGGGGAGGTGTTCACGACCAATCGGCTTGTAGCTATCTGATGATCTATCGTGGAAAGCAGTCTCCATTTATATGATTTTATAACGGAAATTCCGACTCTATATGTGGGCCAGTTGCCTTATGATTCGTCGTGATTTTCCGAAACCGTCTGCTGATGTGCTTGCATAATACCCGGCTTTCTCGATGGGTCACCAATGCAGCTGAAACTCTACGAACGCAGCCAGCTTCGTTTCAAAGGTCAGTCATGACTCATGATAAATCGAATCGCTGTAATGTTTGCTTACGTAATTTTTATGTGGGTGGATTTTTGCGCGGTCACGTAGGCGACGACAAAGTTTTCTTTCTTATTTACGAAAGGGATAGCTATTCATGTAAGGAGGAATTGAGCTAATACAATCAAAAGCTCTTGCTCTTTGCAGTTTGTAATGTTCAGAAAAAGAAATCTCCAACGCCCTTAAATACGATGAGTAGCTCTTGTTGATTTACAATTTTTTCGGAAAACAGAGAAAAAATGTCAAAAACTCCAAAAAGGGTTCAAAAATTACAAAAGATTCGCACAAATTTTGATTTAATGAAGAAACACCTTTCGGCGACTACTAATACACTCATGAATAATGATCGATAGCTTTTGGTTTAGTTGTGCTTGTGATTAATCAAAAAAAAAGAGCTAAGGCCAATGCAATCGATAGTTTTGTTTTTCGGGGCTACAAGACTTGAAGGGGGCGCGGCAATTGTTTTCAAAATAAAATCTATTTGTTCAAATAACAAACACATGGCCTGATCCTCGGAGTTTCCAGCGATATTTTTGCGAGCGTTAGGCCAACAATTCGAAGCGCCCCGTTTTTCCTTTCAGAGTGGACCACCCTCGGCTAGTTGTAAATCTGTCAGAATAACCTTTATCTGGGTATGTACAAAATTTAGTCACGCTGAAATCGCAGGTGCCAGGCAGAGGCATTATGGTTGCACAGACGTCATAAAACAAATCTATTCTCCTTAGATTTTGTATACAGTTGTCGCGGTAAAATCACGGGTACATGTACATCAGCGGAAAAGGCATATCGAATTACGCTCAAGTTGAAGTGGTTTGTTTTTGTCTATTTCTATTCCAAGTCTAGCGTCATAATTCTGTGTCGACTCAAGAGGCTTTTGAAATGAAGTTAGAGAAAGCAAATCGCAGATGTCGTTGGACATGGCAGTTTGGAGCGCATAATTTATAGGAGTTTGTGAGAAAATGCATTCTAGGGCGTGGGCTAGAATTAAAATCAACGGTTACCATTGGTCGAAGTGATTTCAGAATTTCGCTGTGAAGTCCGAGGGGGTGCTTTAATTGTTTCCTTGAAAGGACCTGGCGCGAAGAAACAGACAGATAGCATGGCCGCTTTAGCGAGAACGGTTAAGTTCGTTTCTAACTTGACTTAGTTGTGTTTTTCCTTAAGCGCTTGTAGTCTTTAGTCTTTATTCATTTATTAGTTAAATCGTTATTTCGGTGCGGTTTAAATACAGTGTGTTAAGAAGGGCAATTAAAAACAAATGCGTGCTTCGCGACGCGAGTGCTTTAATCAAAGTGAAACAGTGCGGATGTGAGACGGCTTAGGTAATTGACATTTATTCGTATTCCTTGGTGGTAACAATTGCGTAGGGATAATTTGATTTGCATTAATTAGTGACTAAAGGGCAGTCAGGTCCATATTGACACTGCATTTAGGTAACTTAACCAAACTATTTTTAGTAGTTACATTTCAGCGAGTATTAAAACTCACTAGTGACTACAAGACTAAATAATTAAAATAATCAACTGTCAAACAAATTTATAAGAATAAAAAAAAGATGGCAACAAAAAGTGGTGGACAATTTGGTTGTTAAAAAAAACTTTCATTTTATTTTCTGTCTGAAAATATGTAAACGAAAGCGATAACAAAAGCACGTTCTGTGATTAAAATCATTTCTTTCGTTGTCAAAATGACAGGTGTGAACATGGCTGAAGCCAAAAGTGAGGTTATAGACTGTTAGGTTGGTGAACTGTAGATATCGACCGCCGCGATTATAAACGATTGCACCGTCCGATACAGTAGTAGGCGTTTTTGATGAAAAAAGCGCGTAAATTTAAAAATTTACATCAATTGGCGCCCAACGTGGGGCCTATAAATGAGAGACCAAGAGATCTTCAATTATTTCTTGTTCGCCTTATAAACGACTAATAAGTAGAGATTGGAATAACATACTTTGACGTTGTCACGCCAGCGGTTATTCGTGCAAAAATAATTATTATTTTTTTATTTGCGTCTGATGTTTCAAATTTGAAAGCATTGAGCTGGGTCATGTGAAGTATAAAATATAAGAATTTGGTCTGTATTAATAAATCTAACATGTCACTTGTTTATCTTATTTCTTTTTTTAAAATTTACTTTTCCATGATTTTGAATCATTATCATTCCTTCCTCAAACAATAGATGGCAGTACCAATTCTAAAAGTAAACTGGCTCCCTCATTATCGTTTTGATAAACGAATTGTTTAAGAATTATGAAGAATAATGCAGGCACGAAATGAAGGTACAAAATGAAATTAAACGAAATATGTAAAAAAAATTAAAAAGTCGTAGATTGGCAAACGCTTGCACTAACCAGTGATGATAACACAACGTAACAAGCCAACTTAATGATAACTTATCTTAGGCATTCCGTAAATATCTTAACGAAATTACCGTAACATTTTTTTCAAGTTACGTTCTGTAAAACCCCAGGTTTCTTAGACGTATTTTTTTATTTAATTTTTGTGTCATTTTTGTTTACTGTAAATTCCGTATTTGATTCTTTTTAATTCCGAAATATGATGCGGGACAATTTGGCCTTGAAAAAATTACGGATAGCATTCGAGGTGATCATCGTTTACGGTCAATCCCCTTCTACCCTTCTAGAGGGATTGTTCTTGTGTTGAAGAAGTAACCCTTTAGTTTCTGCAACTTAAGAAGTGTGCACAATGTCTTTGGTTTTAAGCAGGGGTGCATGTGTTATTCAAGGTCATTGCATTTGAAGAATTGTCGACAATGGCGCCATCTTACCAGAGGGTAGTCGTTGAGGAAATTTTTTGGTCATTGACTTTTTCGAAAATGACTGGACCTGTCTGAGCAGAGCAAATAAAAGCATAAGTTGCATTTATGATGATTACTTTGCTTTTGCAAGAATTATAAGGAGACTGTTGCAGTTTGGCCTTGAAAAAATTACGGATAGCATTCGAGGTTATCATCGATTACGGTCAATCTCCTTCTACCCTTCTAGAGGGATTGTTCTTGTGCTGAAGAAGTAACCCTTTAGTTTCTGCAACTTAAGAAGTGTGCACAATGTCTTTGGTCTTAAGCAGGGGTGCATGTGTTATTCAAGGTCATTGCATTTGAAGAATTGTCGACAATGGCGCCATCTTACCAGAGGGTAGTCGTTGAGGAAATTTTTTGGTCATTGACTTTTTCGAAAATGACTGGACCTGTCTGAGCAGAGCAAATAAAAGCATAAGTTGCATTTATGATGATTACTTTGCTTTTGCAAGAATTATAAGGAGACTGTTGCAGTTTGGCCTTGAAAAAATTGCGGATGGCATGCGTAGGGGTTGTTTCTTGCGCTGAAGAAGTAACTTGTCGATCGACCTTACCAGAGGGTGGTCGCTGACGGAATTTTTTTGGTCAGCGTGTCCGGTCATTGACTTTTTCGAAGATGAGGGGACTTGTCTGAGCAGAGCAAATAAACGCGTGAGTTGCATTCACGATGATTACCTACTCGAGATATCCGAAAGTCGAGTGCACGATTGCGCAAGTTCAAAGACTTGAAGATAACAAAAGGAGAGCATGCCTTGAATCTAAAACCCCATTGAACAGGTGCTTCAGGATAATTTCCAAAAGCAAACAACTTGACATTAAAAAAAGTGTCTTGACGTAAATATTGACGTGAAACCTTGCTTCGTTGTTGTGTGCTGTTTAGATAAAGTGAGAGAAAAATAATAGAAGATACACTATTGAAAAAAAAACATGAGTGTTTAAGCAAGTTTCAAAAAAAAACAAAAGATCTTGAGCGCCGCGCCGCGATAATTGAAATCGTCAATATACCTGTTGAACAATGACCCCCCCTTCCAATTGTTAACAAACAATAGAATATTCTCAAAATTTCGGCGATTTTTAACATTTATAAATAATACGATCGATCACATGGAAAGTTTCAATTCAGTTCAGCGAACTGCGCAATTCCAGTGCATGATACGAATTAGCGAATTATGTGCCTGTAAAATCTAATAAGTTCGGCACACACGTGTATTGACATTTGATGTTATTGCGTTATCACCAAGAAAAAAAAAAAAAAGGAAGAGCGACAACGGTTTTATCTTCGGCCCGCAACTGCTTCGATCCGGCTTACCAGGGCCAGAGATCTTTCGAAAAATGTACACTCACTAGATAAGGGCGCCAAAAAAAAAATTTATGGCCACTCAGAAATGGTCAGCAAAAAATTTATATCCGTAATTAAAGCTTAGTTTGTTTTTGTTATGACGACGAGTTTTATGTACTTACAACTTACAACTTTTTTTTGTGTTGTACCGCATTATGCTTCTTTGATGCTCCGACTGCGTCTTTATATTTTTTGACCAGATTAAAATAAATGAGCCACGTGATAAAGACCTGAGCACGTGAGATCCTCACCCGCTGCATAAGAAGGCGATCAGAGACTATATATACAAATATAATATAATATACAAATAAGCCACGCGATAAAGAGGAGCCGGTCCAAAGATATCTCGCAATCCCTCGAGGATAGGCAACTTAAGTCACTCGAGTGATCTAAATGAGCGGGATCAAAAGGGGAACTCCCACTTTTAATACATGTCAACAAAAATTGGTGACATGTATCAAAAGAGTAACAAAATTTTGTTAAAAAAAAGAAAAAACCAAAACAGAAGAATAATCCGACGAAAAGAAACACAAAAGCGAAACGAAATTAACGACATGGAAATACAAGGCGATCCAAAAACAAAATAAGATCAACGACTTTCCGACAGAATGCAAAATATACAAAAAAGAAAATAGACAAAGGCGATAAAAAAACGAAATGAAAAAAAAATGACAATTTCTGACGAAAGTAAGAAAAACAAATGACGATCGTAATATTCGCGAAAGGACGAGGAGCACCGAAAAATTTTGATCACTTAATTACAGATTATAACAGAGATAACATACTTGGATAACAAATAAAAACAAAAAGAAAAGAAAAACATTTTTGTCCCTTGTAATAAATGTAATCCGAATGAAAAAGAAAGAAAACAAAGGAAAAGACGATCGTCAATTTGACGAAAGAAAAAAAAAACAGGAAAACGAATAATGAAAGAAAAGGAAATAATTTCAGAGAATATAAACAAAAAGGAAATAAGATTCATTAAATTAAACACAAATAAATTCATTTCTTTATTATTCTATTCGATAACTCATAACCATAACTCATAGGGTTAGAACGCCTAGGACTTCCCCGAAAAATAATTTTAGGTTCGAAGACTATACAGTACCTACGTGTTCGTGTGTGTGTGTGTGGTTCACAAGCAGCAGACCTAGCACGTTTCTTGCGTGATACTTATCATTAACCAATTTCATATTATTGTGTCGTACTGCCTTAATTTTTATCACTACCAGCTATTAATCATCAAGATGTTTTTTTTATGTTCCACGTTTGTACTTCAAATTCACATTTGTTTCTTGGCATTGTTAGATTTTCATTTTTAAGCAAAAATATAATGCGTTTAGAATTAAAGAATTATAAACGTTGCAGCCGAGGGTGAACGACGTACTGTTCACGGTCCCATGAGTAACCCCTTAGGGACCTGGTGTAGCGGATGGGGAGCCCTAGGGTTATTAATTGTCACCACCCCTACGTGCCAGGTGGAGGTGAAGTGAGTCACCGTGGCGAGATGCCAGCCACCCGGCGGAAGAGTGGATTGGTGGTAGATAATCCACGGGTCGGAGATGACAAAGACGTAGGGTAGAGTAGTGGAGGCGCTAGTTTGAGTTGTGAGTTGACCAAGGGGTTGAACAGGTGCAGACAGTTGGGGCCAGGGGGCTGGGTTCCCTAGTGAGTAAATAACTGTTGTCTCTTACAAGTGATTGTAAACGCATGTTATTATTGCATGAACGCACCATGTCAATGGGAGGTGATGGTAGCGAACGGTACCCGGTAGAAAAAGGAAATGGTGAGCGTTTTGATTACTCAAATTTATGTGTAGGCGTGAACACATTTTATTAATAGATTTTAAAAAAAATGTGTTGGTAATTTTGGCCTTACATTCCGGAATTTAATTTAACATGTTCGAAAAATTTATTGTTTACTAATGCTTTAATTTTTTTTATCAATGCCAAGAAACAAATGTGAATTTGAAATATGTACCTACAAACGTGGAACATAAAAAATACATCTTGATAATTAATAGCTGATGGTGAGAATAATTAATGCGGTACAACATAATAATAGTTAATGATAAGTTATCACGCAAAAAAAAACGTGCTAGGTCCGCTGATTGTGAACTACACGCACAAATACGTACTGTGTGTAGTCCCCAAACATAAAATTATTTTTCGGGGAAGTCCCAGGCGTTCTAACCTAACCTAACCTAGACTTGAAATAGGATCAAACTGTCAAACTTTTGTTCACAACAAAAGAACGTTTTGTTTTTCCAAAGCACTCTTCGCAAAAAATGAAAAATTGAATTTTTGTCAAAAATGTGATATTGGACCACCATGTGTGATACATCGTTGTAAAGAGGAAAAAAAACCTAATCTCAAAATGTTAAAATCCAAAATGGCGTCCATAAGAAAAAATGAAGTTGCCAAGTGTTTCTTCGTCATCTTGAAAATTATTGGAAAGGGTATGCCATATTCGAATTTTCCATAAAAAAGTGTCTGAATAATGTCTGGGTTAGAAATGTCTAGTACGATTAGCTTATCGTGAAAAAATTAAAAACGAAAACCAGAAGTTTTCGTTTTTTTGCGATATTTTCAAAACTATTGAAGATATTTCAAATTTCTTTTCAGATTATTATTCAGCACGAAAATGCACAACTTTGCCCTAATTTAACCAACTTCGTATCTCTTAAGATAAGCGAGATCCCCATAGTGGCACTCGAAAAATGGACAGGCTGTATATGGTGGATGTAGTAACATATCCCAACCAAGCCCCGATAATTTCTGACGAGTGACCAAAGATGTCTGTGGTCGAGATTGTCGTTACCTTTATGACTCATCAATCCTATTGGAGCTTTTTTGGGATGTATTACAACATCCACCATATGATCCATGAGGCTCTCATTCATTTCGTCCATTGTAAAACTCCTCGTCACTTCCGATGACGGTATCAAATCGCACTTGGAAACATTTTTCTTTTTGTGAAACAGTAAAAGAATTCAATCTAAAGAAGCAAGAGTTGCAGGCAAATTCGTTTTGTTAGATTTTAGGTCGTAGAAAATGTAATCATTATAGGTAAAAAAATCGGCTTCCGGTACGACCAATGCGGTTGTTACATGAACGACACGACCAAGTTTGATGACCACCTAAACATCAGCTACGAGACGAACTTAAATAAAACTGCTTGCTTGGTGAGCGCTTAAATCACTTTTTTTTTTCAAAAAGTGGCCTTCTTATGACCCTGTTGGACTATAGGGTTAACATCCCAACACCAAAATTAGAAGTCCCCAACGAATTTAAGCCAACACTAGCCAGTAGTTTATGATTAGTCAACTAACAAAAGGCTATAGTTCATAGCTAGTGAGATTAATGGAAAAAAATTATTTCTAAACTTTAAAGGTCCACAGCTCGCTAACCATGGAGAATTGAACCCATGTGTATTATAACTTTTTTACTTAGAATGTCCTCAGCAACATGTTCCTTGACTTTGTCTAGTACGTCAATGCAACACCCTGTATAAAAGTTCTAGGACTTATCAATCGATCGACCGGCTTATACATAGTAAATAAAATCACCGTAAATAAAATTCCACTGCGTTTTATTTATTTAATTCGTCTCTTTATTTTCTTTATTACTTTTAAATATATGAATTCAAAATAATATTTTGTCGTTTATTTATATTTTATTTTAGAAAGCTTTTGGGATCTTGTGCGTCCTTACGCTGACCAAATTTCAGCTCGATTTTTATTTAATTTAAACTGCATTTATCAATTCTATTCGTTGTACTTTCACAGTTAAAATTCCAATGCAATTTTCAAGAATAATAAATCGTTTAACTGTACTATTTATTAAAAAATAAAAAATAAAAAAAATTGATAAACATGTGTAGAATATAAAACTTATTCAGTGTTGAAAATGGACAGAAATGAAAAATATAAAATAAATTCGTGGACTGAAATATATAATTACATTCTAAAGTAAATGAAGAAGGAGGAAGAAAGTATTCCGAAGAAAACATCTTTCATTTGTTTAATACTGGCTTGCTTAAATTTATTCAAACGTTTAGTTTAGTTTAACTTCGACTCCTTTTCAATTAATATTTTTATAATTTTTAATTCTCTTTCCGAAATTTTTCTCGTTAAGATTCTTGGCTTTATTCGTCCAGATTCGACGATTTTCACGTTTTTTTGCGTCGCAGACTCTCGGACTTGCATAACCAAAAAGATATCATTCATTCCCAGTAACGGCCTAAAAAGAAAAGTAAACAAATTCGACGTCGCTAATTGTACGTCGCCGATTTAAAAAAACGATTACGCCGCGGCCTTTGCCATGGGAAAGGCACGTGGATGGCACGAAGTGCAGGTATGATTTTTGCCTCAAACCGGGGGGACGGAGGGGGGGACTCAAAAGAGTGCCCGTCTGTTAAGATCCTAATAAAAGCGGCGTTGCGTCTACTTCGCTCATTATCTTGGTGGAGTCGCCGCCTACGTTTATCTCTTCGTTTGTAATGGAATGTTTAATTATAGATTTGACGCAAGTGTTTGAGAGTATGGATTGGTTTTTACAGATTTTTTTCGCCTTATCCTGTCACGATTACTGATTGTGATTAGTGCCTTTCAAATTAATTATTTCTAATACTGCTAAGAGTGTGTGGTTACTTCCGCTTTAACCGGAAGTGGGTCACAATTTATGTAATTATTTTTAATCAACGCTGAAACTGTTGCAGTACTTGAACTGTAATGTGTAAATTAGAATTTGCTGAACATGAAATAAATTTGGAAATGACCTTCGTAGCTGCAGGGGTTATCGGGGTTCTATTTCATTGACTTGTGTTATTATATCAAGTGTGTGATGTGTGTTGTGTGTTTCTAGTGGCGATAAAAGCATAATTGGTTCTATGTACTGTGCTGCCATCTAACGGTGACAGCTCGAACTCTCGTCGGTTTCGGGGAACCCTTTGTGTCGTAGGTATGTACAACTAGCTCAAATGTTGTTCCAATTCGTGAAATGTTCGAGCATCATCAGAAACGCCAGAAACTTGCGAATGAGTTTCGAAAAAAAAAATGAAATGGAACCATTTGATTGTTTTTCTATTTTTTTTTTCTGCGATGCACTGAATGCTTAATTAATGAGGCACGTGTATAATAAGAAAAGTTTGCGGCATACAAATTATTTATCCGCGTAACAGAACGACGTTGATTGAATCGAACGATTCAATAACTCGTTTCGTATCTGCGCCGCTAATTATCATCAATTATCGCCCGTGAATAATTCGCTGGAAATTCAGCAAAATCGAATCAGCTGTATTTGTGTTTGGTCTAAATTTAACGAGCATATTCTCAACAAAATTCTGTTTTTCTCCCGTGATTTATTTCGTTTTCATTTCATGTTCAAATAAAAAAAAAGTTTACGATTGCTTGTTTGCTTGACAGTACAATTTGGTGCATAATTTCTGTTTCAATTTGAACCAGATATGCATCAGACTTTACCTAGACGCGTTGTAAACAAACTTCGTTATCTTTTGTAAATACGTACGAATCAGAAGGAGAAATTAAATAAAAATTCCATGTACAGGTTGAAGACTTTCGCTCTAGCCAACAATAGTGGTTTCATGAAGAGCAACTCGCAATATGTTAAAAAAAAGAAAGAGTGTGTTATCCTCAGTGTTGCCAACCATTGACGATCGTTTTTCCCCCACATTAGGAGAATAGTTCCCTTCTATGCTTGCTTTCTCCCTCAAATTGGAATTCGAAGTTATTTTTATATATTTTTGCCAAGATTTGCCTCAAAATTTAAGTAGTTTTGTCTTAAAATATTCGACATTTGTCGAAAAAATTCGCTTTTTGCAATTTTAAGCATAACAATTTCTTAAAAAAGGAAAATTCTCCTCCAGTTGGCAACACTGCGGTTACCCTTCTTACATTCTTAACGTGAGTGAGTAGTGGGCACAATGTAGAGGGGATGGACGTGTTAAGCAGATGTGCGAATAGCAATCAGTGGCAGTGTTGCCAATCTAGTGATTTTAGGTCTGCCCGATAGCTCTGCACTTTCTACACTTTTAACACCTTTACTCTATTTTTCTCACTCCTACTTATGTTATGTCATGTACATCGCACTCTCTCGAGAGCGGTTGGTGCAGAAAGTGTAGAAAAGTGCAAAGCTACCGAACAGGCCTTTTATCACTAGATCTAGCGAATTACTGATGGAATTTCAGACGAGTTCAGACAAGTTGCTGACCAATTTGTTTCAGTTAGCTGCGCCATTCTGTGTCGAGATCAAATAATTAGTCAAGCATAAAAAGTACAGTTATTTTTCTTACCAATGAGCGAAATAAACAATGAATAATAAGAGGGAAAAAATCGATTTGAATTTAAAAAATGGCAGGAAATGAAACGAAAACGAATTGTGCGATATCGTTCCCCTAATGTACCACAGATGGCGCTGTTCTTTCTTGTCGCAATAGGAAAGCTAATCACCGACTAAAAAAGGAAATTAAAACAGAAAGTTACCGTGGAAAATTAATTTCGTTTTTGTTCAATAAACGGCGACACTCTTTTTAATTGGAATCAAATTTGATATACAATATGTCCGTCTGACAATGACATAGGGATTTAACATGAGAAAACTGAAATTTATATTATCTACCTGAGTAGATGTATGTATATGAAATTCTGGGTTATAATCGGAAAGATTATTGCGTTCAAAGTGTTTTTATACTAAATTTGTGCTCTGTTTGATGCTCTGTTGCCTGAATTTTAAAACGTAACAAGATCTTTCCAAGATGACCAGTTTTTAGTTTCTTTGTGATTTAGACTAGAATATATTGATTAAGTCGTAGCCTAAAAGCTGGAAGATCTTCGGCTCTCTTTCTTCCTAAATTCGAGCTTTAGTAGTGCACGATACTAGTGGCTACGCCACCAAGGTCTCTCCACGAAGACCATTTTTCTTTATGATTTTGTTTATATTGATTAAATCTTAACCTAAAAGCTTGAAGGTGTTCGGCTCACTTTCTTCCGAAATTCGAGGTGTAGTGGTGCACCAGATTAATGACTACGCCACTCCACCAAGATGTCTCCATGAAGACCAGTTTTTTGTTTCTTTATGATTTAGATTGGATCTAATTGGAACTTATTGGTTAAGTCTTTGCCTAAAAGCCCGAAGGCCTTCGGCTCACTGTCTTCCCAAATTGGTAATACTGCACCATTCTAATGACTACACTACCACTACGTCTTTCCATGACGACCAGTTTTATGATTTGCATTGGGCTGCATTACACCTAATTGATTAAGCCTTAGTACTAGGCTTAAAGGTTTTCGGCTTTTACGCACTCATCTCACTTCAAACTATTAACTTTTGATTTGGTTGGATTTGATTGGATTCGCTTTGATTCAATTGGTTAAGCCTTAGTACATCTCTATTTCTCTCTAAACTCTAGCCATAGTGACCCACCATAATAATGGCTGCGCTACCAAGGTCTTCATGATCAACCAGCATTTAGCTTCTTTACCAATTGGGTTGAGTTTGATAAGCCCTAGTACTAAAGAATTTTTATGTTCCCAACTTTTTCGCACGCCTCTCTTCCTAGACTCGAACCATAGTAATGGTTGCGTCACCAAAGTCTTCAATGACCAATGTGGTCATTATGATTTGAGGTTTGATTGGTTTGGATCCAATTGGTTTTAATCGAGTCAAGCCAAAATCAATATTTTCTATCGATCACTCAACTTGTGTTATTTTTTTTCAAGATTTGGACACCAGTGGTGAATGACGATTGCCTTCTTTTGTACAGTATCCCATAATGGCTTGGATATTCTCAACTTTCTTCCTGAACTCCAACCATACTAATGGACTACGCCACCAAGGTCTTCATATGACCAGTATGGTCATTAGATTTGAGGATGGATTCGTTTAGATCCAATTGGTTTCAATCAAGTCAAGCCAAAATTAAAATTTTTGAACGAACATCCAGCTTATAAAATATGTTATTTTTTCAAAATTTGGACACTTTAGACGATTGCCTTCTTTTGAACAGCATCCCCTAAAGTCTTGGATGTTCTCAACTTACCGGAAACTCGAACCATTCTAATAACTGTGCCACCAAAATCTTCATATTAAGTACATACTTGTTTTTCTTTCACGGCGGTTATTTAAGCTTTCGCTACCACCCTGGAGATCCAGAAAGGGATTTTTTCAAAGTCAGCAATATTGCCGCAAAACCCGTGGTTGATTCGAGCTTCCAGCGGTGAGTCGCTTTCACGAGTTGGCGTACTTATCTTGCTTTCACCGTTTTTATCCACGTGTCGCGCGTTCAAGGACAAAGATGCCGGCCAAACGGCGTATTCATCTTCGAACGCTGATTCAGTGGGAATGAGAAATGTTTATCATCGCAACCTAATATCGCCTCTGGTTTGAAAGCACGTTCTAGTCTCATACTGTTTCCTGTTCTCTGATATCTTTCAGGAATAACAGGTGTAGCTTAAAAAAAGAAATTAATTTCAAAATTTCTTTACGCATTTTTCGAGTCCTTACAACCAGAACGATTTGGGGTTGACTTTGTTTGGATCCGATTGCTTTAAATCAGTGGACGCTCGCACGTTGCCCGGCGACCAACGAAACACGTCATGATGACAGATGACAACAAAACGTCAAAATAACAATTATCAGAAAGGTCAAATCGACAAACGTCAGAAACGTCAAATTGATAGACAAAGAAAGAGAAAGAGAAAGCGGAGTCAACAGAAAACGACTGATGAATGAGATACAGTTCCGGGAAGAGTTAATATCAGTTTTTGCGTTTTTTTTTTACTTAATTAATTCTGGTCTTGAATTAGCTTCGACTAAAATTGAAGTATCATCCGCAAAAAGACAAATCTTCTCAGCATTTATATTATATGACAAGCCATTTATATAAATGAGAAAAAGCGTGGGTCCAAGTATGGATCCTTGTGGAACTCCCAAATGACTGGTCTGTGTAGCTGATGTTTGGCCATTCCACTGTACCGCTTGTTGTCTGTTTTCTAAGTAACTTTATAATATATTTTGCATTTTTCCTCGCACCCCGTAGAAATCAAATTTTCTGAGTAATATTTGAGGATCGACACAGTCGAATGCTTTAGTGAGGTCGCAGCATGATATTTCGATTTCTTCACCTTTGTCAAAAGTCGTCGCTATCAATTCTAATACTTCAGTCGTAGCTGTTACTGTTGACCTCCCTTTACGATAACCATGTTGCCACTCATTAAAAACATTATTTCTTTCGAAGAAATTCAGTAGTCTTTTCTTCAAAATCGTTTCAAAAACTTTTGACAGAGCGGGTAGGATTGAAATTGGTGTATAATTTTCCATATTATTTTGGTCACCATTCTTATGTATTGGTAAGGTTTTTGCGACTTTTAATTCGTCAGGGAAGTATCCGGCGGAAAGACATTCATTAATTACATGTGCTAAAGGTGTTGCAACATAATATATAATTTGTGTAAGGACCAATTCCAGGGGTGATTCTTTGGGTTGTTTTATGAATGAATGAATCTCTGATAATTTTTCAGAAATCGCTTCGTTTCGAAGATACAGGGTTGTAAAGATAGTATGCATGAATTCAATCTTCTCCTCATTGAATGACGGACTCTTTCGAAAACGCCCATCGACTATCCGATTCCTTAAGTCATCTTCAGTTTCCGCTGCAGTGGTATAAACAAGGATTTCAATTATCTCCATAGGAAAAAATTCATCCTCAACTGGATTCAATTTGCAGCAGGGCTTTACGTGGGTGGTTAAGAATTCGGGGACTCTGTTTCTTTCGAACGGTCAGGTTGTAAATCTGTCCAGTAACTTTATCTGTCATTTTCGTGCACATGTACTAATATCGCCACACAGTAATTGCAGGCGCCGAGCGAAAGCCAGAGGGATGGGCAGACATCATAAACAAATCTATTTTGACGTTTTAAAGCGTTTTTCTAAATTTTCACATGCCTTACAGTGTCAGAGAATTGCAGGCGAGCGGGCCAAGTGGCCGAAGATATCGAGTTACCCGGCGGGGCGTCACTGTAGTCTGCCTTGTTTCAGTCCGATAACGGAGGCTTTAAAATTGTCAACTTCCACACTTGAATAGTAATTTATACGGCTGCCACTTAGGACAATCCGAGGGGTTGATAGAGTATATCGTCGTTGTGCATACAAATTGCGCTAAGTGCGCATGCAAATTGCGCTAAGTGCTAACATTTAAATTTTACAGTAGGAACAAAAAACTGTATGAAATATTAAATCATATCTTTCTGTGGTAAAAAGGACTGTCCTCTACTTTTTTAAGATATTTTCCAATTATTAAAAGTACCCAATTAAATAGAAATGTCTTCAATAAATTATTTAATGGCCAAAAATATATTTTTGTTACATAGCGCATTTTGCATGCACAACGACATCTTGGTACATATGGCATCTGTGGTAGGCGGGCGTGTGAACGTAAGACTAGGTTGCAATTGGTTGAGGAGATTCCCGAATTGGCTGAAATTACGAGCGGGTGGGTTTTAATTGTTTTCATGGAAAGTTGCACGAAAAGGGAACGGCAGAGATCACTGATCGCTAGCAAGCTCGGTCGAATTGAATTCCAATTGCCTTGATCGTGTTCGGGCGCTTGTAATCTGTATTCAGATTTGCATTTTTATATATATTTGTTGTTTGTTAAATCATTTATTCCGGTACGGTTTTTAAATTCAGTGATAACAAGGGCAATTAAAACCAGACACGGCGTTTCGCGTCGCGGATGCTTTAAATCAGAGTGCGCGAAGTGCGTGAGTGTTCCACGGGATACGCGGTTAGGTAATTTGCATTTATTTGTATTTCTCCATCGCACCTTTGGTGGCGCAAATTGAATGAGAATTATTTAATTTGCATTCACTAGTGTTTAAAGAGTCAGTAAAGTTCATTATTACCATTGCATTTAGGCAGTATTAAAACTCACTAGTGGCTTCCATATTTTAAATTTTGATTGGTCAGTGTTCGTAATTAGTAGCCGAGTTCGATAATTTAATTAATCAACGGCAATTTGTTATTCCCTACATCTACTTGGGCTTCCAATACAGTGTACTTTAGAAATCAATCTACCCTAGGGGGTTCTCTCAGGCAAATTGTAAACCAAGCAATTGGAAATACATTCCTGGCCATTTTCTTGACAAAGGTTTTCACACCCTGTATATGCGGGAGGGTAAAACTGTTGTCTTGGCTGAGAGGTTTGTCGGTTAATTAGAAGCAATTGCCTCGAGACTGAAAGGCCATAAACACCCATAGTGTAGTGCCGAACACAGTCGAACTGGGACCTTGCGCTTTTAAATTGATTAGCTAGTTAGACGACGAACGAGCGACAAACAGACAGTCCTGTATAGGCCAGGCATGGGGTAGAAGCGCCGCTCTCAAAATAACATTAACGCTCGGGATCGCGTAGCAGAAGAAGTATCGGCTCACTGCACGTGTCCATTAATTAGGCTGATTAGAGATAGGGTTAATAGAACACCTCCCAAAAGGGAGTCCGTGAAAAACTGGTGATTGCTACTGATTTACCTGCAGATTGATCGCTGAAGGCGGCAGACGTATCACGTACTTCGCCCAAAACATCTGATTAGTTCACTAATTAACTCCATTTATTAAGTACACTGTCGTCCCACAGAGACACTTTGTGCGTTGGTTTATTAAATCGAACAAGTCTTTGAATACCAGCAGAGTTACAGACGCCGTACTAAGATTCGAACATTTGAAACCCAATTAATTATTGATCTAAGTAAGGAGCAGAGCTCTCCAACGAACATCTGCGTAAACATTATACCACCAACGGTGTGGATCGGAGGAAAATAGATCGCGCCGATACCCGGAGGTGAAAACTGTTAGGCGAATCACATTGTATTTTCTGAAAATCGTAATTTTTGATTATTTGTATTGATTTCAACAACGGGGTTTTCGCTCACTGTACCCGATCCCTTAGAGGCGGGGACGAGGAGTTTACCTGATATTTTCTTTTTTTTTGCAATAAATAATTACTTAAATTTAATTGTTGCGTTTCATTATCACTTGTCAATTTCCTTGTTAGAAAGCTATTGTACTGCCACACCAAAACAAAGAACCAGGTTATCACAGCGTAGCGGCGGATTACATCCGACGATTGGGTCATAATTAGATAATATTAAAATTAACTTCAGCGCGGAACAAATTCCGTATAAGCCACAACCGATAACAACAGCTGGAGGATCAGACCGTTAGGGCGACGAACCTCGCACGCAGGTAAAGACTAGACAGGCATCCTTTAGCAATTAAATCTTAATCGGTTTCTGTTGACACATATTTAGTATTTGCTTATTCAAAATTATGGTCGGTTTACTTGTCAGGATTAATTAATAACTACTTAATTATTGGGCGCATCACAATCTCAAAATTGGTTACATCTAGGTATAGGGAAATCTTAACATGCACCATCAATTACAATATTCAAAAATACTTGAAATACTGAACAGCAAGATTGTAGGTTATGTGAATAAAAATTAGCTTCTGAACGTGTAAAGTGCCGCTAAATGCAAACGCCCTTCAATCACTTCTGAACATACTGTATAAAACGTCTTTTTTTCGTTTCATTATACTTTTCTTGCTCGCTCAGTTTCTTTATTTTAAAATTTAGCTTAAACGCTTCGAATTTTGAAAATATGTAAATGTTGCGTTGAGTGAAGAAATTTCAAATGTCTTCAATCAACGATTGTAGTGATGAGCAGCGCCATCTATTTTATACTAAAGGAACAATCACGTCAGTTTCATTTCCTACCATTTCTAGTTTTACAATCTTGAATGTTCTATCTTTCTTGGGTTGTAGGTAGTGATTAAAAATGATTTAAAAATTTTCCTACTTATTTAATGATATAATTTATCTTAAAAGTTTGGAGTTGTAAAAGTTTGATTGCGGTAAACATTAGCAACGCCGTCCGTTGTACAATCTGAAAACAATTTACTTGCATAATGATTTGTGTATTTGCCTTGTTCTCGAAGCGTTCCACTAATTTGCCAATAAAAAATAAGTGTATGTTTCAACTCAAGGTAGATGAAATAGAAATGTATCTTTTAGTTTCTAAATCAAAATTAAATAAAACTGCAATCTCAATTGAACCGTAAAAGTTACAAATTACAGATTGCAATAAAGAATGAATGAGCAGCACCATCTGTTAAAGGACACAGGAAGTAGGTACATCATAATCTTTCAATTTTTTGCCACTTTCAAATTTCAAATCGATTTTTTACGTCGACTTCACTGACGATTGAATTTCAGGTTTTTTTTTTCAGTTATTCATAAGTACAGTCAAAAGCAGCGCCATCTGTTAAAAGACAGAGGAAGTACATCACCAAAATAATTAATTTTCTTTTAATTTTTTGCCAATTTCAAATCGACTTTTAAGGCGACTTCACTGACGATTGAATTCAGAGTTTTCTCTCAGTTATTTTTCAGTACAATCAAAAGCAGCGCCGTCTGTTAAAAGACAGAGGAAGTACGTGACCAAAATAATTAATTTCCTTTAAATTTTTTGCCACTTTCAAATTTCAAATCAACTTTTTACGCCGACTGACAAATGAATTTCAGGGTTTTTTTTCCATTTTTTTAACAGTACAATCAACAATAGTATTGCCAATTGTTGAACAATAACATCTGTGCTAGAGTAAGGGAACGATATCATCGCAATTAATTTTCATTTCATTTCCTGCCGTTTCTTTTTAAAATTAAATTGATTTATTTCCTCTTAATTCTTTATTTCACTCCTCAATCATTGAAAGTCAAAAGTCTGTGAAATATAAAATATAAAAATCTCGCCACAAAATGAAAGAATGAATTGATTACATTAATTATTTCCAAATAAAATCACTACATTTGGCATTAAATTGGTTACAAAATCACTATATTTTCGACATGTCTGAATTAACCAAAGCTCAACGGAAAGTCACCAGATAAAATCACTAAATTGGCAACACTGTTTGCAAGGATTACAGAATTGATAAACATGAAGAGATTTAACTAACCTAATTTAGCATAAATCAAAAAAAAGTATCCCAAAAATGCCAACCATTTTACATAGTTTATTAAATGAAGTAAGTTTAGTAACACCCTGTACTGAATGTATCTCTTCTACAAAAAAAAATATTACCAATTCAGACTTTTTAAGTGCAAGATGCAAATGTTACGAAATGAATTAATCGCTCTGGCTTCCGATAGATGGCGTCACAACAACTAATTTAGCGTAAGTTAAAAGTTCTAAAAAGAGTCGACGTAATACGAAAAATAATTCGACACAAAAAGAAAGTGAAATAAACACCGTGGAAGTAGGTTAGGTATGAAGCATAATACAATTCAAAAACAAAACAAAAATTTTTCATTCTCGAGAATTTTCTTCACTTTCGGCTGGATAAAAACGTTAATCTTTTGTTTCCTTTTCATATAATTCTGACTTTTGTTATTTTTGTTTCCTTTTTTTCCTGTGGAATTAATGTGTTTTTCTTTGTTCACTGATGTCACTATTATTATAAATACATATTATGATATTACTGTTTTCTCGTTTTCTTGCAGGCATCTTTCGCTTCCTATTCGTCTCTTGTTTATGTTAAGTAATTCTTCACATTTTGATGTAATTTATATGCTTCTTCCCAAACAAATCTTTTTTTTTCTAACCTTCAACATTTATTTTGCTCTATCAAATAATTTTCCAATTTTTAGAACCCGTATTCTCTTCAGGCTATAAGTGAGGTTATGGAAACTTGGAGACTTGGACTTTACTTTTTGACTTCCCCTCACATACAATTTCTAACGCAATTTCATTTTTCTTTTATCTTTTTTTTTGACGAATAGAATAACATGACTTAGGTGTGACGTAGATATGGAGGAACATTAAAGGATATTCGGCGAACAGCTGTTATTCCTTCCTTATTCTACGATTGTAAAACTGGGCCTGAGAAACCTGACGTGAAGTTGAAGGTCGAAACTATCCAAAAGCAACCCATTTACGGGACAATCAGGACTGTTAAAGGGTGGAAAGGCGTCAGGAAGACCAACAGCCCAAAATATATGAAAAAATCCAAGGAGAAGAGACTCTGGTAAACTTGAGAACTTACAAAGGAAGAGTGAAGCTCAAGACTGTAAGGAATCATGCAAGTGAACGACCCAGTTTTGGGCCAAATCAGGTCGCTTGAAGGCTATAATAAGTAAGTACATAAATAGATTGTCCTTAATCCATCCAAGTTAAATCATCAAAAAAATAATACCTAATAATAATAACAACAAATAATCCCAATTCCTCATAGTTTAGTATTAAAGTATTTTAGCTTTTCGACTACTTACATTAGGTGTTAGTAACATTATAAGACAACATAAACGTGTAATCTACCTTTTTGGGTAAAGGAGCCAAGAGAGGTCTGCTAAACCTAGAAACGACCTGCAAAGAGAAAAGAAAAACCAAAAAAATTAAAACATTCTACGTGTGCGTTCGATGGGAACGAAATCGGTGATTGATATTGAAATGTGTTTAATTAAATTTTTATGGCGTTACATTTATTATGTTTATACGAAAACAGATGATAGCTCATGTTCTCTTCCGCCTGCCTCGTAGTTTGAGTGCCCCACGAATGTCGCAGTTAATTGGGTTTACGATGTGACAATCAAAACAAAACGTAAAAATATTTTGGGAGTACGTACGAAAGTTGAGGCGATAACGAAATATTTGTCTCCCCCCCCAGC